>CM038670.1:756626619-757826619 GCA_021605145.1 Aegilops bicornis
ATGAAACAATTAAAGTGAAACCAGCAAAACCAGCAAGAAAAAAATGTAAAAATCCAGAAGAATGGAAGAAACAAAACAAATAATCACGATAAAAAAGAATGTCATAAAGAGAAAATAAATAAAGAATAGAACATGTACATTTAGGGATTTAGAACATCCATCATGAAATTTCGACTGCGATACTAGAGAATACTCTACAGCAAAATCATAGTGATCATCATCATTGTCATCCAAGTTATGTATATCGCTTGCCATCTCCTGCATCAGAAAATATAGCGACAACAAAACAAAAATAAAGTTAGAATAGATAATTACTCCAAGGAAGCATCTGTATGAAGATTACTGAATCAAATTGTGTCCCAAAAATCAATTAGACACATAAATTTAAGTGAGCTCTAACTAAAAACCAATGAAACATCATATAATTAAAAGTAGAAGTGATTCAGTAGCACTAACATTACATATATATTGCACATAAGCATGAGGTGCAAAAAGTATAACTGACAAAAACACAAATGAACTGAACTATAAACAAATACTACAATAACTAGAACTTTTAAATTGCACAAGGCACATAATAAAACATGCACAAACTGTGTGTGAGCCAAACTCAAACCAAGTCACAACTCAAACTTCAGGGTCCAACAGAAACCCTGAAAAATCTGAACAAACTTCAGTAACCTCTTTTGAATCACAACTAAAACCAATTCACCAACCTTAAATCACAAATCAAAACTGTTGAACCACATCTAAATATACCTCCTCAAAAAGGTCCATACAAAATAATGAAGAGGTTTGTCATCAAACATTAAATTGACCTACAGGTAGAAACAATCTTCATCTACAGTTGACTCCCATCACAAAATTGCATGGGATTGACCTAAATTGAACATTCACAGTGTCCAGCCACGACAAACACACCTCAAACACGACTCCAGTACTTCACCAAAAAGCGACAAAGACAAAATAGACAACCCTCACATTGAACTACAGGCGGCCAACAGGTTTGGAACTACAGATCCACGAATTAAACCTACAAATTGTCAAACCAACACTCTCAGAACAAGCAATCACCCCCGAAATCAGGCAAATCAACAGCTAGGATTCCCCTCGCGCGGACAACGCAGGATGGTAACCCACAAGTATAAGGGATGACAACAGTTTTCGAATGTAGAATATTCAACACAAATTTATAGATTCGACACAAGGGGAGCCAAAGAATATTTGAAGGTATTAGCAGCTGAGTTGTCAATTCAACCTCACCTAGAGATTAATTATCTGCAGCAAAATGATCAGTAGCAAAGTAGTTTGATAGTTTTGATAGTAGTGACTATAGTAACGCTAACAGTAACAGTGATAGCAGTAATTTTGTAGCAAGTGTAACAGTGATGATAGCCGTAGTAACTTAGCAGAAACAATATAAGATAAATTCGTAGGCATTGGATCGGTGACTTGTTGGATGATATTCATCATGTGACAGTTATAACCTAGGGAGATACAACACTAGCTCCAGTTCGTCAATATAATGTAGGCATGTATTCCGTAAATAGTCATACGTGCTTAAGGAAAGAACTTGCATGACATCTTTTGTCCTACCCTCTCGTGGCAGTGGGGTCCATATTGGAAACTAAGAGATATTAAGGCCTCCTTTTAATAGAGAGCCGGAACAAAGCATTAACACATAGTGAATACATGAAATCCTCAAACTACGGTCATCACCGGGAGTGGGCCCGACTATTGTCACTCCGGGGTTGCAGGATCATAACACGTAGTAGGTGACTATAACTTGCAAGATCGGATCTAAAACATGGATATAATGAAGATAACATAAACGGTTCAGATCTGAGTTCATGGAACCCGGGCCCAAAGTGACAAGCATTAAGCATAGCAAAGTCACAGCAACATCAATCTTAGAACATAGTGTATACTAGGGATCAAGCCCTAACAAAACTAACTCGATTACATGATGAATCTCATCAAACTCCTCAACGACCAGCGAGCCTACGAAGGAATTACTCACTCCCGGTGGGGAGCATCACGGAATTGGCGATGGAGAAGGGTTGGTGATGACGAAGAACGAAGACCCCCCCCCCTCTCCGGAGCCCCAAACGGACTATAGATCTGGCCTCCCGACGAAGAACAAGAGGTGACAACGGCTCCATCTCGTGGAAAGCGATAATTCTTTCTCCCTAATTTTTTCTGGAAAAATAGGATTATATAGCGTCGGTTTTAGGGTCTGCGGGGCCACCAGGTGGGGACAACCCACCTGGGTGCACCAGGAGAGGGGGGCGCACCCTGGTGGGTTGTGCCCACCCAGGTGGTGCCCCTCTCTGGCAGGTCTTGGCTCCAGAAATTCTCTTTTAGTCCATAAAAATTCCTCGCAAAGTTTTGTTCCATTCTGAGAACTTTTATTTCTGCACAAAAAGAACACCATGGTAGTTCTGCTGAAAAAAACGTCAGTCTGGGGTTAGTTTAATTCAAATCATGCAAATTAGAGTCCAAAACAAGAGGAAAAACGTTAGGAAAAGTAGATACATTGGAAACGTATCAACTCCCCCAAGCTTAAACCTTTGCTTGTCCTCAAGCAGTTCAGTTGATAAACTTAAAGTGAAAAACAAAAACTTTTACGAACTCTTTTGCTCTTGTTTGCATAAATAAGCTTAAACAACACCCAGGTTTTCAGCCAACATTATAACTAACCGTGTCGACAGTAACTCTTAAAGATTATATTAACTCATATCAATGACATAATCAGCTATAGCGAGCAATAATAAGATATCTCAAATGGGAACACATTGTCAAAACAACCATAATAAAATATGACAATAGTGGTATCTCGCTAGCCCTTTCTGAGACCGCAAAACATAAATGCAGAGCACCATCAAAGTTCAAGCAACGACTAAACATTGTAATTCATGGTAGAAAAGATCCAGTCATGATGCACCCAACATTAGCTATACACAATGCATAAATCATGACAACTGTGCTCTCAGGTTTTGGAGCTTGTTTTAGAAGGTGATGGCACAACATAAAAATAAATAGATAGTCCCTTCGCAGAGGGAAGCAGTGATTTGCAGAGGTGCCATAGCTCAAGTTTTAAAACAGAGATAAATGATATTTTGAGACATGCACCCTTCTCATTCACTTCACGACCATCAGTTATCAACATCTTCCATGCTAAGCATGCTAGTGGCAGTTCCCAAGTGATAAAAGTAAAGGTTTTGAATCCATTGGGAGTTTTTGTTTGATTAATTCAGAGATGAACTCTTTTTCATGTTTGCAGTTTGGGATGGGCATCCCTATTACCGCCCTTTTCTCGTGCGATGGCGAGTGAATAAACACCCGACCTGAGAATAACCCGCTTAGCATGGAAGATACCGACCACCTCCTGTCGTTCCATGAACGATCCAGGCACACAAAAAGGATAATTTAAGTTTTTAGAGGTGACACATGCAAATTTACTTAGGACGGCAGAATAATACCGTATATAAGTAGGTATGGTGAACTCATCTGGAATAACTTTGGGTTTAAGGTTTTTGATGTACAAGCAGAGTTTCCACTTAGTACATGCGAAGGCTAGCAATTAGATTGAGAAGCGGCCAGCTAGAGAGCAACAATGGTTATAACCATGCATTATGCATAAGTAACATTGGACACTAGCATGAGTATGATATGAACACCATGAACATAAATATCATAGATGCTATGTTGGTTTTGATTCAACCACATGCATGAACATGTGCCAAGTCAAGACACTCGGACATTCATAGGAGGATACCATATCATCATACTACATCACAGTCATTTTAACGTTATATTGATATCCAAGATAAATCATTATCAACTCCCAGCTACTTATGCATGGCATGAGAAACTATAATCTCTAATTATCATTGCAAACATGTTTAATCATAATGGACTTAATCATGGATACTAGGCTAAACATATTTACACAAACAGAGCAAGTCGAGTTCATACCAGTTTCTCTCTGCCACGACCAGTTCATCAAATATCGCCATTATTGCCTTTCACTTGCATGACCGAACGATGTGAAAATAATAATAGTGCAAGAGTGCCGTGGACTAAGCTGGAATCCGCAAAACATTTTATTCAATAGGAGAAGACAAGGTAAATGTGCTCTTTATTAGTTCAACAATTATTCATATGAGAGCCACTCAACATTTTCATCGTGGTCTTCTCCTTGAGAAGACTCGAATAAAAAGGAAAAGAAATTCAGAGAAACACACTGAAATATTTTGGGAGTTTTTGGTTTTCTTGAACAAGAAAATAAAAGGGAAAAGCAAAAACAAGAAAAACTATGTACACGGGAAAGCTCCCAACAGGCAAAAGAAGAACAAGGAAATATTTTTTGGTTTTCCTTTTAGTGCTACTACTAAGCATGCATAGAAAGTAAACTACTACAACTAATTTTTTGGGTTTTTCTGAAGTTTATCAAACACACAAGAAGAAAGCAAGAAAATGAATCTAAGTATGGATGATACAATGAAAAAGTGCGAACACCGACAAATAGAATGATATATGTGAACATGAATATAATGTCGGTGAGAAAAACATACTCCCCCATGCTTGTGGGAGACTCTCTTCTTTAGTTTGCACAAAGTTAAATATTTCTTGTAAGGCAGCTTGTTTCTTATGAGCAGGAAAATATTTTTCAGAGAAGTAATAAATCATATCCTTGTTGGAAATATGCCCTAGAGGCAATAATAAAATGGTTATTATTGTATTTCCTTGTTCATGATAATTGCCTATTGTTCATGCTATAACTGTATTAACTGGAAACCGTAATACATATGTGAATACATAGAACCACAACATGTCCCTAGTAAGCCTCTAGTTGACTAGCTCGTTGATGAATAGATGGTTATGGTTTCCTGACCATGGACATTGGATGTCATTGATAACGGGATCACATCATTAGGAGAATGATGTGATGGACAAGACCCTATCCTAAGAATAGCACAAGATCGTGTAGTTCGTTTGCTAAGAGCTTTTCTAATGTCAAGTATCATTTCCTTAGACCATGAGATTGTGCAACTCCCGGATACCGTAGGAATGCTTTGGGTGTACCAAACGTCACAAAGTAACTGGGTGGCTATAAAGGTGCACTACAGGTATCTCCGAAAGTGTCTGTCGGGTTGGCACGAATCGAGACTGGGATTTGTTACTCCGTATGACGGAGAGGTATCTCTGGGCCCACTCGGTAATGCATCATCATAATGAGCTCAATGTGACTAATGAGTTAGCCATGGGATCATGCGTTACGGAAGTAGTAAAGAGACTTGCCGGTAACGAGATTGAACGAGGTACTGGGATACCGACGATCGAATCACGGGCAAGTAACATACCGATGGACAAAGGGAATTGTATACGGGATTGATTGAATCCCCGGCATCGTGGTTCATCCGATGAGACCATCGTGGAACATGTGGGAGCCAATATGGGTATCCATATCCCGCTATTGGTTATTGGCCGGAGGTTGTCTCGATCATGTCTGCATGGTTCCCGAACCCGTAGGGTCTACACACTTAAGGTTTGGTGACGCTAGAGTTGTTATGGGAAATAGTATGTGGTTACCGAAGGTTGTTCGGAGTCCCGGATGAGATCCCGGACGTGACGAGGAACACCGGAATGGTCCGGAGGTGGAGATCAATATATTGGATAAAGGGTATTGGAGTTCGGAATTGTTCTGGGAGTACCGGGTGACAACCAGCGTGACCGAAAGGTGTTTCGGAGGCCCCGGCAAGCGTTGGGGGGCCTTATGGGCCAAGGGGAGGGGGCACACCAGCCCACTAAGGGGCTGTGCGCCCCTCCCAACCCCTCTCACGTAACCTGGGGAGGTGGGGGCGTCTCCCCTCCCGGCTTGGGGGGCAAGTTTCCTAGGGGTGGGGGCGCCCAAACCCATCTAGGGTTTCCCCTGTGGCCGCCACCCCTCCCCTAGGGAACCCTAGGGCAACTCCTCCACCCCCTTCCCCCTATATATAGTGAGGGAGAGAGAGGCCAGCCGCACCCCTTCCCTGGCACAGCCCTCTCCCTCCTCCAACTCTTCCTTCTCCTCCGTAGAGCTTGGCGAAGCCCTGCAGGAATACCACAAGCTCCACCACCACACCGTGATGTTGCTGGAGTTCTCCCTCAACTTCTCCTCTCCCCTTGCTGGATCAAGAAGGAGGAGACGTCCCCGAGCTGTACGTGTGTTGAACGCGGAGGCGTCGTCCGTTCGGCGCTAGATCAGATCTTTCACGATTTGAATCGCCGCGAGTACGACACCATCAACCACGTTCTTGTAACGCTTCCGCTTAGCGATCTTCAAGGGTATGAAGATGCACTCCCTCTATCTAGTTGCTAGCATCTCCTAGATTGATCTTGGTGACACGTATGAAAATTTTGAATTATTACTACATTCCCCAACAGTGGTATCAGAGCCAGGTTTATGCGTAGATTCTATGCACGAGTAGAACACAAAGTAGTTGTGGGCGATGATTTGGTCAATTTGCTTGCCATTACTAGTCTTATCTTGATTCGGTGGCATTGTGGGATGAAGCGGCCCGGACCGACCTTACACGCATCAAGTTACGTGAGATGTGTTCCACCGACTGAGATGCACTTGATGCATAAGGTGGCTAGCGGGTGTCTGCCTCTCCCACTTTATTCGGATCGGATTCGATGAAGAGGGTCCTTATGAAGGGTAAATAGCTATTGGAATATCACCGTTGTGGTTTTGCATTGGTAAGAAACGTTCTTGCTAGAAACCCATAGCAGCCACGTAAAACATGCAACAACAATTAGAGGACGTCTAACTTGTTTTTGCAGGGTATGCTATGTGATGTGATATGGCCAGAAGGATGTGATGAATTATATATATGTGATGTATGAGATTAATCATGTTCTTGTAATAGGAATCACGACTTGCATGTCGATGAGTATGACAACCGGCAGGAGCCATAGGACTTGTCTTAATTTATTGTATGACCTGCGTGTCAATGAAAAACGCCATGTAATTACTTTACTTTATTGCTAACCGTTAGCGATAGTAGTAGAAGTAATAGTTGGCGAGACAACTTCATGAAGACACGATGATGGAGATCATGGTGTCATGCCGGTGACGAAGGTGATCATGCCGCGCCTCGAAGATGGAGATCAAAAGGCGCAAGATGATATTGGCTATATCATGTCACTTTATGATTTGCATGTGATGTTTGTCATGTTTACATCTTATTTGCTTAGAACGACGGTAGCATAAATAAGATGATCCCTTACTAAAATTTCAAGAGATGTGTTCCCCCTAACTATGCAACCGCTATGGAAGGTTCGTTGTTTCGAAGCACCACGTGATGATTGGGTGTGATAGATTCTAACGTTCGCATACAACGGGTGTAAGCCAGACTTACACATGCGAAACACTTAGCTTGACTTGACGAGCCTAGCATGTACAGACATGGCCTCGGAACACAAGAAACCGAAAGGTCGAACGTGAGTCGTATAGTAGATACGATCAACATGAAGATGTTCACCGATGATGACTAGTCCGTCTCACGTGATGATCGTACACGGCCTAGTTGACTCAGATCATGTATCACTTAGATGACTAGAGGGATGTCTATCTAAGTGGGAGTTCATTAAATAATCAGATGAACTTAATTATCATGAACATAGTCAAAAGGTCTTTGCAAATTATGTCATAGCTTATGCTTTAGTTCTACTGTTTAAGATATGTTCCTAGAGAAAATTTAGTTGAAAGTTGATAGTAGAAATTATGCGGACTGGGTCCGTAAACTGAGGATTATCCTCATTGCTGCGCAGAAGGCTTATGTCCTTAATGCACCGCTCGGTGTGCTGAACCTTGAGCGTCGTCTGTAGATGTTGCGAAACATCTGACATACACATTTTGATGACTACGTGATAGTTCAGTGTGTAATGCTAACGGTTTAAAATTGTGGCACCAAAAACGTTTTTGAAACGTCGCAGAACATATGAGATGTTCCAAAGACTGAAATTGGGATTTCAGACTAGTGCCCACGTCAAGAGGTATGAGACCTCTGACTAGTTTCTTAAGCCTGCAAACTAAGAAAAGCTCAATCGTTGAGCATGTGCTCAGATTGTCTGAGTACTACAATTGCTTGAATCGAGTGGGAGTTAATCTTCCAGATGAGATAGTGATGGTTCTCCATAGTCACTGCCACCAAGCTATTAGAGCTTGGTGATGAACTATAACATATCAGGGATAGACATGATGATCCTTGAGAAATTCGTGATGTTTGACACCGCGAAAGTAGAAATCAAGTAGGAGCATCAATTGTTGATGGTTAATAAAACCACTAGTTTCAAGAAGGGCAAGGGAAAGAAGGGATACTTCATGAAACGGCAAATCAGTTGCTGCTCTAGTGAAGAAAGCCAAGGTTGAACCCAAACCCGAGACTAAGTGCTTCTGTAATGAGGGGAACGGTCACTGAAGCAGAACTACCATATATACTTGGTAGATGAGAAGGCTGGCAAGGTCGATAGAAGTATTTTGAATATACATTATATTATTGTGTACTTTACTAGTACTCCTAGTAGCACCAGGGAAATAAATACCGGTTTGGTTGCTAAGTGTTAGTAACTCGAAATAAAAGGCTACGGGAGACTAGCTAAAGGTGAGATGATGATATGTTGGAAGTGTTTCCAAGGTTGATGTGATCAAACATCGCACGCTCCCTCTACCATCGAGATTGGTGTTAAACCTAAATAATTGTTATTTGTTGTTCGCGTTGAGCATAGACATGATTGGATTATGTTTATCGCAATACGGTTATTCATTTAAGGAGAATAATGGTTACTCTATTTATTTAAGGAGAATAATGGTTACTCTATTTATTTGAATAATACCTTCAATGGTCTTGCACCTAAAATGAATGGTTTATTGAATCTCGATCGTAGTGATACACATGTTCATGCCAAAACATATAAGATAGTAATGATAGTACCACATACTTGTGGCACTGCCATTTGAGTCATATTGGTATAAAACACATGAAGAAGCTCCATGTTGATGGATCTTTGGACTCACTCGTTTTTGAAAAGATTGAGACATGCGAACCATGTCTATTGGTATATATGCATGAAGAAAGTCCATATAGATGGATCGTTTGGATTCACTTAATTTTGAATCACTTGAGACATGCAAATCATACCACATGGGCAAGATGACTGAAAGGCCTCGTTTTCAGTAAGACGGAACAACAAAGCAACTTGTTGGAAGTAATACATTTTGATGTGTGCAGTCCAATGAGTGCTGAGGCACGCAGTGGATATCGTTGTGTTCTTACTTCACAGATAATTTGAGTAGATGCTAAGTAGCATACTTGATGAAACACAAGTCTGAATTATTAAAAGGTTCAAGTAATTTCAGAGTGAAGTTGAAGATCTTCGTGACAAGAGGATAAAATGTCTATGATATGATCATAGAGATGAATATCTGAGTTACGAGTTTGGCACAATTAAGACATTGTGGAAATTGTTTCACAACTAATACCGCCTGGAACACCATAGTGTGATGGTGTGTCCGAACATCATAACTGCGCCCTATTGGATATGGTGCATACCATGATGTCTCTTATCAAACTACCACTATCGTTTATGGGTTAGGCATTAGAGACAACCGCATTCACTTTAAATAGGGCACCACGCAATTCCGTTGAGATGACACCGTATGAACTATGGTTTAGAGAAACCTAAGCTGTCATTTCTTAAAAGTTTGGGGCTGCTACGCATATCTGAAAAAGTTTCAGGCTGATAAGCTTGAACCCAAAGCGGATAAATGCATCTTCATAGAATACCCAAAACATTTGGGTATACCTCCTATTTCAGATCTGGAAGCAAAGTGATTGTTTCTAGAAATAGGTCCTTTCTCGAGGAAAAGTTTCTCTCGAAAGAATTGAGTGGGAGGATGGTGGAGACTTGATGAGGTTATTGAACCGTCACTTCAACTAGTGTGTAGCAGGGCACATGAAGTTGTTCCTGTGGCACCTACACCAATTGAAGTGGAAGCTTATGATAGTGATCATGAAACTTCAGATCAAGTCACTACCAAACCTCGTAGGTCGACAAGGATGCGTACTACTTCAGAGTGGTACGTAATCCTGTCTTGGAAGTCATGTTGCTAGACAACAATGAACCTACGAGCTATGGAGAAGCGATGGTGGGCCTGGATTCCGACGAATGGCTCGAGGCCATAAAATCCGAGAGAGGATCCATGTATAAAACAAAGTATAGACTTTGGAAGAACTACTCGATGGTCGTAAGGCTGTTGGGTACAGATGGATTTTAAAAGGAAGACGAACAATGATGGTAAGTGTCACCATTAAGAAAGCTCGACTTGTCGTTAAGATGTTTTCCGACAAGTTCAAGGAGTTGACTACGATGAGACTGTCTCACTCATAGCGATGCTAAGAGTCTGTTGGAATTATATTAGCAGTTACTGCATTATTTATGAAATCTTGCAGATAGGATATCAAAACATTGTTTCCTCGACGATTTTCTTGAGGAAAGGTTGTATGTGATACAACCAGAAGATTTTGTCAATCCTGAAAGATGCTAACAAGTACACAAAGCTCCAGCAATCCTTCTAAGGACTGGATTAAGCATCTCAGAGTTGGAATGTATGCTTTGATGAGATGATCAAAGATTTTGGGTTTATACAAATTTTATGAGAAACTTGTATTTCCAAAGAAGTGAGTAGGAGCACTATAGAATTTTTGATGAGTATATGTTGTTAACAATTGTTGATCAAAAATGATGTAGAATTTCTGGAAAGCATACAGGGTTCTTTGAAAAGTGTTTTTCAATGGAAACCTGGATTAAGCTACTTGAACATTGAGCATCAAGATCTATAAGGATAGATAAAAAACGCTTAATAGTACTTTCAAATGAATACATACCGTGACAAGATTTTGAAGGAGTTCAAAATAGATCAGCAAAGAAGGAGTTCTTGGCTGTGTTACAAGGTGTGAGTATTGAGTAAGACTCAAGACCTGACCACGGCAGAAGAGAGAGAAAGGACGAAGGTCGTCCCCTATGCTTTAGACGTAGGCTCTACAGTATGCTATGCTGTGTACCACACCTGAAGTGTGCCTTGCCATGAGTTAGTCAAGGGGTACAAGAGTGATCCAGGAATGGATCACATGACAACGGTCGAACTTATCCTTAGTAACTAGTTGACTAAGGAATTTTCTCAATTATGGAGGTGGTAAAAGAGTTCGTCGTAAAGGGTTATGTCGATGCAAACTTTGACACTAATCCAGATAACTCTGAGTAGTAAACCGGATTCGTATAGTAGAGTAGTTATTTGGAATAGCTCCAAGTAGCACGTGGTAGCTGCATCTACAAGATGACATAGAGATTTGTAAAGCACACACGGATCTGAAAGGTTCAGGCCCGTTGACTAATAACCTCTCTCACAAGAGAGATATGAACAAACCCCATGGGTTTTGGATTCATTACAATCACATAGTGATGTGAACTAGATTATTGACTCTAGTGCAAGTGGGAGACTGTTGGAAATATGCCCTAGAGGCAATAATAAAATGGTTATTATTGTATTTCCTTGTTCATGATAATTGTCTATTGTTCATGCTATAATTGTATTAACTGTAAATCGTAATACATATGTGAATACATAGACCACAACATGTCCCTAGTAAGCCTCTAGTTGACTAGCTCGTTGATCAATAGATGGTTATGGTTTCCTGACCATGGACATTGGATGTCATTGATAACGGGATCACATCATTAGGAGAATAATGTGATGGACAAGACCCAATCCTAAGCATAGCACAAGATCGTGTAGTTCGTTTGCTAAGAGCTTTTCTAATGTCAAGTATCATTTCCTTAGACATGAGATTGTGCAACTCCCGGATACCGTAGGAATGCTTTGGGTGTACCAAACGTCACAACGTAACTGGGTGGCTATAAAGGTGCACTACAGGTATCTCCGAAAGTGTCTGTTGGGTTGGCACGAATCGAGACTGGGATTTTTCACTCCTTATGACGGAGAGGTATCTCTGGGCCCACTCGGTAATGCATCATCATAATGAGCTCAATGTGACTAATGAGTTAGCCACGGGGTCATGCTTACGGAACTAGTAAAGAGACTTGCCGGTAACGAGATTGAACGAGGTATTGGGATACCGACGATCGAATCTCGGGCAAGTAACATACCGACGGACGAAGGGGAATTGTATACGGGATTGATTGAATCCCCGACATCGTGGTTCATCCGATGAGACCATCGTGGAACATGTGGGAGCCAATATGGGTATCCAGATCCTGCTATTGGTTATTGGCCGGAGGTTGTCTCGGTCATGTCTGCATGGTTCCCAAACCCGTAGGGTCTACACACTTAAGGTTCGGTGACGCTAGAGTTGTTATGGGAAATAGTATGTGGTTACCGAAGGTTGTTAGGAGTACCGGATGAGATCCCAGATGTGACGAGGAACTCCGGAATGGTCCGGAGGTGAAGATCGATATATTGGATGAAGGGTATTGGAGTCCGGAATTGTTCTGGGAGTACCGGGTGATTTACCAACAGGACCGAAAGGTGTTTCGGAGGCCCCGGCAAGCGTTGGGGGGCCTTATGGGCCAAGGGGAGGGGGCACACCAGCCACAAAGGGGTTGTGCGCCCCTCCCAACCCCTCTCTCGTAACCTGGAGAGGTGGGTGTGCCTCCCCTAGGGCAGCCTCCCCTCTTGGCTTGGGGGGCAAGTTTCCTAGGGGTGGGGGCGCCCAAACCCATCTAGGGTTTCCCCTGTGGCCGCCACCCCTCCCCTAGGGAACCCTAGGGCGCCTCCTCCACCCCCCTTCCCCCTATATATAGTGAGGGAGAGAGAGGCCAGCCGCACCCCTTCCCTGGCGCAGCTCTCTCCCTCCTCCAACTCTTCCTTCTCCTCCGTAGAGCTTCGCGAAGCCCTGCAGGAATACCACAAGCTCCACCACCACGCCGTCTTGCTGCTGGAGTTCTCCCTCAACTTCTCCTCTCCCCTTGCTGGATCAAGAAGGAGGAGACGTCCCCGAGCTGTACGTGTGTTGAACACGGAGGCGCCGTCCGTTCGGCGCTAGATCGGATCTTCCGCGATTTGAATCGCCGCGAGTACGACACCGTGAACCGCGTTCTTGTAATGCTTCCGCTTAGCGATCATCAAGGGTATGAAGATGCACTCCCAATCTCTCGTAGCTAGCATCTCGTAGATTGATCTTGGTGACACATATGAAAATTTTGAATTATTACTACGTTCCCCAACAATCCTGGGGATTACGCACACAACCAGGAGCAAGAGTATTGTACCAAGCTTTAGCATCACACTTTAATGAGAAAGAAAATAATTTGAGAATAAAGTAATAGCGAGTCTTCTCATCATGAGTAAAAAGGGTGGCTGTGTCATTCAGCTTAGTAAGATGTGCCACAACAGTTTCAGTTTCATAACCATGGAAAGGATCAGTTTGAACCAAAGTAACACTACTAGGAAAAGGCTATAGATAATATGGACATTAATGGCGCACCACACATGTGGTGCGCCACTACTATATACTAATGGCGCACCATGTGTTGGTGCGCCATTAGTGTCCAAATACTAATTGCGCACCACATCCACATTGCACCATTAGTAACAATTTTTTTTAATTTTTTTCAAAACTAGTAATGGCGCACCAGGGGATAGTGCGCCATTACTAGTTTAGCGATGGCGCACCACATCCACGGTGCGCCACTAGTAATTTTTTTTTCAAATTTTTTTTCAAATTTTTTCTTATTTTTTTCAAAACTAGTAATGGCGCACCACTCCCACGGTGCGCCATTACTAACTTGGCCCTAAAAATCCACCGAATGCAGCCCCCCCGGTGGACCGCCTTTTCAGTTTAAAAAAATAAAAGAAAATGATGGAAATGTCAAAAAATAAAAGAAAATAAGTTTCCCATGTGATATGTGGTCTACTTGTTGGGAAAATTTACAAATATGAATTTTGACTTTATTTGCAAAATCTCTCTGGAATTTGTAAAATGGGCATAACTTTTGCATACGAACTCGGATTAAAAAGTTTTTATATGAAAAATCATCTACTCGAAAAGTTACATCCGAATTTAACTGGGGGAACTTCGTTAAACATTTTCAAAATCCTCAAAAACCTAACAGAAAAAAGTTATGGGGCTTTTAAGATCTAGAGGGTAAAAAATGAAAAAAATTCAAACTTGTGCGCCACTAGTAACAGAAAAAATTGGTTTCAAATTTTTTATTTTGGAATTTTTTTCAAAAAATGATACGTAATATGACCAGGAAGTTTGAAATGTTTTTCAAAATTTCATCATACTCATGAACATGAACAAAGTCCGAGACATCAACAAGGTTTAATAGGATTGATATGATAGGTATATCAACAAGTGCCTGTTAAGTGAGGTGGTGCTGGGGTTGGATAGAACTGCGAAGTTAAGCGTGCTTGGGCTGGAGTAGTGTGAGGATGGGTGACCTTCCGGGAAGTTTGACCACTTAGTATGATTTGACTTGAGATTAAACATATTGACCCGAGATTAAGCCATAGTGACCCGAGATTAAGAAAAAAACAAAAAAATTGAAAAAAAATTGGAAAAAAATTGAAAAAAAATTCTGAAAAAATATTTGAATAGTAATGGCGCACCGTTTGAGATATGGTATACTAATGGCGCACCAAGGGTGCGCCATTAGTATAAAATTCTAATGACGTGATGCTAGTGGCGCACCTGTAGTGCGCCATTAGTAGCCAAAACAGGTGCGCCACTAGCAGGCCTTTTCCTAGTAGTGTAATTAACTCTGGGTCGACAAAGAATTCATAATCCTTATCATCAATAAAGATAGGTGAAGTAGCAAACATAGGATCACATTTCATTCTAGCATTCAGTGATTTTTCTTTATACTTGCATAATAATTTCTCTAGATCATCTATATCCTTACAAGCAAGAATATCTCTAGTTGTCTCCTCATTCATAACATAACCTTTTGGTACCTTAGGCAATTCATATCTAGGAAGGCTAGTTCTAGCAGGTGTTTCTGTGAGTTTCAGTTTCAAGCTCATCATCAGATTCAACAACATCATGTTGTATTACTCTAGCAATTTGTTCATCAAGAAATTCACCAAGTGGCACATCATCATTATCAAGCAAAGTACTAGCATCATCATAAGCATTATCCATAACAGAAGTAGCATCATCAATAACTTGCGACATATTAGAATTGATAGCATGTGGTGGTGTTGCAAGTTTACTCATAACAGAAGGTGAATCTAAAGTAGAACTAGATGACAGTTCCTTACCTCCCCTCGTCTTTGAGGGATAAATCTTGGTCTTAGGATCCTTCAGATTCTTCGTAGTGATAAGTTGATAATAATCCCAAGTGACTCAACAAATATAGCTCTACTACCCGGCAACGGCTCCAGAAAAAGGTCTTGATAACCCACAAGTATAGGGGATCGCAACAGTTTTCGAGGGTAGAGTATTCAACCCAAATTTATAGATTCGACACAAGGGGTGCTAAAGAATATTTAAAGGTATTAGCAGCTGAGTTGTCAATTAAACCACACCCGGAGACTAATTATCTGCAACAAAGTGATCAGTAGCAAATTAGTTTGATAGTTTTGATAGTAGTGATGAGTAATGCAACAAAGAATAAAGGATAGCGATAATTTTGTAGCAAGTGTAACAGTGATGATAGCAGTAGTAACTTAGTAGAAACAATATAAGATGAATTCGTAGGCATTGGATCGGTGACTTGTTGGATGATATTCATCATGTGACAGTTATAACCTAGGGTGATACGACACTAGCTCCAGTTCGTCAATATAATGTAGGCATGTATTCCGTAAATAGTCATACGTGCTTATGGAAAGAACTTGCATGACATATTTTGTCCTACCCTCCCGTGGCAGCGGGGTCCATATTGGAAACTAAGGGATATTAAGGCCTCCTTTTAATAGAGAACCGGAACAAAGCATTAACACATAGTGAATACATGAACTCCTCAAACTACAGTCATCACCGGGAGTGGGCCCGAATATTGTAACTCCAGGGTTGCCGGATCATAACACGTAGTAGGTGACTATAACTTGCAAGATCGGATCTAAAACATGGATATAATGATGATAACATAAACGATTCAGGTTTGAGTTCATGGCACTCGGGCCCAAAGTGACAAGCTTTAAGCATAGCAAACTCATAGCAACATCAATCTTAGAACATAGTGGATACTAGGGATCAAGCCCTAACAAAACTAACTCGATTACATGATGAATCTCATCCAACTCCTCACCGACCAGCGAGCCTATGAAGGAATTACTCACTCCCGATGGGGAGCATCATGGAATTGGCGATGGAGAAGGGTTGGTGATGATGAAGAACGAAGACCCCCCTCTCCGGAGCCCCAAACGGACTCCAGATCTGGCCTCTCGATGAAGAACAGGAGGTGATGGCTGCTTCGTCTTGTGGAACGTGATAATTCTTTCTCCCTGATTTTTTTCTAGAAAAATAGGATTTTATAGCGTCGGTTTCAGGGTCTGCGGGGCCACCAGGTGGGGACAACCCACCTGGGCGCGCCAGGAGAGGGGGAACACCCTGGTGGGTTGTGCCCACCCAGGTGCCCCTCTCTGGCAGGTTTTGGCTCCAGCAATTCTCTTTTATTCCATTAAAATTCCTTGCAAAGTTTCATTCCATTCTAAGAACTTTTATTTCTACACAAAAACAACACCATGGTAGTTCTGCTGAAAACAACGTCTGTCCGGGGCTAGTTTCATTCAAAGCATGCAAATTAGAGTCCAAAACAAGAGGAAAAGCGTTAGGAAAAGTAGATACGTTGGAGACGTACCACAGGGCATCAGGCGCGGGTGAGAACAACAGGGCACAGACAACAATAAATTAGAGGGGGATTCAGGGAGGGAGTACCGAACCTGGAGGTCCTTGGGGCAACAAGCTCCTTCGACGCCGGAATTGATCCGCCGAGAAGCGCAACGGTGGTGGCAGCAGTCACCGCTGAAGACACGAGGACAGACAGAAGCGGAGAAGAATGATAGGGAAGAGGAAAGAGGTATGGCTACTTGAATTTGGCTGACGTCAGAGGTCGGGGGCGACTTCCACAACCAGTCGACTCAAAAGCATGCCTCCAACTCCAGCCTCACCGTAAGGCAAAGAACAATCTAGCACGAATCTCAATGCACAGAAATAGACAGCTCCACTCATAAAAAGGTAATGAGGCAAATTAATTGCCATGGATTAAAAAAACCTTCAAATCAATCGAAAAAATTAAAGAAATATTTGTATAGAATGATTTTAAATAAGGAAAGATAAAATCAGATGAAAAAAGACAAAAAATAATAAATAAATATAGGGTGGTACTGAACAAACTAATTGATATGATCTGTAATCAAAAGATCAATCAAAAAAAAGTTGACCACCCAAAAAAATAAATAATTAAAAATATAAAAGTAAGGAAACATAAAATCAGGTAAAAAGACGAAAAATAATAAATAAATAAATAAATAAATAAATATAGGGCGGTACTGAACCAACTAATTGATATGACCTATAATCAAAATATCAATGAAAAACAAGTTGACCACCCAAAAAAATAAATAATTTAAAATATAAAAATAAATAATCAAAAAGGAAAAACATTGAAACAAAAGAAGCATATGTTAAAATCATCAAACAAAAATCTAACTGCAAGCATCATTTCAACCATACAGTTCCTTAAAATTTCATACATTAACCATCAAAAGATATGCCGTTCGGCAACCCTCGCATCCAAAAGTACAAAAGTATGAACTTAGATAGCTAGAGGCACCACTACCTCGGTCAAACAGTCATCTAGACAACTAACCATAGAGTCATAGATAATTACACATATAAATAGTTCGGGCTTCAACGATCTAAAGTTCAGAGTCTAAACGCGCAACAATCAACCTACATGAGCTGCTGGAACACAAGAGAAACTGAGCGATCATTGCGTTCTTTGAATGTGATGAGCACAATATTGTCTTCAACAAAAGAAGCTGCTAAGATAAACTCATTGAAACTTGTCTTCTCAAACACCATCCTCCCATCTTGTCTGCACAAAGTGTATGAAGATGATGTGATGACATGCACACCTTCATACAAAGATTCAAGAGTGACATACGCGCTCAGAGGGACATCCATGAATTTCTTCAAGCTTGAAACAACAACCTTGGGGATTTTCTACAAAAAAAACATGAAAAATATAAACAAATTAATGTTATAAGCTCAAATACATGAAAACATTCATAATAATACTGATGAACCTACTAAAAATGAAAAAATCAAGAAAAATTTAACTTATAAACAGCTAAAACTTTCTTCCATCATGCTAAAAAATATATAAAAAGCACATGTGAAAGCCTACATCAGAAAATATGCAAATCAAAATCATATCAGTACAGCTATATTTGCAACTTAAATCTAGTTGCATAAAAAAACACAAACATATACATCAAGACGATAACAAACAAGAAACGAAGATAAAAGTCAAAACTCATAACTAGAACTCTTTAATCATGCATCGCAAAAGTTTCACATGCTACATACATAAAATGCACATAAAGAAGCTAAGAAAGAACAATAAATCACTACATCAGAAAAATATACTAGCCATTTATCCTATACTAACATCAATATAAACTCAAACCTAGTAGCTAAAACAAAATTCATAGACTGTCATTTTCATGATACTAAAGTTGCACACATTACACAACAAGAAAGATTTATAGTAGGCTCAATGATATATAGAGCAACAATAACTGCACCAGAAACCTGATACCTAAATTCAACACAATGAAACTTGCATACTCATGAAACAAAAACTTGCACACATTCTGCAAGAGAAAAAAAACATATTAACCCTAGTTCACTATTGTATTGATATCCTGGCCTAGAACTTACTGGGACCAGATATATTGATATGGACAAAGGGTATGCAAGCTACAAGAATTACAGGAAAATATGACTAAATTCACTACAATAATAACACTATAATTGATTCATCAAAGGGTATGCACATAGCCATACATGCATCAGTTTATCATAGCATACCCATAAATTAATCAAAAAGAAAAGGAATGCCTCACTAAACACATACACATAAACTGATATCTACATAAAATAAAATAATCCTAAAAATGAAGAGATAAATACTAGTCACCATCCTCATCAAGCAATTTTCATCAAGGACAACATAAAAGAATTCCTAATATAGATGGGAACTTAAAAGAAGATCAGATACATAAAAAGAACCTCCCTAATCTTGACTAAATCTGAACAAATTGATACTATATGAAACTAAACCTGCACAAATTCCTCGAAGAGAAAACTTATACATTAATGCTTCAACTACATTTGCAACTTAAATCTAGTTGCATAAAAATAAAATAAGAAGACAAGCATAAACAGCGAGTCGATTATTAAAAAACAAAAGATAAAGTCAAAACTCATTATTAGAATTCTTTAATTATGCATCGTGAAAGTTTCACATGCCGCATACCTAAATTGCAGAAAAAACTAAGCAAGAAGATCATGATATATCAGCAATCAAGAACAAAACTAAGGAGATGACATATAAGGAACAAAAGACTTAGCACTAAAACCTAATTTTTTTCACATTTATGACTCACAAGAACAATAAGCTCAATACATCAGAGAAAGATAATAACCATGATATTCTTGATTGTGTTAGTTGGAGTCATGACATGGACGAAAGGCACACACCGGAAGAAATTTCCCCTGAATAGACAACGCGAGAAGTAGCGGTTCTGATGGTAGTTGAACACAAACCTGCGCGACAATACAACAGAAATATCATACTCATAATTGGCATCGGACAGGTTTTCAAAAGCTATAGAAAAAGAAAAAAACATTAGATAAATAGTCTTACAACTTGAACAATTAAGATATCTAACATTCAAGGAAGTTTCAAACAAACATTGAGATAGCTTACCAACACAAGGCAGAGGGAGAATTCTATCACCACAACGGTAGGTTTGGATCTTCACATCAAAAGTCAGATCGTCCAGCGTAAAGACAACACGATCTCTAGCACGCAGGCCGTAGTCATGGGTGAACTCAAACCAGGAACTACCAACAAACTTGTTTTAGTTTACTCGGTGCTTGAAAGTGGTTGGGTAAGTCCTACTCTCAAAAGTAAGAAGTTCAGGCTCTGTCTTCTTAAACTGCAGAATCCTAGCCTCCTCTCTCTACTCCTCAATATACTCAGCTAAAACATTTCTCACATTGCAGGGGATGTACTGCAAACAAAATGAATATATAACTCAAATAATCAACTCGCAAGAATAAACAAGCTACTCTAATAAAATACTAAAAACATTAACTAGTAGCCACAAACATAAAATGCATAAAATAAAACATATCAACCAAGCACTTTACAGTTATAGGGCATGCTGGTTTTCAAGACAAATCAATAACCTAACAACTAGTAGACAAGAAACATTTAGCACAGAGTCAAAAACATTTGGCATAACAATTATTCGCTCCAAGCCAATTATGCTACACAGTACTTCAAGGTATAAAACATGAAAATATGCACATAGCCATCCATGCATCAGTTGATCATAGCATACACATAAATTAATCAAAAATAAAAGGAATGCCTCAGTAAACACATACACATAAACTGATATCTGCATAAAATAAAATAATCCTATAAATGGAAAGATAAATACTAGTCACCATCCTAATCAAGCAAATCTCGTCAAAAAACAACATCAAAGAATTCCTAATCTAGATGGGTAACTTAAAAGAACATCAGATACATAAAAAACCTCCCTAATCTTGACTAAATCTGAACAAATTGATACTACATGAAACAAAACTTGCACAAATTGCTCAATAGAGCAAACTTATACATTAATGCTTCAATTATATTTGCAACTTAATAACACATTCAACCCAACTAGAATAAAAACACAATTTACTAACCATGCGCCTAAAGCAGTCCTGATCAAGAACAACATCAAAGCTGGCCACATGACGGGCACCAAGTGCACCTGGCATGCACGGAGCACCCGGGCAACGACACACATGGCAGACCATTTCCTGCAACAAACAAGATGAACTTTTTAACAGATTAGTAACAAATACTATAAAATCTTACTACCACTACTTACAAGAATGCTCATAAATAATTGGATTCAACAATTTCTTAAACTAATCAGACACAAAAACAAAGATATTCGTGCGACGTTCTTGTTAAAAACACTATCATGTAAGTAGCCAATTATGCTACACAGTACTTCAAGGTATAAGACATGAAAACATGCACATAGCCAGAAATGCATCAGTTGATCATAGCATACACATAAATTAATCAAAAATAAAAAGAATGCCTGAGTAAACACATATACACTACTGCAGGATGCTGCTAACGCGACACTACGATCAGAGACCCTTCGACGAAACTATGTGCGATGCAATAATCACAAACGATGGTGTAAACGAACCGTCAAAAAGGTGCAAAACATTTGCGATGGCGGAGCCATCAAACACGGTTCAGATTTTAGTTGCGTGTGCGATCCAGGGCATACGGTTCAGTCCAATGAACTATTTGCGATGAGGTGGAACAAAAGAAATGGGTAGCCTGATGAAGGCGTGTGCGTTATAGAGCATACGGTTCACTCAGATGAACTGTTTGTGATTAGGCAACACAAAAAAAGGTCAGCCAGATCAAGGTGTGTGTGATTGAGGGCATACGCTTCAGAAGGATTAACTATTTGCGATTAGGCAACAGAACAGAAAAGGGTCAGCTAGATCAAAGTTTCTGCGATTGATGGCATACACTTCACATGGATGAACTGTTTGCGATTAGCCACAACAAACTAAAACAGTTAGATAGATCAACGTGTGTGCGCTAGACGGGCACGCACATTATAATTAAAAGAAGCATGCGCGATGGTAATAACGATCACGCTCGGTTGTTGGAACAAGACGTGTGCTGACATTGCCTATTGTGGTGCACCCTATGGTGCAAACGCCACGTACGCGGCCGAGAAGGCGTACGTGCCCACGTTACGCCTTCCGGGAATAGTGCCGCACTTATAACCATCAGTAAATTTTGAACATGCGTCCCATCATATTTTTTTGAAGAATAGGGAGGTCGCGTCCCGTCTCATTCCAAATTGCAAACCTGTTCACACCGATCAAAACCTAAACGGTTTCCCACTTAGGAGCGTATTACTACTCGGTTATAAATACTACTACTCCAAGATGACTGCACATTCCTCCTCAACTCCTCATCCACAAAAAAAACAAGTCATTCATCATCGTTCCCTTGCGTCTGCCATGGCCAGCGTGAGTTTTGGGTCGAGAGATTGCCACCAGGGAGGGGCGAGCCTGGAAGCGGAAGCACGAGAGATGTCCCGCCTCGCCGCAAAAGCAGCCAACGTGTCCCGCCGCGTGGCCGTAGCAACAGAGAGGTCCCGCCGTGCCACCGAAGCATCACAGAGGTCCCGCCGCGCCGTCGATGTAGTAGACTGGTCTGGCCACGCCGCGGAAGCAGAAGAGATGTCCTGCCGTGCCGCGAATGCAGCAGAGATGTCCTCCCGCACCGCGGCGGCCTGGGAAAATGTCTCGCGGGCAGGCGAGGACTCTTACAGGCGCATGCGTGCCCTCATCCTCGTGCCCTCATCCTTAGGCAGATGGATCATATCTCCAGGTGGGCGAGGTTGCAGGATGACCTGAAAGCCTCATTTGAATAGTCTACCGGTGTCATCTGACAACTAAATGAGAGCAATGCGAAGCTCCAAGCCGAGCGCGACTTGCTGAGGGGAAGATTGTCAGAAGTGCGGAGCAGCAGGAGCAGGCCACTGCCTTGTTGAAGAGGACCGGCGTCATCGTCGAGAAAATTATGGACGAGAATGCCATGCTGCGCATCGAGCATAGAAGGCTGGTGGAGGAATCCGTGGATGCTCTCAAGCAGCATCTTGAGGATAAGAAAGAGCTCATCGCCGCTGGCTACTGAGACTAGTTCCCGCGGCCTGCAGCAACGCATCAACAAAGTAGAGATCAGTGAGCCAGATCGTTGCCTTCCTTCTCTTTTGCCCTTGTGTATTTCGGGTGTTGCCGCATGTGGCTTTTTTAAATTATGTTCCTAAATATGTAAGACAATTATTATCCACTGTCATCATCCTTATATTCATCATGCATGCTATAAGTCGTAGTCGATGCTATATAGGTCCATCAGATCTTACATTAAGATCCGTGCAAAACTTTCTTTTTAGATTTTCCTTTTTGTCTCTTAAATCTCAGTCCAGTGAGACATATAGCCACACCGTAGAACAGGTGCTCCCGCGCCATTAATGGGGATGTTTGGAGGGAGGTGCGCGGCGGGTACCGGTCAAAGGGCTCTCCTCCCGATGAGCACGCGCAGGGGTCTGATCGTACGCCTCCCATACTCAAATAGCTTACCTGCATGGCACCTCCTAGCCAATAAAAAAAGGGACGCGTGGTGGCACGTAATTGGTAAGTAGAACGCCCACGGTTTCAATAATACTTGTGTTTCTGATTTGTAACGTGACAACACTTGTTCCAAAATGACTTTGTTGATTGTTAATGTGTGCGCCTTCGCAAATCGGACAGAAAAATTACCACAACATGTTGGTGCCATGTCATGACACCATGCCAAGTTTCATGATTTTCAGGCGTATTTTGGATTTACAGGAATTAAAAAACCAAGTTTCTCAATCTATCCGGCCGAGCCACGATGCCCAGATGTTTGAATTTCATTCCCATCTCTTGCATAGGACCTAGAAATTCACCCTAGGACACATATGTGGTTTTTCAAACAACTTTGGTGCACTGGAGCCTGTGCTTGTTGTTCAAATTTGAATTATGAACATTAAATGCATAGAAACTTAGTTAATTTATAAAAATGGCCAAACGAGCCCGGAATAATTCCAAAATTTAGCACGATACTTCTATTTGGTCTAATCTACCTGTGTAAAAAAATTTAAGGCGGGAGAAGGCAGTGTACGTATGTCGTTTCGCACACGGAGGTGGCACGTTCCCTCTCGGAACCACGAGCCTTCTTGACGGAAGCTCCGGTTTGCAAGAAGTCTACACCAAAGCTTGTCCCAATTCGGCCAAAAAAATTACCACAACATGTTGGTGCCATGTGATGACACCATACCAAGTTTCATGATTTTCAGGCATGTTTTCGATTTACAGGAATTAAATAACCAAGTTTCTCAATCTTTCCGGCCGAGCCACGACGCCCAGATGTTTGAATTTCATTCCCATCTCTTGCATATGACCTGGAAATTCACCCAAGGACACACATGTGGTTTTTCGAACAACTTTGGTGCACTGGAGCCTGTGCTTGTAGTTCAAATTCGAATTATGCACATTAAATGCGCAGAAACTCAATTAATGTATAAAAAAGGTCAAACGAACTCGGAATAATACCAAAATTTAGCACGATACTTGTATTTGGTCTAATCTGCATGTGTAAAAGAAATTAAGGCAGGAAAAGGCAGTATACGTATGTCGTTTCGCACACGAAGGTGACACGTTCCCTCTCGGAACCATGAGCCTTCTTAAGGGAAGCTCCGGTTTGCAAGAAGCTTACACCAAAGCTTGTCTCAATTCGGCAAAAAAATTTACCGAAGCATGTTGGTGCCATGTCATGACACCATGCCAAGTTTCATGATTTTCAGGCGTGTTTTGGATTTACAGAAATTAAAAAACCAAGTTTCTAAATCCTTCCGGGCGAGCCACGACACCCAGATGTTTGAATTTCATTCCCATCTCTTGCATGGGACCTATAAATTCACCCAAGGACACACATGTGATTTTTCAAACAACTTTGGTGCATTGGAGCATGGGCTTGTAGTTCAAATTTGAATTATGCACATTAAATACCCAGAAACTCAATTGATGCATAAAAATGCCAAACGAACCCGGAATAATTCCAAATTTAGACACGACACTCATGTACTAGTTGCATGTTCAATGTACGTAAATGTACGTAAATGTACTAGCAATTCAAACACCATCGTTTCAGAACATAATGAAAAAGGTATACCACAAACAGTTTACTAGAAAGAATCGTGTGGGATGCGATATAAAATATCTTCGTGCATCGTCTTGTCTGGCTTACGCAGGAAGCTTCGTCGCTCTGATCCACCGCCCCACTTGAACCACACTTGCGCGCCATTTGTCGCGGCCTTTGGCGAATTTTTTTGCCACCGCGAAGTATCTATCTCCCGCCTCCCTCCTAACAAAGCCACATTTCCACTGTTCCTCCTTGCTTTCCAAGTTCAAACCTTCACTTTGCTTCTTGGCAGCTCAGCCTCCTCGTCGGCGACCCTTCTTCCTGCAGCGCCGCCTCCTCACCGGCGACCCTTCTTCTTGCAGCGCCGCCTCCTCGCCGACGACCCTTCTTCTTGCAGCGCCGCCTCCTTGCCGGTGACCCTTCTTCTTGCAGCGCCGCCTCCTCGCAGGTGACCCTTCTTCTTGCTGCGCGGCCTCGTCGACATGGTCAGGTAATCCACACCCCACCCACACCATCCTCCTCCTTTCCCGTCCCACATGCCCCGACCGACGGAGCCTTCGACCGAAATCACTGCCCCCTCCTCCAATTAAGCGCCGCCCACAACCATTTTGCATGCAGTATAACATGGAGCTCAGTAGCATGCAGCCGCACGCGCGAACGAGGTCGCTATGGCTGCCATGCGTGTTGATCGCCAGATCATGGAGGAGCACCTTGTCTTTGAGGACATCGTCGACACCGCCACACGCTTATCTCACTACAAGAAATATGTCAACTTGTGACAACCACTATTGGTCACTGAATGGTCACTGTTTTCAATTTGTGACCTTTTTGTGACCAAAAACATAAGGTCAAAAGCTGGCCGTCGTTAACTGGCTATAGCGACCTTTCTTCCGGAATGGTCGTGAGACGTTTATGACCAAAATATGTCTCCTGTATGCGTTTTGGTCACAAGCAACCTCCTGCACCACGTAGGCATCCAAATGGCAAGTGTCGATGTGGCACAAGAATCAAGCCGGTCCAATTCGGTTTTCTACATGGGCCGAGCCCATTAATTCGGCCTTTTTAATATTTATTTTTCCTATTAATTTTTGCTAGCTACATGGGCTGGCCCAGCAATTCGGCCTTTTTATTTCTAGATGCGGCCTTTACAACAGATAATCTTTTATTTTTTGCCATTTTATTTTCCACTGTTTTACATTTGTCCCAAGAGTTTCAGTTTTTCTTTTTCTCAGAAGATTGGTCCCACTTGTCAGTTTCTAGTAATGGGACCCGGTTGGCAGGGCCAAGTTATTTAGATTTCATTTCGTAGTAAATAAGTAACCAATATCTAAATCAGCACTGGCAAAATACACTGCTTGAAATAGTAGCCAGAATGGCAATCACGGTATTACAACGTGAATACATTTTTTTGTGGGTAAACACGGATACATCATACAACACAAATACAATGGCAATGACATTATCACAAGCTCTACTGCTTCTATCGACCTTCTTCACCATGGACCTCCTTCGGTCCTTCTATAGCAGACACAAACTCTCCTTCTCCTTTCAACCTTCTTTTGCATGGAGCTACTTTCAACCTTCTTTTGGTCCTTCGGTCCTTCTATAGCAGACACAAACTCTCCTTCTCCTTTCAACCTTCTTTTGCATGGAGCTACTGTGAGAGGAAATCTACAGTTAGGAACAAAATACGTATATAAGCAATTGGGTACATATCACTTCGGAAAGAACAAAATACGTATATAAGCAGGTGGGTTTTGACAGATTTGATGGGGGCAGGTGGTGCAGACGTCTTCACAATAATGTCTCCAGTTTTGTTCTTGACAATTTAGGCAAAAGGTTAGCAAAATGCTACTGCTGCAGCACACTGAAGCACAAGATTTTTCACTAACAAAAGCATTTACAAACACAGAATTGACACTGAAGAAAGCACGAACTGAACTTTAGCCCTATTGTAATGTATCCAGTAGTAGTTAATTTAGCTTCTGAACTCAACATGATATAGTTAATTAGTCATATTGGCCATTACCCGATTGGGACCAATCACTTCCACATTTAACCAGCCAAGAACTTGAACTAGTTAATTCGACTATTGTAGTGGATTCAATACTAGTGATTTTAGTTGAACTAGTCAATTGGCCTCATCACGTGCAAACTTTAACCGTGAGAAGAAAAACATAGATCGTGGTAATGCTGGAAGGAACCAATCAATCGGAAGCATCCAACCGACTGGAATATGGAGCGATAGGGGACAGAGGGAGCGGGAGCTCAGTTATATATGCACGACTCACAGCTCATGACATGATACTAAGAGAGAACATCATAGAGACTCAAGCAGATCCTAATATAAAGCTATTCAGACCATAACTTTCACATCATAGGGACACAATAGTGTATTACAACACTGTCCATATATAAAAACTGAGTAACCAACAAGCAATCAGATTGAGAACAAATCAGTTGGGGTTCTTAACTTTTAGTATGCAGTATATCTAAGAAGTCACACTATCTAAATGCCTAGAGGAAACAGATTCACAGTACTAAGCAGGGGAGAAGCAACACAAGATACCTTGTCAACAGTCTTGTTACGCTCGCAAACGATGTTTGCAGGTTCAATGTCTCCAAAGAAGGAGAACTTGACACCTTCCTTGGTGATGTAGATAATAACTGCAACGCACACAAGCCATTGTCGACCGGTAGAAACTGGTATTCAGCATATTTCTTTTATAGGAAACAGAGACGACAAGTGCAGCAGATTTCTTTTACGGGAAACTGGTATTCAGCATACCAGTGTCGCCGATGCTGCTGAGATCCTTGCAGATCCTCTTCGGCCTCCACCGATGCCAAAACTCCGGCCTCTTCTCGAACAACAGGTTCACCACCTTGTCCTGCAACCACACACCAACGCAACCTAGTCAGATCACACGCGCCAGGACCGGGAGATTCCAAGCAGGTGTTATTTCTACCATTTATTAATTACACGTGCAACACTTATATTCAGAGCACTACTAGTACTTGTTGTACCAGGAACAGGATTCGGCAGTGGAGCTTCAAGAAAAATATTTAGGGGCCAAAACAAAGAGGAAAACACCAATTGTTCACATTGAAGATTGAACACATATGTCCTTCTAGCATATCCTTGAAGGAACAATTCTCATAACAGGAACACAAGAGAGGGATGTTGATTTTGATGAGAACTAAATCAGAGCACTAGTAATGTTATTCTGCTAATGATACTCAAACATTCTTTGGAACAAGAAGATTTGCAGAACATGTAAAAACAACATTAAGTATTAATTTTCTGGATGAGTAGAACAAATGATACTGAAGTTCAATTATAGCCACAAAATTTAATACCAGGCAAACAATGATATAACTCAGCAGCTAGTTCCATAGTATATGCACATTGACATGTTATCACTCAGAGTATGCCCCCGTGGTCAATCAATAACCACATGCCACGGACAAACTTGCTCAAAATAGAAATGATCCTCCCCGTGTACCTGGAGAGGCGGTGGTGTCGAGGGAGTAGTTGGCGAGAGGGACAACGAAAGACTTGATCCTCCCCGTGCAGTACCTCGTCCTGCTCGCCATCTTGGACGTGCTCTGCAAAAAAACGTCGCGCCATTGCTGATCAATCAATCTGCAGGACAGGGCAAGCAGCAGCATGCCAAACCAATTATGCAGTCCGCCCTCTACTTATACAGCACCACAAACCAAACTTGAAATCACTTCAACAAAGAATCAAACCTCATATCGATGCTAGTAATAAGAAGATGGACAGATGTGTATATATACCGGTGTTGTCGGGGCCAACGGTGGCCTTCTTGTAGAGGCTGTAGAGGCAGAGCTTCTCTTGGGAGTGCTCCTTCTTCTCCTAGGCGTGCTCCTCCTACAACAGCAGCAACAACAGGTCAAGAACAATAATAGAGTCATATGAGTTGCTGGGTTCATAACATCAGTTTAACACCAACAACAGCAGAGATTAGAGTCATATGACAACGAAAACAACAACAAAAGTAGTTTGACAGTAGCAGCAGCAGAAATAGTTTCACAGCAGCAGAAATAGTTTCGCAGCAGCAGCAACAGTTTCACAACAGTAGTACTGGAGGGCACAAATGCTACTGGAGTAGTACTGAAGTACTACTGCTATCCAGGGTACATATGCCACAGACATAGAGCACTACAGCCAAGTGAAATTATTTCAATTCAACTTCAATTCCACACCAACCAAAACATTTGATAGCTACCAGTTCCAGAATTTTATGAAAGCAGACAGTCTAAATTAGACACGAGCCTGAACACACTTAGGAGATCCTAATCGGCTAATCAATGTCCGAAGCTGCTTAACCTAAACAGAGCTCAAAGGGCCTAAAATTCGACGTTCACAAGTGAAAACTGCACTTGACAAATCTTGTGGAGCCACCAATAATCAAACTGTTCATCGATTAGAGAGCAACATTCCAATAGAGAAACCCTAACTCGACAACCATACTGTGTCACAAATTCACAGCAAACAGTGAAGTCAAGCAATACTCTGGATACAATTTCTATCCATGACTACACACAGACAAGTCATGCTCAACTCTCCTCAAAGATCGATGGGGAGGGGGTCCGTCACTGGGAGGTGCGGCTTCGTGAGGGGACGAGGGCGTGGAGGAGGGTGCGCATGTGATGTGGCTGCATCGCTGGCCCCTGGTACCTCTCCCCCGGATGGTCTACCTCTCGTCACCCGCACGCGCCGCCGCCGCCGTAAATCGGGCCAGTCCACGTCTCCGAACGGGGCGAATCGAATCGGATGGGGGCGGCGGGGGTGCTTACGAAGTTGTCAGAGTCGGCCTGCTTCCTCTCCATGGCGACCGGCAGCGGGCGGCGGTTGTCTCAGAGCACGGAAGCAGCCGAACAGGCACCCCGTCCTCCACCTCGGCCTCACCGCGTCCCCCTCGCGAGTGTCGAGCCTTGGAGCCTAGGAGGAAGGCGAGGGGAGAGGTTCATGGCAAGGGGAGAGGTCGACGGTGGTGGGTGGGGGTGGCGGCGTTGCCTCGATCTAATCTAGGAGAAAGCTGAGACGAGGGAGAGGAAGGCGGGGTGCCTCGATCGGATCTGGGGAGGCCGGTGCCTCGCGGGATGTGTGGGGACGAGGAGGCGTCAGGGTGCGCTGCTGCTACGGGAGTGCTGCTGCGGGCCGGTGGTTGGATCGATGGAGGCCAGTGGATGGATGGTTGGATCGATGGAGGCCGGTGGTTGCAGGTGGCCTCGTTCCCGGCGAGATCGAGCGGGGATGTGGCCATGGACGTGCGGTTTGGTTGGGTGCGGGAAGGGGAGGGGAGTGCGGGAGGCCATGGACGGCGGCCAGCTCCGCCGGAGGGAGGTGCCAGCGGCGATCTGGAAGGGAGGAGGCAGCTCTCTCTCCGTCGGGCGAGACAGCGAGGAGATGGATGGATGTGGGAAAGAAAGGAGGCGGGAGGGGGGGTTGGATGGAAAATGACCAGCTAGGGTTTCGATGTTGGTGTTGAAGGGTTGAGGACGGCCGTTGGATCCACGAGCATCCGACGGCGTATGATGCACGATCCGCGTGAAACGTCTATGGACCAATCAGAATGCAGTATGGTGCTATGACCATCTAAATTGGTCATAATTGTCTAAAAATAATATGTTAAAATCATGTCAGCTATTTTATGACCTGAGAAATTTAAAAAGAAAATAGAAAACCTTCTCATTGTGTCACCAAAATGTGAACGAGTTTTCAGAAAAAATAACAAACAAGACAAAAGATAAATATCTTCAAAAAGGTGTAGTGAGAAATGAGTTTTTTTGCAAAAATAAACATTTTTCATTTTTTGAGAGCTCAAAATGAGTTTTTTTGTGAAGGACCTACCATATATTTGTTGCAAAATTGGACCTAATTAATTTTATAAAATACTAGGCCATAAATAATGCAAAATTGACAAAATGGTTGGGTGTCAAAAGTTTTGATCCACCTCTGGTGAAAAAGACAAATTCCCGCCGATTCAGTTGGAAGCGGATCAAATTTGAACTGCAGCTGCCTCATAGTTTGCTATTTATTTTTTCCAAAAATCATTTCTAGGTACATAAGTATCTATTTAATCAGAGAAACACCAAAAAAATCCCAAGATTCAACCACTAGCTAGGAACGGTCATTCCCGCCGTTTTGACCGCATTTTGAAACAGGCATAAAAAATTAAAAAAAAAATCAAAAAATTGGGAAACCTTCGCATTGTGTCATCATATGTAACCTAGTTTCCAGGAAAAATAATAAACTTGTAATACGAAAATTATTTTTAAAAAGTGTTCTAAAAAATGAGCTATCATGCGTGAAGATTCATGGCTTTCAAGCCAAATGATCAATCTTATGGCCACATTCATGGCATAGTTTGTTCAAATGATCTCATATTGTGCACAAGGGTGCATATTGGAATGGAAAACAATGTTGCCTAAGGGAGTTTTCATTTTCTTGGCACGGAAAATTCATTTTCCATTTTCTGAGTGCCTGAAATGAGTTTTTTTTGTGAAGGACCTACCATATATTTGTTGCAAAATTGGACCAAATCAATTTTTTCAAATACTAGGCCATATTTGATGCACAATTGACCAAATGGTTGGGTGTCAAAAGTTTTGATCCACCTCTGATGAAAAAGACAAATTCTTGCCGATTCATCACGAAGCGGGTCAAATTTAAACTGCAGCTGCCTCATAGTTTGATATTTATTTTTTCTAAAAATCATTTCTAGTTACATAAGTACCTATTTAATCATAAATACATGGTTTGGTGGCGATACGTCGAGGTTTGGACGATGGCCGAGGGCCCCAACTCGAGCTGCCAGAACTCAAGATGCTGCCAAGGTGGTCACCGTGTGGACCGTGGCGTTGCCATGTGTTCTGGGTGGCCTAGGCATGTCTAGGGGGTTGGGCACTCCCCAGGTAGGTGCTAGGAAGAAAATCACAACATAAGATTCTCACGAGGAGACCGATCGATGCTCAAACATGAATAAGCAACCAAGTGTTTGATTAGCGGTACGGGAAATGCACATGGCTAATGGGCATGAGTTTTGGCTGAGGATGATCAGTTACTAACAAGACCGTCTTCACAAATTTTTAGCTCAAAAGGAGGAGCCTAGGTGGTACTTGTTTTGCAAAGTACCACACTGGACATAAATACAAATGTTGAAGCTGGGCTCAAATTAATGAATGGATTGAGCTGACATTTGGTGGAGGATGGTTATTTGGGCATAGGAAAGCACTGTAGAAAATGGATACCATTTTGACATGCCAAAGTGGTACTTCCTTGACAAAGTGTTTTTCTAAACAGAATAGGAAAATGAATATTTTTGAATTATTTTTGAACTAGGCAAGAAGGTTTTTTACATATTTGACGAAGATATGACCCAAAGAATTTATGAGATTTTTTTGGGAATTTTGGGAATGACAGAAATATAGGTTGCTTCACAACCTAGGGCAAAAACTGCCACATGGACATGACACATAGGCAAAACTGATGAGGTGGCGCCTAGTCATAGCAACCCACCACAATTTACAAGTTTATGACCATCTATATTGGTCATGATCAGCTAGAAATAAGGCAGCAGACCTGTGCTATCTGCTTTATGACCATTTCGTGTAAGGAAATTACGACCTTTCTGACCAAAATGGTCGTTATAGTTTAGGGTTTGGAGCCCCCCGAACAGCTTTTGACCAATTGGTCTGAAATGGTCATAGATCTATGACCAATTCTTCCAGGGTCACTGACATAAGGTCACTAGTTGACATATTTCTTGTAGTGTCTACTTTAAAATACAATTCGTGATGTTTTCTCGAGGCCACCGCCAGTGCCTTCTAGTGATTTGTCCTCTGTAATGTTAATATGCAATCTGATGTTCAGTTAACAGTTTGGTCCTCTGAAATGTAATGTTCAGTTAACACTTTGGTCCAACAATTGCTACATTTCGTAGTACTGTTCTCAAGTATTCTTTGTTTTGTTAACTGTCCTATCTTCTAGTACATGTTTCTATTCTGCAATGTCATGCTCAGTTAACTATTTTGGTTCATTTGGTCTGCTGTCCATTTAACTGTTTGGTTCAATTTTGCAATTTGATTTTCATTTGCTGTGGGTACAATTTTGTATTGTTATGCATGTGACACCAATCGAAATTGGCTGTACTCAATACATATTCTACTGATAGTATGGCAACTCTCAGTTAACCTGATCAAGATCTTCCTTATGTGTGTTGAAGGGAAACATTGGGAGACACTGTTGTTTACCATCGAGGTTTGTTCAAGCAGGGCCCTTTGGCTAATAGCACATTATTGTGTAGTTGTAGGAATCATTCTAATATTTAGGTTTATTACAATTTGGTCTTGCACATGTAGGTCCTGCTGTCAGAGGCTTAGACCCACTGTTCGACCCATTTTGCATATGGGGAAATGAGATGTCCATGAATATTAGTCAAGTCAAGAAACTCAGAAAGATTGTTAGGATGAAGAAACTTGCGACGAATAACAGCAAGATCTTTGTTTGCACAATGAAGAAGACATTAGTCAACTATAGGATGTTGCCAACTCTTTTACCTTGTTTTTACCCCTTGCGCCATTTCAAAATTTACAACATCGATTTATGCATAGCTTTGTTTTCAGCAGAGCAGTTCACCGATGATTACCTCTCAACCCACCTGCATGGTCAAGAGGCGAGGAAGGTATTCATTCAACACCCATGGTACAATATTGAAGTCTTGCTGAAGAGGACGAAGGTTGGACGGACAATTATCCATAGCCACTGGCCTAAAGTTTCAAGGACATTCAACATCACTGAAGGATCAATATTTGCCTTCCGCTTCTGCAGTTTCCCAGATGAGATTCATCGGACTATTTACCATGTATGATGCTACTTTCCAACGGTTTTTGATGCTGCATGTGAAACTTGGTGCTTTTGTGTAATGGCGTAACTGAGTGCCGAAACTATCTGATGTAATTCGATTATGAAATCCTGGTTGCTTTTATATGGATATGAAATATCTGGCGTGTTTTATAAGAAATATCAGTTTCATTAGTACATGGATTATCAATAATAGGCTAATTACCATGCTTATTGGGGTTTTCTATTGCAAACGGTTACTCAGACAACACCGTGGGCGATGAACTCAAACAACCCGCACAGTTTCTAGAAAGTAGGCGTATTCGATCAACTAACAATCACATACGGCTTCCGCAACGAACTGTTTGTGTTAGGCCACCTTGCACAAATGTTTCCACACAAAGAACTGTGTGTGATATACATACCTGCGGAAATGTTTTTCTAGGATTCACCGTGTGGGATGTACATACCTACGGAAATGATTTTCTGGGATTCACCGTGTGGGATATACATACCTATGGAAATGATTTCTGGGATTCACCGTGTGGGATGTACATACCTACGGAACTGATTTGTGGGATTCACCGTGTGGGATGTACATACCTACAGAAATGATTGGGTTTCGATGCCTCGCCCGATCGCACACGGCCCCAGCCTGGGTCCCAGGAGGGCCTATCCCCGACGATTTCTGGGTCGTGTGGGAAGGACCCCCCTATCGCCCACACTCACTTGGCGACGGTTCCAAATGTCGCCGCGGAAAGGGGTTAAAAACCGTTTGTTTAGCACGTCGCTGTACCAGTGACACATAAACTGATATCTGCATAAAATAAAATAATCCTATAAATGAAAAGATAAATACTAGTCACCAACCTAATCAAGCAAATCTCATCAAAACACAACATCAAAGAATTCCTAATCTAGATGGGTAACTTAAAAGAACATCAGATACATAAAAAGAACCTCCCTAATCTTGACTAAATCTAAACAAATTGATACTACATGAAACTAAACCTGAACAAATTGCTCAAAAGAGAAAACTTATACATTAATGTTTCAACTTTATTTGCAACTTAATAACACATTCAACCCAACTACAATAAAAACACAATTTACTAACCATGCGCCAAAAATAGTCCTGATCAAGAACAATATCAAAGCTGGCCACATGATGGCCACCAACTGCACATGGCACGCACGGAGCACCCGGGCAACGACATACAGGGCAGACCATTTCCTGCAACAAACAGAATGATTTTTTGACAGATTAGTAACAAATACTATAAAATCATAATACCACTACTTACAAGAATGCTCATAAATAATTGGATTCAACAACTTCTTAAACTAATGAGACACAAAAACAAAGATATAAGCATTTGGGATAAAAAAGACCAAATCTTATACACTCAACTAAAACCTACCCTGCCGAATAATCGCGTGTGGACATGCCATCACGCGCGGGTGATATCCATACCACACGACGCCACGAGATTCGTGCAACATTAATACGCTTCAGCTATATAATCAATTCACTGCTTCGTATAGCACTCAGTATTCACGTAGTATTGCCGCTGACACATCCCGTGTGTGGCCCACGACGCAGGGCAAGCATTTAAATTGCTGGTAGGCATCCAGGATGGCAGTGCCAATGGCTAGCTCCACGACGCTGCCCCGCGGCCTTTTTAGACTGCCTCGGCCCTTGTAGATACACATCCCTCTCAAGTTTTCATATCTCCTCTCTTCCCTTCTACCTCGCAAGCATGTGTTCATCCAAGTCCGAGCTGAGTTCCATCCCCAGCATCACACCACTGCTCCACCCAGATGCCACCGCTGCCTCTGATCCGCTGCCCGGAGTGCAATGCCGGCAACGTGCTCTGGTTCGTCTCTGGAACGATAGAGAACCCAGGGAGGCATTTTTACAAGTGCGAACGCCATGGAGCAAGTATTTCGAGATTCTTTGCATCCATCTCCCTCTCCTGCAGATCGTCATCTCAATCCAAGCTTATTTTGTGTTTTTTTCAGTTTGAGGATGCCGTTTTTGGAAGTGGGAGAAGAAGTATGTACAGTACTTCAGCACTCATTGGGGTCTACTCTCGCACGCATCCGTGTATCGGCATGTAACTCTGCTTGAGCGGAATCAAGCATGGTTGAAGAACATTTTCATCTTGGGCGTCCTGAACATGGTGCTCATGGCCATATGATGCATGCGTAAGTTCTGAAGCAAAATGTTGTTATCTGCCAGAACTGCAAGTAGAAGTTCTGAAAGCTACCGCCCCCAATATGTAGTTCCAGCATTTGTACTGGTTTCAGCAGTTCCAGCATTTGTAGTGGAGTCAGTAGTTCCAGCTTATGTACTGGATTAGATGTAGTTCCAGCATGCAGTAGTTCTCTCTTATGCATTCATTTGTATCACATATGTACCGTGTATGTATGCCGGTTTAGATGCAAAAAACGGGCACTTTTTGCGAGCATGTTGTTAATTAAGCCTGACGGGTCGCGTGAGAGGATGAAAATGTATTTAACCCAAACCCACACACCGCACCCACCTCATGCAGTGCACCGGCAATAATTCGTCGCTCCGACAGCACAATAAATACGTAGCAGACTAATGAATGCCCCAGCTGTCCCTGCAGAACGTAAATCCACCCATCACCCAATTGATGTTCGATGCACGAGAGGGGCTCCACATGGCCGGCTTATAAAATCGAGTGGGATCGTCATCGTTTCCTCAACACACTCGCAACCGCTAGCACACTTCTATCACTAGCAAGTAGGAAAAATCGATCGCTCTCGCCAGCGTCTCCTAGCTGCCGGACCCAGTAAGCAACCGCCATTGTTTGCAGCATGTTGTTCGTTTGTGAACCAGACGCGTCTTGCTAACGCCTCCTCCCCCTTTTGTTTTGCTTACACAACACATGGACGAGTTCATGCAGTCACAGGACACGAGCGACAGCATGGTCATGTCCACGCAATTTTCTCCTACATCAAGGGCCTCTCCCACAAAAGTATGTGCCATGGTAGACTCCCTTGATGCATTCATGAAATCTCTGGTTGAGGAGATGGAGTTTGGAGGCATTTTGCACGTGCCTCTCATTTCTAGGACGAATTTAAAGTTAAGCATATGGCTGATGTCTAGAGTAGACGAAGTATCTAGGACCATGCATATACATTCGGCCTGGTCGGCAAATGTCCTTCAGGGCATCCGACATGCACAAGGTTTTTGGTGTGCCATGCGGTCCTTTGCATATACATAAAGCATCCGCCCTAGACACAACACATGTGCGCGATTTTCTGCAAATCAGTCAGCACGGGAAAAACCTTCTCACGGCCGTCGAAAAAATCATCTCAAGACCGTTAGACAAAGATAGCTCGGATAGGGAGATTAGCTCTTTCGAAATGGCTTTTGTCATGTTTGTTGTTGGTTATCTGCTAGCCCCATCACCTAGCCATGATCGCACGAACACATAGTATTGGGGTGCGCTCGCACAAATAAATCATGGCGCCGAGTTCTACTGGTGCGAGTGCCTGTTAGAAGAGCTGATGGCAACATGCTTAAGAGTGAAGGTAGATATCAGGGCAGGATGGGATGTCATGTATCTTCATGCCTGCCATTTATTTCTGCAGGTCAGTCTTGCGTTTTTTGACATCTACCAGAGTTACGCGACGTGCACACATTTAACGTATGTTTTTCTTATTCCATAGGTTTTTTTTACCTAGATAACCTTGATCTTGGATTATTAAACCTCCCGCACAACACATTTCCTCGAATATCTGCATTTGACGAAACGCAGTATAAGTGTATGTGGGTACAATGCAGCGTGGGGCATTTTAAAGGGACTTCAGACTTCTCCAGAGCAATGGTTTTTCTTATCTTGATTGCCATTTCATTAGTAGCCGGTATAATTACGAGCAGCACGTTCCAAACTTTTTTTAATTCCACAGATTCGTTCTACGGACCAGGTGTGCTACGCCAGGAGCGCGTGGGACACCCCTCCGGATCCGGTGCCCTGCAACAACAACATGTTTCCCAGGCGGCTCGCAAGTTTAAACAATGCCACGCCTGGCTCCAGCCGGCTTCATGTTTCCCCCCTCTTCGCCAACGCACAGCCGATCTCGTTTAGGCTGCCACATGGCCCACACGGGGTCCCACCATCGCCAGCGACTCCAGCGCCTGCATTCACGCGGGCAGCCACGACCGGGCGACTTCTCCACGTACTTGAAGGCAAATTACCCCAAGCTGGTAAGCCGACGTTGTCCTAAATATCCTTCTTCATCAGTACGCACGTCACTCTAAGGTTCGGGCAAATAAATGTTTTTTGTACAACACACTTACGTGCGAAAACCAGGATAGCTCGAGGATCGGGATGCTGATGAAGAAGCATACGCTACCACTTTTAGGCTCGCTAATAGTCTTAAGGCAGATTTGTTTGCTGAGAACACCGCTTTTCTGAACGCATATGTTGTAGCCTACGTACACTGCCATGCATCATTAACGATCCACCCAATCCCGACTCTCCATGCTGCACCAACATTTACAGGCGCAAGTTGGATATGTCCGAGTCTGATGGTACGTCCATATATTTTTATGCCGTTAGACACAGATTTCCACCGGAGTAACAGCTATAAATTTTTACAGGAGAAAGCTCGTCTGGGAAAATGTTCACCTTATCAGGTTCATCAGCGCCCAAAAAAATGAAACAGTACTCGTGCATGGTATGTTACCATGTTTTCCATCTTGCATAAGTTCCCTCCACGTGGTCAGCTCATACATTTTGGGTCTTATTGTCAATTCTCATTCCATATACCAGGAGACCACTAGCAGCGAGCATGTAGGTTTTCTCACGCCAGCACCATCCAAGAGCCTGATTATCGCCCAATCGCCAGCAGACGAACAGAAAGGGTGGTGGGACGGGCTGGCAGGTTTGACTATGATGCTGGATGGCGAGGCCACGCACACCGCCGGCACAGTGGTTTTTGGGCAGGCATCACGTGAATTCCCACCCAAGCAAGAAACGATGCATGCAGCGTATGCCACGCCGCACTGGATTGACGGCCGAGATCATCCAACTGTCTTGGTGTCTGTGTGGAAAGCGGCTGGCTTGTTTTTAAAGCGGTTTTGCCGGAAGAGCTTGAAAGGTACATGCATCATACCCCGAGGGGCTCATACACGTTTGTTGTGCAATCTTCATCTAGCTAACACTTTTTAACACAGGGAAGTTATAACTCTTGCCACGCCAAGGTTCATCTTGATCACTCCGAACCCACTGCACCCAGATTGTCAAGACAGACCATCTCGACCACGAGGTATGCACGCTGATTTTCCGTCGCCAAGACCAAATCGACGGTCCGATCCTTTACCCTAATAATGCACCTAGATGGCGTAAAATTATGGAGGCGGATTTTTCGATGAGCGTTTATTTAACAGAAAGATGCTCGCATTCCCTCCATTATTTGCTCTCACATCGTTTTTGTCGTTCATCTCAGACTGCTGCACTTGCTGCAGAAGAAACTTGGACTCTATTATCCGTAAGCGCGCAGCTTGTGGGGCCCCACGTGTCATTCAACATCGCGGAGTGAACCATGGTGAGAAACAGAACGACCGCATGCGTTTGCTCTGTCTTGGGCCCCATTTTTGTCCACGCGTCTCATGATTTGTTTTTCCTGTAGTTTTACCTGCCGACAATATTCGATTTCGGCTGGTGCTTGTACTCATGGGACATGCAGAGGAAGATAATCAACATTTTCGATCCATCGTACAACAGTTGCACCGCGCAAAGGCGCAAGGATCTACTAGGAGCCGTCGCTACCAAGCTGCACGTTGCATTTTTCGCTCTAATTTATAAGTGGTTCAGCAATTGGAAAGTTGACTGCATCAGGTGGGACAAAGTGTTCCAAGTCACCTCACAGACCCCCGCGTCGTCCCCAGGGTGGCTCGGGGGAACCCTAGGTACGCTGCCGCGCCCCCCCTCTACAGCACCTCCACCCTCCCGCTGCCGCCGGATGAGTCCGCCGGGCGGAACCCACGCCGGAGGACGGTGGCGGCGGGGATCTCCGCGCTCTCGGCGGCCTCGATTGCCAGCGTGAGCCCGTGTTGGTGGGAGACTCGTCCTCGGCATCTCCGGCCGGTGTGGCGGCTGCCCGGCACGGCGTCCTCGTCGTCTCGCAGGTGATGGGCTGCCGGCTGCGCGTGGCTGCCTCGACGCAACGGCGTCCCGAGGTTTCAGATCTGGCCGTGGCGGGCTCGACCGATCTGGCCCGTTAGCTTTGGCCGGCGGTGAGGTCGGTGGCCGCGCGTGGTGATGGCGCCGCCGCCGCGCAGGAGGTGCTTGGGCCAGTGGGTTCGCATGCTGGCGGCGCTGGGGTTCCCCCATCCTCGTCCGCTAGCGTGAGGATGCGGAGGTAGGGTTGCTCCGGGCGAAAGCCGACGGCGCGGTGTCTGCGGATGTCGCTCTCCTCCTGGGGGCCGTTGTGGAGCTCTCCGACCTCCTCCACTCTCGGGTCACTTTCTTCGGGTGAAAGCCTGTGACCTGCGGTGACCGTGACGATGACGAGATACGTCGCTTCCCCTCCTGAGGGCGTCGTCTTGAAGATCGTGATTCCCTGCGTGCTTTCCTGGAGCTGGACTTGCACGACATCGCGGCAGGTGGCCGGCGATGCGCCTAGAGGTGGAGTTGTGTTTCCTCCTCCGCATCGAAGACAGCGGATCTCGGCGGCGTGGCGCAGCGGAGACTCGGCGCCCGATGCGTGCAGATGGACTCGCGCAGGAGGAGGTTGTTGTCTGGCGTCATGGTGGAGTCGATGGCTGAGTGGCCTGACAAGGTAGAAGCCTCAATATCGGCTCTGAGGACAGACATGTGGAAGATGGCGGCGACGGCACATGTGAGTGCGTCAGACCGGTTTGTGCCCCAGACCCGGTATCTGGCTCGGTTGGGGCTTCCGGCTTTTGATGATAGGTTTAGATGAGTGGTCTGGGTATTTGGCCCAACTAGTATCCCTTCATCATATGGATAGGACTAGTGGCATATGTTACCAAGATGGCAGATACAGACATATTGTTGTAGTACTTTGTAAGGTCCTCGAGAATAATCAATAAAGTGGCCGCATGCATCTCCCAGATGCAGAGGCCGGGGGTCATCCTCCTTTTCTAAAAAAACGTCACCTCACCGATCATAGTGCGCCAGTAAGTTACATATTGTTTTCTCATGGCTTAGTTGATTAACCTCTGTACCGCTCCCCACCATTAACAACACGCTTGTTCAGGAAGGACACAGGCGTGTGGATCACTCGTGTGGCCAAACACTTCGATGAGAGGAATGTCATGGCGGATATGTAAGAGGTAATCAAGTTTTGCACACTTTTTTGCAATTCCTTGTGATTATCATTGCACATGCATTAACTAGGTGTTGCGGCTTGTTGATCACATAGGGTGCCACCATCATCGCGGAGCACCAGGAGATTCTCGCAGAACTCGTTCAAATGAAAGACAACGTGGCAGCCCTCCAGACGAACATCAACGACATAGTTAATGCATGGGCATTGGAGTAGTGCCGCCCAGTCTGAATTAGGCCCCGCTTGGAATGTTGTTTTTCTGCCATCTCTGTAACATTTTACACCTGTATTATACTAGTCTCAAACCGAATACATGCCACAGGGTTGTATTTCCATTCCGCTTCTGGCCTCCGCTTGGAATGTTGTTTTTCTGCCATCCCTGTAAGTGGCTCCAGTTTCAATTCGGTTGTAAAATATACATGGCGCCCAAGTTGCAGCACTACATATATGCTCAAATATGCATGGCACCCAAATGTATAGCTTTTTAACAGCACAGACTTTCTAATACACACGTACAGAATTTTCAACAGCACAGACTGCACTTCCACACAAATTGCACAGGTATAAAATGAGCTAAAATTTTGATTTATATAACAGTACAACCACATCAAAAAAAGATAATATTTTTGCAATCATCCATTTGAACATAGTTCCGATAACTCATAGTGCTCAAAGTCAGTAGTTTAAATTACAAATTTATCGAGGCATACTTGTCTCGTCTCGTCCGCATGCTACATAACCAAATTTATTGAGGCAATTGTTCAACCATTGTGCGCTTAGACATAAAATATTTCAGGAAGATTATTGATTGCTTCATGGACTCGGGTAATCATAGAATCATGTGAAAGGACATTGTAACACCCCCAGTGTCTTGCTACAGTAATCCCCTGTTAATGGTGCCAGGTCACCATGCTTACTGAGCTAATTATCATTTGATGAAAAATCAAAATCAAATTCAAATTCAAATTCTAAGTAGAATTTGAATTTTCTCAAACCTGAAAACTAAAATGTTCTTCATGTGCCAAATAATCCATAACTAATGTTGGTGGCGAACCAATATTTTTTGCAAAATGTCTAAATGTCCTAAAATAGCTATAACAGCAAGTTGTTAAAAGAAAAGGCAAAAGCTTAAAAAAAAGGAAAAGGAAACGCCCCCCTCAATCTGGGCCGACCGCCCACTGGCCACCAAGGCTTCCCCATGGGCCTCAGCCCACATGGCAGCCCAACATGCCATGTTGCCCACCCCCCCCCCCCACCGGGTAGCCTTCCCCTCCACTGCTCCTCCGACCGCGCCGCGACAGTGTCGCGCCCCGCCGCACCACCTCGCCGTCGAGGATGATGAGGATAAGGCCGCCACGAGCGCGCCTCGGCCTCACTCCCCCGCTCCCCACTTGCCCCGCTCCACCTCTCCCTCTCCCCACCCGATTCCTTCTCGCCTTCCCCCTCGTTCCCGTCCACCACCGAAGCGCCACTGTCGCCACGGTTGCGCCATAGCCGCGACCACCGGCCACCCAGCGCCAAAGACGCCCACGTCCACGACACGCGCCGCCGACCCCTACCTCAACTACGCCTCGCCATCGAGCTCGAGGAGCACCGCAGGCCACGGATCGAGTCGTCTTCTTCCTCGACGGCCGCCGGCGATCCCCTTCCTCCCCGGCGAGCTCTGCTGCTCCTAAGCCACCAAGGGTCTTTCTTGACCGCTCGGTGAGCTCCACTCCGTCCTCTCCCCTCTCCTTCCTCGCCTCACAAGACCTAGCCATAGCTACCGTCCTGGCCGTAGCGCACCTCCGCCGCCGTGCTCGTCACCGTCGTCCTCGTCGATGTCGTGCTCACCCGACCTCTCCACCGTGCTCTGGTACTCGCCAGGACCCTGTAGAGCCTCCCCAGTAGTCCTCCCGTGCCCTCCAGCCGCAGTTCGCGTGAGGGCCGAACTCCGGCGTCCGCTCCGCCGCTCGCCGCCCTAGCTTCCAGCCGTTTACGGCCGCACCGCTCCCGTAGATGGATGCGGTGTTGAACGCTCGTCCAAACGAGCCTAAGCACGCCTCAATGGAGCGTCAGTGGCGTTCTTCGGCCAAGTCCGGCGAAGCTCCGCCAGCGTTTTTGGTCGCGGAGTTGTCTCCGGCGCCGACGCCGACGCTATGCATGGGCCCACCTTTTTGTCATCGCCGGTGGGGCCTAGGGACCCTAGTTGACTGGGTTGACCAGTCAACCCTCGGCCGACTGGCAACCCCAGCCACCCACGATGGCCCCCTTAATTAACAGGAATTAATTAAATTAGTTTAGTTAACCTAAATTAGACACTGACAGGTGGGCCCAGTAGTTTTACTAACTAAATTTTGATTAGTTTGAACCCTGTTTAACCCATCGTCTATGATGTGGGTCCCCATGTCAGTTTGACCAGTCAACCGAACTGTTGGCTGCTGACGTCATTCATACGCCATGCTGACGTCATATTCCTTTTCTCTTAAATTAAGTAATTCCAGAAAATTGTTTAAATCTTTAGAAATTCATTGAAATTAAACCGTAACTCGGAAGGAAATGTTTTCTATATGAAAGTTACTCAGAAAAACCCAACGAATCCGAATACGCGGCCCGTTCATCTGTCACATGCCCCTAGCATGCTGAACATGGAACATTCCTCCGTCATCTCGTCTCGACACGGTCCTAACCGGAAAACATTCGGTTGACTTCCCCTTCACGGTATCGTGTAGCACCGCGTTAGAACACGACTAGCTCATCATTGTCCTGTTATGCTCTTGCTTGCTATGTATTTACTGTTTCTTCCCCCTCTTCTCTCCGGTAGACCCCGAGACTGCCGCTGATGCCACTGTGATCGACTACGTTGACGACGGCCCCTTCTTCTTGTCTGAGCAACCAGGCAAGCCCCCCCTTTGATCATCCCGATATCGCCCATTCCATTCTCTCATGCTTGCATTAGATTTTGCTACTGTTATTGATTGCTCCTATTCTCGATGCATAGCCTGTTTTGTAATCTGTCATTGTCGTACCTTACCGCTTATCCTAAACTGCTTAGTATAGGTTGCTTAGAGATCCATCGCTGACCCCCACCCTGTCCGATCGCCTACCGGATAATCGTAAGAGCCGATCAACGGATCAAGACCAGGCCCGACACCGCACATCACTTCCTTAGTTGCTCGACACTCTTTGGGTTACTATCGAGTACCGAGGGTGAAACCTCTACAAGACTTCCGATATTAACCTCAGAGTATAGCTATCCGGTCGTGGTCATCGAGGGTGATTTCCTCTTTAACCACTTCCGATACGAGTCTGTCGTGCAACCCCTCAAGTGTGAACCTCGGGGGTGATTCCTCTTATGTTCACCTTGATGATTACATCTAGTGGAATTCATCGGGGGTGATTCCTCGGGTTTTCCCCTTGATGTTTGGACACACGGATACTTGGACTTTACCCTGTTACTTGGAAAGACGGGTCGACCACGAGGGGTACCCACGCCGAGCTTAATTGCAGTGATGTGGAGACGGGTTGACACGGAGGGTGCCGCGAGATAATTACGAGGCGTGGCGGGCATTCCTAGCCCTTGCCGCAAGTCCTCGAGACGGGCAACGGGTCACATCTTTCGTGAGTCTCTCGCTTGTTACCGTGCGTTCCTAATCCACTATGATTTGGATATTTGATCCGAGGGCCTCGGCCCGATAGCACTAACCATCACGTGGGCATAGTATGGGCGTTCTGCGTCAGATACATCAGCCGAAGCTTAATAGACGCCATGATCGAGCGGGCGCCGCTGGTTGACCGGTAAGCTCCTGCCTTTTTAGGGAGGTAGCTAGGTCTCTGCTCACCACCGCCCTCGCAGCGTGCAGGAGTTTCCGGGAGATGGCCCATGACCCACGGGGCATAGGTTTAGTCTGCGTCTTTGGCCTCTCTATTAAGCCTAGGTCGGGTTGCGGCGTATTGTTTGGCCGAGGCCAGGCATGACCCAGGAAAGTGTGTCCGGCCGGAGTTAATCAAGGGTGGTGGGTAAGTTGGTGCACCCCTGCAAGGAAGAAAACATCTATCGATAGCCTGTCCTACGGTAACGGACACTTGGAGTTGTATCCCGATCGATACAACTAGAACTGGATACTTGAGATGAGCCATGGATATGAGCAATGGATTGCAATGAGAATTGGATTGTGATGATAACTGGATAGTATGGCTCTGGGATGCCTTTCTCGCAGGGAGTCGAGAAAGGATCTCTGGCCGAGGTTGATAACACTACTACTACTTTACCTTATGCTACTCTACTCCCTCCTGTTTGCTGCAAGATGGTGGTTTCCAGAAGATGCTAGTCTTCAATAGGACTAGGCCTTCTCTCTATTCTGGCATTTCTGCAGCCCAGTCCACATATACAGCCTTTCTTTGATAATGTTGCATATGTAGTGTAGATCCTTGCTTAAGTAGTACTTTGGATGAGTACTCACGGTTGCTTTGCTCCCCCTTTCCCCCTTTCTTCTTCTTTCCGTTGATGCAACCAGATGTTGGAGCCTGTAAGTCGATGCCACCGCCGATGTCTACTACTACGTGGAGGCCGCCCGACGACCGGGAGTAATTAGGAGGCTCCCAGGCAGGAGGCCTTGCCTTTTTGATCGTTGTCGCTTTTGTGCTAGCCTTCTTAAGGCAAACTTGTCTAACTCATGTCTGTACTCAGATATTGTTGCGTCCGCTGACTCTTGTGTATTCGAGCTTATGTATTCGAGCCCTCGAGGCCCCTGGCTTGTAATATAAAGCTTGTTTTATTTTAATTTGCGTCTAGAGTTGTGCTGTGATATCTTCCCGTGAGTCCTTGATCTTGATCATACACATTTGCGTGCATGATTAGTGTACGTTTGAATCGAGGGCGTAACAAGTTGGTATCAGAGCCGACTGCCTGTAGGAATCCCCCTTCCAACTCCTTCTCCGAAGTCGAGTCTAGACTTTAAAAAACTTTTACTAACATGGCTGTGTGGCCCATGGGCCCACGTCGCCATTGGGTGGTATTAGGATCTTTTATTCCTCGTCTATACTCTGAGACTCTGATCTCTCTTCCATTCGGGTTAAATGATTTTGCTAACTCTAACATTAGGATCTCGTAACTACTTCCTCCCGGAGAGCCCCTTGTTACAGATGATCACCTGCTGCACCAGAAGATTCCGAAGACACTCTCCGATGTTATCCCGATAACTTGTGCTCATCGCGTTTGCAATTCCCTACCACCGATAAGCCCCTATGACTAACTGCATATCCTTGTCGCTCGTACCTTCATCCCAAGTTGCTCTTGTTATTATAAGATACCCCGAAATCTTGTCGTTGTTCCGAGAATCCTTTTGTGCATACTGCCTTGCAGTTCCTTGTCGCCGGAGTACACCGACAAATTAATCCTCACACATATCGAGGATTTGTTTTTCCTCAGTTGTTCATATGTTTCACAAAAGTCTTTAAAATACTATTCGATCTTTCGATAGTCCTCAACAGCCTGTTGTTCTTACAATTCTTGCTTGCTTGCATTATGGATAATCCCATAAGTCTAGTAATCTTATTGGCATCCTTTGTCACTATCCTTTTGATTCCGTTGATTCAATATGTTGCGGATGCTCGCAATCCTCAGTCGGATCATAGAATTCATCCTTCCGGCTTGGACGTCATTTGACCAAGAGTTGTTTCTCGACCAAGCAAATTGCCGCCGATTGTATCCCTAAGGCTATTCAACTTACTTATCTTTTGATCAGAGCGTCTGCTTCTGATCTTCTATTTTTGAAATCACGATTTCTTTGCATTTAAGCATTGAATTATTCAGATGTTTCTATAATCCGAAGCCTCTTTCTTCTTCTGGTTGAGTACTGATACTCACATCAGATCCTATGTGGACCGCCAGATCCTTTGTTGGATTTTATCCGACAACGTCCTTCATATTCTATAACCTTTTGAGCCGTTCCTCAGATACATAATGCCTTTGGTAAATTGTATCCTCTGCCTTCTCAACCATGCTCTGCCTTCGAGCTTGTGTTATTTTACTCTTGGAGTGTGTGGTATATGTTCCCAAGATGCCCCTATGGGTTGAACCTATGCCTTCCTTAATCCATGTGAACCCGAGATTTCACGAGTCATACTCTTACGGTGTTTTGCCAGATAACATTTCGACACTATAACTTAATTGAAAGTGAGAAGCGAATGAAAAGTTATGCATTGAAGAAGTGGGAGTCGACCTTGAACTTTGTGTTCATGCCCATAGACACGATGTAGATCTTATCATGGAAGCTTCTCTTATAATCAAATGTTCCCTTGGTATAAGCTCATCTTGCATCTGTAAATTGATTATTTGCAATCGTGGTTCCGACCATATTTTCTCCTTGATTCAATTTCCCGGACAAGTTAAAATATTTGTCTTCTGCAGATCTTTTCATCTGCCCAACCTCTATTTTGATCTACCTCGAGTATTGCCCCCTGTTATCCCGAGGATATTGTGTCATTGCACTACCTCTTGTGAATTCTCATTGGAATGATACTCCATCATATCATTCATAGCCTGATCGGCTATATCATTATCGAGCTATTTTTAATCGTGCTACCCGGTCCTTCTCCCGGGGGCACAACTCCTAACGACGAGCTAAGCTTACGTCGATCTTCTTATTCTTATCATTTCTCCTCGAAGAACGAGCTTGATTTTGAACTTGTATCGTATCCGTGGTTCCAATAGCCTTTCGCTTCATCCTTCGTGTTGCTTGATATAAATCGCTCCTCGATGGCATCTTCATAGAGCCTCTCGACAAAATTTGTCATGATCACCATCAATATACTGCCTTGTTGTAAGATATCAATCGAATTCTTGAGGAGAAATACCATCCTTGCCCGTCGATGATTCGTGTTGTCATTGACACCATCCTTGACTTCCTGCCGATACAGACTTGGTCATGTTTTGGTTATATCTTACATTCCTTGACATTCTTGGAATTGTTCCTCTGTACTTCTTTGTGACCTTCAGATTCAATATTTCTTGAAACACCCTCTTAATGTTACCTCGAAGCATGAATGTGGTACGCCGAACAACAACAAGAACATTGGAAGTGCATTGCCAAATGTTTCTTGCTCTATTATCCAAACACCGTTGTATGGATAACATCATGAATTCCCTTGCTCCTTTATCCAAATGGTGATGTACTTGTTGATCTAACATGTATATCATGCTCTACTTTTCCTTGGGAAAAGATACACTCCTAAATCTTGTGTATAAACATATTTTCCTTTCCATTGGTTTGCTTAACCTTTCACCTGTGACCTATATATGTTATAAGCAGTAATAATTCCCTGCTTATGGAAACACCTCGGTTTACAACTCTGTCACAGTGACCTCAAGCATTATTGTCGATTTACATCCCTAGAACCCTGTGTGGACGAGAACTTTGCCTATTGGTCCGCCTCGTTCAAACGAAAGCAGGAAAATGGTTCTCTTCGTCCCTCGCCCTTGGTACCAATGATGTTGCCAACATAACTGACAGGCTATCCTCTGACATGCCTTGCTACCATGACCTTGCAATATGTTAGCGTCCTTCCTACTTTTGAACCACATGGTGGGCCCATAACCCACAGTTCCATAGGATCAAAACCTGACTCATGTACATCCTTGATTCCAAAGTATCCTTTTTCACTTGCCTTCGTATGTAATTCATGAGCCACCTTGCTAGTGATCTATTCTAGTAAGAGACGCAATAATTTTGTTGTTGTTGCTCTGAACCCCTTTCACCTTTTATTAGGCATCAAATGATAGCCTGCCCGTTAAAACTTCTCATGGTACCTTCATATTTTGCTCTCGATGTTTTCTTAAGTCTCAACTCGAGAGATACTTCTGCCACTTTCCCTGAATTGTTCACCAGATAATTAACCCTAAACGGTCAGTTCTCTCGAAGTTACTCTTTACTTCACCAGTTAAATCTCGGGACGAGATTTCTTGTAGTGGAGGAGATTTGTAACACCCCAGTGTCCTGCTACAGTAATCCCACATTAATGGTGCCAGTCACCATGCTTACTGAGCTAATTATCACTTGATGAAAAATCAAAGTCAAATTCAAATTCAAATTCTGAGTAGAATTCAAATTTTCTCAAACCTGAAAACTAAAATGTTCTTCATGTGCCAAATAATCCATAACTAATGTTGGTGGTGAACCAATATTTTTTGCAAAATGTCTAAATGTCCTAAAATAGCTATAACAGCAACTTGTTAAAAGAAAAGGCACAAGCTTAAAAAAAGGAAAAGGAAAAGCCCCCCTCAATTGGACCGACCGGCCTAGCTGGCCACACGCCCCCATGGGCCTCAAATTTCACATGGCAACCCAACAGGCCATGTTTCCCACACCACCCCCACCGGGTCGCCTTCCCCTCCACTGCTCCTCCGACCGCGCCGCGACAGTGCCGCGCCCCGCCGCACCACCTCGCCGTCGAGGACGATGAGGATAAGGCCGCCACGAGCGCGCCTCGGGCTCACTCCCCCGCTCCCCACTTGCCCCGCTCCACCTCTCCCTCTCCCCACCAGATTCCTTCTCGGCTTCCCCCTCGTTCCCCGTCCACCACCGAGCGCCACCATCGCCATGGCTGCGCCATAGCCGCGGCCACCGGCCACCCCGCGCCTCGCCAGCACGTCCACGAGACGCGCCGACGATCTCTACCTCGACTACGCCTCGCCATCGAGCTCGAGGAGCACCACAGGCCACGGATCGAGTCGTCTTCTTCCTCGACGGCCGCCGGCGATCCCCTTCCTCCCCGGCGAGCTCTGCTGCTCCTAAGCCACCAAGGGTCTTTCTTGACCGCTCGGTGAGCTCCACTCCGTCCTCTCCCTCTCCTTCCTCGCCTCACCGCGCCCCTAGCCATAGCTACCGTCCTGGCCGTAGCGCACCTCCGCCGCCGTGCTCGTCACCGTCGTCCTCGTCGATGTCGTGCTCACCCGACCTCTCCACCGTGCTCTAGTACTCGCCAGTACCCTGTAGAGCCTCCCCAGTAGTCCTCCCGTGCCCTCCAGCCGCAGTTCGCGTGAGGGCCGAACTCCGGCGTCCGCTCCGCCGCTCGCTTCCCTAGCTTCCAGCCGTTTACGGCCGCACCGCTCCCGTAGATGGGTGCGGTGTTGAACGCTCGTCCAAACGAGCCTAAGCACGCCCCGAACGGAGCGCCGTAGCATTCTTCTGGCCAAGTCCGGCGAAGCTCACCGCGTTTTTGGTCGCCGGAGTTGTCTCCGGCGCCACGGCAATGACGTGGCGCAGTGGGCCCCGCCTTTTTTTCACTGCCAGTGGGGCCTAGGGACCATAGTTGACTGGGTTGACCAGTCAACCCTGCTGACTGGGCAACCCCCAGCCACTAACAAGTGGCCCCCCCTAATTAACAGGAATTAATCAAATTAGTTTAGTTAACCTAAATTAGACACTGACAGGTGGGCCCAGTAGTTTTACTAACTAAATTTTGATTAGTTTGAACCCTGTTTAACCCACTGTCTATGACAGGTGGGTCCCCCATGTTAGTTTGACCAGTCAACCGAACTGTTGGCTGCTGACTTCATTCATACGCCATGCTGACGTCATATTCCTTTTCTGTTAAATTAAGTAATTCCAGAAAATTATTTAAATCTTTAGAAATTCATAGAAATTAAACCGTAACTCGGATGGAAATGTTTTCTATATGAAAGTTGCTCAGAAAAACCCAACGAATCCGAATACGCGGTCCGTTCATCTGTCACATGCCCCTAGCATGCTGAACATGGAACATTCCCCCTCCGGTCATCTCTGTCTCGACATAGTCCTAACCGGAAAACATTCCCGGTTGACTTCCCCCTTCGCCGGTATCGTGTAGCACCACGTTAGAACACGACTAGCTCTGTCTGTTGTCCTGTTATGCTCTTGCTTGCTATGTATTTACCATTTCTTCCCCCTCTTCTCTCCGGTAGACCCCAGGACCGCCACGATGCCCTCAGTGATTTACTCACGCCGATTTACCCCTTCTTCTTGTCTGAGCAACCAGGCAAGCCCCCCCTTTGATCATCCCGATATCGCCCATTCCATTCTCTCATGCTTGCATTAGATTTTGCTACTGTTATTGATTGCTCCTATTCTGATGCATAGCCTGTTTTTGTAATCTGCTGTCGTACCTTACCTGCTTATCCTAAACTGCTTAGTATAGGTTGCTTAGAGATCCATCAGTGACCCCCACCCTGTCCCGACTGCCCCGCTGGATAATCAGAAGAGCCGATCAACGGGATCAAAGACCAGGCCCGACACCGCACATCACTTCCCTTAGTTGCTCGACACTCTTTGGGTTACTATCGAGTACCGAGGGTGAAACCTCTCTGACACTTCCGATATTAACCACTGTAGTATAGCTATCCGGTCGTGGTCATCGAGGGTGATTTCCTCTTTAACCACTTTCGATACGAGTCTGTCGTGCAACCCCTCAAGTGTGAACCTCGGGGGTGATTCCTCTTACGTTCACCTTGATGATTACATCTAGTGGAATTCATCGGGGGTGATTCCTCGGGTTTTCCCCTTGATGTTTGGACACACGGATACTTGGACTTTACCCTGTTACTTGGAAAGGCAGGTCGACCACGAGGGGTACCCCCTTGAGCTTAATCGCGAGTGATGTGGAGACGGGTTGACACGGAGGGTGCCAGCGAGATAATTACGAGGCGTGGCGGGCATTCCTAGCCCTTGCCGCAAGTCCTCGAGGCAGGCAACGGGGTCACATCTTTCGTGAGTCTCTGCTTGTTACCGCGCGTTCCTAATCCACTACGATTTGGATATTTGATCCGAGGGACCTCTGGCCTGATAGCACTAACCATCATGTGGGCATAGTATGGGCGTTATGCGTCGTATACATCAGCCGAAGCTTAATAGACGTCAGCGACTGAGCGGCGCACGTCGGGTTGGACTGGTAGGCTCCTGCCTTTTTAGGGAGGTAGCTAGGTCTGCTCACCAGCTGCCCTCATAGCGTCAGGAGTTCCGGGAGATGGCCCATGACCCATGGGGGCATAGGTTTAGTCGGCGTCTTTGGCCTCTCTATTAAGCCTAAGTCGGGTTGCGGCGTATTGTTTGGCGAGGCGGGCATGACCCAGGAAAGTGTGTCCGACCGGAGTTAATCGAGCGTGGTGGGTAAGTTGGTGCACCACTGCCTTTCTTTGATAATGTTGCATATGTAGTGTAGATCCTTGCTTGCGAGTAGTTTGGATGAGTACTCACGGTTGCTTTGCTCCCCCCTTTCCCCCTTTCTTCTTCTTTCCGGTTGATGCAACCAGATGTTGGAGCCCAGAAGTCAGATGCCACCGCCGATGTCTACTACTACGTGGAGGCCACCGACAACCAGGAGTAATTAGGAGGCTCCCAGGCAGGAGGCCTTGCCTTTTCGATCGTTGCTGCTTTTGTGCTAGCCTTCTTAAGGCAAACTTGTCTAACTCATGTCTGTACTCAGATATTGTTGCGTCCGCTGACTCTTGTGTATTCGAGCTTATGTATTCGAGCCCTCGAGGCCCCTGGCTTGTAATATAAAGCTTGTTTTATTTTAATTTGTCTCTAGAGTTGTGTTGTGATATCTTCCCGTGAGTCCTTGATCTTGATTGTACACATTTGCGTGCATGATTAGTGTACGATTGAATCGAGGGCGTAACAGACATCCTGAAAAGAAAAAAATTGAAAAACATTAGCTATGTAAGAACACTTTGTGCTCTATGAAGGATACCAGCCACACATGTCAAGAACAACCATGCATGTCAAAAGATTAGCACAAAATCCTGAATTACCAAGGGGAGCCAGATGGTACAAGGTAGCCATAACATGTCATTAAATTTAAAGAAACCATATTATTTTTCAAAAAACACCGATATGAAGAAACAACATGGAAGCAATATAAACAACATCTTAAATAAGAAAAGATGTTTGTAACACCCCAAAAATTTAAACAGGTTTTAATTATTTAAATTTTTGCCAAGAGTTTAAATTTTTTTTCCTGCAAGAATATCTCTGTGGATTTCAAAACTTTTCTTTTAATATTAAAGAGTTTTTCCCAAGTGGGTCCTTCCAAACATTTTGTACTTATATGCCCTCCCTTTAAAAACATCTCTCAATCAGTAGATTTAATTGTTAAATTATTTCACCCTGAGCTTTATTCATTAAAATAACTTGTTTTAAGTTTTGGAGCTCCTTTTTGTACTACAACCAGTTGATAAACTTAACTAAAAATCCAACCAAAATTTGGAGATGTCATGTGATGTCTCTAAATCACTTTTTGTGCAATAATATATTTCATTCATTGCATATTTTGAGTGCTACGAATGTTTTTCTTCCCTGATCCAGGGGACAATTTTACACTAAAACCCTTCTAAATATTTCTTTCTAACTTCCACCAAAATTATGGGATGTTGGCAGTATCATATTATTCAACTTTATGCAAAAACCCAGTGGTGTTATTTGAAATTTTTGAGTGAATCAACTTCATCTCCATTCTGGTCCAACATGATGATTTGTACAGCAACCATAGTCTTGCTTGCTCTTTGGCCCTAGATTCTTTCTCCTACTTGTAGTCCTCCATGCAAAACCCCTAAGTCCAGGAGCTTGCACTCATTTGATCATTTTTGGTTCAAGTTATAATGCCACCCACCTCCTGTCCAGATTTGAAGTTCTGCAAAACTTGCACTAGCAAGTTTGTGCTTTTCACAAACCAACCTGACCACCCTCTCTTTCACCTAAAGAGACCCCACTCTGGAAGTTTTGGTCACTCCAAGAAATGCCTAAGTGCCTATGGCATTTTGTCAAACACCCTGTGGGAATGAACAATTTTGGCATGATTGTAAGTTTGTGTTGTGAACTTTCCCATCTGTCCAAACCAAGTTGTCCGATGCTTTGCTAGTGGTCTCTAACCCAGACACTGTGGATTTGCATTTGATCTCTAGCAGTTTTGGCCACCACGGCATTTAAATCGGCGACGCTGCACGCCCGAGGCCTTGGCGAGCGCAGCGTTTTGCGTGCCGCACCGAGCAAGCGCCCTGGATAAACTTCCCGAGCTCATCCTGATCCTTTCCCCCTCGCGCGTCGCGCCAAGAGCCCCGACCGCCCCCTGGCTGCTCTGATGGCGCTGCAGCAAGCTCCTTGGCGGCACGCTTGCGGCCGCATCCATGGACGGCGCCGCCCAAACCTCCTCCGCTCGCCAGCTGCCCCATTAAGCATCTCCAGCTCAGCCGCAGCTTCGTCCCCTAGCGCGCGTCGCCGCCACGTCGCCATTGCTACAGGATGACGGTCGCCGCCATCCTTATCGCCGGCCGCCTCGGAACCGACCTCCACCGCGTATATAAGGGCCCCGGAGGCCAATCGAGTTCTCGGGCAACCTTTTCTGATCCCCCTAGAGCTACCACGACCAGCAGTCGAGGAGGGGAAGGCCTTCTTCCCCGAGTCCGGTTGGTTCGGTCGCCGCCTCGTTCCGGCCGATTCCGTCGCCACCAGTGCCCTACCTCTCCATTATCTCCACCAAGAACTCCCCCTCCCTCTCATGAGTGCAACCCCGCGCTCAATTTTGGTCGGAGACCACCGTAGCCCCAAACCCACTATCCACCCGAACGCCTGCTCCGCCGCGAAGCTCGTCGCCGGCAACTCCGTCCACGTCGGCGACCATGGCGGGTACCCACAGACTCGTCTCGACCCCCTGAGCACACCCATATCCTCAGATCGCCAAGAGACGCCCCCGTTCGCCGGCAAAACCTCGCCGGAGCTCCGCCTCCGTTCGGTCAGAGGGGAACGGCGCGCGCGTGGCTGGTCAAACCTGACCAGTGGGCCAGGCGGGCCCACCGTCAGTGACCCAGCGCCTGTCCGCGCAGGAGTAAGTGGAAGCGCCTTTTCCGAATACGCCTTCGACGTGTTTTCTTTTAAAACGTTTTCTGTTATTTTTTAAAAACATATTTTGACCAAACTTTGACCTGTTGTATCTTTTAAAATACGACTCCAATTAAATTGATTCTTTTTCCTACCTCTTTCAAATATTGTCTAGTTTATTTTAAGATTTATTTGAAAAAAATTCAAAACAACTTTTGTGCTGTTTTTATTTTTGTGTGTTAATTCTTTTATATTTTCAAAATAGGGGTTTTGAAGAGAGGAGTATTATTTCAAGAGTTTGAAATGCACCCTGCCTTCCGGTGACCCGAAGGCAAGCATTCTGAACCCTGGCATGATATTTTTTGTGAGTTCGTTGACACGTTTATAACATCACCTCATTTCGGAGGACTCGATATTTCATGCGATATGATCATGTGCATGGAGGCATATAAATGATTTCCATGCTGTTGGGAATGAACACACTTGTGATGATAATCATCCTCATGTGCCTTGCATGCATGCGGAAGAAGTCCGGAAAAACCTCTGCCTTGGGTAGGCATGAGTTTGTCACCGGTCTTCGTCCGGGACGGTTATGTCCGGTATGGCATGGTAAGGTATAGTGAGCGGTGATTACATTGGTTGAATTATTTTCTCTATACATGTCATGCGAGAAACTTATAAACCTCCTGAGTCGACCATAGATCGAGTCTGGTGCCAGCAACCCCCATACTTGTTTCGTACTACCACTCTTCTCTACAGCAAGTAGAGTACGGTTCAGTAAGTTGTCAACCTCTTTCTGGCACACACCGTACAGAGAGGCCAGGGTGGAAGATAACGGTTGTAGCTGGTAGGCAGGCCACACGGTCGGGGGCATGGGTGTTTCGGTTGAGACCGAGAGGAGGCCACCCCTTAGGCGTGCAATATAAATTTTATCCCATGCTACGTGAGGTTGTAGCCTCCCACTTAGAGTTTGGTTGGCCGGTGTCGTGGGTGATTCGGACACGTGTGATTTAAGCTGGTGTGTGCAAGTTAGGTGTGTTTTCAACAAAAGGCCGTGAAGCGGAATTAGTCCCGATGGACTAAAGGAATCCGTTACTCGTGGGTAAAGAGTACACCCTCTGCAGAGATTAAACCTATTCGAATAGCCGTGTCCATGGTTAAGGATTACGATGCAGGATGGGCGAGTGTCGGTCTTAGTGTCGGTCTTGGAGATGAAAGCGTGAAGCAGTTAAACCTGAAATCACGATGGTGGCTTGTGATAACTATGATTATTATGATTATTGTTGACTAACCCATGATTTTATTGGTATTATTGAACATCCATGGGATGGTCCTACCTCCTGAATATTCACTTTGTACATTTCTTTTAAAGCCCTTTATGTGGTGTCGCTCGGGCCTTCCATTGTGGCATTTCTTTTAAAGCCCTTTATGTGGTGTCGCTCGGGCCTTGATTGTGGCATTTCTTTTGAAGTCCTTTATGTTATTTGTTTCATAATCCTAATACTATCATATTATTGCATATCCACAATTAACATGCTTGCACGCATCAGAGTTTATTTATCTTTTGTGACCGACGTCATGAGCATAAGATATTTTCGGCATATTATTGTTATATTATTCCCGTGTTCATAATGTTTGCGAGTACATTCCAAGTACTCACTGGCTTGTCCCTGGCTATTGTCTTGGCCAGATTTTCTTGCGCGGAAAGGAGCGACCGTGTGGACAGCCCTGGAACCTAAGCAACGGTGATAGCAGCCTTGCGAAGATAGGAGTTAGCCTGGTCAGCTGTTCCCGTGTTAAATGGAGTCCCATAGACACTGATGATTTACAACCCGCTTCCGCCATCAACAGCTAGAAACCACTTGTTGTATGCGCATGCACCGTAATGGTCTTGTACCACCTATTTTGTGTTTTGCTTGGAGTTTACGTATCAAGTTGGTGCCTCATCATTCTTGATAATCACAGGGCTGATGAGCACAAGGGCCATTTTTCTGGGAATTAAGACCCGGAAAATCGGTCGTCACAGACTTGGTATCAGAGCCAGGCTGACCATTGGCTAATCCTATCCCAGACAGGTCGATAAACTTAGGCAAACCGACCTACCAGACCTAACCAGACCCCAGCCAAGCTTCTCGTGCAAGATAGCCACACAGTGACCCCGACACATTTGGCAGTCGGTGCCCAACCTATCCGCCTAGCCTGTCGATCACACACCAGTGACCGATGGCAAAAATGTCTCATTCGCAAGAGTGCGAAGGAAGACTCCGTCCCCTTTTCTATAAAAGGGCACGCTAGCCTCAACCCAGCTCAGCACAGCCTCTACCCCAACATAGCCACAATGCCTGGTCCCGTAGTGCACAATGAGACCACAACAACCAATCTTGGAGGTTTTGTGACCATACTCGCAAACCTCACCCGTCGTGTCTCTGGCGTTAGAAGAACCCCGAATATGTTGTGTACCAAGGACCCATGGGCGGTGAAAGCCGTTAGTTTTGGGCCCTTTGTGCACATCTACGGTAGGGGTGCATGGCGAGCGCCCCTGAGTTCACCGGAAGAACAACTTCCTTTGAGCCACAAGCCATCCAACTAGCTGCTCGAGAGGCTATAGTTCAACTCCGGCAGTTGTCGCCCAGAGTTAACTGTCGCTCGTTCTACTACTACCCCAGGCGTGAAGGGTATGGTAGACCACCCCAAGTTGCCAACGGAAATCACGAGACGGATCCCGCATTGTTGCATCTAGTGCGCTATGTAAGTGCACTAGAGGCATTGTTCGATCAAATCACTATTGATCTGATCACAGCTCGAGGAGAGCTGGCTCGCCCGAGCCCCGATAGCGAGCTGAGGCCGACACCGACAACCCGGTCGTGCTGTTCGGACACCCGATTGATACCCCGAGGTCAGCCCGGCCATCATCCAAGATACTGTGATGACCCGAAGTGCTTCTGTCGCCTTTTGGGAACACACTCCAACGGGATTGTGGCCAACAATCCCGCGATGGTCATCATAGCTACCCGACCTGTAGTTCCTCCACCATCTCCGGCTAATCCCGGCGGTGAGACCCATGGAGAAGCCTCAACATCCTCAAGGCAGGCTCGTTTAGATGTAAACGAGGTAGACTAAGTCGCCCGAGTAGTACCGAGTCTCGGTGTATTCTCGCTTTGTAATCATGTGACCTTGCGAATTAACGCAGCCTGTTGTTATGCCCCAGTTTTAAATAGTAGCCTTGCTTATTTTAAATCGTGTAGCGATTGCATGTTTTTCGAGCACAGCTACCAAGACCAACCCCGGCAACCCCACAGTGATACATCACTTGAGTAAAGTATGTACCTGTGACTTTGACCTCGACCCTTGGAGCTAAGCTGGCAAAAATTATTACCTTTCACCACGGTAAAATGACCCAGCTCTAGTGCTATAAAAAGGCCACCTCCTGACCTTACCAAGCACCCCACACCTTGTGCACCACTCTCACAACCTTTTACCTACCATGTCGAGCCCTAGTATTTACCTGAGAACCCCATATGCAACCCCGGGTAGTTTTGTCAAAATATTGTGGGACTTTACCTGCAGTACCATGGGTTCTACCCAGCCACCCCAGTACGAGCTGTTCAAATCAAGGATCACCCCTTCCACTTCAGAATATTGGGCAGCAGTATACATCCCTCCCGTAGACCCCAACCAAGATCCAATGGAAGTTTCCTTTGTGGGGAAATCTATGCCAACCCCACGCTTGTCCATAGAAGCTGCTGCAAAAGAGGCGACTGCTCGTCTTCGATCCGCAGTACCCTATGCCCATGGCGAGGTATTATTACTTTCCGAGCCGTGCAGCCCCCGGAGGAGTAACATCTTTTCCCGGTGGGCGGATTGAGAGAGACCCAGTGCTAGCCAACCTTATCCAGTACATCATCGCTCAAGAACATTTGAACCAGCGAGTGATGGATTATCTCCAGAGCCTCGCTGATTTAAATCCTCAGATTGCCATCGGCAGACCACTGAGGCCCGACCCGGAGAGACGCATGCATCGACTGGTCAACCCACTTCCACCAATAGAAGAAGAGTGTGTCCCTTTACCAGAGACATTTTACCGGGACCCTGTCCAGTTACCATCTTCATTTTAGACGTCACTACCGTGTTGGTAGTTCAGCATGTAATATTACGTTGTAACTTATGCTTAGTGCCTTAAATTTGTGCGACGAGAAGAGTATTTAGTTTCCACTAGTATGAGTAGTTTTCTTCGCGATTAACTTGTGTAACCGCGAAAATCCTAGAATGAGATTTCCTTTCCCCGAGTTGCTGCATCGTTTATCCCCTCACTACGTAGTTTATTTTTATTCACGCAGCACCACGGCAGCAGACTCACAACCGCTCGAACGCATATGGAGTATTTGTTTTTCTCTATGGCTCTTAGCAAATCTCGAGGACGAGAATTTTCTTAAGGGGGGTAGTAATTGTGACACCCCAAAAATTTAACCAGGTTTTAATTATTTAAATTTTTGCCAAGAGTTTAAATTTTTTTCCTGCAAGAAAATCTCTGTGGATTTCAAAACTTTTCTTTTAATATTAAGGAGTTTTTCCCAAGTGGGTCCTTCCAAACATTTTGGACTTATATGCCCTCCCTTTAAAAACATCTCTCAATCAGTAGATTTAATTGTTAAATTATTTCACCATGAGCTTTATTCATTAAAATAACTTGTTTTAAGTTTTGGAGCTCCTTTTTGTACTACAACCAGTTGATAAACTTAACTAAAAATCCAACCAAAATTTGGAGATGTCATGTGATGTCTCTAAATCACTTTTGTGCAATAATATATTTCATTCATTGCATATTTTGAGTGCTACAAATGTTTTCTTCCCTGATCCAGGGGACAATTTTACACTACAACCCTTTTAAATATTTCATTCTAACTTCCACCAAAATTATGGGATGTTGGTAGTATCATATTATTCAACTTTATGCAAAAACCCAGTGGTGTTATTTGAAATTTTTGAGTGAATCAACTTCATCTCCATTCTGGTCCAACATGATGATTTGTACAGCCAACCATAGTCTTGCTTGCTCTTTGGCCCTAGATTCTTTCTCCTACTTGTAGTCCTCCATGCAAAACCCCTAAGTCCAGGAGCTTGCACTCATTTGATCATTTTTGGTTCAAGTTATAATGCCACCCACCTCCTGTCCAGATTTGAAGTTCTGCAAAACTTGCACTAGCAAGTTTGTGCTTTTCACAAACCAACCTCACCACCCTCTCTTTCAACTAAAGAGACCCCACTCTGGAAGTTTTGGTCACTCCAAGAAATGCCTAAGTGCCTATGGCATTTTGTCAAACACCCTGTGGGCATGAACAGTTTTGGCATGATTGTAAGTTTGTGTTGTGAACTTTCCCATCTATCCAAACCAAGTTGTCCAGTAGCCTGCTAGTGGTCTCTAACCCAGACATGTGGATTTGCATTTGATCTCTAGCAGTTTTGGCCACCACGGCATTTCGTCGGCGAGCCGTGCACGCCCGGGAAGCGGCAGAGCAGCGTTTTGCGTGCCAGCGCCCGAGCAAGCGCGCCCTGAATAAACTTCCCGAGCTCATCCTGATCCTTTCCCCTCGCGCGTCGCGCCAAAAGCCCGACCGCCCCTGGCTCGCTACGGTGGCGCGCGGCAAGCTCCTTGGCGGCACGCTTGCGGCGCATCCATGGACGGCGCCGCCCAAACCTCCTCCGCTTCGCCCGGCTGCCCCCTTAAGCATCTCCAGCTCAGCCGCATCTTCGTCCCCTAGCGCGCGTCGCCGCCATGTCGCCATTGCTACAGGATGACGGTCGCCGCCATCCTTATCGCCGGCCGCCTCGGAACCGACCTCCACTGCGTATATAAGGGCCCCGGAGGCCAATCGAGTTCTCGGGCAACCTTTTCTGATCCCCCTAGAGCTACCACGACCAGCAGTCGAGGAGGGGAAGGCCTTCTTCCCTGAGTCCGGTCGGTTCGGTCGCCGCCTCGTTCCGGTCGATTCCGTCGCCACCAGTGCCCCTCCCTCTCCATTATCTCCACCAAGAACTCCCCCTCCCTCTCGTGAGTGCAACCCCGTGCTCAATTTTGGTCGGAGACCACCGTAGCCCCAAACCCACTATCCACCCGAACGCCGGCTCCGCCGTGAAGCTCGTCGCCGGCAACTCCGTCCACATCGGCGACCATGGCGGGTACCCACAGACTCGTCTCGACCCCCTGAGCACACCCATATCCTCAGATCGCCAAGAGACGCCCCCGTTCGCCGGCAAAACCTCACCGGAGCTCCGCTTCCGTTCGGTCGAAGGAAGCGGCGCGCGTGGTCAGTCAAACACCCGATGGGCGAGCGGGCCACCGTCGATGACCAGCGCCTGTCCAGCGCAGGAGTAAGTGGAAGCGCCTTTTCGAATCGCCTTGATGTGTTTTCTTTTAAAACGTTTTCTGTTTTGTTTTAAAACAGATTTTGACCAAACTTTGACCTGTTGTATCTTTTAAAATCGACTCCACTTAACTTGATTCTTGTTCCTACCTCTTTCAAATATTGTCTAGTTTATTTTAAGATTTATTTGAAAAAATTTCAAAACAACTTTTGTGCTGTTTTTATTTTTTTGTGTTAATTCTTTTATATTTTCAAAATAGGGGTTTTGAAGAGAGGAGTATTATTTCAAGAGTTTGAAATGCACCCTGCCTTCCGGTGACCCGAAGGCAAGCATTACGAACCACTGGCATGATATTTTTTGTGAGTTCGTTGACACGTTTATAACATCACCTCATTTCGGAGGACTCGATATTTCATGCGATATGATCATGTGCATGGAGGCATATAAATGATTTCCATGCTGTTGGGAATGAACACACTTGTGATGATAATCATCCTCATGTGCCTTGCATGCATGCGGAAGAAGTCCGGAAAAACCACTGCCTTGGGTAGGCATGAGTTTGTCACCGGTCTCCGTCGGAGACGGTTATGTCGGTATGGCATGGTAAGGTATAGTGGCCAGTGATTCTGTTGGTTGAATTATTTTCTCTATACATGTCATGCGAGGAAACTTATAAACCTCTGAGTCGACCATAGATCGAGTCTTGTGCCAAGAACCCCATACTTGTTTACGTACTACCACTTTCGTCTATACAGCAAGTAGAGTACAGTTCGATGAAGTTGTCAACCTCTTTACGGCACACACACCGTACAAAGAGGCCAGGGTGGAAGATACGGTTGTAGCTGGTAGGCAGGCCACACTGGTCCGGGGCATGGGTGTTTCGGTTGACACCGAGAGGAGGCCACCCCTTAGGCGCGCAATATAAATTTTATCCCATGCTACGCGAGGTTGTAGCCTCCCACTTAGAGTTTGCTTGACAGTGTCGTGGGTGATTCGGACACGTGTGATTTAAGCTGGTGTGTGCAAGTTAGGTGTGTTTTCAACAAAAGGCCGTGAAGCGGAATTAGTCGATGGACTAAAGGAATCCGTTACTCGTTGGTAAAGAGTACACCCTCTGCAGAGATTAAACCTATTGAATAGCCGTGTCCATGGTTAAGGATTACGATGCAGGATGGGCGAGTGTCGGTCTTAGTGTCGGTCTTGGAGATGAAACTGTGAAAGCAGTTAAACCTAAAATCACGATGGTGGCTTGTGATAACTATGATTATTATGATTATTGTTGACTAACCCATGATTTTATTGGTATTATTGAACATCCATGGGATGGTCCTACCTCCTGAATATTCACTGTACATTTCTTTTAAAGCCCTTTATGTGGTGTCGCTCAGACGCCTTGTAACATTTCATTTAAAGCCCTTTATGTGGTGTCGCTCGGGCCTTGATTGTAGCATTTATTTTAAAGCCCTTTATGTGGTGTCGCTCGGGCCTTACGTAACATTTCTTTTAAAGCCCTTTATGTGGTGTCGCTCGACGCCTTGATTATAGCATTTCTTTTAAAGCCCTTTATGTGGTGTCGCTTAGGCGCTTATGTGGCATTTCTTTTAAAGCCCTTTATGTGGTGTCGCTCGACGCCCGATTGTAACATTTTTTTGAAGTCCTTTATGTTATTTGTTTCATAATCCTAATACTATCATATTATTGCATATCCACAATTAACATGCTTGCACGCATCGAGTTTATTTATCTTTTGTGGCGGCGTCATGAGCATAAGATATTTTCGGCATATTATTGTTATATTATTCCCGTGTTCATAATGTTTGCGAGTACATTCCAAGTACTCATGGCTTGTCCCTGGCTATTGTCTTGGCCAGATTTTCTTCTTGCGGAAAGGAAGCGACCGCGTGGACAGCCCGGAACCTAAGCAACGGTGATAGCAGCCTCGCGAAGATAGGAGTTAGCCTGGTCAGCTGTTCCCGTGGGAAATGGAGTCCCATAGACACTGATGATTTACAACCCGCTTCCGCCATCAACAGCTAGAAACCACTTGTTGTACGCACAGACCAGAATGGTCTTGTACCACCTATTTTGTGTTTTGCTTGGAGTTTACGTATCAAGTTGGTGCCTCATCAGCTAACAGTAATCACAGGGCTGATGAGCGAAACGGCCATTTTTTACGGGAATTAAGACCGGAAAATCGGTCGCCACAATGTTCTAGACAACAGCAGGTCTATATGATTTTGAATGCAAAATGATAGCTCCAAGAATTGCAAGTTCTCAACACAGGTCTATTGTGGATAATAACAAACATGTCCAGAATATTATGTTACTCCCTCCCACTAAGCGGAGCCTCGTTGAGGCCAAAGGGACTCGAGGAGCAAGCAAGGTATGCTTCACCTAATGGAAATAAAAGGAGCACAGACAATACCTTTGATCGAGCACTAAATTGATTGAAGGAATACCGCGAGATGAAAACCGTGCTGCAAAGGAATACTCGCTCAACTAAGCCTTACAAACTTATCTTTAGTGGGGAGAAGAAATGCAGAAAACCAAGATAATGGTACTTACAAGGAGGAGGCTGAGGACTAATCTTGTCGACTTCCTTCTTTAGCCACATACCCCGCAATCTTGAGTTGTAACCCAGGAAAATCTCACGATTTGATGCATCCTTGAAAACATCGAGAGGCAAAGATTTTGACCTCGTCAGAACATCATCCATGTCATTCAAGACACGCAAGCATTCTGTAATTGAGGTTGTTTTCCTTGCTGTGACACTTTTCCTTCTTGGAAGCTTGATCTTTCTTGAAATTCACATAAGCCATCATGGAATCTTCAAGCCGCTGTCTGAGATGTGGCACCTTTTTGTTTCTTAGTTTTTTCCCTTTTGCACTTGATTCACTTATTTGTGGTTGATCGCCATCAGCATCTTCACTGCCTAATTCTTCCTCGTCATTGACAGTGTTCTCTCTTTCATCCACATCATCTAATGTAGGAGTATCATTGATGTCAATTATTGAAGAAGTCCTTACGTTGTCATCTCTTCCATGTCTTGTATTTTTCTTGCTAGTGCTTGCAACCATCTTATCCTTCGCTCCAAAGTTGCTACCTGATTTTGTGCCAATCGGAGGCTTCCTTGATGTGAGGCAATGTCTTCCTTGCGCAATGTGTCCTTCATAGAGCACACCCAATGCCTCGTACAATGGAAAGCTCTTTCCTTCATACATTTTGAGCTTTGGGTCCTCCTACATAATTAATAGAAAGGTGTAGATCATGCATAGGCATGAAAAGTTCATGCACATATAAGGAAATCAAAAGTTAGAAGGAATAAAAACTTACTACAATGATCTCTTCCCATTTTTCAGGCGTGGTGTTGATCACACATGCAATATCATTCCATGATATTCCAGGCGGTTGACTATCAACTTGATATTTTTGTAGTGCTTTTTCAACTGAGCTTCCTTATCTTGAATCTGATCCTTGGTAAACCTTGCCTCTGGATATAAATTGTTCAGTTCCTTGACAACTTGATTCCATCCTTGGTAGTCCACCCATTTTGGCCACGGTAATGAGATAGATTGTACTCTGTAAGTACCTCCACGAGACCTTTCTCATACCTTGCTGTCCACTTAGCCCTATTTTGCGTCATATTGAACCTATGACAATGTAACTTTAGCAATAAATCAATACAAGAATCTGATCACATTAAGCAACATAAGAATATGAAAAATCCAACATCACATTAAGAAATATAAGAATCTGAAAATGCAAAATCACATCAAGTAATATGAAATGAAACATTAACATAACTCAAATGTTGCTAATATATAGGATCGATCCTAATAACATAACTCAAATGTCATCCTTACATAACTCAAATGAAACATTAACATAACTCAAATGTCATCTTTATATCTCAAATTCCACATCATTACAATAAATTACTTTGACAGAATAAAAACTTAAATTATTAGCTAGTAGATCTCCGTGGCGATCTTTCACTTGAATTCTTTGATAGTCCGCCCACATCCTGTTGGCAATTTCATCTCTCATAGAATTACCAAGGTCCCTTTGATTGCTTGAGGATGTAGGAACATGTCGAGGTCTGTCATCTCCATCGGGAAGAGTGACAAATAGAAGAGGGTCAATTTGTATTTGTTGCGTATCTAGCCATTGTTCATCACCTCTGTGACTCGGATTATATTGTGAAATACAGCTGCCGCCATAGGAATTTTGACTTGAGTGTCAATTGGGTAATGTGTGCCAACTTTTAAAATAGGAAATCGCATTTTCCATACACCAATCGTACGCTCTATATGGTTCCATAGACGGGCATGCCTTAGATTGAATAGTTCTTTGGGGTTCTTTGGACGAGGCCACCTCTACGAAATCTTTTAGATGGTAACGAACTCCACAGTGCGGAGCTAGAAACTGTGGTGTGTTTGCGTAGCCTCCGTCAACCAAATAATACTTGCCGGAGGTACATGGAAGCCCGATTGAATAGCAGATTTCAATACTCCGGCATCTGAGGCAGACCCCTCCCAACCAGCTGACACATAAACAAAGTTGAGATCGAAGTCGCAGGCGACCATCACATTTTGGGAGAGGGTCCCCTTTCTATTCCTGTATGGAGCAGCCTCGCTGGATGTTATGGTCATGGGAACATGAGTCCCATCTATTTCCCCTAGGCAGTTCTGCATTAAACAAGCTATGGTTACTATATGTGTTATACTAAGGGAGGATATAAATTCCTAAAGTACATAGCAAGGGATGGCGTGTACCTCAAAGAAAGGCCAAAACTGGGGATTTGTTGATATTTTCCAATGAGTATCTAGCGAACTATGCTTGATAAGATCAAATGCCAATGATCTCATAGCGTTGAAGCATCCATTGATATGCCTATGCACCGTTTCAGGACTGTGTTGAAACCTATCAGTCAACGTACGATAACTCGCATTCCTGGATAGCATGTACATAAACATCCCTAGTTACTCTTCAACACTGACTCCTTTTGAATTTTTTAGAAGATTTTTGGATCTAAGATGGTCACATAGAAGTTGGAAGATATGGGATTCCATCCTAAGAATATCAAGGCACCGTTGAGGGTGGCCATCCAATATTTCTCGGATATACTTAGCTCCCGTAAGAATGGATGTGTTCACTGGAATCTTTTCCCTCCTAGAAGATATACAATATATTATCGGGAAGACAAGAAACATCATCTCCTCCTCCTCCTCCTCCTCAGAATCAGTACATGACTCATATCCATCATCATGGTTACTCATTATCCATTATCTAGCGAGAAGAGATTACAAAATAAATACCGCAACTCTCCTTCAAAGTAAACACAGTAGTATATATAATCTATGTTATGACATTGGAATAAAAGGAGCACTAGCACATCAAGATAACTTGAGATTAGTGTAACATAAAAAGATATTACCATACTTTTATTGATTGATGTAACAGTTGAGTATAGATGTATATAGACAAGCACATGCGCAAAACAATGAAGAATAAATCAGTGACACACATACAAGATGGACTGAATGCGTTTGAGTTTATTAAGTACTTTCAGTTCTGAGCTTTAAATGTCAAAATAGCTTCACAGAATCTTGAATCCTCCAAATCACTCTTAACAGTTCTGCATTGCACAAAGGCAGCAATGAGCCAATGATATCAGTAGCAATAATAGGTGCTGCAGTTATATAACTTATCAAACAGGCCCAACTTAGTTAGCATTCTATCTGCACAACTGGACAAAGAAAACAGATGAACTATTCCATGGAAGTTTATTGGACCCTGTTCATAAACAAATCATTGTAACATAGTTCATCTCTTTTTTTATCGATATTTCTAGGTTTACATCAATCTGAACTTGACAGCAGCTAACGAACTGAATTCTTCTGAAACTTTGGCAGTAGCTGTTAAGCTGGCAGGAGGTTAGGGCTAATCATGACCAAGCAGGAAGGGCGGGGAGGGATGGCAGAGGAGGAGGAGGAGGAGGAGGATACCTTGGTGGAGCAGAGGAGGATGGCGATTCGCCGTCACGGTCAGGTCACGGCTGCCGGCCAACGTCGCCCGTCGCGGCCAGGAGGCGAAATCGCCATCCTTTGTCGCGGCCAGGAAGCGAGTCGCCCGTCACCGTCGTCGCGGCCAGGAGCAGTCGCCATCGTCGGTAGCGCCTAACCCCGTCGTGGCCACCGTCTTCTGCGCCTCACCACGTCGCCGTCGCGAAACGCCGTTGCAGCGTGGACACCAGCGCCCGGCGCCTCGGCGGCGCAACTCGATCTAGGTCTCGGCGAGGCGAGGTAGGGAAAAACGGCGGCCTCTGGTCTGTATCGGATACCGGCCTGATACGGGTGTAAGCAGAAAACCAGTGTAAAACTTACAGCCCAAAAGCGACATGCCAAGCACCAGCGACAGGCTCATCCGTTTTATTTTACAGGGGTATATTTTACAGGTGTATTGGGCCCTAAAACGAGGAACCAAGCGGGGCCTTAGTTGTTCTACTGTTTAAAATAATGCGGATGTACGCTTTGAAGTATGTACTGTAACATGATGTATCAAGTTAAATTGAGTCAAAGTCGCGCACATTTGGTCAGCCGTCCATGTTCTGACCACAGTGCAACGCCATCACGCTAGCCCCGTGCCTACCAGTGAGCTAGTCACGTATAGAACAGTGCAGCAGATCGCCTCAGTACTTCAACCACTGTAGACGAATCCGCGTGCACGATCTTGACGTTTCATCGAGTTGACTTTTCATAACAAATGAGAATCCCAGTGGATGAAACATGATCTGCAACTCTTTTTCTTCTACAAACGTCTTCAGATGTGTTTGCTGCCACAAATAGTTTTTTTCGTGAAACTAGTTCAAATGGAAAGAACTAATCGGAAGTTTGGAGCGCCAAAATTCGTGCAAAACCACAAAATAACAATGGAGAAAACCAATCGAATTTTAGAAACGTCATTGTACCTGGCTTTTTTTTCGCATGAGTCACAAAACAGATGTATATACTCATAAAAATTATACCCAAAATAACCATGGCGGAAATCCTTGAATATTAGAACCATGTTTTTCGCCGCCAACTCCATTGTGCTGAAAATCGGATGGAGGCGTCTCGTGATGTAGAGGCGGATTGACAGAGTGATAACGGTTACATATCAGCCATCAAAAAGAAAAGTTGTCAACCAAGACTGATCATTTTTCAAATAAGAGGTTAAGTTTTGAAACTAGAGGAATAAGTTTTCAAGCAAGAGGAAACCATTATTGGAAAAGAGGAACAGTTCTGAATGATTTTGACAAGTTTTCCAAATCTTAAATTCGGGGGGCTTGTATCGAGATATGCATTCTAATCATTCTATTAACGCGTAGTGATGGGTGGAAGTACTACACATGAGCACGGTCAAGATATCCATTGTTGCTGAATTTTTGGTCACGTGTGATATTGCTTGAAGCTACGTCGGTATCTCCCTAAAGAGAAATGGATGATGCAGCACATCAGCGGTAGGTACTTCTCTCAGATATGAAACCAAGGTTATCGAACCAGTAGGAGAATCAAGCAACATAACGTAAACAACTCCTGCACACAAATAATAACACCTTGCAAACCGACGTGTTAAAGGGGTTGTCAATCCCTTTCGGGTACGGCGCCTCAAGATGGTGCTTGGACGGGAGAAAGTTGTAGTAGATTGAATAAATAGATCCCAAATAAGATAAAGTGCAGTAAAGTATTTTTATATTTTTGGTTTAATAGATCTGAATAAAAGAGCAAATAAAATAGATCGCAAAGGAAAATATATGAGAAAAGAAGACCCGGGGGCCGTAGGTTTCACTAGTGGCTTCTCTGGAGAAAAATAGCAAATGGTGGGTGAAGAAATTACTGTTGGGTAATTGATAGAACTTCAAATAATCATGACGATATCCAGGAAATGATCATTATATAGGCATAACGTCCAAGATTACTAAACCGACTCCTGCGTGCATCTACTACTATTACTCCACACATCGACCGCTATCCAACATGCATCTAGTGTATTAAGTTCATGAAAAAATGGACTAATGCAATAAGAACGATGACATGATGTAGACAAGATCTACCTATGTAGAGATAGACCCCACCGTTTTATCCTTAGTAGCAACGATACATACGTGTCGTTTCCCCTTCTGCCACTGGGATCAAGCACCGTAAGAACGAACCCACTACAAAGCACCTCTTCCCATTGCAATATAAATAGATCAAGTTGGCCAAACAAAACTCAAGTATCGGAGAAGAAATACGAGGCTATAAGCAATCGTGCATATAAGAGATCAAATAAACTCAAATAACTTTCATGGATATAAAAAGATATAACTGATCATAAACTCAAAGTTCATCAGATCCCAACAAACACACATAAAAAAGAGTAACATCATATGGATCTCAAAGAGACCATTTTATTGAGAATTCAGCGAGAGAGGAAGCCATCTAGCTACTAACTACGGACCCATAGGTCTACAAAGAACTACTCACGCATCATCGAAGAGGCACCAATGGAGGTGGTGAACCCCATCCGAGATGGTGTCTCGATGGGATCTGGTGGTTACGGACTCTGTGGCGGCTGGATGAATATTTCGTCGACTCCCCTAGGGTTTTGGGAATATTGTGGTATTTGTAGAGCAAATAGGCGGTCCGCGGGGCACCTGAGGTGGGCACAACCCACCAGGGCGCGCCTGGGCCTCCTGGACGCCCTGGTGGGTTGTGCCTCCCTCGGGCACCCCCAGGCCCAGCCAGGGCCCACTATGTTCTTTCTAGTCCATAAAACATCTATGTAAAGTTTACGTTGCATTTGGAGTCCGTCGATATTGATTTCCTATGATGTAAAAACATGCAGAAAATAGCAAGCGGCACTTGGCACTATGTCAATAGGTTAGTACCAATAATGATATAAAATGACTATAAAATGATTATAAAACATCCAAGATTGATAATATAACAACATGGAACAATAAAAAATATAGATGCATTGGAGACGTATCAACGTGTCACAAAATGATTTGTTTTTTCACCAAACATGTTAGCAAAAATAACCATGGAGGAAACTTCGTCAGATTTTCATTGTGTTTGAATGTCCAGCTTCTCTCCATGAGAAGGATCATGTTCTTTGTTATTTTAAATTGGGTGGAACAATGTTATTGAAAGAGAAGAAAACATTTTATCATGTTATTGAAAGAGAAGAAAACTGTACACACTATGGCTTATCAATCCTTTATGTTTATCCATTTTTATTATATAAAAATTGAGCAGCACTATCATGGTTTTCCATTGTTTTGTATGCGTTTAGGTACTCTCCATGGGCAGGACCATGGTTTATTTTTTAATCTGAGAAGCAGGTGTAACAACGTTATTGAAAAAGGAGGAAAGGTAGTTTTTCAAATGAGTGTAAATTATTATTGTAAGAGAAGGAATCATTTTTCTATGGTGGAGAAATGTTTTTATATTATGATTATCCTTTTTATTTTTAAATTTATAAATGCAATTACCACCCATATCATGGTTTTCATTGTTTTGAGCGTTTAGCTACTCTCCTGAGCAGTACCATGGTTTTTGGTATACCCACAATGTCTTATCGTTGCACAGTAGGGAGTTTTTCTCATTAAGCTTATGCTTTTTTCGTTACATAAAAATTGATCAATGCAACTACTACCCATGAGCACCATCATGGTCTTTGTTGTGTTGTACGTTTAGCTACTCTCCATGAAAAGGATCATGGTTTTATTATTTGGAATGGGTGGAACTATGCTATTGAAAAAGGAGAAATGGGTTGATAGAATTGAAGTTAATTCAACGAGTTAAATAAGTCCCCCAGACTACACCCTAGCATGCTTGCCATTTTTTCAATGGTGAAGAAATAATTTTGTATTATGTATATCATTTTTGATTTTCTTAATTTTGATCAATGCAACTACCACCCATGCGGACTATCATGTTTTTCATTGTTTTGAATGTTTTAGCTACTCTCCATGAGTAGTAGAAAGATGGGTGGAAGTACCACATGCGAGTATTGGCGAGCTATCCATTGTAGCTGACTTTTTGGTCACGTGTCAAAAATGATTGTTTTCTCACCAAACATGTTAGCAAAAATAACCATGGAGGAAACTCATCGGATTTCCGTTGTTTTGAACGTCCAGCTTCTCTCCATGAGAAGGATCATGTTTTTTATTGTTTTAAATTTGGTGGAACAATGTTATTGAAAGAGAAGAAAACATTTTATTATGTTATTGAAGGAGAAGAAAACTATACCCACTATGTCTTATCGGTTGATAAGGGATTTTTTATTATGTTTATCCATTTTTGTTATATAAAAATTGAGCAGCACTATCATGGTTTTTCGTTGTTTTCTACGTTTAGGTACTCTCCATGGTCAGGACCATGGCTTATTTTTAATACGAGAACGGGTGTAACAATGTTATTGAAAAAGGAGGAAAGGTTGTTTTTTCAAATGAGTGTAAATTATTATTGTAAGAGAAGAAATCATTTTTCGATGGTGGAGAAATATTTTTATATTATGATTATCCTTTTTTGTTATTTTTAATATGATAACTGCAATTACCACCCATGAGAAGTATTATGGTTTTCATTGTTTTGAATGTTTAGCTACTCTCCCTGAGTAGCACCATGATTTTTTGGTATACCCACAATGTCTTATCAGTCCCTAGTAGGGGAGTTTTTCTCATTCTGTTTATTCTTTTTTCATTAGATAAAAATTGATCAATGCAACTACTACCCATGAGCACTATCATGGTTTTCGTTGTTTTGTACATTTAGCTACTCTCCATGAAAAGGAACATGGTTTTTATTGTTTGGAATGGGTGGAACTATGCTATTTATAAAAGAGAAATGGGTTGACATAATTGAAGTTAATTCAACGAGTTAAATAAGTCCCCCAGACTACACCCACAATGCCTTGCCAATTTTTTGATGGTGAAGAAATAACTTTGTATTATGTATATCATTTTTGGATTTTCTTAATATTGATCAATCCAACTACCACCCATGAGGACTATCATTGTTTTCATGGTTTTGAACGTTTTAGCTACTTTCCATGAGCAGTACCATGTTTTATATTGTCTGTTTTGTTTTTCTTAATATTGTTTTGAGCAGGGTGGAACAATGTTATTGAAAAAGGAGGAATGGTTGTCTTTTCAAGCGAGTGTAGATTATTATCAAAAGAGAATAAATCATTCAAAAATTAACCCTCTAATCCAAAACATGTTTTCATCCGCTTCGAAACAATGAAAACCATGAGAGTAGCTAAACAATAAAAACACCATGATAGAACTGGTTTTGTCACGAGTCACAAAAAGTTTGGTGTTTTCAACAGTAATTTACACCAAAAATAACCACGAAGAAAACTCATCAAAAAAAAATCATGATAAACTCCTTGGTTTTTGCAATCGTCATTCTTTGGCGCAAACTCAAAGAGTGATAACGGTTCCATATCATTCATCAAATAAAAGAAAACAATATCGAAAGAGAGGTAACAATTATATGAATGAGTTTACCAAATCGGTAGATCAACTTCGTCGAATGTTTTCAGTGGATAATGGTTTATATTGTTTCAAAATGGGTGGAACCAGTGGATCATGGTTATTGAAAAAGGAGAAACAGATTTTTTTGTGATGGAACAAACAAAATCCATCAAAGAGGAAGCAGATTTGCACACAGACACAAACTGGTACTATGGGCCCAATCGTTTTTAATATGGCCAAGATCCACCAGACGATAAATCTAATTATACAAGATAGCACCAGGCGTTGAAATGATAGCAAATACTAGTACCAGATGATTAAACTGGTTCAAGGGATTTAATTATACAAATACTAATGCGAGGCACACGATTACGGGGACGAGTAACCCATAACATCACACTTGAGGTCCACCACATCCTGTGGAGGCAGTGCCCTGTTTCCGGGCAGGGTGAGAACCATCCTCATGAGTTGCTGTCTGTACGGCATCAGCTGGTCCTGCGAGAAGACAAATACAACAAAACAAACATCTATCAGGTCCCACCGTACCAAACATTAATATCGGTGCAAGAACATGGAGAATTGTTCAGTTTACCCACCTTCCAAATCTCTTTCTGCATGCATTCACCATCAAACCACCACATACAGTGAATGTTGTAAAAGGTGGAGTCATTGCTGCCACAAGACATCAATCCAGTTAGAACTGCAAGCAAATCAATTAACCAGGGCAAACTTCTAATGCATTCTACCTTGAGGACGGCTCATGCATCATGCGGTGTGCTTTCCTTGTGAAATCATCCTCTCTAACGTGCCACCCATCAAAAAATGTCTCTATGCACTTGCACAGAGCGAACAGGAGCCTGTCCATGCAGCTTGTATGTTTCCTTTCCAGCTCAAGAATGATGTACTGCGCCCTCTTAGGATCCATCACATGAACAATCTTCTTCATCATGTCAAAGATATACAGCACGTGGTAGCCACTCCCACCCTTCATAGGCAACAGTATCTAGCGAAAGACAAACATGGCAGGTGATGTCAAATGCTTGTAGTTATACGGGACTGAGAAAAAGGAAGGGATAACAAGAAATTACCAGTCGGCAGGTCTTCACATCGTAACACACACGCTCTCCAACAAACAAGCTCTTTATGTAAGGACCTGACAAGAAATCGTAGCCTTCCTCCATGACCCTGGCCTGCAATTATACAACAAACTTCAGCCACTCCCCCCTTTTGTGACACCTTCCATCATGCTCGATCATAACCATGTTTACAGCCTCAAAACCCTTGTCATCAAGCCCCCCCCCCCCCCGGCTGGTAAAATTTTGCATAAAACTCATTTCCAGACATTACTATGTGGGGCGGCCCAGGGTGATCAAACCATCTACTGAAAAAATGCGTGATAATCATTTAGTAACCTATAGGAACAGAAAAATTCGAACTAGTACTCTCTCGCGCCACCTTACCTGTCCAAAACATCACGTGAGCACTGAGTCATGTTTTCCCATCCTTTGTTGGCGACTGCTGGTGAAACAAACTCGTAAGTGAAGCCAGGTATGCTAAATGGAGATCTCCCGTGATATGTGCATGCCACGGAGTTGCTGCCAGAAGTTCTCACCACAAATGCCTCCAAAGCTTGACAACAAATTCAATTCTTTGGGAGGGTCGCCTCGACAAGGAAATCAGCACTTGATTAGATCAGAATGGCATGTTTATAAAGGAAACTGTTTTTCCTGCAGATAGAACTTCGTTTTCCCTGGTAAATAATAATCTCACCCCTCATCAAAGTCTCTTTCTTTTCTCTTCCCAGGTGCACAAATCCCATGTTTTCATTAGGGCGTGACACATTAGCTAGGCCACCATTTAGATAAAACTGTCCAAAAGACCCCATGGATATACAAATCGGCACACTTGGCAGTACCGGAATGGCCATCTAGTTTAGGTCCGCCTCCCCGGGCAGCATTAAGGACGAACCTGGACAGAAATAAAATGAATTCATTAAATTCAACTACCACTATCCATCTCACTGTCGCTATGTACAGTTATTCTAGTACTCACCCCTATCCGTCTGCTGAAGGGGCTCATGATTGGGGGCCGGGCGATGCACTGGTTCAGGACAAATGTCAACTGAATGGCGTACAGAATGTTCAGCGCGCAGCAATAAATTCTTAACATATATCAGACTACAAAAGGAAATCATACCAGGACGGAAAACACCCGCTGCAGGAATGAATTCGCTAGGATTTAATGCTTCAGTTCGGCTCGTCCCCTCTCTAGTCCCGCTGTAGGCACCTGCATATTGATGAACAATCATTTTCTGTTTACCATATAAAGCCAGACAAAATGGATAGGACCTATTACGCACTAACCGTTTATACCTGTTTGAGCTGCCACAGCAATCAGTTGATGTTTAAGATCGTTTCTAGAGTCTCCCAGGCCCAGCTCATCTTACATACTTAATTAAAGCTTCCATGTGCCTTCTCGTCATTACCCTCTCATTTTCCATGTGCATTTCAATCTCCCTGCGCATGTTATTGTTCACAAAGCATATGGGGCCGCTGTTAAGCTCAGCTAGCCTCTGGGAAAACTTCTTGTTGCGTTCTGTACTAGCCAGTGAATGCTCATGCAGCGACCTGTCTATGAAAGCTTTAGCCTGAAACATAAGTACAGTCAGTGGTCAGCGCACCTCACACAAGGAAAACATGCGAATCCAAGAACTAGCTTATACCCGGGACGATTAGGATTCCCCTCTGCGATTTTGCGCCTGACATGTGTCGTGTCCCACGGGAGGTTTTGAGTTGGCACCACCGTAGGCTGTTACACATTTCGAATCAGTTCACGCAAGAGCTTTCGGAAAACAAATTTTTTAAAATAAGATAACATGCGTCTCGCACCTTCATCACACTTACTGCTTAGGAACGGAGCCAGGGATGGTATTCCCAAGTACTTCCTCCGTTTCGAATTACTTGTCGCACATATGGATGTATCTAGATATATTTTAGTTCTAGATACATCAATACGTCTTGACAGTAATCGAACGGAGGAGTATAAGTTTGGAGAGGTGGCCAGCTGTGAAAAACCTTATTCTTGGGCCACAGACATATAGGGCTTGACAAATGCAGAGCAGTCAACAGAATCAAAGTGGGCGCCTCTTGCGAAAACAAAGCACGCTCGTCAACTCGTTCTAGTGTGAACACGGCTAACTAAAACTCATAGCCCTGATGACGCTGCCCAATCCTACTCACCTGCAACACTAATGCGCATCCGTACACATGGGGCATCCTCCCTTCTCTTAAAACCTGCTTGCATCTTGCTGCCGCCTGCCGCACGGAGAAGTTCAGTGTGTATATATTTCCCCAGTTCACCTTATGCAGGTTCGAGGGGTCCATGCATATCTCATACTCTTCGCTTGGGACTGTTGTTCTTTTGTCCCTAGGACTGAACAAGTGGCAATGCAAAGCATGGCAAAACCAACCTAGGCTTTGACTTTGTCTTCCTCGGAAAAGGGGGTTTGACATGGTTTCTTGAGAGCCCACCTCAGGTCAGCGGGCGTCACGTACAAAGGGAGATCTTCTAAATCTAGCATAGACCTAATCTTTTTGAGATGGGCTATCGTGGTTTTTTTTTTTGAAAAAGGAGCGCAACCCCGGCCTCTGTATCAGAAAGATGCATACGACCACATTTATTAAAAGCAAATAGGTTCAACAAAGATCATGAACTCCGTTACAAACTAGTGCCCAAATGGCTCACAAAGAGCGAATAATAAAAGCCACAGCCGGCATGCAAAATAAAGATAGAAAAACTAATTGCCTATCCTATTACATGACCGCCATCCAAACCGGCTGAATATAGCCCGAGCTACCATCTCCCATCGGACAGATCCAGTAACCAAATGCTCCCTGGCCTCCGTCCGAGTGAGTAGCGACCACATACGGATCAACGTAGTAGCTCGGAAGATGACCTGCAAAAAATAAGTATTTGTTGTTCCGTTAAAAATCAAATCATTCCTGCAGTTCCAAACTACCCAAAGTAAAGCACATACTTTGTAAGATGTTGTGAATGAGTATTTGTGCAGCATATGTGCTTTCTATCTCGATCTCTCCCCCGATAGGCGTGCCTAAGATGTTGTGAATGTCAATCTTGTTAAAAGTGACGTAGACACCTTCTTCTATCTTAAGGGCAGAGCGCTCGGCATCAGTGTTCAGTAACAAGTTCGACGAGAACTCACGGTCCATGTGCATGAAGTTGTCTACGTTCAGCATCCCCCCGAGCCCAATATCCACTACGGCCGCTCTCTGGTCGGCCGTAAACTAAACTACTACTTCATACACATCTTTTGGAGTGAAACAACTATCAACATGGATCTTGATACCCTTGGATTTCTTCCTAGACTCGTAGAACCCTCGACCATGACTTATTCCTATGCGGGTATTTTTTAGCGTACACATCTAGATCGTCCGACATCTAACGAATGAAAGAACAGATAAGGAGCCTACCAAAACACCTTATATTTAATTGACAGCCCCGCGTCGCCCACTTTCATGAGCGACTCGGCGCTACCCTAACCGCCCATGAACTCCACCTCCCCGCCGCCTTCCTCCCCGCCGCCGCCCGGCTTAGCGCCGCCGGGCAAAGCCCAGCGGCGTCGGCAGCCAGCCTCTAATTTTCACCCTCTTGTGCAGTTCGGGCGGTGCGTGGCGCTCGTGTCAGCAGGGGTGTTGGGGACGGCGCGGCGAGCTGACGGTGGCATGCGAGCTCACGGAGGCGCGCGGTGACGGGCGCGGGCCGGACTTGTGGAGGCCTTGGATCTGGGCGGCGAGCTGGCGCTGTCGGCGCGTGGCTCACGGAGAGTGCCGATTTAGGCGCGGCGAGCTGGCGCCGACGGAGGCGACGGGCGCAGCGCGGCGCTTCGAAGCGCTCAGTTCGGCAGCAGCGCGCAAGCGCTCATCTGCAGGGGAGCGCGGCGAGCGGTGCTGCGGCATGGCATGGCGGTCAGATCCAGGGCGCTGCGAGTGGACGGTGCTCTGCCGTCGCCCCTGCATGCATCTGCGGCGTGCCAGTCGCGGGTGGCGCACGTGGGGCTCCGGGGCGCCCGGATCTGGCGCGTAGGAGGCATGCTGGGCAGGAGGGCTCGGGCCAGCGCGGATCTGGGCGCGGTGGGTGCTTGGTGACCGCGGGCGGTGCTGGAGCAGAGGGGCTCCGGCCGCGATACGGATGCGGGGTGCAGGACCGATCTGGTCTCTGCAGGCCCGCCGTCGGGGAGGCTTCGCGGTGGCCCTGCATGGCCAATGGCGCCCGCTGTGTGAAGCGCGATTCGGTGGAAACGCAGTCGACCTCGGCCTGCTGCGTGGGAGTGGCTGTCCCGGGTGATAGCCTGGTCGGTGCCGGCCGGCCGACGGCGACGGCGTATGTGGGCGTCGCTATCCTCCTTGGAGGCGTCATCCGGATTCACACAACTAGATCTCCCGGACCAGGTCCTTCGGGTGAAAACCTGGATCCTGCTGCAGGGTCGGGCGGTGGCGTCGTCTTCAACGTCGTTCCCCTCTTTAGGGCACCGTCTTGAAGACTTTGATACCTTTGGTGCTTCCTACAACTGGACGTGCAGGGTGGCTTCTGTGGCAACAATGACGGTGGTGTGCAATGTCGGAGGCGTGGCCTTGGTCGTGGTAGTCGGCTCTCCTTCTCCGGCGTGTCCGTGGGTGCGCCTCGACTGCCTGTTGCTGTGAAGTCGAAGCCGCGGTGGGGGCCCGGTGGTATACAATGACACGTGACAGATGGCTCGTTCGGTGATCCCTTGCAACGCCACCCCTGCCTAGTTTTCCTTAGTAGTACACCGTCGGAGTCGGAGCTGCGCTGCCTAGTATGGGCCGTGTGAAGTGTTGTGCTGCAGCTATTAGGGCTGTTGTTTTTTCCTTTCTTTTCTTTTTCTTTGATCTTCGGATCTGGTCCCAGGACCTTCACCATCTTGTTGTTTTCTGCTGCTTCCTGCTATTATCAATGAAACGCCAGCGATGTCGGACCTTTCAAAAAAAGAACAGATGAGGAACAAGCAAGGACCCAAGAACAATGAGGAAGAAGGAACAAAAGAGCAAGAAAAAACATATCAGTAAGCAACCAAAGGCAGAGCGGCGACTAAGTGGAGGGAACGGAAAGAATGCTCACCCCGTCGTCGGTCGCCGCTCCCAGCGCAAGGCACTGGTCCAGCTCGCCGCTCCCAGTTCGAGAGGAAGAAGGAACTTGTTCTTGCACTGGTTGAAGCTCTCCTTGTGCCGAGCTAGCTTGCCGGGGACGCGTTTCTTATGCAAGCGGTGCTGCGAGCAAGGACGATGAAGTAATGGCTGACTAAACAGGCCTCTGCGTAGCCGTCAACTCGAGCTGCCACGGCGGCAAAGCGTCATGATGGCTTCTGTACACATCGGCAGTGGATTCAAAGCAGCAGCCTCTCCGCGGTCCATCTCCTTGCGAGCACCGTACTATGTGGATTTTTTAAACAAACGCGATTGAGTGTACGACCCAACCATGGCATTACGTAGTGCGGCGAGGTCACTTTGCTGCCACGGGCTGCGTGATCCATCCTCGCCAGATCGCATTTAGCTCCCTCCTGGCATTAATCAATTTTCGGACAGCTCGACATAAAAAAAATGAAGAAGCCGGGCTTTAACTCGCTGTTATTACAACAATATCATTAAAAAGCGGCTTGGAATTTTATGAGGCGAGACCCATCGAAGCAACCAACGGGAGCAACACAGCACAAGCAACCAGTCATGGCTGGGGCGAGCTGTGTATCGTCTCCACAATGTCTTTATCACGCTTTGCTGATCGATCAGCAGCAGACTGAAGAGTGCAGGTTCAGAGTCTGAACCCGCAACGGCATGACCTGGTCAGTGGACCGAGCCGGGCCCAAGGGTCGGGAGTAGGCGTGTGTGTGGCCAGCTGGCACTGCTTACTTGTATGTCTGTGTTTGGACAATGAGGGTATCGAAAACCAATTGAATCATTCCTTGCCGTCGACTCCTCCCCTCACGCTTTCCTCACCTACTCTCGTTCTCCTCTCTCACCCTCGATCCCCCTTCCCTCTCGCTATCAGATCCACCACAGGGGCGTGACAATCTGGTATTCAGAGCCCAAAATTTTTCTTCCCCACTACCGTTTGCTCGAGATCGATCGGTAACATCCACCGGGTTAGGTGCGCGTCGCTCCGGCGAGCTCGCACAAAATCCTGCCCGGAGTTCGATCAGATCTAGCACGAAATCACGGCACCACCATCCATGCCCTCGGCCCAGACCCGCCGCATGCTCGACGCCATGACGGAGACCACGGACAAGTTGCAGATCTTGCTCGAGTCCGTCATCCGCCATCTCGACGCAAGCCAGAAGACCGCCGACGAGCGCCACCAGGCGCAGATCGCCTACAACGACTAGGTCTCCGCCGAGATCAAGCACCTCTCCAAGCAAATCGACCTCACGCAAGCCGATGTGGATGAGGCGCGCAAGGCGGCGCCCACGGTCGACCCGGCGGTGACCGTCTCCGGAGGCGCATCCCCATCGGGTGTCACGAACACCGGGGACTCCTCCGCGCTCCGTCCACCACCCCCGCCACCACCGACACGTCCTCCGCCGCTACCCCTCTACACGGATGGCGCGGCCCAGCTTCCGTTCGCCCGCCTCGTCAACCACGGACCACCGCTGCTACCCGCGTGGTCACCGTCGCCCTCGGAGCCAGATCGCCACGGCGACCACTACATAGAGCCGCCCAAGCACGATTTTCCGCGGTTCGACGACGACGCCCCGCGCATATGGCTGGACCGCTGCACCACCTACTTCGTGCTGTACCGGGTGCCACAACACAGCTCGGTCACCACCGCGGCGCTGTACATGGATGGCCTGGCCGCGATGTGGCTCCAGGCCTATCGACAGACACACCCAGGGGTTTCGTGGCAAGCTTTCAGAGCTGCTGTGCAGGAGGAATTCGGTCCAGAAGAGTTTGATGTTCAGATGCACCACTTTGTTCAGTTATGTCAGACCGGCAGTGTTCAGGAATATCGCCAGCAATTTGAGACAGCGATGTACCATTTGCTGGACCTGGACCTAACTCTGAGCTCCAAATTCTTCATATCTCAGTTCCTGATCAGTCTCAAGGACGAGCTGCGCCTGGGAGTGCGATTGCAAGCACCAACCAGCATCACTCGCGCTGTGGTGTTCGCTCGCATTCAGGAGGAAGAACTGGAGAAACAGCGCACCCTGCGTCCGCGTGTCACACCAGTAGGACGCCCACCACCACCACCACTTGCACCGCCAGCAGTTGCTGCTCCAGCTCGCGCTGCAGCCGTACCACGGCAAGGGGCCGACGAATATGCACGAGAACGACAACTGAGAGAGTTCCGCAGAGCGAACTATCTCTGTTTTCGCTGCGGGGACAAATACTCGAGGGAGCATCAGTGCAAACGTACAGGCCAGATTCTGATGATCGAGGTTGGCGACTTCGGAGAAATTTTGTCTGACGACACCGTCCACGCTCTGCAATTACTGGATGCACCTGCAGATCAAGAGCCAGAGTGCTGCTCACTCTCACAACATGCGCTGTCAGGTGAGGAAACACCCTCCACGATTCACTTGTGAGCACAGGTGGGTGATCAGATCATGCTTCTGTTGGTGGACTCAGGAAGTACACACAGTTTCATTAGTGAAACATTTCTCGCGCGACTGGACATTCAGACAGAGAAACTACCACCGGTTTCAGTTTGCTTCGCCAACAGGCAGGACTGCAGTGCAATCAAATAGTGAGAGGTTTGGAATGGCAAGTGCCTGGCCACACCTTCCACACTGATCTCCGCGTGCTGCCACTTAAGCGCCCTCTGATGGCGTTACGGGAATCGGTGGTGGCAGCTCACAGCCCCATGAACTATCCTTTGGCAGGAGAAAATGATCGCGTTTGAAGCAGAGGGCAAACAAGTGCGGTTGCAAGGCGTCTGAACTTCAGATTTACCCCCATCGCCCGAATTTGATGCTTATGAATTGCATCGTATGGAGATAGCTAACGACATCTGGACCGCAGCACTGGTCAAAGTCGAACGGACTGACAAACCTGAACCTGCACCTCCACCTCCCCGAATTCAGAAACTTAAGTCTGAATATGCAGACGTGTTCGCTGAACCTAAGGTACTGCCTCCCAAACGACAGTATGATCATGCAATCAATCTGGAGCCGGGAACAACACCTATCAACACCAGGCCCTACCGCTACTCGCCAGCACAGAAAGATGAGATCTAAAAGCAGGTTCAGGAGATGCTGAAATCGGGTGTCATTGCCCACAGCCTGAGTCCATATGCAGCACCAGTGTTGTTAGTCAAGAAGAAGGACGGCTCGTGGCATACGTGTGGATTTCGGGCGATTGAACACAACCACTGTCAAGAACAAGTTCCCATTGCCAGTAATGGACGAGCTGCTCGATGAACTGGGTGGAGCAGCCTACTTCTCCAAGATCGACTTGCGAGCGGGCTACCATCAGATACGCATGAGGGAAGAGGATGAAGAAAAGACGGCTTTCAAAATGCACCACGGCCACTTCCACTTCAGAGTGATGCCGTTCGGCCTCTGCAACGCGCCAGCAACTTTCCAGTGCCTCATGAACTCAATTTTCGGTCGCCATGTCCGCAAGTTTATCATTATCTTCCTAGATGACATCCACGGTCTTGATGTCGATTTGCAGGAACACGATGCGCACGGTCCTCGACCTGCTGCGGGCGCACCAGCTCTACGCCAAGGCCTCCAAGTGTTCGTTCGCGTAGCAGGAGATTGAGTACCTCGGGCACGTCATCTCCAAGAACGGTGTCGCCACTGATGCCACCAAGACCAGCGCCATGAGTGCATGGCCGGTGCCCACGACGCCCACCGAGCTCTGCGGCTTCCTCGGCCTCACAGGCTACTACCGCAAGTTCGTGCCACACTATGGCATTATCGCGAAGCCGCTGATGCGCCTCCTCACCAAGAAAGGATTTCCACAGGGCGACAAAGGCGCAAACCGCGTTCGAGCTGCTGAAGAAGGCGATGGTGAGCACGCCCGTGTTGGCGCTTCCTGACTTCAAGCGTCCGTTCGCCATCGAGACCGACGCGTGCGACACCGGCGTCGGCGCCGTACTGATGCAGGACGGTCGCCCCGTCGCGTACCTGAGCAAGGCGCTGGGCGTGTGGAATCATAAGCTCTCGGCGTATGATAAGGAATTTCTCGCGGTGATGATGGCCATCGACAAGTGGCGCCCATACCTCCAGCATGCACCATTCGAGATCGTCACCGATCACAAGAGCTTGTGTTCCTTGGGTGATCAGCAGCTCGTCCGCAGTTTGCAGCGCAAAGGCGATGTCCAAGATGGTGGGACTGCGGTTCACGTTCCGCTACAAGAAGGGCACGAACAACGGCACGGCCGGCGTGCTCGCGAGTGGGGCACTGCGGCCCTCGGCAGCGCTCTCCGTGTGCCAGCCCGGTGGCTCCGAAGTAGCCAACTTCGTGCGAGGCGGATCACGGACGCCCAGCAACTGCTCGCCAAGTTGGCCCTCTGCGACACCGACGACCAGGGCCGCACTCTGCAGCAAGGCGTGATACGCCAGCGCGGCCGGCTCTGGATCGGCGCCAACACCGCGCTCCAAACCAAGCTGATCGCTGCACTACACCACATGCTGTGGGAGGGCACTCGGGCGCCACCACCACTTACCAGCGCGTCTGCAAGCTCTTCGCCAGGACGGGGTTGAAGCGCGCGGTCGAGGATTTCGTCAAACAGTGCGGCATATGCCAGCATGCCAAGCACGAGAAAACCCATCCAGTGGGCAAGCTGCAACCACTTCCAATTCCGCAACAACCGTGGCACGACATCACCATGGATTTTGTCGAAGGGCTGCCCAAGTCTGACGGCTATGACGCGATCATGGTGGTCGTCGATCGCCTCACCAAGTACGCGCACTTCGTCCCTCTCAGGCACCCCTTCACTGCGGTCCAAGTCACGCGCACCTTCTGGGACCATATCATCAAGCTCCATGGTGTGCCGCACACCATCGTCTCCGACCACGACAAGGTGTTCACCAGCGCAATGTGGCGCGAGATTCTGGCCGTAGCGGGCACCAAGCTGCTGTACTCCACGGCGTACCACCCCCAGACCGACGGCCAAACGGAGCGCGTGAATCAGTGCCTGGAAATGTACCTTCGATGCGCCGTCCACGACACACCCAAGCAATGGCGACGGTGGCTCTCCGCGGCGGAGTTTTGGTACAATTCCTCCCACCACGCCTCGCTCAATGGTTCCCCCTTCAAGGCTCTGTACGGGAGGGAACCAAATCTGGGAGGCCTTCCGGGGGCGAGCTTCACCATGCCTGCCGATGCGCCTGCCGACGAGATCGACTGGGCGACCCACACCGAGCTGCCAGCGCCCGGTGATGCGTGCCAAGCTTCGTTTCAAGAAGCAGGCCGATCGTCATCGCGCAGAGTGTGCTTTTGATGTGGGCGAGCAAGTTCTCCTCAAGCTTCAGCCATACGCACAATCCTCCGTCACCAATCGCCCCTCCAAGAAACTGGCGTTCAAGTTCTTCGGGCCGTTACTGTTCTGGAGCGCGTGGGCAACCTGGCATATCGACAGGAATTGCCACCGGACAGCCGCATTCATCCGGTCTTCCACGTCTCCCAGCTCAAGCCGTTCGTCCCCGACTACACTCCGGTCTTCTCCGAGCTGCCCAAGGTTCCAGACCTCACCTCTGACGACCGTGATCCGGTGGCCATCCTGGACACCGCCGCATGATGAAGAAGGGGAACGCTCCCGTGGTGCAAGTGCAAGTACAATGGATCTCCATGTAGCCCTCCGCAGCAACTTGGGAAGACTATGCCGTCCTGCGTCAATGCTACCCCAACGCGCAGCTTTGGGAGGAAGAAAACGCCGCTGCTTTCGGCGGGGCAAATGTCACGCCGCTGATCGATCAGCGGGACTGTAGAGTGCAGGTTCAAAGTCTGAACCCGCATCGGCTTGACCTGGTCAGCGGACCGAGCCGGGCCCAAAGGGTCGGGAAGTAGGCGTATGTGTGGCCAGCTGACGCTGCTTACTTGTATGCCTGTGTTTGGACGATGAGGGTATCGAAAACCAATTGTATCATTCCTTGCTGTCGACTCCTCCCCTCACGCTTTCCTCACCTACTCTCGTTCTCCTCTCTCACCCCCGATCCCCCTTCCCTCTCGCTATCAGATCCACCACAGGGGTGTGACATGTACCCGATCACATTTTCAAAAAACCGCTGCACTGTTCCCATGCCCCGCCCACATCACACACGTTGGCGCCCTGATCAAATCATGAGTGCGACCCGTTAAGACTGACCAAAAGGAAATCAGATCAAGACGCATGGGGCGCTAGGAATCTGATGTTTTCTTTCTCTATTTTTTTGCGAAAAACTTCCAATCTGTTCATCTTCAATCATGGCAGTACAACGAACACCAGAAATAAAATTACATCCAAATCCGTAGACCACCTAGCGACGACTGCAAGCACCGAAGCGAGCCGAAGGCGCGCCGCCGTCATCGCCCCTCCATCGCCGGAGACGGGCACAACTTGTTGTAGTAGACAGTCGGGAAGTCGTCGTGCTAAGGCCCCATAGCACTAGCACCCTAGAACAGCAACCGCCGCCGATGAAAAATAACATAGATCGGAAGGATCCAAACCGAAGACACACGAGCGTGGGCCGAACAACGGCGAGATCCGAGCAAATCCACCAAAGATAGATCTGCCAGAGACACACCTCCACCGCCCACCATTGATGCTAGACGCACCACCGGAACGGGGACTAGGCAGGGAGACCTTTATTCCATCTTCAGGGAGCCGCCGCCGTCTCGCCTTCCTGTGTAGGACACAAACCCTAACAAAATTGAAAAAAACGACTAAAAACGGAGCCCTCCCGCCGGCCCTTGCCAGGATCCACCGCGCCTCCATGGCCCTAGGGCCACCGGTGACGACGCGGACCTGCGTCGGCACCGGCGAGAGGCACGAACCCTACCTTTCTTTCTTGGAGGAGGAGGAGGAGGCAAAGCCCTGGCTCTAGTTCGTTACCCTTTTTTTTCTATTTTAGAGAGTTCATTTCCGCGGCGATCTTGGGTAAGAATTTTTTTAGATAACTTGTTACTTGAAGTTGCATCTGGCTTGTCCATACCATCTGGCTTGTTCCATCTGTCTTGCATTTGGCTTGAAAAAAGGGTTCCGTCTCTTTCGATGAGAATTCTCAATCGAGGAACAATTTTCAATCGAGGAACTTGTCCCAAACATTCATTGACTTGGCTTGCGAAAAACGGTATATTCTCTTTCGATACTAACTTACACTCATTTCAACAACCAACCGTTCCTCCGTATACAATATCATAGGTCCACCGATTTTTTTAAAAAAAAACATGATACTGCTCATGGAGAGTAGCTAAACGTTCAAAACAATCAAAACAATGATAGTGCTCATGGGTATAATGAGCAATATGATCAATGGTAATATAACATACAATGGATAAACATAATAATTTGCATTCTCCATTCTCCCCTATCTCTAAACGATAAAGCATTGTGGGGATAGTTGGCTTGAAAAAATGGTTTATTCTCTTTCGTTAATTATTTAAACTCATTTCAAAAATTTATTGTTCTTCAATCACATTTGTTCCACCCATTATGAAACAGTAGATAGCACGATCCTGCTCACGGAGAGCAGTTGGAACCCATGACAGTGCTCATGGGTAGTAGTTACACTGGTCAAATAATTTCTATTATGACAACAATGGTCAAATGTCATAAAAATTATTTAACCGAAGGTCAGAAAAAATGGTTCTCGAGCGTTCTTCCGATAATAATTTACACTCATAAAAATTCAGAAAACAACCATTTCTCATTTGACAATTGCATGGTTGCACCCATTCTAAAAAATGATCCTACTCATGGAGAGTATGCGAACATAATAAAAATCTATTTCTGCCTTTCTGGGTAGAGTCTGATTGAAAAAATGATTCCCTTTATTTGAATAACATTCAAAGCAATTAAAAGCATGGTAGTACGCATTGTTCATTTTGAAAAAACCAATGCTCATGCTCACGGCGAGTAGTTGCATTGATCATTTTAAGAATAACAAAACAAGACAAAACATAATATTTTTCTGAAGTAGCTAAACGTTCAAAGCATCTAAAAACATGGTAGTACGCATTGTTCATTTAAAAAAAACACAGATGATAAACATAAAATAAATATATTTCTCCACAATCGGCGATTGGTGATAGTTGGGGAACTTTTTTTACTCGTTCAATTAATTTCAATCATGTTGTGAAAAATGTTTTTCCTCTTTCCACAATAATTTACACTCGTACAAATTTTGGAAAAAAGTCAGTTCCTCATTTTTCAATAACATGGATCAACCCATCTTGACCTTCATGAAAAACCATAATCCTGCTCATGGAGAGTGACCACACGTACGGAAACAATGAAAAACAATGATAGTGTTCATTCCTAATTTCCCACACGCACAATTTAAAAATACAGCCAGCAAATTTAAAAAACTCATTCCAGAAACAGCACACGCACAATCCCTTGCGATTCAACATTTTTATTGGATGGTAGGTGGATACTTCACAACCGCATACGCAAACTTGTGAAGCGGGGGTTAGTGCGGTCCAGCTCGGATGCTACTGGACCTTACAAGTATTTGGGCCTCTTACACGCAAGGCTGTCAACCTCGTCTTCGTCCTCCCATGAGGCCCATGCCCGCTTGTACAGGACAGCGGTGAAGAGGCAGTCGACAGCTGGTTCATGTTCTATCTCTTCCACCAGATCAAGGAAGCGATGGGGACAATACCGCCCTTGGAACCAGTTTCTTCAGGCAAGAGATCTAAGGAGGACGGCGCCCATGGGCGCAGCAGATGCTGATTTGGAAGCAATGATGACGGAGCTCGGATTGAAGGAAGGAGACCTGCAAGATGTTGTGGTTGAGGAGGAGGAACTCCCTGAAGAATCAACCAGATGGATGGCCCTAGCTAGGGTTCATACCGAGAAAACGTACAGCCAATATTGGTTCTTCAAGAACATGAGGGTTGCTTGGGACCTGGCTAAGGAGGTGAAAATCAGACCGCTGGAGGACAATCTGTACACGGTGCAATTCTCGTGCCTTGGCGGCAGGAGCAGGTTATGCAAGATGGCCCTGGACGTTCAAGGGTAAAGCGGTGGTCATTACTCCCTATGATGGTTTCACCAAGCCCTCCCTGATTGACCTCACAAAGATAGAGATATGGATGCAAATCCATGACCTGCCCGATGGTTTCTATCCAAAGATTAAAGCGCTCTCAGCCACGGTGGGAGAATTCATATACGCCGAACCAAAATCTCAGGACTTTGAAGGAAACTTTGCACGCGTTCGTGTGAGTATTGACGTGACTAAACCCTTGAAGAATGCCGTTTCCCTGGTGATCAAGAAGAAGGAAGGTATGCAGCGTGTAATCTTCAGGGTTAAATTTGAAAGGTTGTCGGACTGGTGTGCTGTATGTGGCTATTTAGGTCACCTTTTCAAGGAGTGTGGAGATGGCGTGTGGCCACAGGAGGCTTTGGTCTTCAAGGACCTGAAAGCTTCATGGTTTAAAGGACGGGTCTAGGCCTGGCAACAGAGGAAAAAGGAGTGGTAGGGCCGGGTCGCTCTAGTGGTGGCGGGGCTGTGGCACCACCCAATATAACAGTATGGAACTAGAAGAGAACATGGAAGAAGAGGATCACGAACGTGATGTTATGATGGAAGATGCTGATCAGAACAGGAAGAGGGGGCTCTGGTGCAGGCTAGTCTCAAACCACAGCTTCCCCCTACATCAGTCATGACGAACAAAGCCCCAATGCTTCCACCACCGAAAGTGCCAGTAAGTCCCTCCTCGAAACAGGAGTCGAAGAGGACCAAACCCGGCTCAAGTGCTAATGAGACGGCCACACCAAAAGTTCAGCTCCCACCAAAAACCCGATCTTGGCGTTTGGCGGGCCCCCTAGCGGGGTCGTGCCAGGCGCAATGAGTTTCCTGTGCTGGAACTGCCGCGGGGCTGGCAAACCCGTGACAGTTCATGAGCTTCGTGACCTCACGAGGCGATTTGCCCCCTCCATAGCTTGTATTATTGAAACACAGTTGGAGGGCTCTCGAGTAGAGAATTTAGCAGGGACACTAGGTTATAATAAAATTTTCGCAGTGAGTAGTTCGGGTAGGAGTGGAGGACTATGTATCTTTTGGAATGAGGAAATAAAGCTAGAAATTCTTGGTTATTCAGAGTATCACATTGATGTATCTGTTGAAGAAATGGTGGAGATCAAAACCAGGGTTATGTTTGTTTATGGTGAGGCACAGGTAAATGAACACTACAAAACCTGGAACATGCTTACAGGAATTGTGGGAACACATAATCTGCCATGGGTGGTGATGGGAGACTTCAATGAGGTTCTACATGCACATGAACATGATGGAGTGGCAGCTAGAAGTCAAGCTCGGATGGATTCGTTTGGGATGCTCTTCTTGATTTGGGGTACAGGGAAACAAGTGGACTTTTGAGCGAAGGGTGGCAGGGGAACATACACCAGGTCCGGTGGACATAGGGGTAGCAAATCCGGAGTGGCTGTTGGCCTTCCGGATGCTCTGATGGAACACAAGACAGCTACCACCTCCGATCATGTTCCACTTGCTACTCGGTTTTCGCGGCGATGCATGCATGTGCACGCGGACCGAGACAATTTAAGTACGAGCTTTATTGGGAGAGAGATGAGTCACACACAGCAGTAATTGCGGAAGGGTGGGGACAGCAGCAGCATGGTGAATTGGTGGATTCAGTGCGACAAAAGCTGATGCGTGTCTCAGGCGATCTGTCCCAGTGGGATCGCAATCATTTCGGGAGCGTGAGGCTGCAGATCGCGGGACTACTCCGTAGGCTACAGGAGTTGCGCACATCCCCAGGAAGATCTGGACTCAATCATGAGGAATTAAAAATAACGGAAACACTGGTTGAATTATACCATCGTGAAGAAATTTTGTGGCGCCAAAGAGCCAGATTAGAGTGGCTAATGCACGGGGATAAAAAACTTATTTCTTTCACCTCAGAGCCAGTCGGCGAAGGAGAAAGAATAAGATAAAAGCACTCCAGAGGGAAGATGGTCAGCTCATAGAAGATTTACTAGAGATGGAAGCCCTAACGACCTCGTTTTATAAAATGCTTTAGACCTCTGAAGGCGTACAGAACATGGACCAAGTGATCTCGACGGTGCCACGCAAGGTGACTCAGGGTATGAGCGAGATTCTTAATGCCCCTTATACTGACAAGGAAGTCAAGACGGCTCTTTTTCAGATGTTTCCTACAAAGTCGCCTGGTCCGGATGGGTTCCCAGCACACTTTTTTCAGCGCCATTGGGAGATTTGTGGAGATGATGTCACAAAAGCAGTTTTGAGGATTGTTGAGGGCAATGAGTCAGCAGCCAGCATTAATGACACAGTCCTAGTTTTGATCCCAAAGGTAAAAGATCCTACATTGCTAACTCAGTTCCGGCCGATAAGTTTGTGCAACGTTTTATATAAAATTGCCTCTAAGGTAATTGCAAACCGGCTCAAGTTAGTACTTCTGGATATAATTTCTGAAGAGCAGTCAACTTTTGTGCCTGGGAGACTGATTACAGACAACATCATCACGGCGTATGAATGCCTACACTTCATGAAAAGAAATAAAGCAAAAAAGCACCAGTCTTGCGCTTTGAAACTTGACATGGCGAAAGCCTATGACAGGGTGGAGTGGGAATACCTCAGGGCAATAATGGTGAAACTAGGCTTCACAGAAAGATGGATAAATATCGTTATGGGACTAGTATCAACAGTGAAGTTCTCTGTCCAGTTTAATGGTAAGAAGCTTGAGAATTTACTCCTACCGTGGAATCAGACAAGGGGACCCAATATCCCCATACCTGTTCTTAATAGCAGGAGAGGGCCTTTCGTGCCTCCTAAAATCTAGAGACGAGTCATCAAATTTGAGTGGCATGTAGGTGGCACCATCGGCGCCACCAGTTAACCACTTGTTATTCGCAGATGACAACTGCTGTTTTTTAAGGCTAATGGTATGGCCGCTACTGAGATGAACCTAGTGCTGGATATATATTGCCAGGCTACGGGACAACGAGTAAACCATAGTAAATCTTCCATCTTTTTCAGCAAGGGGGTTCCTGAGACCGTTAGGATGGAGATCAAGAATCTGTTGGGTGTACCGAATGAGACTCTAAATGAAAAATACCTGGGGATGCCATCTGATGTGGGGAGCTCAAAGAATGGAGCCTTCAAATACCTAAAGGATCGTTTATGGGCCAAAGTTCAAGGTTGGATTGAAAATACTATGTCTTCAGCAGGAAAAGAGATACTTGTAAAGTCTGTGGCACAGGCGGTCCCGGTTTTCTCAATGACGTGCTTTAAGCTTCCACGGGGTTTATGTGAGCACCTCAATATGCTTATCAGGAAATTCTGGTGGGGGAGTAAAGATGGTAAGCGCAAGCCACACTGGGTCTCCTGGAAGACTATGACACAACCCAAAGGCATGGGGGGCTTGGGGTTTAAAGATTTCGAACTTTTCAACTTGGCCATGCTGGCCAAGCAGGCATGGCGTCTGTTTTAATTCCCGGATTCCCTATGTGCTCGCCTACTGAAAAGTATCTACTACCCAAATACTTCGGTACTTGAGTCTAATTTGGGGAATCACCCAAGCCAAATATGGAGGAGCTTGATCGAGGGGCGGGATACCCTCAAGCTAGGTTTGATCAAAAGAATAGGCAATGGGGAAACGACCAGAATCTGGGAAGCAAACTGGCTGCCACGTGAGGAAATGATGAGACCGTATGGGTGCATCTCACAAAACCCACCGGAACTCGTCTCAGAGCTCATAGATGCCACGTCAGCCCAATGGGACAGACAGAGGGTCTCGGAAGTTTTCATGCCAATGGATGTTCCGGTAATAATGGCTATCCCTTTGTGCACCATGAACGTTCTGGATTTCTGGAGCTGGCATTACGAAAAGAATGGAAATTTCTCTGTTAAATCAGCCTATCGCATGCTGGTGGCGACAAGAGCTAGAAGAGAGGCATGGTTGGAAAGCACGGCCGGATCTTCCAGCACGTCCAGAGAGGAGGGAGCATGGAAAAAGCTTTGGAAAACTCAAGTGCCGGGCAAGGTGAGGATGTTTCTCTGGCGTTTGTCAAAACACTCGATCCCTACCAACGACGTGAGGGCACATAGACATATGAGTGACTCAAGTGCTTGCGGCTTTTTGTGGCCTGCAGGACTCATGGAGGCATTCCCTAATAGAGTGTTCAATGTCCAGATGTATATGGTCAGCTTTGATGGGCCGAGGAGATCACGGAAAATCTTGCAGCTATAACTGAACCAAACGCCAAACAATGGCTATTCACATTGATGGAATCGATGTCACACGAGCTTTTTGTGAGGATCTCGGGTACGTTGTGGGCGATCTGGGCAGCGAGACGGAAGGCAATTCATGAAGGGATTTTTCAAAGCCCTCACTCTACACATGGCTTCATCACCAGTTTTATTGGTGAGCTAGATATACTGAAGGTCAAACCACCCCAGGTGACTAGAGCTGCAGCAATAAGCAGGAGCGGAAAGCCGAAAGCCCCTCCTAATGCCATGCAAAGATCAATGTGGATGCTGGTGTCCGCAGGGGTAGTAGGGGGTCAGCAGCGGCGGTTTGCAGAGACGAAACCGGCGCGTATCTTGGCAGTTCATCTCTGGTGATTGCAGGACTGGACGACCCTGAAGCTCTGGAAGCGATCGCTTGCCGCGAGGGTTTGGCACTGGCGGCAGATCTCCAACTACAGAATTTTGTGATCTCTTCCGATTCCAAGCAAGTTATCAGTAATATCAATAAGGGTAGCAGGGGCAGCCTTTGGAGCTGTCATTAGCGAAATACAAATTCTAGCAAACTCTTTCCAATGTAATTTCATTTTCGAGTCTCGTGCATCCAACATGGAGGCACATAGTCTAGCCAAGTCATCGCTTTCACTGGGTCCGGGGCGCCACGTTTGGTTTGGCCAACCTCTTGATCCAAGATGTGTCCCATAACTTGTGGTTTTTGATGAATAAAACTTGGTATTCCCCTAAAAAAACCCATATCAAGGCAAGCAACGGAATCGTTCTCACTGTAAAGATTTGATGGAAAACTTGTCTTTATTGATTTTGGGCAAATCCCTATTTATACAAGGATTTGGGGCGCCTCCGGAGAGGCGTCCGTTTACAATAGGCGCCTGTGGCGCGAGAAGACGCCCGTACGGACGTTCGCGTCCGTCTGACACTTGGACACTGCGTGGCGACTCTTAAGCGCTAATGATGTCGCTTTATTCTTAACACTCCCCTTGTACAAAGCTGCTTCTTCTCGTCTTGCATCCTTGTATAACTTTGAGAATATTGCTCTTAATCACTGGCGTATATGATCTTGAATAACTCCTCCAAAAACCCTGTGGGAAAAATATGAGGAGAATAGAACTTGATATGTTGTTAAAACTCCATTAAAACCCAGTAGGAAAAATAAGGAGAAAATGTTAGAAAATATGTTATCGTCTCTTTGATAACTTATATGAGAAAACCTTGAGGATAAAACTCATTGGTAAGTTTAGAGGACAATTAATATGTCTTGTATACACTCATTAAAAACCCCGGTGGGGAAAAATAGGATGTATGACATATATCCTATGTTGATATTACCTCATTAAAAACCTTGATGAGAACAATGAGAGTAATAAAGGGAAAAGGAATGCAATATAATGTTTGAGCAAGTTATGATTCAGAGAGATTCTCCCCCTGATCTTTGCAAATCTCGAAGTCATCGCATACCAATCCCATGAACATATTTTTCAAATGTTGAAGCTGGGAGTGACTTTGTGAATAGATCAGCTAGATTATCGCATGATTTGACTTGCAAAATGTTTATCTTCCCTTTCTTTTGTAATTGATGGGGGGAAATAATTTAGGAGAAATATGCTTAGTGATATTGCTCTTTATGTAACCTGTTTGCATTTGAGCAACACAAACTGCATTATCTTCGTAGATAATGGTTGGAGATTCGATAGAACCTTTACCACATGATTTTTGTATGTGGTTTATCATTCTGCGAAGCCATACACATTCACGTGTTGCCTCAAGTAAAGAGATTATTTCAGAATGATTGGTGGATGTAGCCACTACAGTCTGTTTGAAGACTTCCATGATATGACTGTCCCACCATGTAGGAACACAAAACCGGTTTGTGATCTGGCATTGTGGGGGTCAGATAAGTAGCCAGCATCAGCATACCCAATCATATAAATGTCCAAATTTCTCTGAAATTGAAAGAATAGGCCAAGATCCTTTGTGCCTTGGAGATATCGAAAGATATTCTTAACTCCCGTCCAATGGCGTTTAGTAGGAGCTGCGCTATGTCTAGCTAGTAAATTCACTGTAAATGCAATATTAGGCCTGGTGCAATTTGCAAGATACATGAGCGCTCCAACGGCACTGAGATATGGAACTTCAGGTCCTCCTATCTATTCTCCATTATCCATTGGTCTAAATTGATCTTTCTCTACGTCTAGAGATCGAACTACCATAGGAGTTTTGGATGGATAGGATTTGTCCATATTGAATTTCTCCAATATTTTCTGGATATAGGCGGTCTGATGAACCAAAATACCCGAGGGAAGGTGCTCAAGTTGTAATACTAAGAAAAATTTGGTTTTACCCAAATCCTTCATCTCAAATTCCGTCTTTAGGTGATTGCGTGCTTCATCAATATCTTGTGTGGTTCCAATGATGTTCAGATCATCAACATACACAGAAATAATGCAAAATCCAGTTGTGGACCTTTTTATGAAAACACATGGGCAATCATCATTATTGGAGTATCCTTTTTTCGAAAAGAACTCACTAAGTCGGTTGTACCACATGCGACCCGACTGTTTTAAGCCGTATAAAGACTTATTTAGTTTTACACAATATGCGTTGCGTTTTGCGTTTGGATTCGGGATTGGGACTCCATCAGGAACCTTCATGTATATGTCCGAATCAAGTGAACCGTAAAGGAAAGCGGTCAATCGTCCATCAACTGCATAGAAAGACAATTTTGCACCGCCAAAGATATAAGATATCGGGAAGTGGTTGCACTCATTACCGGAGAATATGTTTCAGTGAAATCAATGCCGGGTTTCTGCGTGAAACCTTGTGCTACGAGCCTTGCTTTATATCTCACCACCTCTTTGTTCTCATTTCTTTTATGAACAAAAACCCATTTGAATCCCACGGGGAAAACTCTGGGAGGTGTAGGTATTGCTTCAGTGAATACCTTTCGTTTATTGAGCGAGGCTAATTCTGCTTGGATTGCATCCTTCCATTTAGGCCAGTCGGAGCGTTTCTTGCACTCTTCCATGGTCTTTGGATCATGATCAGTGAGAAGGGTATCTGCAATCTTTTCAGCAAAATATATGTCGACAGTCGTAGTCTTACGGTCAAATGATTCTCCAGAATCAACATAGTTGATAGAAATTTCCTGCACCCTTAGTGACTCTTCGTGATTTCCCAATACGATTGAGTCTGGGTGTTCCGATGTCCCAGTTAGTTTGTGCACAATTGAGCTGGGTTGTGGAGGTTGTTCTTCCACTGGGTGTATATTACTCATTTGATGATTATCAACGCTACGCTGGTTTACATTTACTGGTTCAGAGAGCTTCTTTCTTTGTTTCCTTTGTTGCTTGTGAGGAGCTGAATCATGTTCCGTGGCCGTACTTCTCCCCCTCTTCCTTTGAACATGGGGTTGAGTAGTTTTTGTTGGTACCTCCACTCTTTCGCGCGCATTTTTAGCAGGATTGTAGGATTTGGTAACACCTTTATAGTCAGTAAATCAATCTGGCAGGTTATTTGCAATGTGTTGCAAATTAATTATTTTCCGAACTTGAAGTTCAGTTTCTTGAGTTAAATGGATCGAGGAGGAAATGCCTTGGGCATTCCAATCGATTTCGGGCATTCTTTTTGGTACTTGATGCCTCCCCTAATCTTTGGAAAATGGTCCTCATTGAAGATGTAGTCAGCGTGACGGGCTGTGAACAGATCCCCTGTGAGGGGTTCAAGGTACTTGATTATCGACGGTGATTTGTACCCCACATAGATCCCCAATTTTCTGTGTGGGCCCATGAATGTACGCTGCGGTGGTGAGATCGGCACATATGTGGCGCATCCGAATTTGCGCAGATGGGAAATATTTGGTAGGTTTCCACGTACTAATTGCAGAGGGGAAGTGTTGTGATATGCAGTTGGTCGCAATTGGATTAAGTCAGCGGCGTGTAAAACTGCGTAACCCCAACAAGAAGTTGGTAAATTGCAATTCATTAGTAAGGGTCGTGCAATGAGCTTAATTCTCTTAATTAGAGATTCGGCCAATCCATTTTGAGTATGGACATATGGGACAGAGTGCTGAACTTCAATGCCTAATGCCATGCAATAATCATTGAAAGCATGTGAAGAGAATTCAGCAGCGTTGTCCATTCGAATTGATTTAATTCGATTCTCAGGATAATGAGCTTGCAATTTGATAACTTGTCTCATTATTTTGGCAAATGCATGGTTTCATGTAGATAGTAAACACACGTGAGACCATCGTGTAGATGCATCTATTAGAACCATGAAATACCTAAAAGGTCCGGACAATGGTTGGATCGGACCACAAATATCACCTTGAATTCGTTCAAGGAATTGTAGTAGTTCTGCTTGAATTTTAAGATATGAGGGTCTTAAAATGAATTTCCCGATAGCACATGTAGTGCACATAAAATCTGAAGATTATAGAATTTAGCTTCATTTAAGTCATGACCATTGGAATTGCAGATAATTTTCCTCATCATCCCTATACCGGGATGACCAAGGCGATCATGCCAAGTTTGGAATGCATTTACATTCTGAAAAATTACCTTATCGCAACATGCTCTCACGGGTTTTATGTACGTGTAGTACAATCCTGATGATAAAGAGGAATTTTCTCATATATATGTTTGCCATATCTGTTGTCTTTGGTAAAGAGGAGATATTCCTCTTTGTTATCTTCATAAGTTTTAATGTGGAAACTATTTTTGCGGATATCTCTATAACCTATGAGGGTACGAGTTGAATCGGGATACAATAAAGCATCCTCAATTACAATTTGTGTACCCGTAGGGAGGGTAAATATGGCATGTCCTTTGCCAACAATTACCGCATCGCGTCCAGCGATTGTTAAAATATCTCCATTCAATTTTGTAAGAGTTTGGAAATACTTTAAGCCGTTCCTCAGATACATAATGCCTTTGGTAAATTGTATCCTCTGCCTTCTCAACCATGCTCTGCCTTCGAGCTTGTGTTATTTTACTCTTGGAGTGTGTGGTATATGTTCCCAAGATGCCCCTATGGGTTGAACCTATGCCTTCCTTAATCCATGTGAACCCGAGAGATTTCACGAGTCATACTCTTACGGTGTTTTGCCGGATAACATTTCGACACTATAACTTAATTGAAAGTGAGAAGCGAATGAAAAGTTATGCATTGAAGAAGTGGAGTCGACCTTGAACTTTGTGTTCATGCCCATAGACACGATGTAGATCTTATCATGGAAGCTTCTCTTATAATCAAATGTTCCCTTGGTATAAGCTCATCTTGCATCTGTAAATTGATTCTTTGCAATCGTGGTTCCGACCATATTTTCTCCTTGATTCAATTTCCCGGAAAAGTTAAAATATTTGTCTTCTGCAGATCTTTTCATCTGCCCAACCTCTATTTTGATCTACCTCGAGTATTGCCCCCTGTTATCCCGAGGATATTGTGTCATTGCACTACCTCTTGTGAATTCTCATTGGAATGATACTCCATCATATCATTCATAGCCTGATCGGCTATATCATTATCGAGCTATTTTTAACTGTGCTACCCGGTCCTTCTCCCGGGGGCACAACTCCTAACGACGAGCTAAGCTTACGTCGATCTTCTTATTCTTATCATTTCTCCTCGAAGAACGAGCTTGATTTTGAACTTGTATCGTATCCGTGGTTCCAATAGCCTTTCGCTTCATCCTTCGTGTTGCTTGATATCGTCGCTCCTCGATGGCATCTTCATAGAGCCTCTCGACAAAATTTGTCATGACCACCATCAATATACTGCCTTGTTGTAAGATATCAATCGAATTCTTGAGGAGAAATACCATCCTTGCCCGTCGATGATTCGTGTTGTCATTGACACCATCCTTGACTTCCTGCCGATCTGAGACTTGGTCATGTTTTGGTTATATCTTACATTCCTTGACATTCTTGGAATTGTTCCTCTGTACTTCTTTGTGACCTTCAGATTCAATATTTCTTGAAACACCCTCTTAATGTTACCTCGAAGCATGAATGTAGTGCAGCGAACAACAACAAGAACATTGGAAGTGCATTGCCAAATGTTTCTTGCTCTATTATCCAAACACCGTTGTATGGATAACATCATGAATTCCCTTGCTCCTTTATCCAAATGGTGATGTACTTGTTGATCTAACATGTATATCATGCTCTACTTTTCCTTGGGAAAAGATACACTCCTAAATCTTGTGTATAAACATATTTTCCTTTCCATTGGTTTGCTTAACCTTTCCTGTGACCTATATATGTTATAAGCAGTAATAATTCCCTGCTTATGGAAACACCTCGGTTTACAACTCTGTCAGTGTGACCCCGTTACTATTGCTGACGACATCCCGGTAACCCCCGGTGGACGAGAACTTTGCCTATTGGTCCGCCTCGTTCAAACGAGCAGGAAAATGGTTCTCTTCGTCCCTCGCCCTTGGTACCAATGATGTTGCCAACATAACTGACAGGCTATCCTCTGACATGCCTTGCTACCATGACCTTGCAATATGTCAGCGTCCTTCCTACTTTTGAACCACATGGTGGGCCCATAACCCACAGTTCCACAGGATCAAAACCTGACTCATGTACATCCTTGATTCCAAAGTATCCTTTTTCACTTGCCTTCGTATGTAATTCATGAGCCACCTTGCTAGTGATCTATTCTAGTAAGAGACGCAATAATTTTGTTGTTGTTGCTCTGAACCCCTTTCACCTTTTATTAGGCATCAAATGATAGCCTGCCCGTTAAAACTTCTCATGGTACCTTCATATTTTGCTCTCGATGTTTTCTTACGTCTCAACTCGAGAGATACTTCTGCCACTTTCCCTGAATTGTTCACCAGATAATTAACCCTAAACGGTCAGTTCTCTCGAAGTTACTCTTTACTTCACCAGTTAAATCTCGGGACGAGATTTCTTGTAGTGGAGGAGATTTGTAACACCCCCAGTGTCCTGCTACAGTAATCCCCTGTTAATGGTGCCAGGTCACCATGCTTACTGAGCTAATTATCACTTGATGAAAAATCAAAGTCAAATTCAAATTCAAATTCTGAGTAGAATTCAATTTTTCTCAAACCTGAAAACTAAAATGTTCTTCATGTGCCAAATAATCCATAACTAATGTTGGTGGTGAACCAATATTTTTTGCAAAATGTCTAAATGTCCTAAAATAGCTATAACAGCAAGTTGTTAAAAGAAAAGGCAAAAGCTTAAAAAAAGGAAAAGGAAAAAGCCCCCCCCCTCAACTGGGCCGACTGGCCTAGCTGGCCACCGCGCCCCCCCATGGGCCTCAGCCCACATGGCAACCCAACAGGCCATGTTGCCCACACCCCCCCACCGGGTCGCCTTCCCCTCCACTGCTCCTCCGACCGCGTCGCGACAGTGCCGCGCCCCGCCGCACCACCTCGCCGTCGAGGACGATGAGGATAAGGCCGCCACGAGCGCGCCTCGGGCTCACTCCCCCGCTCCCCACTTGCCCCGCTCCACCTCTCCCTCTCCCCACCAGATTCCTTCTCGCCTTCCCCCGCGTTCCCGTCCACCACCGGCGCCACCATCGCCATGGTTGCGCCATAGCATGACCACCGGCCACCCAGCGCCTCGCCCGGCCGTCCACGAGGCAGCCGGCGATCTCTACCTCGACTCGCCTGCGCCATCGAGCTCGAGGAGCACCACAGGCCACGGATCGAGTCGTCTTCTTCCTCGACGGCCGCCGGCGATCCCCTTCCTCCCCGGCGAGCTCTGCTGCTCCTAAGCCACCAAGGGTCTTTCTTGACCGCTCGGTGAGCTCCACTCCGTCCTCTCCCCTCTCCTTCCTCGCCTCACCGCGCCCCTAGCCATAGCTACCGTCCTGGCCGTAGCGCACCTCCGCCGCCGTGCTCGTCACCGTCGTCCTCGTCGATGTCGTGCTCACCCGACCTCTCCACCGTGCTCTGGTACTCGCCAGGACCTCAGAAACCTCCCCAGTAGTCCTCCCGTGCCCTCCAGCCGCAGTTCGCGTGAGGGCCGAACTCCGGCGTCCGCTCCGCCGCTCGCCGCCCTAGCTTCCAGCCGTTTACGGCCGCACCGCTCCCGTAGATGGGTGTGGTGTTGAACGCTCGTCCAAACGAGCCTAAACACGCCCCGAACGGAGCGTCGTAGCATTCTTCTGGCCAAGTCCGGCGAGCTCCGCCGCGTTTTTGGTCGCCGGAGTTGTCTCCGGCGCCGACGCTGACGTGGCGCAGTGGGCCCCGCCTTTTTTTCACTGCCAGTGGGGCCTAGGGACCCTAGTTGACTGGGTTGACCAGTCAACCCTGCTGACTGGGCAACCCCCAGCCACTAACCAGTGGCCCCCCCTAATTAACAGGAATTAATTAAATTAGTTTAGTTAACCTAAATTAGACACTGACAGGTGGGCCCAGTAGTTTTACTAACTAAATTTTGATTAGTTTGAACCCTGTTTAACCCACTGTCTATGACAGGTGGGTCCCCCATGTCAGTTTGACCAGTCAACCGAACTGTTGGCTGCTGACTTCATTCATACGCCATGCTGACGTCATATTCCTTTTCTGTTAAATTAAGTAATTCCAGAAAATTGTTTAAATCTTTAGAAATTCATAGAAATTAAACCGTAACTCGGATGGAAACGTTTTCTATATGAAAGTTGCTCAGAAAAACCGAACGAATCCGAATACGCGGTCCGTTCATCTGTCACATGCCCCTAGCATGCTGAACATGGAACATTCCCCCTCCGGTCATCTGTCCGACATTAGTCCGAACCGGAAAACATTCCCGGTTGACTTCCCCCTTCGCCGGGATCGTGTAGCACCGCGTTAGAACACGACTAGCTCTGTCTGTTGTCCTGTTATGCTCTTGCTTGCTATGTATTTACCATTTCTTCCCCCTCTTCTCTCCGGTAGACCCCGAGGCGCGGCGATGCCCTTGTGATCGACTAAACGTCGGCGACCCTTCTTCTTGTCTCGAGCAACCAGGCAAGCCCCCTTTGATCATCCCGATATCGCCCATTCCATTCTCTCATGCTTGCATTAGATTTTGCTACTGTTATTGATTGCTCCTATTACGATGCATAGCCTGTTTTTGTAATCATCGTCAGACCTTACCTGCTTATCCTAAACTGCTTAGTATAGGTTGCTTAGAGATCCATCAGTGACCCCCACCCTGTCCCGACTGCCCCGCTGGATATCAGAAGAGCCGATCAACGGGATCAAAGACAAGGCCCCGACACCGCACATCACTTCCCCTTAGTTGCTCGACACTACTGGGTTACTATCGAGTACCGAGGGTGAAACCTCTACAGCACTTCTGATATTAACCCTGTAGTATAGCTATCCGGTCGTGGTCATCGAGGGTGATTTCCTCTTTAACCACTTTCGATACGAGTCTGTCGTGCAACCCCTCAAGTGTGAACCTCGGGGGTGATTCCTCTTACGTTCACCTTGATGATTACATCTAGTGGAATTCATCGGGGGTGATTCCTCGGGGTTTTCCCCTTGATGTTTGGACACACGGTTACTTGGACTTTACCACTGTTACTTGGAAAGACGGGTCGACTCGAGGGTACCCCCGCGAGCTTAATCGCGAGTGATGTGGAGACGGGTTGACCTGGAGGGTGCCCGCGAGATAATTACGAGGCGTGGCCGGGCATTCCTAGCCCTTGCCGCAAGTCCTCGAGACGGGGCAACGGGGTCACATCTTTCGTGAGTCTCTGCTTGTTACCGCGCGTTCCTAATCCACTACGATTTGGATATTTGATCCGAGGGGCCTCTGGCCTGATAGCACTAACCATCATGTGGGCATAGTATGGGCGTTCTGCGTCGTATACATCAGCCGAAGCTTAATAGACGTCAGCGACTGAGCGGCGTGCGTCGGGTTGGACTGGTAAGCTCCTGCCTTTTTAGGGAGGTAGCTAGGTCTGCTCACCGGCTGCCCTCGCAACGTGCAGGAGTTCCCGGGGAGATGGCCCATGACCCCTGGGGGCATAGGTTTAGTCCGGCGTGCTGGCCTCTCTATTAAGCCTAGGTCGGGTTGCGGCGTATTGTTTGGCCGAGGCCGGGCATGACCCAGGAAAGTGTGTCCGACCGGAGTTAATCGAGCGTGGTGGGTAAGTTGGTGCACCACTGCCTTTCTTTGATAATGTTGCATATGTAGTGTAGATCCTTGCTTGCGAGTAGTTTGGATGAGTACTCACGGTTGCTTTGCTCCCCCCTTTCCCCCTTTCTTCTTCTTTCCGGTTGATGCAACCAGATGTTGGAGCCCAGAAGTCAGATGCCACCGCCGATGTCTACTACTACGTGGAGGCCGCCGACGACCAGGAGTAATTAGGAGGCTCCCAGGCAGGAGGCCTTGCCTTTTCGATCGTTGCTGCTTTTGTGCTAGCCTTCTTAAGGCAAACTTGTCTAACTCATGTCTGTACTCAGATATTGTTGCGTCCGCTGACTCTTGTGTATTCGAGCTTATGTATTCGAGCCCTCGAGGCCCCTGGCTTGTAATATAAAGCTTGTTTTATTTTAATTTGTGTCTAGAGTTGTGTTGTGATATCTTCCCGTGAGTCCTTGATCTTGATTGTACACATTTGCGTGCATGATTAGTGTACGAGTGAATCGAGGGCGTAACAGACATCCTGAAAAGAAAAAAATTGAAAAACATTAGCTATGTAAGAACACTTTGTGCTCTATGAAGGATACCAGCCACACATGTCAAGAACAACCATGCATGTCAAAAAGATTAGCACAAAATCCTGAATTACCAAGGGGAGCCAGATGGTACAAGGTAGCCATAACATGTCATTAAATTTAAAGAAACCATATTATTTTTCAAAAAACACCGATATGAAGAAACAACATGGCAGCAATATAAACAACATCTTAAATAAGAAAAGATGTTTGTAACACCCCAAAAATTTAACCAGGTTTTAATTATTTAAATTTTTGCCAAGAGTTTAAATTTTTTTTCCTGCAAGAATATCTCTGTGGATTTCAAAACTTTTCTTTTAATATTAAAGAGTTTTTCCCAAGTGGGTCCTTCCAAACATTTTGGACTTATATGCCCTCCCTTTAAAAACATCTCTCAATCAGTAGATTTAATTGTTAAATTATTTCACCCTGAGCTTTATTCATTAAAATAACTTGTTTTAAGTTTTGGAGCTCCTTTTTTGTACTACAACCAGTTGATAAACTTAACTAAAAATCCAACCAAAATTTGGAGATGTCATGTGATGTCTCTAAATCACTTTTGTGCAATAATATATTTCATTCATTGCATATTTTGAGTGCTACAAATGTTTTTCTTCCCTGATCCAGGGGACAATTTTACACTACAACCCTTTTAAATATTTCTTTCTAACTTCCACCAAAATTATGGGATGTTGGCAGTATCATATTATTCAACTTTATGCAAAAACCCAGTGGTGTTATTTGAAATTTTGAGTGAATCAACTTCATCTCCATTCTGGTCCAACATGATGATTTGTACATCAACCATAGTCTTGCTTGCTCTTTGGCCCTAGATTCTTTCTCCTACTTGTAGTCCTCCATGCAAAACCCCTAAGTCCAGGAGCTTGCACTCATTTGATCATTTTTGGTTCAAGTTATAATGCCACCCACCTCCTGTCCAGATTTGAAGTTCTGCAAAACTTGCACTAGCAAGTTTGTGCTTTTCACAAACCAACCTGACCACCCTCTCTTTCACCTAAAGAGACCCCACTCTGGAATTTTTGGTCACTCCAAGAAATGCCTAAGTGCCTATGGCATTTTGTCAAACACCCTGTGGGAATGAACAATTTTGGCATGATTGTAAGTTTGTGTTGTGAACTTTCCCATCTGTCCAAACCAAGTTGTCCAGTAGCCTGCTAGTGGTCTCTAACCCAGACCTGTGGATTTGCATTTGATCTCTAGCAGTTTTGGCCACCTGGCATTTCGTCGGCGACGCCGTGCACGCCCGGAGCGCGAGCAGAGCACGCGTTTTGCACGTGCCCGCGCCCGAGCAAGCGCGCCCCTGGATAAACCTCCCCGAGCTCATCCTGATCCTTTCCCCCTCGCCGCGTCGCGCCAAGAGCCCCGACCGCCCCTGGCTCGCTACAGTGGCGCCGCAGCAAGCTCCTTGGCGGCACGCTTGCGGCCGCATCCATGGACGGCGCCGCCCAAACCTCCTCCGCTCGCCAGCTGCCCCCTTAAGCATCTCCAGCTCAGCCGCAGCTTCGTCCCCTAGCGCGCGTCGCCGCCACGTCGCCATTGCTACAGAATGACGGTCGCCGCCATCCTTATCGCCGGCCGCCTCGGAACCGACCTCCACTGCGTATATAAGGGCCGGAGGCCAATCGAGTTCTCGGGCAACCTTTTCTGATCCCCCTAGAGCTACCACGACCAGCAGTCGAGGAGGGGAAGGCCTTCTTCCCTGAGTCCGGTCGGTTCGGTCGCCGCCTCGTTCCGGCCGATTCCGTCGCCACCAGTGCCCCTCCCTCTCCATTATCTCCACCAAGAACTCCCCCTCCCTCTCGTGAGTGCAACCCCGTGCTCAATTTTGGTCGGAGACCACCGTAGCCCCAAACCCACTATCCACCCGAATGCCGGCTCCGCCGTGAAGCTCGTCGCCGGCAACTCCGTCCACATCGGCGACCATGGCGGGTACCCACAGACTCGTCTCGACCCCCTGAGCACACCCATATCCTCAGATCGCCAAGAGACGCCCCCGTTCGCCGGCAAAACCTCGCCGGAGCTCCGCCTCCGTTCGGTTAGAGGGGAACGGCGCGCGCATGGCTGGTCAAACCTGACCAATGGGCCAGGCGGGCCCACCGTCAGTGACCCAGCGCCTGTCCGCGCAGGAGTAAGTGGAAGCGCCTTTTCCGAATACGCCTTCGAGGTGTTTTCTTTTAAAACGTTTTCTGTTTTGTTTTAAAAACAGATTTTGACCAAACTTTGACCTGTTGTATCTTTTAAAATACGACTCCAATTAAATTGATTCTTTTTCCTACCTCTTTCAAATATTGTCTAGTTTATTTTAAGGTTTATTTGAAAAAATTTCAAAACAACTTTTGTGCTGTTTTTATTTTTGTGTGTTAATTCTTTTATATTTTCAAAATAGGGGTTTTGAAGAGAGGAGTATTATTTCAAGAGTTTGAAATGCACCCTGCCTTCCGTGACCCGAAGGCAAGCATTCTGAACCCTGGCATGATATTTTTTGTGAGTTCGTTGACACGTTTATAACATCACCTCATTTCGAGGACTCGATATTTCATGCGATATGATCATGTGCATGGAGGCATATAAATGATTTCCATGCTGTTGGGAATGAACACACTTGTGATGATAATCATCCTCATGTGCCTTGCATGCATGCCGGAAGAAGTCCGGGAAAAACCACTGCCTTGGGTAGGCATGAGTTTGTCACCGGTCTCCGTCGGGACGGTTATGTCCGGTATGGCATGGTAAGGTATAGTGAGCGGTGATTCTGTTGGTTGAATTATTTTCTCTATACATGTCATGCAGGGAAACTTATAAACCTCCTGAGTCGACCATAGATCGAGTCTTGTGCCAGCAACCCCCATACTTGTTTCGTACTACCACTCGTCTATACAGCAAGTAGAGTACGGTTCAGTAAGTTGTCAACCTCTTTCTGGCACACACCGTACAGAGAGGCCAGGGTGGAAGATACCGGTTGTAGCTGGTAGGCAGGCCACCTGGTCCGGGGGCATGGGTGTTTCCGGTTGAGACCGAGAGGGGAGGCCACCCCTTAGAGCGCGCAATATAAATTTTATCCCATGCTACGCGAGGTTGTAGCCTCCCCACTTAGAGTTTGCTTGACAGGGTGATTCCAGACACGTGTGATTTAAGCTGGTGTGTGCAAGTTAGGTGTGTTTTCAACAAAAAGGCCGTAGACGGAATTAGTCCCGATGGACTAAAGGAATCCGTTACTCGTGGGTAAAGAGTACACCCTCTGCAGAGATTAAACCTATTCGAATAGCCGTGTCCATGGTTAAGGATTACGATGCAGGATGGGCCGAGTGTCGGTCTTAGTGTCGGTCTTCGGAGATGAAGTCGTGAAGCAGTTAAACCTGAAATCACGATGGTGGCTTGTGATAACTATGATTATTATGATTATTGTTAACTAACCCGTGATTTTATTGGTATTATTGAACATCCATGGGATGGTCCTACCTCCTGAATATTCACTGTACATTTCTTTTAAAGCCCTTTATGTGGTGTCGCTCAGACGCCCGACTGTGGCATTTCTTTTAAAGCCCTTTATGTGGTGTCGCTCAGACGCCCGATTGTGGCATTTCTTTTAAAGCCCTTTATGTGGTGTCGCTCAGACGCCCGACTGTGGCATTTCTTTTAAAGCCCTTTATGTGGTGTCGCTCAGACGCCCGATTATGGCATTTCTTTTAAAGCCCTTTATGTGGTGTCGCTTAGACGCCCGACTGTGGCATTTCTTTTAAAGCCCTTTATGTGGTGTCGCTCAGACGCCCGATTGTGGCATTTCTTTTGAAGTCCTTTATGTTATTTGTTTCATAATCCTAATACTATCATATTATTGCATATCCACAATTAACATGCTTGCACGCATCAGAGTTTATTTATCTTTTGTGGCCGACGTCATGAGCATAAGATATTTTCGGCATATTATTGTTATATTATTCCCGTGTTCATAATGTTTGCGAGTACATTCCAAGTACTCACTGGCTTGTCCCTGGCTATTGTCTTGGCCAGATTTTCTTGCGCGGAAAGGAGCGACCGCGTGGACAGCCCCGGAACCTAAGCAACGGTGATAGCAGCCTCGCGAAGATAGGAGTTAGCCTGGTCAGCTGTTCCCGTGGGAAATGGAGTCCCATAGACACTGATGATTTACAACCCGCTTCCGCCATCAACAGCTAGAAACCACTTGTTGAACGCACAGACCAAAATGGTCTTGTACCACCTATTTTGTGTTTTGCTTGGAGTTTCTGTATCAAGTTGGTGCCTCATCAGCTAACAGTAATCCTGGGGCTGATGAGCACAACGGCCATTTTTCTGGGAATTAAGACCCGGAAAATCGGTCGCCACAATGTTCTAGACAACAGCAGGTCTATATGATTTTGAATGCAAAAATGATAGCTCCAAGAATTGCAAGTTCTCAACACAGGTCTATTGTGGATAATAACAAACATGTCCAGAATATTATGTTACTCCCTCCCACTAGCGGAGCCTCGTTGAGGCCAAAGGGACTCCAGGAGCAAGCAAGGTATGCTTCACCTAATGGAAATAAAAGGAGCACAGACAATACCTTTGATCAGAGCACTAAATTGATTGAAGGAATACCGCCAGATGAAAACCGTGCTGCAAAGGAATACTCGCTCAACTAAGCCTTACAAACTTATCTTTAGTGGGGAGAAGAAATGCAGAAAACCAAGATAATGGTACTTACAAGGAGGAGGCTGAGGACTAATCTTGTTGACTTCCTTCTTTAGCCACATACCCCGCAATCTTGAGTTGTAACCCAGGAAAATCTCACGATTTGATGCATCCTTGAAAACATCAGAGGCAAAGATTTTGACCTCGTCGGGAACATCATCCATGTCATTCAAGACCTGCAAGCATTCTGTAATTGAGGGTTGTTTTCCTTGCTGTGACACTTTTTCCTTCTTGGAAGCTTGATCTTTCTTGAAATTCACATAAGCCATCATGGAATCTTCAAGCCGCTGTACAGATGTGGCACCTTTTTATTTCTTAGTTTTTTCCCTTTTGCACTTGATTCACTTATTTGTGGTTGATCGCCATCAGCATCTTCACTGCCTAATTCTTCCTCGTCATTGACAGTGTTCTCTCTTTCATCCACATCATCTAATGTAGGAGTATCATTGATGTCAATTATTGAAGAAGTCCTTACGTTGTCATCTCTTCCATGTCTTGTATTTTTCTTGCTAGTGCTTGCAACCATCTTATCCTTCGCTCCAAAGTTGCTACCTGATTTTGTGCCAATCGGAGGCTTCCTTGATGTGAGGCAATGTCTTCCTTGCGCAATGTGTCCTTCATAGAGCACACCCAATGCCTCGTACAATGGAAAGCTCTTTCCTTCATACATTTTGAGCTTTGGGTCCTCCTACATAATTAATAGAAAGGTGTAGATCATGCATAGGCATGAAAAGTTCATGCACATATAAGGAAATCAAAAGTTAGAAGGAATAAAAACTTACTACAATGATCTCTTCCCATTTTTCAGGCGTGGTGTTGATCACACATGCAATATCATTCCATGATATTCCAGAGCGGTTGACTATCAACTTGATATTTTTGTAGTGCTTTTTCAACTGAGCTTCCTTATCTTGAATCTGATCCTTGGTAAACCTTGCCTCTGGATCTAAATTGTTCAGTTCCTTGACAACTTGATTCCATCCTTCGGTAGTCCACCCATTTTGGCCACGGTAATGAGATAGATTGTACTCTGTAAGTACCTCCACGAGACCTTTCTCATACCTTGCTGTCCACTTAGCCCTATTTTGCGTCATATTGAACCTATGACAATGTAAATTTAGCAATAAATCAATACAAGAATCTGATCACATTAAGCAACATAAGAATATGAAAAATCCAACATCACATTAAGAAATATAAGAATCTGAAAATGCAAAATCACATCAAGTAATATGAAATGAAACATTAACATAACTCAAATGTTGCTAATATATAGGATCGATCCTAATAACATAACTCAAATGTCATCCTTACATAACTCAAATGAAACATTAACATAACTCAAATGTCATCTTTATATCTCAAATTCCACATCATTACAATAAATTACTTTGACAGAATAAAAACTTAAATTATTAGCTAGTAGATCTCCGTGACGATCTTTCACTTCGAATTCTTTGATAGTCCGCCCACATCCTGTTGGCAATTTCATCTCTCATAGAATTACCAAGGTCCCTTTGATTGCTTGAGGATGTAGGAACATGTCGAGGTCTGTCATCTCCATCAGGAAGAGTGACAAATAGAAGAGGGTCAATTTGTATTTGTTGCGTATCTAGCCATTGTTCATCACCTCTGTGACTCCGGATTATATTGTGAAATACAGCTGCCGCCATAGGAATTTTGACTTGAGTGTCAATTGGGTAATGTGTGCCAACTTTTAAAATAGGAAATCGCATTTTCCATACACCAATCGTACGCTCTATATGGTTCCATAGACGGGCATGCCTTAGATTGAATAGTTCTTTGGGGTTCTTTGGACGAGGGCCACCTCTACCGAAATCTTTTAGATGGTAACGAACTCCACGGTACGGAGCTAGAAACTGTGGTGTGTTTGCGTAGCCTCCGTCAACCAAATAATACTTGCCCGGAGGTACATGGAAGCCCGATTGAATAGCAGATTTCAATACTCCGGCATCTGAGGCAGACCCCTCCCAACCAGCTGACACATAAACAAAGTTGAGATCGAAGTCGCAGGCGACCATCACATTTTGGGAGAGGGTCCCCTTTCTATTCCTGTATGGAGCAGCCTCGCTGGATGTTATGGTCATGGGAACATGAGTCCCATCTATTTCCCCTAGGCAGTTCTGCATTAAACAAGCTATGGTTACTATATGTGTTATACTAAGGGAGGATATAAATTCCTAAAGTACATAGCAAGGGATGGCGTGTACCTCAAAGAAAGGCCAAAACTGGGGATTTGTTGATATTTTCCAATGAGTATCTAGCGAACTATGCTTGATAAGATCAAATGCCAATGATCTCATAGCGTTGAAGCATCCATTGATATGCCTATGCACCGTTTCAGGACTGTGTTGAAACCTATCACCAACGTCACGATAACTCGCATTCCTGGATAGCATGTACATAAACATCCCTAGTTTCTCTTCAACACTGACTCCTTTTGAATTTTTAGAAGATTTTTGGATCTAAGATGGTCACATAGAAGTTGGAAGATATGGGATTCCATCCTAAGAATATCAAGGCACCGTTGAGGGTGGCCATCCAATATTTCTCGGATATACTTAGCTCCCGTAAGAATGGATGTGTTCACTGGAATCTTTTCCCTCCTAGAAGATATACAATATATTATCGGGAAGACAAGAAGCATCATCTCCTCCTCCTCCTCCTCCTCCTCAGAATCAGTACATGACTCATATCCATCATCATGGTTACTCGTATCCATTATCTAGCGAGAAGAGATTACAAAATAAATACCGCAACTCTCCTTCAAAGTAAACACAGTAGTATATATAATCTATGTTATGACATTGGAATAAAAGGAGCACTAGCACATCAAGATAACGAGATTAGTGTAACATAAAAAGATATTACCATACTTTTATTGATTGATGTAACAGTTGAGTATAGATGTATATAGACAAGCACATGCTAAAACAATGAAGAATAAATCAGTGACACACACACAAGATGGACTGAATGCTTTTGAGTTTATTAAGTACCTTCAGTTCTGAGCTTTAAATGTCAAAATAGCTTCACAGAATCTTGAATCCTCCAAATCACTCTTAACAGTTCTGCATTGCACAAAGACAGCAATGAGCCAATGATATCAGTAGCAATAATAGGTGCTGCAGTTATATAACTTATCAAACAGGCCCAACTTAGTTAGCATTCTATCTGCACAACTGGACAAAGAAAACAGATGAACTATTCCATGGAAGTTTATTGGACCCTGTTCATAAACAAATCATTGGACCATTGTTCATCTGTTTGTTTATCAGTATTTCTAGGTTTACATCAATCTGAACTTCGACAGCAGCTAACGAACTGAATTCTTCTGAAACTTTGGCAGTAGCTGTTAACTGGCAGGAGGGTTAGGGCTAATCATGACCAAGCAGGAAGGGGCGGGGAGGGATGGCAGAGGAGGAGGAGGAGGAGGGAGGATACCTTGGTGGAGCAGAGGAGGATGAGCGATTCGCCGTCACGGTCAGGTCACGGCTGCCGGCCAACGTCGCCGTCGCGGCCAGGAGCGAGTCGCCACATCGTCGCTGGCCAGAGCGAGTCGCCGTCACCGTCGCGGCCAGGAACGAGTCGCCATCGTCGGCGCGCCTAACCCCCGTCGTGGCCACCGTCTTCTGCGCCTCACCACGTCGCCGTCGCGAACGCCGTTGCTTGACGCGTGGACACCAGCACCGGCGCCTCCCGGCGGCGCAACTCGATCTAGGTCTCGAGCGAGAGGCGAGGTAGGGAAAAACGACGGCCTCTGGTCTGTATCGGATACCGGCCTGATACGGGTGTAAACGAGAAAACCAGTGTAAAACTTACAGCCCAAAAACGACATGCCAAGCACCAACGACAGGCTCATCCGTTTTTATTTTACAGGGGTATATTTTACAGGTGTATTGGGTCCTAAAACGAGGAACCAAGCGGGGCCTTAGTTGTTCTACTGTTTAAAATAATGCGGATGTACGCTTTGAAGTATGTACTGTAACATGATGTATCCAGTTAAATTGAGTCAAAGTCGCGCACATTTGGTCAGCCGTCCATGTTCTGACCACAGTGCAACGCCATCACGCTAGCCCTGTGCCTACCAGTGAGCTAGTCACGTATAGAACAGTGCAGCAGATCGCCTCAGTACTTCAACCACTGTAGACGAATCCGCGTGCACGATCTTGACGTTTCATCGAGTTGACTTTTCATAACAAATGAGAATCCCAGTGGATGAAACATGATCTGCAACTCTTTTTCTTCTACAAACGTCTTCAGATGTGTTTGCTGCCACAAATAGTTTTTTTCGTGAAACTAGTTCAAATGGAAAGAACTAATCGGAAGTTTGGAGCGCCAAAATTCGTGCAAAACCACACAATAACAATGGAGAAAACCAATCGAATTTTAGAAACGTCATCGTACCTGGCTTTTTTTTCATGAGTCACAAAACAGATGTATATACTCATAAAAAATTATACCCAAAATAACCATGGCGGAAATCCTTCGAATATTAGAACCATGTTTTTCGCACGCCAACTCCATTGTGCTGAAAATCGGATGGAGGGCGTCTCGTGATGTAGAGACGGATTGACAGAGTGATAACGGTTACATATCAGCCATCAAAAAAGAAAAGTTGTCAACCAAGACTGATCATTTTCAAATAAGAGGGTTAAGTTTTGAAACTAGAGGAATAAGTTTTCAAGCAAGAGGAAACCATTATTGGAAAAGAGGAACAGTTTACGAATGATTTTGACAAGTTTTCCAAATCTTAAATTCGGGGGGCTTGTATCGAGATATGCATTCTAATCATTCTATTAACGCGTAGTGATGGGTGGAAGTACTACACATGAGCACGGTCAATATATCCATTGTTGCTGAATTTTTGGTCACGTGTGATATCGCTTGAAGCTACGTCGGTATCTCCCTAAAGAGAAATGGATGATGCAGCACATCAGCGGTAGGTACTTCTCTCAGATATGAAACCAAGGTTATCGAACCAGTAGGAGAATCAAGCAACATAACGTAAACAGCTCCTGCACACAAATAATAACACCTTGCAAACCGACGTGTTGAAGGGGTTGTCAATCCCTTTCGGGTACGGCGCCTCAAGATGGTGCTTGGACGGGAGAAAGTTGTAGTAGATTGAATAAATAGATCGCAAATAAGATAAAGTGCAGTAAAGTATTTTTATATTTTTGGTTTAATAGATCTGAATAAAAAGAGCAAATAAAATAGATCGCAAAGGAAAATATATGAGAAAGAAGACCCGGGGCCGAGGGTTTCACTAGTGGCTTCTCTGGAGAAAAATAGCAAATGGTGGGTGAAGAAATTACTGTTGGGTAATTGATAGAACTTCAAATAATCATGACGATATCCAGGAAATGATCATTATATAGGCATAACGTCCAAGATTACTAAACCGACTCCTGCGTGCATCTACTACTATTACTCCACACATCGACCGCTATCCAACATGCATCTAGTGTATTAAGTTCATGAAAAAATGGACTAATGCAATAAGAACGATGACATGATGTAGACAAGATCTACCTATGTAGAGATAGACCCCACCGTTTTATCCTTAGTAGCAACGATACATACGTGTCAAGCTTTCCCTTCGCCATCGGGATCAAGCACCGTAAGAACGAACCCACTACAAAGCACCTCTTCCCATTGCAATATAAATAGATCAAGTTGGCCAAACAAAACTCAAGTATCGGAGAAGAAATACGAGGCTATAAGCAATCGTGCATATAAGAGATCAAATAAACTCAAATAACTTTCATGGATATAAAAAGATATAACTGATCATAAACTCAAAGTTCATCAGATCCCAACAAACACACCGCAAAAAGAGTAACATCATATGGATCTCAAAGAGACCATTGTATTGAGAATTCAGCGAGAGAGGAAGCCATCTAGCTACTAACTACGGACCCATAGGTCTACAAAGAACTACTCACGCATCATCGAAGAGGCACCAATGGAGGTGGTGAACCCCATCCGAGATGGTGTCTAGATTGGATCTGGTGGTTCTGGACTCTGTGGCGGCTGGATGAATATTTCGTCGACTCCCCTAGGGTTTTGGGAATATTGTGGTATTTGTAGAGCAAATAGGCGGTCCGCGGGGCACCTGAGGTGGGCACAACCCACTGTATGCGCGCCTGGGCCTCCTGGACGCCCTGGTGGGTTGTGCCTCCCTCGGGCACCCCCAGGCCCAGCCAGGGCCCACTATGTTCTTTCTAGTCCATAAAACATCTATGTAAAGTTTCGTTGCATTTGGAGTCCGTCTGATATTGATTTCCTATGATGTAAAAAACATGCAGAAAATAGCAACTGGCACTTGGCACTATGTCAATAGGTTAGTACCAATAATGATATAAAATGACTATAAAATGATTATAAAACATCCCAGATTGATAATATAACAACATGGAACAATAAAAAATTATAGATGCATTGGAGACGTATCAACGTGTCACAAAATGATTTGTTTTTTCACCAAACATGTTAGCAAAAATAACCATGGAGGAAACTCGTCAGATTTTCATTGTGTTTGAACGTCCAGCTTCTCTCCATGAGAAGGATCATGTTCTTTGTTATTTTAAATTGGGTGGAACAATGTTATTGAAAGAGAAGAAAACATTTTATCATGTTATTGAAAGAGAAGAAAACTGTACACACTATGGCTTATCAATCCTTTATGTTTATCCATTTTTTATTATATAAAAATTGAGTAGCACTATCATGGTTTTCCATTGTTTTGTACGTTTAGGTACTCTCCATGGGCAGGACCATGGTTTATTTTTGTCTGAGAACGGGTGTAACAACGTTATTGAAAAAGGAGGAAAGGTAGTTTTTCAAATGAGTGTAAATTATTATTGTAAGAGAAGGAATCATTTTTCTATGGTGGAGAAATATTTTTATATTATGATTATCCTTTTTTATTTTTAAATTTATAAATGCAATTACCACCCATATCATGGTTTTCATTGTTTTGAACGTTTAGCTACTCTCCCTGAGCAGTACCATGGTTTTTTTGGTATACCCACAATGTCTTATCGTTGCCTGGTAGGGGAGTTTTTCTCATTAAGCTTATGCTTTTTTCGTTACATAAAAATTGATCAATGCAACTACTACCCATGAGCACCATCATGGTTTTTGTTGTTTTGTACGTTTAGCTACTCTCCATGAAAAGGATCATGGTTTTATTATTTGGAATGGGTGGAACTATGCTATTGAAAAAGGAGAAATGGGTTGATAGAATTGAAGTTAATTCAACGAGTTAAATAAGTCCCCCAGACTACACCCACAACGCCTTGCCATTTTTTCAATGGTGAAGAAATAATTTTGTATTATGTATATCATTTTTTGATTTTCTTAATTTTGATCAATGCAACTACCACCCATGCGGACTATCATGTTTTTCATTGTTTTGAATGTTTTAGCTACTCTCCATGAGTAGTAGGAAGATGGGTGGAAGTACCACATGCGAGTATAGGCGAGCTATCCATTGTAGCTGACTTTTTGGTCACGTGTCAAAAAATGATTGTTTTTCTCACCAAACATGTTAGCAAAAATAACCATGGAGGAAACTCATCGGATTTCCGTTGTTTTGAACGTCCAGCTTCTCTCCATGAGAAGGATCATGTTTTATATTGTATTAAATTTGGTGGAAAAATGTAATTGAAAGAGAAGAAAACATTTAATTATGTGATTGAAGGAGAAGAAAACAATAACAACTATGTCTTATCGGTTGATAAGGGATTTTTTATTATGTTTATCCATTTTTTGTTATATAAAAATTGAGCAGCACTATCATGGTTTTTCGTTGTTTTCTACGTTTAGGTACTCTCCATGGTCAGGACCATGGCTTATTTTTGTCTGAGAACGGGTGTAACAATGTTATTGAAAAAGGAGGAAAGGTTGTTTTTTCAAATGAGTGTAAATTATTATTGTAAGAGAAGAAATCATTTTTCGATGGTGGAGAAATATTTTTATATTATGATTATCCTTTTTGTTATTTTTAATATGATAACTGCAATTACCACCCATGAGAAGTATTATGGTTTTCATTGTTTTGAATGTTTAGCTACTCTCCCTGAGTAGCACCATGGTTTTTTGGTATACCCACAATGTCTTATCAGTCCCTAGTAGGGGAGTTTTTCTCATTCTGTTTATTCTTTTTTCATTAGATAAAAATTGATCAATGCAACTACTACCCATGAGCACTATCATGGTTTTCGTTGTTTTGTACATTTAGCTACTCTCCATGAAAAGGAACATGGTTTTTATTGTTTGGAATGGGTGGAACTATGCTATTTATAAAAGAGAAATGGGTTGACATAATTGAAGTTAATTCAACGAGTTAAATAAGTCCCCTGCACTACACCCACAATGCCTTGCCAATTTTTTTGATGGTGAAGAAATAACTTTGTATTATGTATATCATTTTTGGATTTTCTTAATATTGATCAATCCAACTACCACCCATGAGGACTATCATTGTTTTCATGGTTTTGAACGTTTTAGCTACTTTCCATGAGCAGTACCAGGTTTTATATTGTCTGTTTTTGTTTTTCTTAATATTGTTTTGAACGGGGTGGAACAATGTTATTGAAAAAGGAGGAATGGTTGTCTTTTCAAACGAGTGTAGATTATTATCAAAAGAGAATAAATCATTCAAAAAATTAACCCTCCTAATCCAAAACATGTTTTCATCCGCTTCGAAACAATGAAAACCATGAGAGTAGCTAAACAATAAAAACACCATGATAGAACTGGTTTTGTCACGAGTCACAAAAAGTTTGGTGTTTTCAACAGTAATTTACACCAAAAATAACCACGAAGAAAACTCATCAAAAAAAAATCATGATAAACTCCTTGGTTTTTGCAATCGTCATTCTTTGGCGCAAACTCAAAGAGTGATAACGGTTCCATATCATTCATCAAATAAAAGAAAACAATATCGAAAGAGAGGTAACAATTATATGAATGAGTTTACCAAATCGGTAGATCAACTTCGTCGAATGTTTTCAGTGGATAATGGTTTATATTGTTTCAAAATGGGTGGAACCAGTGGATCATGGTTATTGAAAAAGGAGAAACAGATTTTTTTGTGATGGAACAAACAAAATCCATCAAAGAGGAAGCAGATTTGCACACGCACACAAACTGGTACTATGGGCCCAATCGCTTTTAATATGGCCAAGATCCACCGCACGATAAATCTAATTATACAAGATAGCACCAGCGTTGAAATGATAGCAAATACTAGTACCAGATGATTAAACTGGTTCAAGGGATTTAATTATACAAATACTAGTACGAGGCACACGATTCTGGGACGAGTAACCCACTTAGCATCACACTTCAGGGTCCACCACATCCTGTGGAGGCAGTGCCCTGTTTCCGGGCAGGGTGAGAACCATCCTCATGAGTTGCTGTCTGTACGGCATCAGCTGGTCCTGCGAGAAGACAAATACAACAAAACAAACATCTATCAGGTCCCACCGTACCAAACATTAATATCGGTGCAAGAACATGGAGAATTGTTCAGTTTACCCACCTTCCAAATCTCTTTCTCGCATGCATTCACCATCAAACCACCACATACAGTGAATGTTGTAAAGGTGGAGTCATTGCTGCCACAAGACATCAATCCAGTTAGAACTACAAGCAAATCAATTAACCAGGGCAAACTTCTAATGCATTCTACCTTGAGGACGGCTCATGCATCATGCGGTGTGCTTTCCTTGTGAAATCATCCTCTAACGTACACCCATCAAAAATGTCTCTATGCACTTGCACAGAGCTTAACAGGAGCCTGTCCATGCAGCTTGGATGTTTCCTTTCCAGCTCAAGAATGATGTATCGCGCCTCTTAGGATCCATCACATGAACAATCTTCTTCATCATGTCAAAGATATACAGCACGTGGTAGCCACTCCCACCCTTCATAGGCAACAGATCTAGCGAAAGACAAACATGGCAGGTGATGTCAAATGCTTGTAGTTATACGGGACTGAGAAAAAGGAAGGGATAACAAGAAATTACCAACAAGGTGTCTTCACATCAGAACACACATGCTCTCCAACAAACAAGCTCTTTATGTAAGGACCTGACAAGAAATCGTAGCCTTCCTCCATGACCCTGGCCTGCAATTATACAACAAACTTCAGCCACTACCCCCTTTTGTGACACCTTCCATCATGCTCGATCATAACCATGTTTACAGCCTCAAAACCCTTGTCATCAAGCCCCCCCCCCCCCCCGGCTGGTAAAATTTTGCATAAAACTCATTTCCAGACATTACTATGTGGGGCGGCCCAGGGTGATCAAACCATCTACTGAAAAAATGCGTGAGAATCATTTAGTACCCTATAGGAACAGAAAAATTCGAACTAGTACTCTCTCGCGCCACCTTACCTGTCCAAAACATCACGTGAGCACTGAGTCATGTTTTCCCATCCTTTGTTGGCGACTGCTGGTGAAACAAACTCGTAAGTGAAGCCAGGTATGCTAAATGGAGATCTCCCGTGATATGTGCATGCCACGGAGTTGCCGCCAGAGTTCTCACCACAAATGCCTCCAAAGCTTGACAACAAATTCAATTCTTTGGGAGGGTCGCCTACGACAAGGAAATCAGCACTTGATTAGATCAGAATGGCATGTTTATAAAGGAAACTGTTTTTCCTGCAGATAGAACTTACGTTTTCCCTGGTAAATAATAATCTCACCCCTCATCAAAGTCTCTTTCTTTTCTCTTCCCAGGTGCACAAATCCCATGTTTTCATTAGGGCGTGACACATTAGCTAGGCCACCATTTAGATAAAACTGTCCAAAAGACCCCATGGACATACAAATCGGCACACTTGGCAGTACCAGAATGGCCATCTGGTTTAGGTCCGCCTCCCCGGGCAGCATTAAGGACGAACCTGGACAGAAATAAAATGAATTCATTAAATTCAACTACCACTATCCATCTCACTGTCGCTATGTACAGTTATTCTAGTACTCACCCCTATCCGCCTGCTGAAGGGGCTCATGATTGGGGGCAAGCGATGCACTGGTTCAGGACAAATGTCAACTGAATGGCGACAGAATGTTCAGCGCCAGCAGCAATAAATTCGTAACATATATCAGACTACAAAAGGAAATCATACCAGGACGGAAAACACCCGCTGCAGGAATGAATTCGCTAGGATTTAATGCTTCAGTTCGGCTCGTCCCTCTCTAGTCCCGCTGTAGGCACCTGCATATTGATGAACAATCATTTTCTGTTTACCATATAAAGCCAGACAAAATGGATAGGACCTATTACGCACTAACCGTTTATACCTGTTTGAGCTGCCACAGCAATCAGTTGATGTTTAAGATCGTTTCTAGAGTCTCCCAGGCCCAGCTCATCTTACATACTTAATTAAAGCTTCCATGTGCCTTCTCGTCATTACCCTCTCATTTTCCATGTGCATTTCAATCTCCCTGCGCATGTTATTGTTCACAAAGCATATGGGGCCGCTGTTAAGCTCAGCTAGCCTCTGGGAAAACTTCTTGTTGCGTTCTGTACTAGCCAGTGAATGCTCATGCAGCGACCTGTCTATGAAAGCTTTAGCCTGAAACATAAGTACAGTCAGTGGTCAGCGCCCTCACACAATGAAAACATGCTAATCCAAGAACTAGCTTATACACGGGACGATTAGGATTCACCTCTGCGATTTTGCGCCTGACATGTGTCGTGTCCCACGGGAGGTTTTGAGTTGGCACCACCGTAGGCTGTTACACATTTCGAATCAGTTCACGCAAGAGCTTTCGGAAAACAAAATTTTTAAAATAAGATAACATGCGTCTCTCACCTTCATCACACTTAGTGCTTAGGAACGGAGCCAGGATGGTATTCCCAAGTACTTCCTCCGTTTCGAATTACTTGTCGCACATATGGATGTATCTAGATATATTTTAGTTCTAGATACATCAATACGTGCGACGAGTAATCCGGAACGGAGGGAGTATAAGTTTGGAGAGGTGGCCAGCTGTGAAAAACCTTATTCTTGGACGCACAGACATATAGGGCTTGACAAATGCAGAGCAGTCAACAGAATCAAAGTGGAGCGCCTGCGCGAAAACAAAGCACGCTCGTCAACTCGTTCTAGTGTGAACACGGCTAACTAAAACTCATAGCCCTGATGACGCTGCCCAATCCTACTCACCTGCAACACTAATGCGCATCCGTACACATGGGGCATCCTCCCTTCTCTTAAAACCTGCTTGCATCTTGCTGCCGCCTGCCGCACGGAGAAGTTCAGTGTGTATATATTTCCCCAGTTCACCTTATGCAGGTTCGAGGGGTCCATGCATATCTCATACTCTTCGCTTGGGACTGTTGTTCTTTGTCCCTAGGACTGAACAAGTGGCAATGCAAAGCATGGCAAAACCAACCTAGGCTTTGACTTTGTCTTCCTCGGAAAAGGGGTTTGACATGGTTTCTTGAGAGCCCACCTCAGGTCAGCGGGCGCCACGCATAAAGGGAGATCTTCTAAATCTAGCATAGACCTACTCTTTTTGAGATGGGCTATCGTGGTTTTTTTTTTTGAAAAAGGAGCGCAACCCCGGCCTCTGTATCAGAAAGATGCATACGGCCACATTTATTAAAAGCAAATAGGTCCAACAAAGATCATGAACTCCGTTACAAACTAGTGCCCAAATGGCTCACAAAGAGCGAATAATAAAAGCCACAGCCGGCATGCAAAATAAAGATAGAAAAACTAATTGCCTATCCTATTACATGACCGCCATCCAAACCGGCTGAATATAGCCCGAGCTACCATCTCCCATCGGACAGATCCAGTAACCAAATGCTCCCTGGCCTCCTCCGTCCGAGTGAGTAGCGACGACATACGGATCAACGTAGTAGCTCGGAAGATGACCTGCAAAAATAAGTATTTGTTGTTCCGTTAAAATCAAATCATTCCTGCAGTTCCAAACTACCCAAAGTAAAGCACATACTTTGTAAGATGTTGTGAATGAGTATTTGTGCAGCATATGTGCTTTCTATCTCGATCTCTCCCCCGATAGGCGTGCCTAAGATGTTGTGAATGTCAATCTTGTTAAAAGTGACGTAGACACCTTCTTCTATCTTAAGGGCAGAGCGCTCGGCATCAGTGTTCAGTAACAAGTTCGACGAGAACTCACGGTCCATGTGCATGAAGTTGTCTACGTTCAGCATCCCCCCGAGCCCAATATCCACTACGGCCGCTCTCTGGTCGGCCGTAAACTAAACTACTACTTCATACACATCTTTTGGAGTGAAACAACTATCAACATGGATCTTGACACCCTTGGATTTCTTCCTAGACTCGTAGAACCCTCGACCATGACTTATTCCTATGCGGGTATTTTTTAGCGTACACATCTAGATCGTCCGACATCTAACGAATGAAAGAACAGATAAGGAGCCTACCAAAACACCTTATATTTAATTGACAGCCCCGCGTCGCCCACTCGCGGGCGACTCGGCGCTTACCCTAGCCGCCCGCGAACTCCACCTCCCCCGCCGCCTTCCTCCCCCGCCGCCGCCGGGCAAAGCCCGCGCGGCGTCGGCGGCGGCGGGCCTCTTGGTTTTCACCCTCTTGTGCAGTTCGGGCGGTGCGTGGCGCTCGTGTCAGCAGGGGTGTTGGGGACGGCGCGGCGAGCTGACGGTGGCATGCGAAGCCACGGAGGCGCTGCGCGACGGGCGCGGGCCGGACTTGTGGAGGCGCTGGATCTGGGCGCTGGCGAAGCTGGCGCTGTCAGCGCGCTGGCTCACGGAGGTGCCGATTTGGCGCTGGCGAAGCTGGCGCCGACGGAGGCGACGGGCGCAGGCGCAGGCGCGCTCGCCAAGGCGCTCAGTTCGACGCGGCGCGCAAGGGCGCTCATCTGCAGGGGAGCGCGGCGAGCGGTGCTGCGGCATGGCATGGCGGTCAGATCCAGGGCGCTGCGAGTGGACGGTGCTCGCCGCCGCTTCGCATGCATTCGCGGCGCAAGGCCGCGGTGGCGACGTGGCTCCGGGCGCCCGGATCCGCGTAGGGAGGCATGCTGGGCAGGAGGGTTCCGCCAGCGCGGATCTGGCCGCGGTGGACGCATGGTGACCGCGGGCGGTGCAGGAGAAGAAGGGCTCCGGCCGCGGTACGGATGCGGGGTGCAGGACCGATATGGTCTCTGCAGGCCCGCCGTCGGGGAGGCTTGGCGGTGGCCCTGCGCAGCGGTGGCGCGCCCGCTGTGTGGGGGCGCGATTCAGTGGAGGCACAGGTCGACCTCGGCCTGCTGCGTGGGAGTGGCTGTCCCGGGTGATAGCCTGGTCGGTGCCGGCCGGCCGACGGCGACGGCGTATGTGGGCGTCGCTATCCTCCTTGGAGGCGTCATCCGGATTCACACAACTAGATCTCCCGGACCAGGTCCTTCGGGTGAAAACCTGGATCCTGCTGCAGGGTCGGGCGGTGGCGCTGCTTTCAACGTCGTTCCCCTCTTTAGGGCACCGTCTTGAAGACTTTGATACCTTTGGTGCTTCCTACAACTGGACGTGCAGGGTGGCTTCTGTGGCAACAATGACGGTGGTGTGCAATGTCGGAGGCGTGGCCTTGGTCGTGGTAGTCGGCTCTCCTTCTCCGGCGTGTCCGTGGGTGCGCCGACCGCTCTGCTGTGAAGTCGGGTGCGGTGGGGCCCGTGGTATACAATGACACGTGATGATGGCTCGTTCGATGATCCCTTGCAACGCCACCCCTGCCTAGTTTTCCTTAGTAGTACACCGTCGGAGTCGGAGCTGCGCTGCCTAGTATGGGCCGTGTGAAGTGTTGTGCTGTAGCTATTAGGGCTGTTGTTTTTTCCTTTCTTTTCTTTTTCTTTGATCTTCGGATCTGGTCCCAGGACCTTCACCATCTTCTTGTTTTCTGCTGCTTCCTGCTATTATCAATGAAACGCCAGCGATGTCGGACCTTTCAAAAAAAAGAACAGATGAGGAACAAGCAAGGACCCAAGAACAATGAGGAAGAAGGAACAAAAGAGCAAGAAAAAACATATCAGTAAGCAACCAAAGGCAGAGCGACGACTTTGTGGAGGGAACGGAAAGAATGCTCACCCCGTCGTCGGTCGCCGCTCCCAGCGCAAGGCACTGGTCCAGGTCGCCGCTCCCAGTTCGAGAGGAAGAAGGAACTTGTTCTTGCACTGGTTGAAGCTCTCCTTGTGCCGAGCTAGCTTGCCGGGGACGCGTTTCTTATGCAAGCGGTGCTGCGAGCAAGGACGATGAAGTAATGGCTGACTAAACAGGCCTTCACGTAGCCGCTAACTCGAGCTGCCACGGCGGCAAAGCGTCATGATGGCTTCTGTACACATCGGCAATGGATTCAAAGCAGCAGCCTCTCCGCGGTCCATCTCCTTGCGAGCACCGTACTATGTGGATTTTTTTAAACAAACACGATTGAGTGTACGACCCAACCATGGTATTACGTAGTGCCGAAAGCGAGGGTCACTGCTGCCACGGGCACACGTGATCCATCCTCGCCAGATCGCATTTAGCTCCCTCCTGGCATTAATCAATTTTCGGACAGCTCGACATAAAAATGAAGAAGCCGGGCTTTAACTCGCTGTTATTACAACAATATCATTAAAAAGCGGCTTGGAATTTTATGAGGCGAGACCCATCGGCAACCAACGGAGCAACACAAAGACAAGCAACCAGTCATGGCTGGGGCGAGCTGTGTATACGCTCCACAATGTATCACACGCTCACGATCGATCGCCAGCAGATCAAGAGTGCAGGTTCGTAGTCCGAACTCGCGAACGGCATGACCTGGTCACTGGACCGAGCCGGGCCCAAGGGTCGGAGTAGGCGTGTGTGTGGCCAGCCGGCACCGCTTACTTGTATGTCCGTGTTTGGACAATGAGGGTATCGAAACCAATTGAATCATTCCTTGCCGTCGACTCCTCCCTCACGCTTTCCTCACCTACTCGCTCTCCTCTCTCACCCTCGATCCCCCTTCCCTCTCGCTATCAGATCCACCACAGGGGCGTGACAATCTGGTATTCAGAGCCCAAAATTTTTCTTCCCCACTACCGTTTGCTCGAGATCGATCGGTAACATCCACCGGGTTAGGTGCGCGTCGCTCCGGCGAGCTCGCACAAAATCCTGCCCGGGGTTCGATCAGATCTAGCACGAAATCACGGCACCACCATCCAAGCCCTCGGCCCAGACCCGCCGCATGCTCGACGCCATGACGGAGACCACGGACAAGTTGCAGATCTTGCTCGAGTCCGTCATCCGCCATCTCGACGCAAGCCAGAAGACCGCCGACGAGCGCCACCAGGCGCAGATCGCCTACAACGACTAGGTCTCCGCCGAGATCAAGCACCTCTCCAAGCAAATCGACCTCACGCAAGCCGATGTGGATGAGGCGCGCAAGGCGGCGCCCACGGTCGACCCGGCGGTGACCGTCTCCGGAGGCGCATCCCCATCGGGTGTCACGAACACCGGGGACTCCTCCGCGCTCCGTCCACCACCCCCGCCACCACCGACACGTCCTCCACCGCTACCCCTCTACACGGATGGCGCGGCCCATCTTCCGTTCGCCCGCCTCGTCAACCACGGACCACCGCTGCTACCCGCGTGGTCACCGTCGCCCTCGGAGCCAGATCGCCACGGCGACCACTACATCAAGCCGCCCAAGCACGATTTTCCGCGGTTCGACGACGACGCCCCGCGCATATGGCTGGACCGCTGCACCACCTACTTCGTGCTGTACCGGGTGCCACAACACAGCTGGGTCACCACCGCGGCGCTGTACATGGATGGCCTGGCCGCGATGTGGCTCCAGGCCTATCGGCTGCATACACACCTGTGGGGTTTCGTGGCAAGCTTTCAGAGCTGCTGTGCAGGAGGAATTCGGTCCAGAAGAGTTTGATGTTCAGATGCACCACTTTGTTCAGTTATGTCAGACCGGCAGTGTTCAGGAATATCGCCAGCAATTTGAGACAGCGATGTACCATTTGCTGGACCTGGACCTAACTCTGAGCTCCAAATTCTTCATATCTCAGTTCCTGATCACCTCAAGGACGAGCCAGCCTGGAGTGCGATTGCAAGCACCAACCAGCATCACTCGCGCTGTGGTGTTCGCTCGCATTCAGGAGGAAGAACTGGAGAAACAGCGCACCCTGCGTCCGCGTGTCACACCAGTAGGACGCCCACCACCACCACCACTTGCACCGCCAGCAGTTGCTGCTCCAGCTCGCGCTGCAGCCGTACCACGGCAAGGGGCCGACGAATATGCACGAGAACGACAACTGAGAGAGTTCCGCAGAGCGAACAGTCTCTCGCTGGCCAAGGGGACAAATACTCGAGGGAGCATCGCGGCAAACGTACAGGGCAGATTCTGATGATCGAGGTTGGCGACTTCGGAGAAATTTTGTCTGACGACACCGTCCACGCTCTGCAATTACTGGATGCACCTGCAGATCAAGAGCCAGAGTGCTGCTCATTCTCACAACATGCGCTGTCAGGTGAGGAAACACCCTCCACGATTCGCTTGTGAGCACAAGTGGGTGATCAGATCATGCTTCTGTTGGTGGACTCAGGAAGTACACACAGTTTCATCAGTGAAACATTTCTCGCGCGACTGGACATTCAGACAGAGAAACTACCACCGGTTTCAGTTTGCTTCGCCAACAGGCAGGACTGCAGTGCAATCAAATAGTGAGAGGTTTGGAATGGCAAGTGCCTGGCCACACCTTCCACACTGATCTCCGCGTGCTGCCACTTAGCGCCTACGATGGCGTTCTGGGAATCGACTGGCTGGCAGCTCACAGCCCCATGAACTGTCACTGGCAGGAGAAAATGATCGCGTTTGAAACAGAGGGCAAACAAGTGCAGTTGCAAGGCGTACGAACTTCAGATTTACCCCCATCGCCGAACTTGATGCTTATGAATTGCATCGTATGGAGATAGCTAACGACATCTGGACCGCAGCACTGGTCAAAGTCGAACGGACTGACAAACCTGAACCTGCACCTCCACCTCCCCGAATTCAGAAACTTATGTCTGAATATGCAGACGTGTTCGCTGAACCTAAGGTACTGCCTCCCAAACGACAGTATGATCATGCGATCAATCTGGAGCCGGGAACAACACCTATCAACACCAGGCCCTACCGCTACTCGCCAGCACAGAAAGATGAGATCTAAAAGCAGGTTCAGGAGATGCTGAAATCGGGTGTCATTGCCCACAGCCTGAGTCCATATGCAGCACCAGTGTTGTTAGTCAAGAAGAAGGACGGCTCGTGGCACTTCTGTGTGGATTTCAGGCGATTGAACACAGCCACTGTCAAGAACAAGTTCCCATTGCCAGTAATGGACGAGCTGCTCGATGAACTGGGTGGAGCAGCCTACTTCTCCAAGATCGACTTGCGAGCGGGCTACCATCAGATACGCATGAGGGAAGAGGATGAAGAAAAGACGGCTTTCAAAACGCACCACGGCCACTACCACTACCACTTCAGAGTGATGCCGTTCGGCCTCTGCAACGCGCCGGCAACTTTCCAGTGCCTCATGAACTCAATTTTTGGTCGCCATGTCCGCAAGTTTATCATATATCTTCCTAGATGACATCCTGGTCTTCAGTATCGATTTGCAGGAACACGACAAGACGGTCCTCGACCTGCTGCGGGCGCACCAGCTCTACGCCAAGGCCTCCAAGTGTTCGTTCGCGCAGCAGGAGATCGAGTACCTCGAACACGTCATCTCCAAGAACGGTGTCGCCACTAACGCTAGCAAGACCAGCGCCATGAGCGCGTGGCCGGTGCCCACAACGCCCACCGAGCTCTGCGGCTTCCTCGGCCTCACAGGCTACTACCGCAAGTTCGTGCCACACTATGGCATTATCGCGAAGCCGCTGATGCGCCTCCTCACCAAGAAAGGATTTCCCTGGGACGACAAGGCGCAAACCGCGTTCGAGCTGCTGAAGAAGGCGATGGTGAGCACGCCCGTGTTGGCGCTTCCTGACTTCAAGCGTCCGTTCGCCATCGAGACCAACGCGTGCGACACCGGCGTCGGTGCCGTACTGATGCAGGACGGTCGCCCCGTCGCGTACCTGAGCAAGGCGCTGGGCGTGTGGAATCATGAGCTCTCGGCGTATGATAAGGAATTTCTCGCGGTGATGATGGCCATCGACAAGTGGCGCCCATACCTCCAGCATGCACCATTCGAGATCGTCACCGATCACAAGAGCTTGTGTTCCTTGGGTGATCAGCAGCTCGTCACGGATTTGCAGCGCAAGGCGATGTCCAAGATGGTGGGACTGCAGTTCATGTTCCGCTACAAGAAGGGCACAGACAACGGCACGGCCGACGCGCTCTGGCGAGTGGGGCACTTACTGGCCCTCGACGCGCTCTCCGTGTGCCAGCCCCAGTGGCTCCAGGAAGTGGCCAACTCGTACGAGACGGATGCGGACGCCCAGCAACTGCTCGCCAAGTTGGCCCTCTGCGACACCGACGACCAGGGCCGCACTCTGCAGCAAGGGGTGATACGCCAGCGCGGCCGGCTCTGGATCGGCGCCAACACCGCGCTCCAAACCAAGCTGATCGCTGCACTCCACCACATGCTGTGGGAGGGCACTCGGGCGCCACCACCACTTACCAGCGCGTCTGCAAGCTCTTCGCCATGACGGGGTTGAAGCACGCGGTCGAGGCTTTCGTCAAACAGTGCGGCATATGCCAGCATGCCAAGCACGAGAAAACCCATCCAGTGGGCAAGCTGCAACCACTTCCAATTCCGCAACAACCGTGGCACGACATCACCATGGATTTTGTCGAAGGGCTGCCCAAGTCTGACGGCTATGACGCGATCATGGTGGTCGTCGATCGCCTCACCAAGTACGCGCACTTCGTCCCTCTCAGGCACCCCTTCACTGCGGTCCAAGTCACGCGCACCTTCTGGGACCATATCATCAAGCTCCATGGTGTGCCGCACACCATCGTCTCCGACCACGACAAGGTGTTCACCAGCGCAATGTGGCGCGAGATTCTGGCCGTAGCGGGCACCAAGCTGCTGTACTCCACGGCGTACCACCCCCAGACCGACGGCCAAACGGAGCGCGTGAATCAGTGCCTGGAAATGTACCTTCGATGCGCCGTCCACGACACACCCAAGCAATGGCGACGGTGGCTCTCCGCGGCGGAGTTTTGGTACAATTCCTCCCACCACGCCGCTCAATGGTTCCCTTCAAGGCTCAGACGGAGGGAACCAAATCTGGGAGGCCTTCCGGGGGCGAGCTTCACCATGCCTGCCGATGCGCCTGCCGACGAGATCGACTGGGCGACCCACACCGAGCTGCTTCGCGCCCAGCTGATGCGTGCCCAAGCTCGTTTCAAGAAGCAGGCCGATCGTCATCGCGCAGAGTGTGCTTTTGATGTGGGCGAGCAAGTTGTCCTCAAGCTTCAGCCATACGCACAATCCTCCGTCACCAATCGCCCCTGCAAGAAACTGGCGTTCAAGTTCTTCGGGCCGTTACCGTTCTGGAGCGCGTGGGCAACCTGGCATATCGACAGGAATTGCCACCGACAGCCGCATTCATCCGGTCTTCCACGTCTCCCAGCTCAACCCGTTCGTCCCCGACTACACTCCGGTCTTCTCCGAGCTGCCCAAGGTTCCAGACCTCACCTCTGACGACCGTGATCCGGTGGCCATCCTGGACACCGCCGCATGATGAAGAAGGGGAACGCCCGTGGTGCAAGTGCAAGTACAATGGATCTCCATGTAGCCCTCCGCAGCAACTTGGGAAGACTATGCCGCCCCGCTAATGCTACCCCAACGCCGCAGCTTTGGGAGGAAGAAGACGCCGCTGCTCGAAAGGGCAATGTCACGCCTGCTGATCGATCAGCAGCGGACTGAAGAGTGCAGGTTCAAAGTCTGAACCCGCAACGGCATGACCTGGTCAGCGGACCGAGCCGGGCCCAAGGGTCAGGAGTAGGCGTATATGTGTGGCCAGCTGCCGCTGCTTTCTTGTATGCCTGTGTTTGGACGATGAGGGTATCGAAAACCAATTGTATCATTCCTTGCTGTCGACTCCTCCCCTCACGCTTTCCTCACCTACTCTCGTTCTCCTCTCTCACCCCCGATCCCCCTTCCCTCTCGATATCAGATCCACCACAGGGGTGTGACATGTACCCGATCACATTTTCAAAAAACCGCTGCACTGTTCCCATGCCCCGCCCACATCACACACGTTGAGCGCCCCTGATCAAATCATGGTCGACCCCGTTCGGGCTGACCAAAAGGAAATCAGATCAAGACGCATGGGGCGCTAGGAATCTGATGTTTTTTTTCTCTATTTTTTTGCGAAAAACTTCCAATCTGTTCATCTTCAATCATGGCAGTACAACGAACACCAGAAATAAAATTACATCCAAATCCGTAGACCACCTAGCGACGACTGCAAGCACCGAAGCGAGCCGAAGGCGCCACCGTCATCGCCCTCCATCGCCGGAGACGGGCACAACTTGTTGTAGTAGACAGTCGGGAAGTCGTCGTGCTAAGGCCCCATAGCACTAGCACCCTAGAACAGCAACCGCCGCCGATGAAAAATAACATAGATCGGAAGGATCCAAACCGAAGACACACGAACGTGGACGAACAACGACGAGATCCGAGCAAATCCACCAAAGATAGATCTGCCAGAGACACACCTCCACACGCCCACCAATGATGCTAGACGCACCACCGGAACGGGGACTAGGCAGGGAGACCTTTATTCCATCTTCAGGGAGCCGCCGCCGTCTCGCCTTCCTGTGTAGGACACAAACCCTAACAAAATTGAAAAAAACGACTAAAAACGGAGCCTCCCGCCGGCCCTTGCCAGATCCACCGCGCCTCCATGGCCCTAGGGCCACCGGTGACGACGCTGACTCAAGGCCGGCACCGGCGAGAGGCACGAACCCTACCTTTCTTTCTTGGAGGAGGAGGAGGAGGCAAAGCCCTGGCTCTAGTTCGTTACCCTTTTTTTTCTATTTTAGAGAGTTCATTTCCGCGGCGATCTTGGGTAAGAATTTTTTTAGATAACTTGTTACTTGAAGTTGCATCTGGCTTGTCCATACCATCTGGCTTGTTCCATCTGTCTTGCATTTGGCTTGAAAAAGGGTTCCGCCTCTTTCGATGAGAATTCTCAATCGAGGAACAATTTTCAATCGAGGAACTTGTCCCAAACATTCATTGACTTGGCTTGCGAAAAACGGTATATTCTCTTTCGATACTAACTTACACTCATTTCAACAACCAACCGTTCCTCCGTATACAATATCATGGGTCCACCGATTTTTTTTTAAAAACATGATACTGCTCATGGAGAGTAGCTAAACGTTCAAAACAATCAAAACAATGATAGTGCTCATGGGTATAATGAGCAATATGATCAATGGTAATATAACATACAATGGATAAACATAATAATTTGCATTCTCCATTCTCCCCTATCTCTAAACGATAAAGCATTGTGGGGATAGTTGGCTTGAAAAAATGGTTTATTCTCTTTCGTTAATTATTTAAACTCATTTCAAAAATTTATTGTTCTTCAATCACATTTGTTCCACCCATTATGAAACAGTAGATAGCACGATCCTGCTCACGGAGAGCAGTTGGAACCCATGACAGTGCTCATGGGTAGTAGTTGCACTGGTCAAATAATTTCTATTATGACAACAATGGTCAAATGTCATAAAAATTATTTAACCGAAGGTCAGAAAAAATGGTTCTCGAGCCGTTCTTCCGATAATAATTTACACTCATAAAAATTCAGAAAACAACCATTTCTCATTTGACAATTGCATGGTTGCACCCATTCTAAAAATGATCCTACTCATGGAGAGTATTCGAACATAATAAAAATCTATTTCTGCCTTTCTGGGTAGAGTCTGATTGAAAAATGATTCCCTTTATTTGAATAACATTCAAAGCAATTAAAAGCATGGTAGTACGCATTGTTCATTTTGAAAAAACCAATGCTCATGCTCATGGCGAGTAGTTGCATTGATCATTTTAAGAATAACAAAACAAGACAAAACATAATATTTTTCTGAAGTAGCTAAACGTTCAAAGCATCTAAAAACATGGTAGTACGCATTGTTCATTTAAAAAAAACACAGATGATAAAACATAAAATAAATATATTTCTCCACAATCGGCGATTGGTGATAGTTGGGGAACTTTTTACTCGTTCAATTAATTTCAATCATGTTGTGAAAATGTTTTTCCTCTTTCCACAATAATTTACACTCGTACAAATTTTGGAAAAAAAGTCAGTTCCTCATTTTTCAATAACATGGATCAACCCATCTTGACCTTCATGAAAAACCATAATCCTGCTCATGGAGAGTGACCACACGTACGGAAACAATGAAAAACAATGATAGTGTTCATTCCTAATTTCCCACACGCACAATTTAAAAATACAGCCAGCAAATTTAAAAAACTCATTCCAGAAACAGCACACGCACAATCCCGCACGATTCAACATTTTTATTGGATGGTAGGTGGATACTTCACAGCACGCACGCAAACTTGTGAACGGGGTTGGTACGGTCCAGCTCGGATGCTACTGGACCTTACAAGTATTTGGGCCTCTTACACGCAAGGCTGTCAACCTCGTCTTCGTCCTCCCATGAGGCCCATGCCCGCTTGTACAGGACAGCGGTGAAGAGACGGTCGACAGCTGGTTCATGTTCTATCTCCTCCACCAGATCAAGGAAGCGATGGGGACAATACCGCCTGCGGAACCAGTTTCTTCAGGCAAGAGATCTAAGGAGGACGGCGCGCCCATGGGCGCAGCAGATGCTGATTTGGAAGCAATGATGACGGAGCTCGGATTGAAGGAAGGAGACCTGCAAGATGTTGTGGTTGAGGAGGAGGAACTCCCTGAAGAATCAACCAGATGGATGGCCCTAGCTAGGGTTCATACCGAGAAAACGTACAGCCAATATTGGTTCTTCAAGAACATGAGGGTTGCTTGGGACCTGGCTAAGGAGGTGAAAATCAGACCGCTGGAGGACAATCTGTACACGCTGCAATTCTCGTGCCTTGGCGACTGGGAACGGGTTATGCAAGATGGCCCCTGGACGTTCAAGGGTAAAGCGGTGGTCATTACTCCCTATGATGGTTTCACCAAGCCCTCCCTGATTGACCTCACAAAGATAGAGATATGGATGCAAATCCACGACCTGCCCGATGGTTTCTATCCAAAGATTAAAGCGCTCTCAGCCACGGTGGGAGAATTCATATACGCCGAACCAAAATTTCAAGACTTTGAAGGAAACTTTGCACGCGTTCGTGTGAGTATTGACGTGACTAAACCCTTGAAGAATGCTGTTTCCCTAGTGATCAAGAAGAAGGAAGGTATGCAGCGTGTAATCTTCAGGGTTAAATTTGAAAGGTTGTCGGACTGGTGTGCTGTATGTGGCTATTTAGGTCACCTTTTCAAGGAGTGTGGAGATGGCGTGTGGCCACAGGAGGCTTTGGTCTTCAAGGACCTGAAAGCTTCATGGTTTAAAGGACCGGGTCTAGGCCCTGGCGAAAACAGAGGAAAAAGGAGTGGTAGGGGCCGGTCGCTCTAGTGGTGGCCGGGCTGTGGCACCACCCAATATAACAAAGATGGAACTAGAAGAGAACATGGAAGAAGAGGATCACGAACGTGATGTTATGATGGAAGATGCTGATCGTAACAGGAAGAGGGGGCTCGTGCAGGCTAGTCTCAAACCACAGCTTCCCCTACATCAGTCATGACGAACAAAGCCCCAATGCTTCCACCACCGAAAGTGCCAGTAAGTCCCTCCTCGAAACAGGAGTCGAAGAGGACCAAACCCGGCTCAAGTGCTAATGAGACGGCCACACCAAAAAGTTCAGCTCCCACCAAAAACCCCGATGCGCGTTTGGCGGGCCCCCTAGCGGGGTCGTGCCAGGCGCAATGAGTTTCCTGTGCTGGAACTGCCGCGGGGCTGGCAAACCCGCGACAATTCATGAGCTTCGTGACCTCACGAGGCGATTTGCCCCCTCCATAGCTTGTATTATTGAAACACAGTTGGAGGGCTCTCGAGTAGAGAATTTAGCAGGGACACTAGGTTATAATAAATTTTTCGCAGTGAGTAGTTCGGGTAGGAGTGGAGGACTATGTATCTTTTGGAATGAGGAAATAAAGCTAGAAATTCTTGGTTATTTAGAGTATCACATTGATGTATCTGTTGAAGAAATGGTGGAGATCAAAACCAGGGTTACGTTTGTTTATGGTGAGGCACAGGTAAATGAACACTACAAAACCTGGAACATGCTTACAGGAATTGTGGGAACACATAATCTGCCATGGGTGGTGATGGGAGACTTCAATGAGGTTCTACATGCACATGAACATGATGGAGTGGCAGCTAGAAGTCAAGCTCAGATGGATTCGTTTCGGGATGCTCTTACTGATTTGGGGTACAGGGGAAACAAGTGGACTTTTGAGCGAAGGGTGGCAGGGGGAACATACACCAGGGTCCGGCTGGACATAGGGGTAGCAAATCCGGAGTGGCTGTTGGCCTTCCCAGATGCTACAGTGGAACACAAGACAGCTACCACCTCCGATCACGTTCCACTGCTACTCAGTTTTCGCGACGTGCATGCATGTGCACGCGGACCGAGACAATTTAAGTACGAGCTTTGCTGGGAGAGAGATGAGTCACACACAGCAGTAATTGCGGAAGGGTGGGGACAGCAGCAGCATGGTGAATTGGTGGATTCAGTGCGACAAAAGCTGATGCGTGTCTCAGGCGATCTGTCCCAGTGGGATCGCAATCATTTCGGGAACGTGAGGCTGCAGATCGCGGGACTACTCCGTAGGCTACACGAGTTGCGCACATCCCTAGGGAAGATCTGGACTCAATCATGAGGAATTAAAATAACGGAAACACTGGTTGAATTATACCATCGTGAAGAAATTTTGTGGCGCCTAAAGAGCCAGATTAGAGTGGCTAATGCATCGGGATAAAACTTATTTCTTTCACCTCGTGAGCTACCGGGCGAAGGAGAAAGAATAAGATAAAAGCACTCCAGAGGGAAGATGGTCAGCTCATAGAAGATTTACTAGAGATGGAAGCCCTAACGACCTCGTTTTATAAAACGCTTTACACCTCTGAAGGCGTACAGAACATGGACCAAGTGATCTCGACGGTGCCACGCAAGGTGACTCAGGGTATGAGCGAGATTCTTAATGCCCCTTATACTGACAAGGAAGTCAAGACGGCTCTTTTTCAGATGTTTCCTACAAAATCGCCTGGTCCGGATGGGTTCCCAGCACACTTTTTTCAGCGCCATTGGGAGATTTGTGGAGATGATGTCACAAAAGCAGTTTTGAGGATTGTTGAGGGCAATGAGTCAGCAGCCAGCATTAATGACACAGTCCTAGTTTTGATCCCAAAGGTAAAAGATCCTACATTGCTAACTCAGTTCCGGCCGATAAGTTTGTGCAACGTTTTATATAAAATTGCCTCTAAGGTAATTGCAAACCGGCTCAAGTTAGTACTTCTGGATATAATTTCTGAAGAGCAGTCAACTTTTGTGCCTGGGAGACTGATTACAGACAACATCATCACGACGTATGAATGCCTACACTTCATGAAAAGAAATAAAGCAAAAAAGCACCAGTCTTGCGCTTTGAAACTTGACATGGCGAAAGCCTATGACAGGTGGAGTGGGAATACCTCAGGCAATAATGGTGAAACTAGGCTTCACGTAAAGATGGATAAATATCGTTATGGGACTAGTATCAACAAGGAAGTTCTCTGTCCAGCTTTAATGGTAAGAAGCTTGAGGAATTTACTCCTACACGTGGAATCAGACAAGGGGACCCAATATCCCCATACCTGTTCTTAATAGCAGGAGAGGGCCTTTCGTGCCTCCTAAAATCTAGAGACGAGTCATCAAATTTGAGTGGCATGTAGGTGGCACCATCGGCGCCACCAGTTAACCACTTGTTATTCGCAGATGACAGCCTGCTGTTTTTTAAGGCTAATGGTATGGCCGCTACTGAGATGAACCTAGTGCTGGATATATATTGCCAGGCTACGGGACAACGAGTAAACCATAGTAAATCTTCCATCTTTTTCAGCAAGGGGGTTCCTGAGATGGTTAGGATGGAGATCAAGAATCTGTTGGGTGTACCGAATGAGACTCTAAATGAAAAATACCTGGGGATGCCATCTGATGTGGGGAGCTCAAAGAATGGAGCCTTCAAATACCTAAAGGATCGCTTATGGGCCAAAGTTCAAGGTTGGATTGAAAATACTATGTCTTCAGCAGGAAAAGAGATACTTGTAAAGTCTGTGGCACAAAGTGTCCCGGTTTTCTCAATGACGTGCTTTAAGCTTCCACGGGTTTATGTGAGCACCTCAATATGCTTATCAGAAATTCTGGTGGGGAGTAAAGATGGTAAGCGCAAGCCACACCGGGTCTCCTGGAAGACTATGACACAACCCAAAGGCATGGGGGCTTGGGGTTTAAAGATTTCGAACTTTTCAACTTGGCCATGCTGGCCAAGGTGCATGGCGTCTGCTTTAATTCCAGGATTCCCTATGTGCTCGCCTACTGAAAAGTATCTACTACCCAAATACTTCGGTACTTGAGTCTAATTTGGGGAATCACCCAAGCCAAATATGGAGGAGCTTGATCGAGGGGCGGGATACCCTCAAGCTGGGTTTGATCAAAAGAATAGGCAATGGGGAAACGACCAGAATCTGGGAAGCAAACTGGCTGCCACGTGAGGAAATGATGAGACCGTATGGGTGCATCTCACAAAACCCACCGGAACTCGTCTCAGAGCTCATAGATGCCACGTCATCCCAATGGGACAGACAGAGGGTCTCGGAAGTTTTCATGCCAATGGATGTTCCGGTAATAATGGCTATCCCTTTGTGCACCATGAACATTCTGGATTTCTGGAGCTGGCATTACGAAAAGAATGGAAATTTCTCTGTTAAATCAGCCTATCGCATGCTGGTGGCGACAAGAGCTAGAAGAGAGGCATGGTTGGAAAGCACGGCCGGATCTTCCAGCACGTCCAGAGAGGAGGGAGCATGGAAAAAGCTTTGGAAAACTCAAGTGCCGGGCAAGGTGAGGATGTTTCTCTGGCGTTTGTCAAAACACTCGATCCCTACCAACGACGTGAGGGCACATAGACATATGAGTGACTCAAGTGCTTGCGGCACCTGTGGCGCGCAGGACTCATGGAGGCATTCCCTAATAGAGTGTTCAATGTCCAGATGTATATGGTCACTGATGGACGAGGAGATCACGGAAAATCTTGCAGCTATAACTGAACCAAACGCCAAACAATGGCTGTTCACATTGATGGAATCGATGTCACACGAGCTTTTTGTGAGGATCTCGGTTACGTTGTGGGCGATCTGGGCAGCGAGACGGAAGGCAATTCATGAAGGGATTTTTCAAAGCCCTCACTCTACACATGGCTTCATCACCAGTTTTATTGATGAGCTAGTTATACTGAAGGTCAAACCACCCCAGGTGACTAGAGCTGCAGCAACAAGCAGGAGCGGAAAGCCGAAAGCCCCTCCTAATGCCATGCAAAGATCAATGTGGATGCTGGTGTCCGCAGGGGTAGTAGGGGGTCAGCAGCGGCGGTTTGCAGAGACGAAACCGGCGCGTATCTTGGCAGTTCATCTCTGGTGATTGCAGGACTGGACGACCCTGAAGCTCTGGAAGCGATCGCTTGCCGCGAGGGTTTGGCACTGGCGGCAGATCTCCAACTACAGAATTTTGTGATCTCTTCCGATTCCAAGCAAGTTATCAGTAATATCAATACGGGTAGCAGGGGCAGCACTGGAGCTGTCATTAGCGAAATACAAATTCTAGCAAACTCTTTCCAATGTAATTTCATTTTCGAGTCTCGTGCATCCAACATGGAGGCACATAGTCTAGCCAAGTCATCGCTTTCACTGGGTCCGGGGCGCCACGTTTGGTTTGGCCAACCTCTTGATCCAAGATGTGTCCCATAACTTGTGGTTTTTGATGAATAAAACTTGGTATTCCCCTAAAAAAACCCAGATCAAGGCAAGCAACGGAATCGTTCTCACTGTAAAGATTTGATGGAAAACTTGTCTTTATTGATTATGGGCAAATCCCTATTTATACAAGGATTTGGGGCGCCCGAGAGGCGTCCACATAATAGGCGCATGTGGCGCGAGAAGACGCCCGTACGGACGTTCGCGTCCGTACAGCACTTTGGACACACGTGACGACTCTTAGCGCTAATGATGTCGCTTTATTCTTAACACTCCCCCTTGTACAAAGCTGCTTCTTCTACGTCTTGCATCCTTGTATAACTTTGAGAATATTGCTCTTAATCACAAGCGATATGATCTTGAATAACGCCTCCAAAAACCCTGTGGGAAAAATATGAGGAGAATAGAACTTGATATGTTGTTAAAACTCCATTAAAACCCAAGAGGAAAAATAAGGAGAAAATGTTAGAAAATATGTTATCGTCTCTTTGATAACTTATATGAGAAAACCTTGAGGATAAAACTCATTGGTAAGTTTAGAGGACAATTAATATGTCTTGTATACACTCATTAAAAACCCCGGTGGGGAAAAATAGGATGTATGACATATATTCTATGTTGATATTACCTCATTAAAAACCTTGATGAGAACAATGAGAGTAATAAAGGGAAAAGGAATGCAATATAATGTTTGAGCAAGTTATGATTCAGAGAGATTCTCCCCGATCTTTGCAAATCTCAAGTCATCGTGATACCAATCCCATGAACATATTTTTCAAATGTTGAAGCTGGGAGTGACTTTGTGAATAGATCAGCTAGATTATCGCATGATTTGACTTGCAAAATGTTTATCTTCCCTTTCTTTTGTAATTGATGGGGAAATAATTTAGGAGAAATATGCTTAGTGATATTGCTCTTTATGTAACCTGTTTGCATTTGAGCAACACAAACTGCATTATCTTCAGAGATAATGGTTGGAGATTCGATAGAACCTTTACCACATGATTTTTGTATGTGGTTTATCATTCTCACAAGCCATACACATTCACGTGTTGCCTCAAGTAAAGAGATTATTTCAGAATGATTGGTGGATGTAGCCACTACAGTCTGCTTGGAAGACTTCCATGATATGGCTGTCCCACCATGTAGGAACACAAAACCGGTTTGTGATCCGCATTGTGGGGGTCGATAAGTAGCCAGATCAAGATACCCAATCATATAAATGTCCAAATTTCTCTGAAATTGAAAGAATAGGCCAAGATCCTTTGTGCCTTGGAGATATCGAAAGATATTCTTAACTCCCGTCCAATGGCGTTTAGTAGGAGCTGCGCTATGTCTAGCTAGTAAATTCACTGTAAATGCAATATTAGGCCTGGTGCAATTTGCAAGATACATGAGCGCTCCAACGGCACTGAGATATGGAACTTCAGGTCCTCATATCTCTTCTCCATTATCCATTGGTCTAAATTGATCTTTCTCTACGTCTAGAGATCGAACTACCATAGGAGTTTTGGATGGATAGGATTTGTCCATATTGAATTTCTCCAATATTTTCTCGGATATAGGCGGTCTGATGAACCAAAATACCCGAGGGAAGGTGCTCAAGTTGTAATACTAAGAAAAATTTGGTTTTACCCAAATCCTTCATCTCAAATTCCGTCTTTAGGTGATTGCGTGCTTCATCAATATCTTGTGTGGTTCCAATGATGTTCAGATCATCAACATACACGTAAATAATGCAAAATCCAGTTGTGGACCTTTTATGAAAACACATGGGCAATCATCATTATTAGAGTATCCTTTTTTCGAAAAGAACTCACTAAGTCGGTTGTACCACATGCGACCCGACTGTTTTAAGCCGTATAAAGACTTATGTAGTTTTACACAATATGCTATGCGTTATGCTTGGATTCGGATTGGGACTCCATCAGAACCTTCATGTATATGTCCGAATCAAGTGAACCGTAAAGGTAAGCGGTCACTACGCCCATCAACTACATAGATAGACGATTTTGCACTGCCAAAGATATAAGATATCGGAAAGTGGTTGCACTCATTACCGGAGAATATGTTTCAGTGAAATCAATGCCGGGTTTCTGCGTGAAACCTTGTGCTACGAGCCTTGCTTTATATCTCACCACCTCTTTGTTCTCATTTCTTTTATGAACAAAAACCCATTTGAATCCCACGGGGAAAACTCTGGGAGGTGTAGGTATTGCTTCATTGAATACCTTTCGTTTATTGAGCGAGGCTAATTCTGCTTGGATTGCATCCTTCCATTTAGGCCACTGGAGCGCTTTCTTGCACTCTTCCATGGTCTTTGGATCATGATCAGTGAGAAGGGTATCTGCAATCTTTTCAGCAAAATATATGTCGACAATTGTAGCCTTACGGTCAAATGATTCTCCAGAATCAACATAGTTGATAGAAATTTCCTGCACCCTTAGTGACTCTTCGTGATTTCCCAATACGATTGAGTCTGGGTGTTCCGATGTCCCAGTTAGTTTGTGCACAATTGAGCTGGGTTGTGGAGGTTGTTCTTCCACTGGGTGTATATTACTCATTTGATGATTATCAACACTACGTTGGTTTACATTTACTGGTTCAGAGAGCTTCTTTCTTTGTTTCCTTTGTTGCTTGTGAGGAGCTGAATCATGTTCCGTGGTCGCATTTCTCCCCTCTTCCTTTGAACATGGGGTTGAGTAGTTTTTGTTGGTACCTCCACTCTTTCGCGCGTGTTTTTAGCAGGATTGTAGGATTTGGTAACACCTTCATAGTCAGTAAATCAATCTGGCAGGTTATTTGCAATGTGTTGCAAATTAATTATTTTCCGAACTTGAAGTTCAGTTTCTTGAGTTCGTGGATCAGAGGAGGAAATGCCTTGGGCATTCCAAGTGATTTCGGGCATTCTTTTTGGTACTTGATGCCTCCCCTAATGCTGGAAAATGGTCCTCATTGAAGATGCAACATGGATTTGGTTGTGAACAGATCCCCTGTGAGGGGTTCAAGGTACTTGATTATCGACGGTGATTTGTACCCCACATAGATCCCCAATTTTCTGTGTGGGCCCATGGATGTACGCTGCGGTGGTGAGATTGGCACATATGTGGCGCATCCGAATTTGCGCAGATGGGAAATATTTGGTAGGTTTCCACGTACTAATTGCAGAGGGGAAGTGTTGTGATATGCAGTTGGTCGCAATTGGATTAAGTCAGCGTAAATCATGTAACCCCAACAAGAAGTTGGTAAATTGCAATTCATTAGTAAGGGTCATGCAATGAGCTTAATTCTCTTAATTAGAGATTCTGCCAATCCATTTTGAGTGTGGACATATGGGGCTGAGTGCTGAACTTCAATGCCTAATGCCATGCAATAATCATTGAAAGCATGTGAAGAGAATTCAGCAGCGTTGTCCATTCAATTGATTTAATTCGATTCTCGTGATAATGAGCTTGCAATTTGATAACTTGTCTCATTATTTTGGCAAATGCATGGTTTCATGTAGATAGTAAACACATGAGACCATCGTGTAGATGCATCTATTAGAACCATGAAATACCTAAAAGGTCCGCATAATGGTTGGATCGGACCACAAATATCACCTTGAATTCGCTCAAGGAATTGTAGTAGTTCTTCTTGAATTTTAAGATATGAGGGTCTTAAAATGAATTTCCCAAAGAGCACATGTAGTGCACATAAAATCTGAAGATTATGGGAATTTAGCTTCATTTAAGTCATGACCATTGGAATTGCAGATAATTTTCCTCATCATCCCTATACCAGGATGACCAAGGCGATCATGCCAAGTTTGGAATGCATTTACATTCTGAAAAATTACCTTATACGCAACATGCTCTACGGGTTTTATGTACGTGTAGTACAATCCTGATGATAAAGAGGGAATTTTCTCAAATATATGTTTGCCATATCTGTTGTCTTTGGTAAAGAGGAGATATTCCTCTTTGTTATCTTCATAAGTTTTAATGTGGAAACTATTTTTGCGGATATCTCTATAACCTATGAGGGTACGAGTTGAATCGGGATACAATAAAGCATCCTCAATTACAATTTGTGTACCCGTAGGGAGGGTAAATATGGCATGTCCTTTGCCAACAATTACCGTGATCGCGTCCAGCGATTGTTAAAATATCTCCATTCAATTTTGTAAGAGTTTGGAAATACTTTAAGCCGCTCCTCGATACATAATGCCTTTGGTAAATTGTATCCTCCGCCTTCTCAACCATGCTCTGCCTTCGAGCTTGTGTTATTTTACTCTTGGAGTGTGTGGTATATGTTCCCAAGATGCCCCTATGGGTTGAACCTATGCCTTCCTTAATCCATGTGAACCCGAGAGATTTCACGAGTCATACTCTTCTGGTGTTTTGCCAGATAACATTTCGACACTATAACTTAATTGAAAGTGAGAAGCGAATGAAAAGTTATGCATTGAAGAAGTGGGAGTCGACCTTGAACTTTGTGTTCATGCCCATAGACACGATGTAGATCTTATCATGGAAGCTTCTCTTATAATCAAATGTTCCCTTGGTATAAGCTCATCTTGCATCTGTAAATTGATTGTTTGCAATCGTGGTTCCGACCATATTTTCTCCTTGATTCAATTTCCCGGACAAGTTAAAATATTTGTCTTCTGCAGATCTTTTCATCTGCCCAACCTCTATTTTGATCTACCTCGAGTATTGCCCCTCGTTATCCCGAGGATATTGTGTCATTGCACTACCTCTTGTGAATTCTCATTGGAATGATACTCCATCATATCATTCATAGCCTGATCGGCTATATCATTATCGAGCTATTTTTAATCGTGCTACCCGGTCCTTCTCACGGGGCACAACTCCTAACGACGAGCTAAGCTTACGCCGATCTTCTTATTCTTATCATTTCTCCTCGAAGAACGAGCTTGATTTTGAACTTGTATCGTATCCGTGGTTCCAATAGCCTTTCGCTTCATCCTTCGTGTTGCTTGATATCGTCGCTCCTCGATGGCATCTTCATAGAGCCTCTCGACAAAATTTGTCATGATCACCATCAATATACTGCCTTGTTGTAAGATATCAATCGAATTCTTGAGGAGAAATACCATCCTTGCCCATCGATGATTCGTGTTGTCATTGACACCATCCTTGACTTCCTGCCGATACAGACTTGGTCATGTTTTGGTTATATCTTACATTCCTTGACATTCTTGGAATTGTTCCTCTGTACTTCTTTGTGACCTTCAGATTCAATATTTCTTGAAACACCCTCTTAATGTTACCTCAAGCATGAATGTGGTATAACAACAACAAGAACATTGGAAGTGCATTGCCAAATGTTTCTTGCTCTATTATCCAAACACCGTTGTATGGATAACATCATGAATTCCCTTGCTCCTTTATCCAAATGGTGATGTACTTGTTGATCTAACATGTATATCATGCTCTACTTTTCCTTGGGAAAAGATACACTCCTAAATCTTGTGTATAAACATATTTTCCTTTCCATTGGTTTGCTTAACCTTTCCTGTGACCTATATATGTTATAAGCAGTAATAATTCCCTGCTTATGGAAACACCTCGGTTCACAACTCTGTCAGTGTGACCCCGTTACTATTGCTGACGACATCCCGGTAACCCCCGGTGGACGAGAACTTTGCCTATTGGTCCGCCTCGTTCAAACGAGTAGGAAAATGGTTCTCTTCGTCCCTCGCCCTTGGTACCAATGATGTTGCCAACATAATCGATGTGCTATCCTCCGACATGCCTTGCTACCATGACCTTGCAATATGTCGGCGTCCTTCCTACTTTTGAACCACATGGTGGGCCCATAACCCACAGCCCACAGGATCAAAACCTGACTCATGTACATCCTTGATTCCAAAGTATCCTTTTTCACTTGCCTTCAGATGTAATTCATGAGCCACCTTGCTAGTGATCTATTCTAGTAAGAGACGCAATAATTTTGTTGTTGTTGCTCAACCCCTTTCACCTTTTATTAGGCATCAAATGATAGCCTGCCCGTTAAAACTTCTCATGGTACCTTCATATTTTGCTCTCGATGTTTTCTTAAGTCTCAACTCGAGAGATACTTCTGCCACTTTCCCTGAATTGTTCACCAGATAATTAACCCTAAACGGTCAGTTCTCTCGAATGTACTCTTTACTTCACCAGTTAAATCTCGGGACGAGATTTCTTGTAGTGGAGGAGATTTGTAACACCTCAAAGGTCCTGCCACAAGAATCTCGTTAATGGTGCCAGTCACCATGCTTATCGAGCAAATTATCACTTGATGAAAAATCAAAGTCAAATTCAAATTCAAATTCTGAGTAGAATTCAATTTTCTCAAACCTGAAAACTAAAATGTTCTTCATGTGCCAAATAATCCATAACTAATGTTGGTGGTGAACCAATATTTTTGCAAAATGTCTAAATGTCCTAAAATAGCTATAACAGCAAGTTGTTAAAAGAAAAGGCAAAAGCTTAAAAAGGAAAAGGAAAAAGCCCCCTCAATCGGGCCGACCGCCTAGCTGGCCATCACGCCCCCATGGGCCTCAAATTTCACATGGCAACCCAACAGCCATGTTGCCCACAACCCCCACCGGGTCGCCTTCCCTCCATCGCTCCTCCGACTGCCGTCGACAAAGGTTGCCGCCCGCCAAGACCACCTCGCCGTCGAGGACGATGAGGATAAGGCCGCCACGAGCGCGCCTCGGGCTCACTCCCCCGCTCCCCACTTGCCCCGCTCCACCTCTCCCTCTCCCCACCAGATTCCTTCTCGCCTTCCCCCCTCGTTCCCCGTCCACCACCGAGCGCCACCGTCGCCATGGCTGCGCCATAGCCGCTGCCACCGGCCACCTCAGCGCCTCGCCAAAGACGCTCCACGAGACGCGCCGACGATCTCTACCTCGACCACGCCGCCATCGAGCTCGAGGAGCACCACAGCCACGGATCGAGTCGTCTTCTTCCTCGACGGCTGCCGGGCGATCCCCTTCCTCCCCGGGCGAGCTCTGCTGCTCCTAAGCCACCAAGGGTCTTTCTTGACCGCCGATGAGCTCCACTCCGCCCTCTCCCTCTCCTTCCTCGCCTCACCGCGCTTCTAGCCATAGCTACCGCCCCGGCCGTAGCGCACCTCCGCCGCTGCGTTTGCCACTGTCGCCCTCGTCGATGTCGTGCTCACCCGACCTCTCCACCGTGCTCTGGTACTCGCCAGACCTCAGAGAGCCTCCCCAAAGAGTCCTCCTGCCCTCCAGCCGCAGTTCGCGTGAGGGCCGAACTCCGGCGTCCGCTCCGCCGCTCGCCGCCCTAGCTTCCAGCCGTTTACGGCCGCACCGCTCCCGTAGATGGGTGCGGTGTTGAACGCTCGTCCAAACGAGCCTAAGCACGCCCCGAACGGAGCGCCGTAGCATTCTTCTGGCCAAGTCCGGCGAGCTCCGCCGCGTTTTTGGTCGCCGGAGTTGTCTCCGGCGCCGACGCTGACGTGGCGCAGTGGGCCCCGCCTGTTTTCATCGCCAAGGGGCCTAGGGACCCTAGTTGACTGGGTTGACCAGTGAACCTCGCTGATCGGGCAACCCCAGCCACTAACCAAAGGGCCCCCTAATTAATGTGAATTAATTAAATTAGTTTAGTTAACCTAAATTAGACACCCATGTGTGGGCCCAGAGTTTTACTAACTAAATTTTGATTAGTTTGAACTCTGTTTAACCCATCGCCTATGACAGGTGGGTCCCCCATGTTAGTTTGACCAGTCAACCGAACTGTTGGCTGCTGACTTCATTCATACGCCAAGCTGACGTCATATTCCTTTTCTGTTAAATTAAGTAATTCCAGAAAATTGTTTAAATCTTTAGAAATTCATAGAAATTAAACCGTAACTCGGATGGAAATGTTTTATATATGAAAGTTGCTCAGAAAAACCCAACGAATCCGAATACGCGGTCCGTTCATCTGTCACATGCCCCTAGCATGCTGAACATGGAACATTCCTCCGTCATCTCGTCGACAGTCCTAACCGGAAAACATTCCCGGTTGACTTCCCCTTCGCCGGGATCGTAGCACCGCTGCTAGAACACGACTAGCTCTCATGCTGTCCTGTTATGCTCTTGCTTGCTATGTATTTACCATTTCTTCCCCTCTTCTCTCCTAGAGACCCGAGACCCACGATGCCTTGATCGATTTACGCCGACGACGACCCCTTCTTCTTGTCTGAGCAACCAGGCAAGCCCCCCTTTGATCATCCCGATATCGCCCATTCCATTCTCTCATGCTTGCATTAGATTTTGCTACTGTTATTGATTGCTCCTATTCTGATGCATAGCCTGTTTTTGTAATCTGCTGTCGTACCTTACCTGCTTATCCTAAACTGCTTAGTATAGGTTGCTTAGAGATCCATCAGTGACCCCGACCCTGTCCCGACTGCCCCGCTGGATAATCAGAAGAGCCGATCAACGGGATCAAAGACCAGGCCCCGACACCGCACATCACTTCCCCTTAGTTGCTCGACACTACTGGGTTACTATCGAGTACCGAGGGTGAAACCTCTACAGCACTTTTGTTATTAACCTCAGAGTATAGCTATCCGGTCGTGGTCATCGAGGGTGATTTCCTCTTTAACCACTTTCGACACGAGTCTGTCGTGCAACCCTCAAGTGTGAACCTCGGGGTGATTCCTCTTATGTTCACCTTGATGATTACATCTAGTGGAATTCATCGGGGGTGATTCCTCGGGTTTTCCCCTTGATGTTTGGACACACGGATACTTGGACTTTACCCCTGTTACTTGGAAAGACGGGTCGACCCTGAGGGGTACCCGCGCGAGCTTAATTGCGAGTGATGTGGAGACGGGTTGACCTGGAGGGTGCCCGCGAGATAATTACGAGGCGTGGCCGGGCATTCCTAGCCCTTGCCGCAAGTCCTCGAGACGGGGCAACGGGGTCACATCTTTCGTGAGTCTCGCTTGTTACCGCGCTGCTCCTAATCCACTACGATTTGGATATTTGATCCGAGGGGCCTCGCCCGATAGCACTAACCATCATGTGGGCATAGTATGGGTGTTATGCGTCAGATACATCAGCCGAAGCTTAATAGACGCTGCCGATCGAGCGGCGGCGTCGGGTTGGACCGGTAAGCTCCTGCCTTTTTAGGGAGGTAGCTAGGTTCCGCTCACCACCTGCCCTCACAACGCAAGTGTGAGTTCCCGGGAGATGGCCCATGACCCCTGGGGCATAGGTTTAGTCCGGCGTCGGCCTCTCTATTAAGCCTAGGTCGGGTTATGCATATTGTTTGGCCGAGGCCGGGCATGACCCAGAAAGTGTGTCCGACCGAGTTAATCGAGCGTGGTGGGTAAGTTGGTGCACCACCGCCTTTCTTTGATAATGTTGCATATGTAGTGTAGATCCTTGCTTGCCAGTAGTTTGATGAGTACTCACGGTTGCTTTGCTCCCCCTTTCCCCTTTCTTCTTCTTTCCGGTTGATGCAACCAGATGTTGGAGCCTGTGGTCGATGCCACCGCCAATGTCTACTACTACGTGGAGGCCGCCGACAACCAGGAGTAATTAGGAGGCTCCCAGGCAGGAGGCCTTGCCTTTTCGATCGTTGCTGCTTTTGTGCTAGCCTTCTTAAGGCAAACTTGTTTAACTCATGTCTGTACTCAGATATTTTTGCGTCCGCTGACTCTTGTGTATTCGAGCTTATGTATTCGAGCCCTCGAGGCCCCTGGCTTGTAATATAAAGCTTGTTTTATTTTAATTTGTGTCTAGAGTTGTGTTGTGATATCTTCCCGTGAGTCCTTGATCTTGATTATACACATTTGCGTGCATGATTAGTGTACGAGTGAATCGAGGGCGTAACAGACATCCTGAAAAGAAAAAAATTGAAAAACATTAGCTATGTAAGAACACTTTGTGCTCTATGAAGGATACCAGCCACACATGTCAAGAACAACCATGCATGTCAAAAAGATTAGCACAAAATCCTGAATTACCAAGGGGAGCCAGATGGTACAAGGTAGCCATAACATGTCATTAAATTTAAAGAAACCATATTATTTTTCAAAAAACACCGATATGAAGAAACAACATGGCAACAATATAAACAACATCTTAAATAAGAAAAGATGTTTGTAACACCCCAAAAATTTAACCAGGTTTTAATTATTTAAATTTTTGCCAAGAGTTTAAATTTTTTTTCCTGCAAGAATATCTCTGTGGATTTCAAAACTTTTCTTTTAATATTAAAGAGTTTTTCCCAAGTGGGTCCTTCCAAACATTTTGGAATTATATTCCCTCCCTTTAAAAACATCTCTCAATTAGTAGATTTAATTGTTAAATTATTTCACCCTGAGCTTTATTCATTAAAATAACTTGTTTTAAGTTTTGGAGCTCCTTTTTGTACTACAACCAGTTGATAAACTTAACTAAAAATCCAACCAAAATTTGGAGATGTCATGTGATGTCTCTAAATCACTTTTGTGCAATAATATATTTCATTCATTGCATATTTTGAGTGCTACAAATGTTTTTCTTCCCTGATCCAGGGGACAATTTTACACTACAACCCTTTTAAATATTTCTTTCTAACTTCCACCAAAATTATGGGATGTTGGCAGTATCATATTATTCAACTTTATGCAAAAACCCAGTGGTGTTATTTGAAATTTTTGAGTGAATCAACTTCATCTCCATTCTGGTCCAACATGATGATTTGTACAGCAACCATAGTCTTGCTTGCTCTTTGGCCCTAGATTCTTTCTCCTACTTGTAGTCCTCCATGCAAAACCCCTAAGTCCAGGAGCTTGCACTCATTTGATCATTTTTGGTTCAAGTTATAATGCCACCCACCTCCTGTCCAGATTTGAAGTTCTGCAAAACTTGCACTAGCAAGTTTGTGCTTTTCACAAACCAACCTCACCACCCTCTCTTTCAACTAAAGAGACCCCACTGGAAGTTTTGGTCACCCAAGAAATGCCTAAGTGCCTATGGCATTTTGTCAAACACCTTGTGGGAATGAACAGTTTTGGCATGATTGTAAGTTTGTGTTGTGAACTTTCCCATCTATCCAAACCAAGTTGTCCAGTAGCCTGCTAGTGGTCTCTAACCCAGACATGTGGATTTGCATTTGATCTCTAGCAGTTTTGGCCACCCTGGCATTTCGTCGAGCAGACGCTGCAGCACGCCGGAGCGCGAGCAGAGCATCGCTGCTTTGCACGTGCTCGCCGCCCGAGCAAGCGCCTAGATAAACTTCCCGAGCTCATCCTCGATCCTTTCTCGCCGCGTCAGCGCCAAGAGCCCCGACCGCCCTGCTCGCTTCTGATGGCGCTGCAGCAAGCTCCTTGGCGGCACGCTTGCGGCAGATCCATGGACGGCGCCGCCCAAACCTCCTCCGCCGCCACCTGCCCCATTAAGCATCTCCACCAGCCGCATCTTCGTCCCCTAAGCGCGTCGCCGCCATGTCGCCATTGCTACAGGATGACGGTCGCCGCCATCCTTATCGCCGGCCGCCTCGAACCGACCTCCATCACAGCATAAGGGCCCCGGAGGCCAATCGAAGTTCTCGGCAACCTTTTCTGATCCCCCTAGAGCTACCACGACCAGCAGTCGAGGAGGGGAAGACCTTCTTCCCCGAGTCCGGTCGGTTCGGTCGCCGCCTCGTTCCGGCCGATTCCGTCGCCACCAGTGCCCCTACCTCTCCATTATCTCCACCAAGAACTCCCCCTCCCTCTCGTGAGTGCAACCCCGCGCTCAATTTTGGTCGGAGACCACCTTAGCCCCAAACCCACTATCCACCCGAACACCGGCTCTGCCGCGAAGCTCGTCGCCGGCAACTCCGTCCACGTCGGCGACCATGGCGGGTACCCACAGACTCGTCTCGACCCCCTGAGCACACCCATATCCTCAGATCGCCAAGAGACGCCCCCGTTCGCCGGCAAAACCTCACCGGAGCTCCGCCTCCGTTCGGTCAGAGGGGAACGGCGCGCGCGTGGCTGGTCAAACCTGACCAGTGGGCCAGGCGGGCCCACCGTCAGTGACCCAGCGCCTGTCCGCGCAGGAGTAAGTGGAAGCGCCTTTTCCGAATACGCCTTCGATGTGTTTTCTTTTAAAACGTTTTCTGTTTTGTTTTAAAAACAGATTTTGACCAAACTTTGACCTGTTGTATCTTTTAAAATACGACTCCAATTAAATTGATTCTTTTTCCTACCTCTTTCAAATATTGTCTAGTTTATTTTAAGATTTATTTGAAAAAATTTCAAAACAACTTTTGTGCTGTTTTTATTTTTTTGTGTTAATTCTTTTATATTTTCAAAATAGGGGTTTTGAAGAGAGGAGTATTATTTCAAGAGTTTGAAATGCACCCTGCCTTCCGGTGACCCGAAGGCAAGCATTCTGAACCCTGGCATGATATTTTTGTGAGTTCGTTGACACGCTTATAACATCACCTCATTTCGAGGACTCGATATTTCATGCGATATGATCATGTGCATGGAGGCATATAAATGATTTCCATGCTGTTGGGAATGAACACACTTGTGATGATAATCATCCTCATGTGCCTTGCATGCATGCCGGAAGAAGTCCGAAAACCACCGCCTTGGGTAGGCATGAGTTTGTCACCGGTCTCCGCCGGGACGGTTATGTCCGTATGGCATGGTAAGGTATAGTGAGCGGTGATTCTGTTGGTTGAATTATTTTCTCTATACATGTCATGCAGGGAAACTTATAAACCTCCTGAGTCGACCATAGATCGAGTCTGGTGCCAGCAACCCCCATACTTGTTTCGTACTACCACTCTTCTCTACAGCAAGTAGAGTACGGTTCAGTAAGTTGTCAACCTCTTCTCGCACACACCGCATAAAGAGGCCAGGTGGAAGATACCGTTGTAGCCGGTAGGCAGGCCACCGTCCGGGGCATGGGTGTTTCCGGTTGAGACCGAGAGGAGGCCACCCCTTAGAGCGCAGTAATATAAATTTTATCCCATGCTACGCGAGGTTGTAGCCTCCCCACTTAGAGTTTGCTTGACAGTGTCGTGGGTGATTCCGCACACGTGTGATTTAAGCCGGTGTGTGCAAGTTAGGTGTGTTTTCAACAAAAGGTCAGAGACGGAATTAGTCCCGATGGACTAAAGGAACTGCTACTCGTGGGTAAAGAGTACACCCTCCGCAGAGATTAAACCTATTCAATAGCCGTGTCCATGGTTAAGGATTACGATGCAGGATGGGCCGAGTGTCGGTCTTAGTGTCGGTCTTCGGAGATGAAACTGTGAAACAGTTAAACCTGAAATCACGATGGTGGCTTGTGATAACTATGATTATTATGATTATTGTTAACTAACCCATGATTTTATTGGTATTATTGAACATCCATGGATGGTCCTACCTCCTGAATATTCACCGTACATTTCTTTTAAAGCCCTTTATGTGGTGTCGCCGACGCCTCGATCGCGTGGCATTTCATTTAAAGCCCTTTATGTGGTGTCGCCGACGCCGATTGTGGCATTTATTTTAAAGCCCTTTATGTGGTGTCGCCAGACGCCTCGACCGTGGCATTTCTTTTAAAGCCCTTTATGTGGTGTCGCTGACGCCCGATTATGGCATTTCTTTTAAAGCCCTTTATGTGGTGTCGCTTAGACGCCCGACTGTGGCATTTCTTTTAAAGCCCTTTATGTGGTGTCGCTCAGACGCCCGATTGTGGCATTTTTTTGAAGTCCTTTATGTTATTTGTTTCATAATCCTAATACTATCATATTATTGCATATCCACAATTAACATGCTTGCACGCATCAGAGTTTATTTATCTTTTGTGGCCGACGTCATGAGCATAAGATATTTTCGCATATTATTGTTATATTATTCCCGTGTTCATAATGTTTATGCAGTACATTCCAAGTACTCACGGGCTTGTCCCTGGCTATTGTCTTGGCCAGATTTTCTTGCGCGGAAAGGAGCGACCGTGTGGACAGCCCTGGAACCTAAGCAACGGTGATAGCAGCCTCGCGAAGATAGGAGTTAGCCTGGTCAGCTGTTCCCGTGGGAAATGGAGTCCCATAGACACTGATGATTTACAACCCGCTTCCGCCATCAACAGCTAGAAACCACTTGTTGTATGCATGCACTGTAATGGTCTTGTACCACCTATTTTGTGTTTTGCTTGGAGTTTCAGATCAAGTTGGTGCCTCATCGCCTAACAGTAATCCTGGGCTGATGAGCACAAGGGCCATTTTTCCGGGAATTAAGACCCGAAAATCGGTCGTCACAGACTTGGTATCGAGCCAGCTGACCATTGGCTAATCCTATCCTGCATGTGTCGATAAACTTAGGCAAACCGACCTACCAGACCTAACTGCACCCCAGCCAAGCTTCTCGCAAGATAGCCACACAAAGGACTTCGACACATTTGGCGGCCGGTGCCCAACCTATCCGCTTAGCCTGTCGATCACACACCAAGTGACCGATGGCAAAATGTCTCATTCGCAAGAGTGCGAAGGAAGACTCATTCCCTTTTTCTATAAAAAGGGCACGCTAGCCTCAACCCAGCACAACCTCTACCCCAGCATAGCCACAATGCCTGGTCCCGTAGTGCACAATGAGACCACAACAACCAATCTTGGAGGTTTCGTGACCATACTCGCAAACCTCACCCGTCGTGGTTCACGCTGTTAGAAGAACCCCTGTAATATGTTGTGTACCAAGGACCCATGGGCGGTGAAAGCCGTTAGTTTTGGGCCATCTGCACATCTACGGTAGGGGTCTCACGCCGTAACGCCTTCTACAGGTTCACCGAAGAACAACTTCCTTTGAGCCACAAGCCATCCAACTAGCTGCTCGAGAGGCTATAGTTCAACTCCGCAGCTTGTCGCCAGAGTTAATCGTCAGCCGTTCTACTACTACCCCAGCGTGAAGGGTATGGTAGACCACCCCAAGTTGCCAACGGAAATCACGAGACGGATCTCAAGATTGTTGCATCTAGTGCGCTATGTAAGTGCACTAGAGGCATTGTTCGATCAAATCACTATTGATCCGATCACAGCTCGAGGAGAGCTGGCTCACGAGCCCCGGTAAGCAGAGAAACCGAGGCCGACACCGACAACCCAGTCGTGATGTTCGACACACCGATTGATACCCTGAGGTTAGCCCCAGCCATCATCCAAGATACTGTGATGACCCCAGAAGTGCTTCGTCGCCTTTTGGGAACACACTCCAACGGGATTGTGGCCAACAATCCCTGCGATGGTCATCATAGCTACCCCGACCCTGTAGTTCCTCCACCATCTCCGGCTAATCCCGACGGTGAGACCCATGGAGAAGCCTCAACATCCTCAAGGCAGGCTCGTTTAGATGTAAACGAGGTAGACTAAGTCGCCCGAGTAGTACCGAGTCTCGGTGTATTCTCGCTTTGTAATCATGTGACCTTGCGAATTAACGCAGCCTGTTGTTATGCCCCAGCTTTTAAATAGTAGCCTTGCTTATTTTCGTCAGCGATTGCATGTTTTTCCAGCACAGCTACCAAGACCAACCCGGCAACCCCACAAAGGATACATCACTTGAGTAAAGTATGTACCGTGACTTTGACCTCGACCCTTGGAGCTAAGCTGGCAAAATTATTACCTTTCACCACGGTAAAATGACCCAGCTCTAGTGCTATAAAAAGGCCACCTCCTGACCTTACCAAGCACCCCACACCTTGTGCACCACTCTCACAACCTTTTACCTACCATGTCGAGCCCTAGTATTTACCTGAGAACCCCATATGCAACCCCGGGTAGTTTTGTCAAAATATTGTGGGACTTTACCTGCAGTACCATGGGTTCTACCCAGCCACCCCAGTACGAGCTGTTCAAATCAAGGATCACCCTTCCACTTCGTAATATTGGGCAGCAGTATACATCCCTCCCGTAGACCCCAACCAAGATCCAATGGAAGTTTCCTTTGTGGGGAAATCTATGCCAACCCCACGCTTGTCCATAGAAGCTGCTGCAAAAGAGGCGACTGCTCGTCTTCGATCCACAGTACCCTATGCCCGCGAGCGAGGGTATTATTACTTTCCGAGCCGTGCAGCCCCCAGAGGAGTAACATCTTTTCTCGATGGACGGATTGAGAGAGACCTAGTGCTAGCCAACCTTATCCAGTACATCATCGCTCAAGAACATTTGAACCAGCGAGTGATGGATTATCTCCAGAGCCTCGCTGATTTAAATCCTCAGATTGCCATCGGCAGACCACTGAGGCCCGACCCGGAGAGACGCATACATCGACTGGTCAACCCACTTCCTCCAATAGAAGAAGAGTGTGTCCCTTTACCAGAGACATTTTACCGGGACCCTGTCCAGTTACCATCTTCATTTTAGACGTCACTACCGTGTTGGTAGTTCATCATGTAATATTACGTTGTAACTTATGCTTAGTGCCTTAAATTTGTGCGACGAGACGAGTATTTAGTTTCCACTAGTATGAGTAGTTTTCTTCGCGATTAACTTGTGTAACCGCGAAAATCCTAGAATGAGATTTCCTTTCCCCGAGTTGCTGCATCGTTTATCCCCTCACTACGTAGTTTATTTTTATTCACGCAGCACCACGGCAGCAGACTCACAACCGCTCGAACGCATATGGAGTATTTGTTTTTCTCTATGGCTCTTAGCAAATCTCGAGGACGAGAATTTTCTTAAGGGGGGTAGTAATTGTGACACCCCAAAAATTTAACCAGGTTTTAATTATTTAAATTTTTGCCAAGAGTTTAAATTTTTTTCCCGCAAGAAAATCTCTCGTGGATTTCAAAACTTTTCTTTTAATATTAAGGAGTTTTTCCCAAGTGGGTCCTTCCAAACATTTTGGACTTATATGCCCTCCCTTTAAAAACATCTCTCAATCAGTAGATTTAATTGTTAAATTATTTCACCATGAGCTTTATTCATTAAAATAACTTGTTTTAAGTTTTGGAGCTCCTTTTTGTACTACAACCAGTTGATAAACTTAACTAAAAATCCAACCAAAATTTGGAGATGTCATGTGATGTCTCTAAATCACTTTTGTGCAATAATATATTTCATTCATTGCATATTTTGAGTGCTACAAATGTTTTTCTTCCCTGATCCAGGGGACAATTTTACACTACAACCCTTTTAAATATTTCTTTCTAACTTCCACCAAAATTATGGGATGTTGGTAGTATCATATTATTCAACTTTATGCAAAAACCCAGTGGTGTTATTTGAAATTTTTGAGTGAATCAACTTCATCTCCATTCTGGTCCAACATGATGATTTGTACAGCAACCATAGTCTTGCTTGCTCTTTGGCCCTAGATTATTTCTCCTACTTGTAGTCCTCCATGCAAAACCCCTAAGTCCAGGAGCTTGCACTCATTTGATCATTTTTGGTTCAAGTTATAATGCCACTCACCTCCTGTCCAGATTTGAAGTTCTGCAAAACTTGCACTAGCAAGTTTGTGCTTTTCACAAACCAACCTCACCACCCTCTCTTTCAACTAAAGAGACCCCACTCTGGAAGTTTTGGTCACTCCAAGAAATGCCTAAGTGCCTATGGCATTTTGTCAAACACCCTGTGGGCATGAACAGTTTTGGCATGATTGTAAGTTTGTGTTGTGAACTTTCCCATCTGTCCAAACCAAGTTGTCCAAGAGCTCGCTAGTGGTCTCTAACCTGCACTGTGGATTTGCATTTGATCTCTAGCAGTTTTGGCCACCCTGGCATTTCGTCGAGCAGACGCCGTGCACGCCCGGAGCGCGAGCAGAGCACGCGTTTTGCACGTGCCCGCGCCCGAGCAAGCGCGCCCCTGAATAAACTTCCCCGAGCTCATCCTGATCCTTTCCCCCTCGCCGCGTCGCGCCAAAAGCCCCGACCGCCCCTGGCTCGCTACAGTGGCGCCGCAGCAAGCTCCTTGGCGGCACGCTTGCGGCCGCATCCATGGACGGCGCCGCCCAAACCTCCTCCGCCGCCACTGCCCCTTACATCTCCAGCTCAGCCGCATCTTCGTCCCCTAGCGCGCGTCGCCGCCATGTCGCCATTGCTACAGGATGACGGTCGCCGCCATCCTTATCGCCGGCCGCCTCGGAACCGACCTCCACCGCGTATATAAGGGCCCCGGAGGCCAATCGAGTTCTCGGGCAACCTTTTCTGATCCCCCTAGAGCTACCACGACCAGCAGTCGAGGAGGGGAAGGCCTTCTTCCCCGAGTCCGGTCGGTTCGGTCGCCGCCTCGTTCCGGCCGATTCCGTCGCCACCAGTGCCCCTCCCTCTCCATTATCTCCACCAAGAACTCCCCCTCTCGTGAGTGCAACCCGTGCTCAATTTTGGTCGGAGACCACCGTAGCCCCAAACCCACTATCCACTCGAACGCTGCTCCGCCGTGAAGCTCGTCGCCGCAACTCCGCCCACATCGGGCGACCATGGCGGGTACCCACAGACTGCCTCGACCCCCGAGCACACCCATATCCTCAGATCGCCAAGAGACGCCCCTGTCACGACAAAACCTCGCCGAGCTCCGCCTGCTCGGTCGAGGGGAACGGCGCGCGTGGCTGGTCAAACCTGACGATGGGCACAAAGCGGGCCCACTGTCAAGGACCCAGCCTGTCAGCGCAGGAGTAAGTGGAAGCGCCTTTTCCGAATACGCCTTCGACGTGTTTTCTTTTAAAACGCTTCGCTTTTGTTTTAAAAACAGATTTTGACCAAACTTTGACCTGTTGTATCTTTTAAAATACGACTCCAATTAAATTGATCTTTTTCCTACCTCTTTCAAATATTGTCTAGTTTATTTTAAGGTTTATTTGAAAAAATTTCAAAACAACTTTTGTGCTGTTTTTATTTTTGTGTGTTAATTCTTTTATATTTTCAAAATAGGGGTTTTGAAGAGAGGAGTATTATTTCAAGAGTTTGAAATGCACCCTGCCTTCCCGTGACCCAAGGCAAGCATTCTGAACCCCGCATGATATTTTTTGTGAGTTCGTTGACACGCTTATAACATCACCTCATTTCGGAGGACTCGATATTTCATGCGATATGATCATGTGCATGGAGGCATATAAATGATTTCCATGCTGTTGGGAATGAACACACTTGTGATGATAATCATCCTCATGTGCCTTGCATGCATGCGGAAGAAGTCCGGGAAAACCACTGCCTTGGGTAGGCATGAGTTTGTCACCGGTCTCCGCCGGACGGTTATGTCCGTATGGCATGGTAAGGTATAGTGAGCGGTGATTCTGTTGGTTGAATTATTTTCTCAATACATGTCATGCAGGGAAACTTATAAACCTCCCGAGTCGCACTATAGATCGAGTCTTGTGCCAAGAACCCCATACTTGTTTCAGACTACCACTCGCCTATACAGCAAGTAGAGTACGGTTCAAGAAGTTGTCAACCTCTTTCCGCACACACCGCATGTAGAGGCCAGGTGGAAGATACCGGTTGTAGCTGGTAGGCAGGCCACCTGGTCCGGGGGCATGGGTGTTTCCGGTTGAGACCGAGAGGGGAGGCCACCCCTTAGAGCGTGCAATATAAATTTTATCCCATGCTACGCGAGGTTGTAGCCTCCCCACTTAGAGTTTGCTTGACAGGGTGATTCCAGACACGTGTGATTTAAGCTGGTGTGTGCAAGTTAGGTGTGTTTTCAACAAAAGGTCAGAGACGGAATTAGTCCCGATGGACTAAAGGAATCCGTTACTCGTGGGTAAAGAGTACACCCTCTGCAGAGATTAAACCTATTCGAATAGCCGTGTCCATGGTTAAGGATTACAGTCTGGGATGGGCCGAGTGTCGGTCTTAGTGTCGGTCTTCGGAGATGAAACTGTGAAACAGTTAAACCTGAAATCACGATGGTGGCTTGTGATAACTATGATTATTATGATTATTGTTAACTAACCCATGATTTTATTGGTATTATTGAACATCCATGGGATGGTCCTACCTCCTGAATATTCACTGTACATTTCTTTTAAAGCCCTTTATGTGGTGTCGCTCAGACGCCCGACTGTGGCATTTCATTTAAAGCCCTTTATGTGGTGTCGCTCAGACGCCCGATTGTGGCATTTATTTTAAAGCCCTTTATGTGGTGTCGCTCAGACGCCCGACTGTGGCATTTCTTTTAAAGCCCTTTATGTGGTGTCGCTCAGACGCCCGATTATGGCATTTCTTTTAAAGCCCTTTATGTGGTGTCGCTTAGACGCCCGACTGTGGCATTTCTTTTAAAGCCCTTTATGTGGTGTCGCTCAGACGCCCGATTGTGGCATTTCTTTTGAAGTCCTTTATGTTATTTGTTTCATAATCCTAATACTATCATATTATTGCATATCCACAATTAACATGCTTGCACGCATCAGAGTTTATTTATCTTTTGTGGCCGACGTCATGAGCATAAGATATTTTCGGCATATTATTGTTATATTATTCCCGTGTTCATAATGTTTGCGAGTACATTCCAAGTACTCACTGGCTTGTCCCTGGCTATTGTCTTGGCCAGATTTTCTTGCGCGGAAAGGAGCGACCATGTTGACAGCCCCGGAACCTAAGCAAACGGAGATAGCAGCCTCGCGAAGATAGGAGTTAGCCCGTCACTGTTCCTGTGGGAAATGGTGTCCCATAGACACTGATGATTTACAACCCGCTTCCGCCATCAACAGCTAGAAACCACTTGTTGTACGCACAGCCCAGAATGGTCTTGTACCACCTATTTTGTGTTTTGCTTGGAGTTTCTGTATCAAGTTGGTGCCTCATCAGCTAACAAGAATCCCGGGCTGATGAGCACAACGGCCATTTTTCTGGGAATTAAGACCCGGAAAATCGGTCGCCACAATGTTCTAGACAACAGCAGGTCTATATGATTTTGAATGCAAAAATGATAGCTCCAAGAATTGCAAGTTCTCAACACAGGTCTATTGTGGATAATAACAAACATGTCCAGAATATTATGTTACTCCCTCCCACTAGCGGAGCCTCGTTGAGGCCAAAGGGACTCTGTGAGCAAGCAAGGTATGCTTCACCTAATGGAAATAAAAGGAGCATGCACAATACCTTTGATCAGAGCACTAAATTGATTGAAGGAATACCGCCAGATGAAAACCGTATGCAAAGGAATACTCGCTCAACTAAGCCTTACAAACTTATCTTTAGTGGGGAGAAGAAATGCAGAAAACCAAGATAATGGTACTTACAAGGAGGAGGCTGAGGACTAATCTTGTCGACTTCCTTCTTTAGCCACATACCCCGCAATCTTGAGTTGTAACCCAGGAAAATCTCACGATTTGATGCATCCTTGAAAACATCAGAGGCAAAGATTTTGACCTCGTCGGGAACATCATCCATGTCATTCAAGACCTGCAAGCATTCTGTAATTGAGGGTTGTTTTCCTTGCTGTGACACTTTTTCCTTCTTGGAAGCTTGATCTTTCTTGAAATTCACATAAGCCATCATGGAATCTTCAAGCCGCTGTACAGATGTGGCACCTTTTTATTTCTTAGTTTTTTCCCTTTTGCACTTGATTCACTTATTTGTGGTTGATCGCCATCAGCATCTTCACCGCCTAAATTCTTCCTCGTCATTGACAGTGTTCTCTCTTTCATCCACATCATCTAATGTAGGAGTATCATTGATGTCAATTATTGAAGAAGTCCTTACGTTGTCATCTCTTCCATGTCTTGTATTTTTCTTGCTAGTGCTTGCAACCATCTTATCCTTCGCTCCAAAGTTGCTACCTGATTTTGTGCCAATCGGAGGCTTCCTTGATGTGAGGCAATGTCTTCCTTGCGCAATGTGTCCTTCATAGAGCACACCCAATGCCTCGCATACAATGGAAAGCTCTTTCCTTCATACATTTTGAGCTTTGGGTCCTCCTACATAATTAATAGAAAGGTGTAGATCATGCATAGGCATGAAAAGTTCATGCACATATAAGGAAATCAAAAGTTAGAAGGAATAAAAACTTACTACAATGATCTCTTCCCATTTTTCAAAGCGTGGTGTTGATCACACATGCAATATCATTCCATGATATTCCAGAGCGGTTGACTATCAACTTGATATTTTTGTAGTGCTTTTTCAACTGAGCTTCCTTATCTTGAATCTGATCCTTGGTAAACCTTGCCTCTGGATATAAATTGTTCAGTTCCTTGACAACTTGATTCCATCCTTCGGTAGTCCACCCATTTTGGCCACGGTAATGAGATAGATTGTACTGTAAGTACCTCCACGAGACCTTTCTCATACCTTGCTGTCCACTTAGCCCTATTTTAAGCGCCATATTGAACCTATGACAATGTAACTTTAGCAATAAATCAATACAAGAATCTGATCACATTAAGCAACATAAGAATATGAAAAATCCAACATCACATTAAGAAATATAAGAATCTGAAAATGCAAAATCACATCAAGTAATATGAAATGAAACATTAACATAACTCAAATGTTGCTAATATATAGGATCGATCCTAATAACATAACTCAAATGTCATCCTTACATAACTCAAATGAAACATTAACATAACTCAAATGTCATCTTTATATCTCAAATTCCACATCATTACAATAAATTACTTTGACAGAATAAAACTTAAATTATTAGCTAGTAGATCTCCGTGACGATCTTTCACTTCGAATTCTTTGATAGTCCGCCCACATCCTGTTGGCAATTTCATCTCTCATAGAATTACCAAGGTCCCTTTGATTGCTTGAGGATGTAGGAACATGTCGAGGTCTGTCATCTCCATCGTGAAGAGTGACAAATAGAAGAGGGTCAATTTGTATTTGTTATGATCTAGCCATTGTTCATCACCTGTGACTCGGATTATATTGTGAAATACAGCTGCCGCCATAGGAATTTTGACTTGAGTGTCAATTGGGTAATGTGTGCCAACTTTTAAAATAGGAAATCGATTTTCCATACACCAATCGTACGCTCTATATGGTTCCGTAGACGGGCATGCCTTAGATTGAATAGTTCTTTGGGGTTCTTTGGACGAGGGCCACCTCTACCGAAATCTTTTAGATGGTAACGAACTCCACGGTACGGAGCTAGAAACTGTGGTGTGTTTATGTAGCCTCCACAACCAAATAATACTTGCCCGGAGGTACATGGAAGCCCGATTGAATAGCAGATTTCAATACTCCGCATCTCGAGGCAGACCCCTCCCAACCAGCTGACACATAAACAAAGTTGAGATCAAGTCGCAGCGCACTCATCACATTTTGGGAGAGGGTCCCTTTCTATTCCTGTATGGAGCAGCCTCGCTGGATGTTATGGTCATGGGAACATGAGTCCCATCTATTTCCTAGGCAGTTCTGCATTAAACAAGCTATGGTTACTATATGTGTTATACTAAGGGAGGATATAAATTCCTAAAGTACATAGCAAGGGATGGCGTGTACCTCAAAGAAAGGCCAAAACTGGGATTTGTTGATATTTTCCAATGAGTATCTAGCGAACTATGCTTGATAAGATCAAATGCCAATGATCTCATAGCGTTGAAGCATCCATTGATATGCCTATGCACCGTTTCAGGACTGTGTTGAAACCTATCAGTCAACGTACGATAACTCGCATTCCTGGATAGCATGTACATAAACATCCCTAGTTGCTCTTCAACACTGACTCCTTTTGAATTTTTTAGAAGATTTTTGGATCTAAGATGGTCACATAGAAGTTGGAAGATATGGGATTCCATCCTAAGAATATCAAGGCACCGTTGAGGGTGGCCATCCAATATTTCTCGGATATACTTAGCTCCCGTAAGAATGGATGTGTTCACTGGAATCTTTTCCTCCTAGAAGATATACAATATATTATCGGAAGACAAGAAACATCATCTCCTCCTCCTCCTCCTCCTCAGAATCAGTACATGACTCATATCCATCATCATGGTTACTCAGATCCATTATCTAGCGAGAAGAGATTACAAAATAAATACCGCAACTCTCCTTCAAAGTAAACACAGTAGTATATATAATCTATGTTATGACATTGGAATAAAAGGAGCACTAGCACATCAAGATAACGAGATTAGTGTAACATAAAAAGATATTACCATACTTTTATTGATTGATGTAACAGTTGAGTATAGATGTATATAGACAAGCACATGCGCAAAACAATGAAGAATAAATCAGTGACACACACACAAGATGGACTGAATGCTTTTGAGTTTATTAAGTACCTTCAGTTCTGAGCTTTAAATGTCAAAATAGCTTCACAGAATCTTGAATCCTCCAAATCACTCTTAACAGTTCTGCATTGCACAAAGACAGCAATGAGCCAATGATATCAGTAGCAATAATAGGTGCTGCAGTTATATAACTTATCAAACAGGCCCAACTTAGTTAGCATTCTATCTGCACAACTGGACAAAGAAAACAGATGAACTATTCCATGGAAGTTTATTGGACCCTGTTCATAAACAAATCATTGGACCATTGTTCATCTATTTGTTTATCAGTATTTCTAGGTTTACATCAATCTGAACTTCGACAACAGCTAATGAACTGAATTCTTCTGAAACTTTGGCAGTAGCTGTTAACTGGCAGGAGGGTTAGGGCTAATCATGACCAAGCAGGAAGGGGCGGGGAGGGATGGCAGAGGAGGAGGAGGAGGAGGGAGGATACCTTGGTGGAGCAGAGGAGATTGAGCGATTCGCCGTCACGGTCAGGTCACGGCTGCCGGCCAACGTCGCCGTCATGCTGGAGCGAAGTCGCCGTCACTGTCATGCTGCGAGAGCGAAGTCGCCCGTCACCGTCACGGCCAGGAACGAAGTCGCCATCGTCGGGCGCGCTTAACCCCCGTCGTGGCCACCGTCTTCTGCGCCTCACCACGTCGCCGTCGCGAACGCCGTTGCTTGACGCGTGGACACCAGCGCCGGCGCCTCCCGGCGGCGCAACTCGATCTAGGTCTCGAGCGAGAGGCGAGGTAGGGAAAAACGACGGCCTCTGGTCTGTATCGGATACCGGCCTGATACGGGTGTAAACGAGAAAACCAGTGTAAAACTTACAGCCCAAAAACGACATGCCAAGCACCAACGACAGACTCATCCGTTTTTATTTTACAGGGGTATATTTTACAGGTGTATTGGGTCCAAAAACGAGGAACCAAGCGGGGCCTTAGTTGTTCTACTGTTTAAAATAATGCGGATGTACGCTTTGAAGTATGTACTGTAACATGATGTATCCAGTTAAATTGAGTCAAAGTCGCGCACATTTGGTCAGCCGTCCATGTTCTGACCACAGTGCAACGCCATCACGCTAGCCCCGTGCCTACCAGTGAGCTAGTCACGTATAGAACAGTGCAGCAGATCGCCTCAGTACTTCAACCACTGTAGACGAATCCGCGTGCACGATCTTGACGTTTCATCGAGTTGACTTTTCATAACAAATGAGAATCCCAGTGGATGAAACATGATCTGCAACTCTTTTTCTTCTACAAACGTCTTCAGATGTGTTTGCTGCCACAAATAGTTTTTTTCGTGAAACTAGTTCAAATGGAAAGAACTAATCGGAAGTTTGGAGCGCCAAAATTCGTGCAAAACCACAAAATAACAATGGAGAAAACCAATCGAATTTTAGAAACGTCATCGTACCTGGCTTTTTTTTCATGAGTCACAAAACAGATGTATATACTCATAAAAAATTATACCCAAAATAACCATGGCGGAAATCCTTCGAATATTAGAACCATGTTTTTCGCACGCCAACTCCATTGTGCTGAAAATCGGATGGAGGGCGTCTCGTGATGTAGAGACGGATTGACAGAGTGATAACGGTTACATATCAGCCATCAAAAAAGAAAAGTTGTCAACCAAGACTGATCATTTTCAAATAAGAGGGTTAAGTTTTGAAACTAGAGGAATAAGTTTTCAAGCAAGAGGAAACCATTATTGGAAAAGAGGAACAGTTTACGAATGATTTTGACAAGTTTTCCAAATCTTAAATTCGGGGGGCTTGTATCGAGATATGCATTCTAATCATTCTATTAACGCGTAGTGATGGGTGGAAGTACTACACATGAGCACGGTCAAGATATCCATTGTTGCTGAATTTTTGGTCACGTGTGATATTGCTTGAAGCTACGTCGGTATCTCCCTAAAGAGAAATGGATGATGCAGCACATCAGTGGTAGGTACTTCTCTCAGATATGAAACCAAGGTTATCGAACCAGTAGGAGAATCAAGCAACATAACGTAAACAGCTCCTGCACACAAATAATAACACCTTGCAAACCGACGTGTTAAAGGGGTTGTCAATCCCTTTCGGGTACGGCGCCTCAAGATGGTGCTTGGACGGGAGAAAGTTGTAGTAGATTGAATAAATAGATCGCAAATAAGATAAAGTGCAGTAAAGTATTTTTATATTTTTGGTTTAATAGATCTGAATAAAAAGAGCAAATAAAATAGATCGCAAAGGAAAATATATGAGAAAGAAGACCCGGGGGCCGTAGGTTTCACTAGTGGCTTCTCTGGAGAAAAATAGCAAATGGTGGGTGAAGAAATTACTGTTGGGTAATTGATAGAACTTCAAATAATCATGACGATATCCAGGAAATGATCATTATATAGGCATAACGTCCAAGATTACTAAACCGACTCCTGCGTGCATCTACTACTATTACTCCACACATCGACCGCTATCCAACATGCATCTAGTGTATTAAGTTCATGAAAAAATGGACTAATGCAATAAGAACGATGACATGATGTAGACAAGATCTACCTATGTAGAGATAGACCCCACCGTTTTATCCTTAGTAGCAACGATACATACGTGGCTTTCCTTCTGCCATCGGGATCAAGCACCGTAAGAACGAACCCACTACAAAGCACCTCTTCCCATTGCAATATAAATAGATCAAGTTGGCCAAACAAAACTCAAGTATCGGAGAAGAAATACGAGGCTATAAGCAATCGTGTGCATATAAGAGATCAAATAAACTCAAATAACTTTCATGGATATAAAAAGATATAACTGATCATAAACTCAAAGTTCATCAGATCCCAACAAACACACCGCAAAAAGAGTAACATCATATGGATCTCAAAGAGACCATTGTATTGAGAATTCAGCGAGAGAGGAAGCCATCTAGCTACTAACTACGGACCCATAGGTCTACAAAGAACTACTCACGATCATCGAAGAGGCACCAATGGAGGTGGTGAACCCCATCCGAGATGGTGTCTAGATTGGATCTGGTGGTTCTGGACTCTGTGGCGGCTGGATGAATATTTCGTCGACTCCCCTAGGGTTTTGGGAATATTGTGGTATTTGTAGAGCAAATAGGCGGTCCGCGGGGCACCTGAGGTGGGCACAACCCACCAGGGCGCGCCTGGGCCTCCTGGACGCCCTGGTGGGTTGTGCCTCCCTCGGGCACCCCCAGGCCCAGCCAGGGCCCACTATGTTCTTTCTAGTCCATAAAACATCTATGTAAAGTTTCGTTGCATTTGGAGTCCGTCTGATATTGATTTCCTATGATGTAAAAAACATGCAGAAAATAGCAACTGGCACTTGGCACTATGTCAATAGGTTAGTACCAATAATGATATAAAATGACTATAAAATGATTATAAAACATCCAAGATTGATAATATAACAACATGGAACAATAAAAAATTATAGATGCATTGGAGACGTATCAACGTGTCACAAAATGATTTGTTTTTTCACCAAACATGTTAGCAAAAATAACCATGGAGGAAACTCGTCAGATTTTCATTGTGTTTGAACGTCCAGCTTCTCTCCATGAGAAGGATCATGTTCTTTGTTATTTTAAATTGGGTGGAACAATGTTATTGAAAGAGAAGAAAACATTTTATCATGTTATTGAAAGAGAAGAAAACTGTACACACTATGGCTTATCAATCCTTTATGTTTATCCATTTTTTATTATATAAAAATTGAGCAGCACTATCATGGTTTTCCATTGTTTTGTACGTTTAGGTACTCTCCATGGGCAGGACCATGGTTTATTTTTGTCTGAGAACGGGTGTAACAACGTTATTGAAAAAGGAGGAAAGGTAGTTTTTCAAATGAGTGTAAATTATTATTGTAAGAGAAGGAATCATTTTTCTATGGTGGAGAAATATTTTTATATTATGATTATCCTTTTTATTTTTAAATTTATAAATGCAATTACCACCCATATCATGGTTTTCATTGTTTTGAACGCTTAGCTACTCTCCCTGAAAGCAGTACCATGGTTTTTTTGGTATACCCACAATGTCTTATCGCTGCTCGGTAGGGGAGTTTTTCTCATTGCTTATGCTTTTTTCGTTACATAAAAATTGATCAATGCAACTACTACCCATGAGCACCATCATGGTTTTTGTTGTTTTGTACGTTTAGCTACTCTCCATGAAAAGGATCATGGTTTTATTATTTGGAATGGGTGGAACTATGCTATTGAAAAAGGAGAAATGGGTTGATAGAATTGAAGTTAATTCAACGAGTTAAATAAGTCCCCCAGACTACACCCACAACGCCTTGCCATTTTTTCAATGGTGAAGAAATAATTTTGTATTATGTATATCATTTTTTGATTTTCTTAATTTTGATCAATGCAACTACCACCCATGCGGAATATCATGTTTTTCATTGTTTTGAATGTTTTAGCTACTCTCCATGAGTAGTAGAAAGATGGGTGGAAGTACCACATGCGAGTATAGGCGAGCTATCCATTGTAGCTGACTTTTTGGTCACGTGTCAAAAAATGATTGTTTTTCTCACCAAACATGTTAGCAAAAATAACCATGGAGGAAACTCATCGGATTTCCGTTGTTTTGAACGTCCAGCTTCTCTCCATGAGAAGGATCATGTTTTTTATTGTTTTAAATTTGGTGGAACAATGTTATTGAAAGAGAAGAAAACATTTTATTATGTTATTGAAGGAGAAGAAAACTATACCCACTATGTCTTATCGGTTGATAAGGGATTTTTTTATTATGTTTATCCATTTTTTGTTATATAAAAATTGAGCAGCACTATCATGGTTTTTCGTTGTTTTCTACGTTTAGGTACTCTCCATGGTCAGGACCATGGCTTATTTTTGTCTGAGAACGGGTGTAACAATGTTATTGAAAAAGGAGGAAAGGTTGTTTTTTCAAATGAGTGTAAATTATTATTGTAAGAGAAGAAATCATTTTTCGATGGTGGAGAAATATTTTTATATTATGATTATCCTTTTTTGTTATTTTTAATATGATAACTGCAATTACCACCCATGAGAAGTATTATGGTTTTCATTGTTTTGAATGTTTAGCTACTCTCCCTGAGTAGCACCATGGTTTTTTGGTATACCCACAATGTCTTATCAGTCCCTAGTAGGGGAGTTTTTCTCATTCTGTTTATTCTTTTTTCATTAGATAAAAATTGATCAATGCAACTACTACCCATGAGCACTATCATGGTTTTCGTTGTTTTGTACATTTAGCTACTCTCCATGAAAAGGAACATGGTTTTTATTGTTTGGAATGGGTGGAACTATGCTATTTATAAAAGAGAAATGGGTTGACATAATTGAAGTTAATTCAACGAAAGTTAAATAAGTCCCCAGACTACACACACTATGCCTTTCAATATTTTTGATGGTGAAGAAATAACTTTGTATTATGTATATCATTTTTGGATTTTCTTAATATTGATCAATCCAACTACCACCCATGAGGACTATCATTGTTTTCATGGTTTTGAACGTTTTAGCTACTTTCCATGAGCAGTACCATGTTTTATATTGTCTGTTTTTGTTTTTCTTAATATTGTTTTGAACGGGGTGGAACAATGTTATTGAAAAAGGAGGAATGGTTGTCTTTTCAAACGAGTGTAGATTATTATCAAAAGAGAATAAATCATTCAAAAAATTAACCCTCCTAATCCAAAACATGTTTTCATCCGCTTCGAAACAATGAAAACCATGAGAGTAGCTAAACAATAAAAACACCATGATAGAACTGGTTTTGTCACGAGTCACAAAAAGTTTGGTTTTTTCAACAGTAATTTACACCAAAAATAACCACGAAGAAAACTCATCAAAAAAAATCATAATAAACTCCTTGGTTCTTGCAATCGTCATTCTTTGGCGCAAACTCAAAGAGTGATAACGGTTCCATATCATTCATCAAATAAAAGAAAACAATATCGAAAGAGAGGTAACAATTATATGAATGAGTTTACCAAATCGGTAGATCAACTTCATTTAATGTTTTCAGTGGATAATGGTTTATATTGTTTCAAAATGGGTGGAACCAGTGGATCATGGTTATTGAAAAAGGAGAAACAGATTTTTTTGTGATGGAACAAACAAAATCCATCAAAGAGGAAGCAGATTTGCACACAGACACAAACTGGTACTATGGGCCCAATCGTTTTTAATATGGCCAAGATCCACCAGACGATAAATCTAATTATACAAGATAGCACCAGGCGTTGAAATGATAGCAAATACTAGTACCAGATGATTAAACTGGTTCAAGGGATTTAATTATACAAATACTAGTACGAGGCACACGATTCTGGGACGAGTAACCCACTTAGCATCACACTTCAGGGTCCACCACATCCTGTGGAGGCAAGGTGCCTGCTTCCGGCAGGGTGAGAACCATCCTCATGAGTTGCTGTCTCAGACGGCATCAGCTGGTCCCGCGAGAAGACAAATACAACAAAACAAACATCTATCGTGTCCCACCGCATCAAACATTAATATCGGTGCAAGAACATGGAGAATTGTTCAGTTTACCCACCTTCCAAATCTCTTTCTCGCATGCATTCACCATCAAACCACCACATACAGTGAATGTTGTAAAAGGTGGAGTCATTGCTGCCACAAGACATCAATCCAGTTAGAACTGCAAGCAAATCAATTAACCAGGGCAAACTTCTAATGCATTCTACCTTGAGGACGGCTCATGCATCATGCGGTGTGCTTTCCTTGTGAAATCATCCTCTCTAACGTGACACCCATCAAAAAATGTCTCTATGCACTTGCACAGAGCTTAACAGGAGCCTGTCCATGCAGCTTGTATGTTTCCTTTCCAGCTCAAGAATGATGTATTGCGCCTCTTAGGATCCATCACATGAACAATCTTCTTCATCATGTCAAAGATATACAGCACGTGGTAGCCACTCCCACCCTTCATAGGCAACAAGATTCAGCGAAAGACAAACATGGCAGGTGATGTCAAATGCTTGTAGTTATACGGGACTGAGAAAAGGAAGGGATAACAAGAAATTACCAAATGGCAGGTCTTCACATCGTAACACACACGCTCTCCAACAAACAAGCTCTTTATGTAAGGACCTGACAAGAAATCGTAGCCTTCCTCCATGACCCTGGCCTGCAATTATACAACAAACTTCAGCCACTCCCTTTTGTGACACCTTCCATCATGCTCGATCATAACCATGTTTACAGCCTCAAAACCCTTGTCATCAAGCCCCGGCTGGTAAAATTTTGCATAAAACTCATTTCCAGACATTACTATGTGGGGCGCCCAGGTGATCAAACCATCTACTGAAAAAATGCGTGAGAATCATTTAGTAACCTATAGGAACAGAAAAATTCAACTAGTACTCTCTCGCCACCTTACCTGTCCAAAACATCACGTGAGCACTGAGTCATGTTTTCCCATCCTTTGTTGGCGCATCGGTGAAACAAACTCGTAAGTGAAGCCAGGTATGCTAAATGGAGATCTCCGTGATATGTGCATGCCACGGAGTTGCCGCCAGAGTTCTCACCACAAATGCCTCCAAAGCTTGACAACAAATTCAATTCTTTGGGAGGGTCGCCTACGACAAGGAAATCAGCACTTGATTAGATCAGAATGGCATGTTTATAAAGGAAACTGTTTTTCCTGCAGATAGAACTTACGTTTTCCCTGGTAAATAATAATCTCACCCCCTCATCAAAGTCTCTTTCTTTTCTCTTCCCAGGTGCACAAATCCCATGTTTTCATTAGGGCGTGACACATTAGCTAGGCCACCATTTAGATAAAACTGTCCAAAAGACCCCATGGACATACAAATCGGCACACTTGGCCATCTGGTTTAGGTCCGCCTCCCCGGGCAGCATTAAGGACGAACCTGGACAGAAATAAAATGAATTCATTAAATTCAACTACCACTATCCATCTCACTGTCGCTATGTACAGTTATTCTAGTACTCACCCCTATCCGTCTGCTGAAGGGGCTCATGATTGGGGGCCGGGCGATGCACTGGTTCAGGACAAATGTCAACTGAATGGCGACAGAATGTTCAGCGCCAAGAGCAATAAATTCGTAACATATATCAGACTACAAAAGGAAATCATACCAGGACGGAAAACACCCGCTGCAGGAATGAATTCGCTAGGATTTAATGCTTCAGTTCGGCTCGTCCCCTCTCTAGTCCCGCTGTAGGCACCTGCATATTGATGAACAATCATTTTCTGTTTACCATATAAAGCCAGACAAAATGGATAGGACCTATTACGCACTAACCGTTTATACCTGTTTGAGCTGCCACAGCAATCAGTTGATGTTTAAGATCGTTTCTAGAGTCTCCCAGGCCCAGCTCATCTTACATACTTAATTAAAGCTTCCATGTGCCTTCTCGTCATTACCCTCTCATTTTCCATGTGCATTTCAATCTCCCTGCGCATGTTATTGTTCACAAAGCATATGGGGCCGCTGTTAAGCTCAGCTAGCCTCTGGGAAAACTTCTTGTTGCGTTCTGTACTAGCCAGTGAATGCTCATGCAGCGACCTGTCTATGAAAGCTTTAGCCTGAAACATAAGTACAGTCAGTGGTCAGCGCCCCTCACACAATGAAAACATGCTAATCCAAGAACTAGCTTATACACGGGACGATTAGGATTCACCTCTGCGATTTTGCGCCTGACATGTGTCGTGTCCCACGGGAGGTTTTGAGTTGGCACCACCGTAGGCTGTTACACATTTCGAATCAGTTCACGCAAGAGCTTTCGGAAAACAAATTTTTTAAAATAAGATAACATGCGTCTCTCACCTTCATCACACTTACTGCTTAGGAACGGAGCCAGGGATGGTATTCCCAAGTACTTTCTCCGTTTCGAATTACTTGTCGCACATATGGATGTATCTAGATGTATTTTAGTTCTAGATACATCAATACATGCGACGAGTAATCCGGAACGGAGGGAGTATAAGTTTGGAGAGGTGGCCAGCTGTGAAAAACCTTATTCTTGGACGCACAAACAGATAGGGCTTGACAAATGCAGAGCAGTAAACAGAATCAAAGTCTGCGCGAAAACAAAGCACGCTCGTCAACTCGTTCTAGTGTGAACACGGCTAACTAAAACTCATAGCCCTGATGACGCTGCCCAATCCTACTCACCTGCAACACTAATGCGCATCCGTACACATGGGGCATCCTCCCTTCTCTTAAAACCTGCTTGCATCTTGCTGCCGCCTGCCGCACGGAGAAGTTCCGTGTGTATATATTTCCCCAGTTCACCTTATGCAGGTTCGAGGGGTCCATGCATATCCCATACTCTTCGCTTGGGACTGTTGTTCTTTTGTCCCTAGGACTGAACAAGTGGCAATGCAAAGCATGGCAAAACCAACCTAGGTTTTGACTTTGTCTTCCTCGGAAAAGGGGGTTTGACATGGTTTTTTGAGAGCCCACCTCAGGTCAGAGGGCGTCACGTACAAAGGGAGATCTTCTAAATCTAGCATAGACCTAATCTTTTTGAGATGGGCTATCGTGGTTTTTTTTTTCTTGAAAAAGGAGCGCAACCCCGGCCTCTGTATTAGAAAGATGCATACGGCCACATTTATTAAAAGCAAATAGGTCCAACAAAGATCATGAACTCCGTTACAAACTAGTGCCCAAATGGCTCACAAAGAGCGAATAATAAAAGCCACAGCCGCATGCAAAATAAAGATAGAAAAACTAATTGCCTATCCTATTACATGACCGCCATCCAAACCGGCTGAATATAGCCCGAGCTACCATCTCCCATCGGACAGATCCAGTAACGAAATGCTCCCTGGCCTCCGTCCGAGTGAGTAGCGACCACATACGGATCAACGTAGTAGCTCGGAAGATGACCTGCAAAAAATGAGTATTTGTTGTTCCGTTAAAAATCAAATCATTCCTGCAGTTTCAAACTACCCAAAGTAAAGCACATACTTTGTAAGATGTTGTGAATGAGTATTTGTGCAGCATATGTGCTTTCTATCTCGATCTCTCCCCCGATAGGCGTGCCTAAGATGTTGTGAATGTCAATCTTGTTAAAAGTGACGTAGACACCTTCTTCTATCTTAAGGGCAGAGCGCTCGGCATCAGTGTTCAGTAACAAGTTCGACGAGAACTCAAGGTCCATGTGCATGAAGTTGTCTACGTTCAGCATCCCCCCGAGCCCAATATCCACTACGGCCGCTCTCTGGTCGGCCGTAAACTAAACTACTACTTCATACACATCTTTTGGAGTGAAACAACTATCAACATGGATCTTGATACCCTTGGATTTCTTCCTAGACTCGTAGAACCCTCGACCATGACTTATTCCTATGCGGGTATTTTTTAGCGTACACATCTAGATCGTCCGACATCTAACGAATGAAAGAACAGATAAGGAGCCTACCAAAACACCTTATATTTAATTGACAGCCCCGCGTCGCCCACTCGCGGGCGACTCGGCGCTTACCCTAGCCGCCCGCGAACTCCACCTCCCCCGCCGCCTTCCTCCCGCCGCAAGCGCCGCTGGCAAAGCTCACAAGGCCGGGCGCGGGCGGCGGGCCTCTTGGTTTTCACCCTCTTGTGCAGTTCGGGCGGTGCGTGGCGCCGTGGTTCGCAGGGTGTTGGGGACGGCGCGAAATGACGGTGGCATGCGAGCTCACGGAGGCGCGCGGTGACGGGCGCGGGCCGGACTTGTGGAGGCGCTGATCTGGGCGCGGCGAGCTGGCGCTGTCAGGCGCGCGTGGCTCACGGAGGTGCCGATTTGGGCGCTGGGCGAAGCTGGCGCCGACGGAGGCGACGGGCGCAGCGCAGCGCGGGCTTGGCGGCGCCGGTTCGACAAGCGCGCGCAAGGGCGCTCATCTGCAGGGGAGCGCGGCGAGCGGTGCTGCGGCATGGCATGGCGGTCAGATCCAGGGCGCTGCGAGTGGATGGTGCTCGCCGCTTCGCATGCATCTGCGGCGTGCCAGTCGCGGGTGGCGCACGTGGGGCTCCGGGGCGCCCGGATCTGGCGCGTAGGAGGCATGCTGGGCAGGAGGGCTCCGGCCAGCGCGGATCTGGCCGCGGTGGACGCATGGTGACCGCGGGCGGTGCAGGAGAAGAAGGGCTCCGGCCGCGGTACGGATGCGGGGTGCAGGACCGATATGGTCTCTGCAGGCCCGCCGTCGGGGAGGCTTGGCGGTGGCCTCACAGATGGTGGCGCGCCTGGCTGTGGGGGCGCGATTCGCTGGAGGCACAGGTCGACCTCGGCCTGCTGCGTGGGAGTGGCTGTCCCGGGTGATAGCCTGGTCGGTGCCGGCCGACCGACGGCGACGGCGTATGTGGGCGTCGCTATCCTCCTTGGAGGCGTCATCCGGATTCACACAGCTAGATCTCCTGGACCAGGTCCTTCGGGTGAAAACCCGGATCCTGCTGCAGGGTCGGGCGGTGGCGTCGTCTTCAACGTCGTTCCCCTCTTTAGGGCACCGTCTTGAAGACTTTGATCCCATTGGTGCTTCCTACAACTGGACGTGCAGGGTGGCTTCTGTGGCAACAATGACGGTGGTGTGCAATGTCGGAGGCGTGGCCTTGGTCGTGGTAGTCGGCTCTCCTTCTCCGGCGTGTCCGTGGGTGCGCCTCGACTGCCTGTTGCTGTGAAGTCGAAGCCGCGGTGGGGGCCCGGTGGTATACAATGACACGTGACAGATGGCTCATTCGGTGATCCCTTGCGACGCCACCCCTGCCTAGTTTTCCTTAGTAGTACACCGTCGGAGTCAGAGCTGCGCTGCCTAGTATGGGCCGTGTGAAGTGTTGTGCTGCAGCTATTAGGGCTGTTGTTTTTTCCTTTCTTTTCTTTTTCTTTGATCTTCAGATCTGGTCCTGTGACCTTCACCATCTTGTTGTTTTCTCGCTGCTTCCTGCTATTATCAATGAAACGCCAGCGATGTCGGACCTTTCAAAAAAAGAACAGATGAGGAACAAGCAAGGACCCAAGAACAATGAGGAAGAAGGAACAAAAGAGCAAGAAAAAACATATCAGTAAGCAACCAAAGGCAGAGCGACGACTAAGTGGAGGGAACGGAAAGAATGCTCACCCCGTCGTCGGTCGCCGCTCCCAGCGCAAGGCACTGGTCCAGCTCGCCGCTCCCAGTTCGAGAGGAAGAAGGAACTTGTTCTTGCACTGGTTGAAGCTCTCCTTGTGCCGAGCTAGCTTGCCGGGGACGCGTTTCTTATGCAAGCGGTGCTGCGAGCAAGGACGATGAAGTAATGGCTGACTAAACAGGCCTCTGCGTAGCCGTCAACTCGAGCTGCCACGGCGGCAAAGCGTCATGATGGCTTCTGTACACATCGGCAGTGGATTCAAAGCAGCAGCCTCTCCGCGGTCCATCTCCTTGCGAGCACCGTACTATGTGGATTTTTTAAACAAACGCGATTGAGTGTACGACCCAACCATGGCATTACGTAGTGCCGAAAGCGAGGGTCACTGCTGCCACGGGCACACGTGATCCATCCTCGCCAGATCGCATTTAGCTCCCTCCTGGCATTAATCAATTTTCGGACAGCTCGACATAAAAAAAATGAAGAAGCCGGGCTTTAACTCGCTGTTATTACAACAATATCATTAAAAAGCGGCTTGGAATTTTATGAGGCGAGACCCATCGAAGCAACCAACGGGAGCAACACAGCACAAGCAACCAGTCATGGCTGGGGCGAGCTGTGTATACGTCTCCACAATGTACTGTCACGCCTGCTGATCGATCAGCAGCAGACTGAAGAGTGCAGGTTCAGAGTCTGAACCCGCAACGGCATGACCTGGTCAGCGGACCGAGCCGGGCCCAAGGGTCGGGAGTAGGCGTGTGTGTGGCCAGCTGGCACTGCTTACTTGTATGTCTGTGTTTGGACAATGAGGGTATCGAAAACCAATTGAATCATTCCTTGCCGTCGACTCCCCTCACGCTTTCCTCACCTACTCGCTCTCCTCTCTCACCCTCGATCCCCCTTCCCTCTCGCTATCAGATCCACCACAGGGGCGTGACAATCTGGTATTCAGAGCCCAAAATTTTTCTTCCCCACTACCGTTTGCTCGAGATCGATCGGTAACATCCACCGGGTTAGGTGTGTGTCGCTCCGGCGAGCTCGCACAAAATCCTGCCCGGGTCTGACCAGATCTAGCACGAAATCACGGCACCACCATCCAAGCCTCGCCCAGACTACCAGATGCTCGACGCCATGACGGAGACCACGGACAAGTTGCAGATCTTGCTCGAGTCCACATCCGCCATCTCGACGCAAGCCGAAGACCGCCGACGAAGCGCCACCAGCGCAGATCGCTTACAACGACTAGGTCTCCGCCGAGATCAAGCACCTCTCCAAGCAAATCGACCTCACGCAAGCCGATGTGGATGAGGCGCAAGGCGGCGCCCACGGTCGACTCCGGCGGTGACCGCTCTCGGAGGCGCATCCCCATCGGGTGTCACGAACACCGGGACTCCTCCGCCCGGCCCACCACCCCGCCACCACCGACACGCCCTCCGCCGCTACCCTCTACACGGATGGCGCGCCCAGCCTTCCGCTCGCCTCCACAACCACGGACCACCGCTGCTACCCGCGTGGTCACCGGCGCCCTCGGAGCCAGATCGCCACGGCGACCACTACATCAAGCCGCCCAAGCACGATTTTCCGCGGTTCGACGACGACGCCCCGCGCATATGGCTGGACCGCTGCACCACCTACTTGCGGCTGTACCGGTGCCACAACACAACTGGGTCACCACCGCAAGGCCAGACATGGATGGCCTGGCCGCGATGTGGCTCCAGGCCTATCGACAGACACACCCAGGGGTTTCGTGGCATGCTTTCAGAGCTGCTGTGCAGGAGGAATTCGGTCCAGAAGAGTTTGATGTTCAGATGCACCACTTTGTTCAGTTATGTCAGACCGGCAGTGTTCAGGAATATCGCCAGCAATTTGAGACAGCAATGTACCATCTGCTGGCGTTGGACCCAACTCTGAGATCCAAATTCTTCATATCGCAGTTCCTGATCGGTCTCAAGGACGAGCTGCGCCTGGGAGTTCGACTGCAAGCACCAACCAGCATCACTCGCGCTGCTGTGTTCGCTCGCATTCAGGAGGAAGAACTGGAGAAACGGCGCACCCCGCGTCCGCGCATCGCACCAGTAGGACGTCCACCACCACCACCACTTGCACCGCCAGAAGTTGTTGCTCCAGCTCAAGGCCGCAGCCGCATTTCACGGCAAGGGGCAATGAATATGCACGAGAACGACAACTGAGAGAGTTCCGCAGAGCGAACAGTCTCTGTTTTCGCTGCGGGGACAAATACTCGAGGGAGCATCAGTGCAAATGTACAGGCCAGATTCTGATGATCGAGGTTGGCGACTTCGGAGAAATTTTGTCTGACGACACCGTCCACGCCTCGCAATTACCGGATGCACTCGCAGATCAAGAGCCAGAGTGTTGCTCACTCTCACAACATGCGCCGTCAGTGAGGAAACACCTCCACGATTCGCCAGAGCACAGGTGGGTGATCGATCATGCTTCAAGCAGGACTCAGAAGTACACACTGCTTCATCGCTGAAACATTTCTCGCGCGACCGACATTCGCATGACGGAGAAACTACCACCGGTTTCAGTTTGCTTCGCCAACAAGGTGGACTGCAAAGGTAATCAAATAGTGAGAGGTTTGGAATGGCAAGTGCCTGGCCACACCTTCCACACTAATCTCCGCGTGCTGCCACTCAGCGCCTACGATGGCCTTCTGGGAATCGACTGGCTGGCAGCTCACAGCCCCATGAACTGTCACTGGCAGGAGAAAATGATCGCGTTTGAAACAGAGGGCAAACAAGTGCAGTTGCAAGGCGTACGAACTTCAGATTTACCCCCATCGCCGAACTTGATGCTTATGAATTGCATCGTATGGAGATAGCTAACGACATCTGGACCGCAGCACTGGTCAAAGTCGAACGGACTGACAAACCTGAACCTGCACCTCCACCTCCCCGATTCGTAAACTTATGTCCGAATATGCAGACGTGTTCGCTGAACCTAAGGTATCGCCTCCCAAACGACAAAGATGATCATGCAATCAATCCGAGCCGGAACAACACCTATCAACACCAGGCCCTACCGCTACTCGCCAGCACAGAAAGATGAGATCTAAAAGCAGGTTCAGGAGATGCTGAAATCGGGTGTCATTGCCCACAGCCTGAGTCCATATGCAGCACCAGTGTTGTTAGTCAAGAAGAAGGACGGCTCGTGGCACTTCTCGTGGATTTCAGCGATTGAACACAGCCACCGCCAAGAACAAGTTCCCACCGCCAAGAATGGACGAGCTGCTCGATGAACTGGGTGGAGCAGCCTACTTCTCCAAGATCGACTTGCGAGCGGGCTACCATCAGATACGCATGAGGGAAGAGGATGAAGAAAAGACGGCTTTCAAAACGCACCACGGCCACTACCACTTCAGAGTGATGCCGTTCGGCCTCTGCAACGCGCCGGCAACTTTCCAGTGCCTCATGAACTCAATTTTCGGTCGCCATGTCCGCTAGTTTATCATTATCTTCCTAGATGACATCCTGGTCTTCAAGATCGATTTGCAGGAACACGACAAGACGGTCCTCGACCTGTCGGGCGCACCAGCTCTACGCCAAGGCCTCCAAGTGTTCGTTCACGTAGCAGGAGATTGAGTACCTCGAGCACGTCATCTCCAAGAACGGTGTCGCCACTGATGCCACCAAGACCAGCGCCATGAGTGCATGGCCGGTGCCCACGACGCCCACCGAAGCTCGCGGCTTCCTCGGCCTCACAGGCTACTACCGCAAGTTCGTGCTACACTATGGCATTATCGCTGGTTACTGGCGCGCCTCACCAAGAAAGGATTTCCACGACGACAAGGCGCAAAACCGTGTTCGAGCTGCTGAAGAAGGCGATGGTGAGCACGCCTGTTGGCGCTTTCCTCGACTTCAAGCGTCTGCTCGCCATCGAGACCGACGCCAGGCGACACCGGCGCCGGGCGCCAGATCGATGCAGGACGGTCGCCTGTCACAGACTAGCAAGGCGTCATGGTGGAATCATAAGCTCGGCGATGATAAGGAATTTCTCGCGTGATGATGGCCATCGACAAGTGGCGCCTATACCTCCAAAGATGCACCATTCGAGATCGTCACCGATCACAAGAGCTTGTGTTCCTTGGGTGATCAGCAGCTCGTCACGGATTTGCAGCGCAAGGCGATGTCCAAGATGGTGGGACTGCAGTTCACGTTCCGCTACAAGAAGGGCACAGACAACGGCACGGCCGACGCGCTCTCGCGAGTGGGGCACTTACTGGCCCTCGACGCGCTCTCCGTGTGCCAGCCCTAGTGGCTCCAGGAAGTGGCCAACTCGTACGAGACGGATGCGGACGCCCAGCAACTGCTCGCCAAGTTGGCCCTCTGCGACACCGACGACCAGGGCCGCACTCGCAGAAGGGTGATACGCCAGCGCGGGCGGCTCTGGATCGGCGCCAACACCGCGCTCCAAACCAAGCTGATCGCTGCACTCCACCACATGCTGTGGGAGGGCACTCGGGCGCCACCACCACTTACCAGCGCGTCTGCAAGCTCTTCGCCTGGACGGGGTTGAAGCACGCGTTCGAGGATTTCGTCAAACAGTGCCGCATATGCCAGCATGCCAAGCACGAGAAAACCCATCCAGTGGGCAAGCTGCAACCACTTCCAATTCCGCAACAACCGTGGCACGACATCACCATGGATTTTGTCGAAGGGCTGCCCAAGTCCGACGGGCTATGACGCGATCATGGTGGTCGCCGATCGCCTCACCAAGCACGCCGCGACTTCGTCCCCTCTCGTGCACCCCTTCACCGCGTCCAAGTCACGCGCACCTTCTGGGACCATATCATCAAGCTCCATGGTGTGCCGCACACCATCGTCTCCGACCACGACAAGGTGTTCACCAGCGCAATGTGGCGCGAGATTCTGGCCGTAGCGGGCACCAAGCTGCTGTACTCCACGGCGTACCACCCCCAGACCGACGGCCAAACGGAGCGCGTGAATCAGTGCCTGGAAATGTACCTTCGATGCGCCGTCCACGACACACCCAAGCAATGGCGACGGTGGCTCTCCGCGGCGGAGTTTTGGTACAATTCCTCCCACCATGCCTCGCTCAATGGTTCCCCCTTCAAGGCTCTGTACGGGAGGGAACCAAATCTGGGAGGCCTTCCGGGGGCGAGCTTCACCATGCCTGCCGATGCGCCTGCCGACGAGATCGACTGGGCGACCCACACCGAGCTGCTTCGCGCCCAGCTGATGCGTGCCCAAGCTCGTTTCAAGAAGCAGGCCGATCGTCATCGCGCAGAGCGTGCTTTTGATGTGGGCGAGCAAGTTCTCCTCAAGCTTCAGCCATACGCACAATCCTCCGTCGCCAATCGCCCCTGCAAGAAACTGGCGTTCAAGTTCTTCGGGCCGTTACTGCTCGAGCGCTGGGCAACCTGGCGATCGACAGGAATTGCCACCGGACAGCCAGATTCATCCGGGTCTTCCACGTCTCCCAGCTCAAGCCGTTCGTCCCCGACTACACTCCGGTCTTCTCCGAGCTGCCCAAGGTTCCAGACCTCACCTCTGACGACCATGATCCGGTGGCCATCCTGGACACCGCCGCATGATGAAGAAGGGGAACGCTCCCGTGGTGCAAGTGCAAGTACAATGGATCTCCATGTAGCCCTCCGCAGCAACTTGGGAAGACTATGCCGTCCTGCGTCAATGCTACCCCAACGCGCAGCTTTGGGAGGAAGAAGACGCCGCTGCTCGAGCGGGGGCAAATGTCACGCCTGCTGATCGATCAGCAGCGGACTGAAGAGTGCAGGTTCAAAGTCTGAACCCGCAACGGCATGACCTGGTGAGCGGACCGAGCCGGGCCCAAGGGTCAGGAGTAGGCGTGTATGTGTGGCCAGCTGGCGCTGCTTACTTGTATGCCTGTGTTTGGACGATGAGGGTATCGAAAACCAATTGTATCATTCCTTGCTGTCGACTCCTCCCCTCACGCTTTCCTCACCTACTCTCGTTCTCCTCTCTCACCCCCGATCCCCCTTCCCTCTCGCTATCAGATCCACCACAGGGGTGTGACATGTACCCGATCACATTTTCAAAAAACCGCTGCACTGTTCCCATGCCCCGCCCACATCACACACGTTGAGCGCCCCTGATCAAATCATGGTCGACCCCGTTCGGGCTGACCAAAAGGAAATCAGATCAAGACGCATGGGGCGCTAGGAATCTGATGTTTTTTTTTCTCTATTTTTTTGCGAAAAACTTCCAATCTATTCATCTTCAATCATGGCAGTACAACGAACACCAGAAATAAAATTACATCCAAATCCGTAGACCACCTAGCGACGACTGCAAGCACCGAAGCGAGCCGAAGGTGCGCCGCCGTCATCGCCCCTCCATCGCCGGAGACGGGCACAACTTGTTGTAGTAGACAGTCGGGAAGTCGTCGTGCTAAGGATCCACCGCGCCTCCATGGCCCTAGGGCCACCGGTGACGACGCGGACCTGCGTCGGCACCGGCGAGAGGCACGAACCCTAACTTTCTTTCTTGGAGGAGGAGGAGGAGGCAAAGCCCTGGCTCTAGTTCCTTACCCTTTTTTTTCTATTTTAGAGAGTTCATTTCCGCGGCGATCTTTGGTAAGAATTTTTTTAGATAACTTGTTACTTGAAGTTGCATCTGGCTTGTCCATACCATCTGGCTTGTTCCATCTGTCTTGCATTTGGCTTGAAAAAGGGTTCCGCCTCTTTCGATGAGAATTCTCAATCGAGGAACAATTTTCAATCGAGGAACTTGTCCCAAACATTCATTGACTTGGCTTATGTAAAAACGGTATATTCTCTTTCGATACTAACTTACACTCATTTCAACAACCAACCGTTCCTCCGTATACAATATCATGGGTCCACCGATTTTTTTTAAAACATGATACTGCTCATGGAGAGTAGCTAAACGCTCAAAACAATCAAAACAATGATAGTGCTCATGGGTATAATGAGCAATATGATCAATGGTAATATAACATACAATGGATAAACATAATAATTTGCATTCTCCATTCTCCCTATCTCTAAACGATAAAGCATTGTGGGGATAGTTGGCTTGAAAAAATGGTTTATTCTCTTTCGCTAATTATTTAAACTCATTTCAAAAATTTATTGTTCTTCAATCACATTTGTTCCACCCATTATGAAACAGTAGATAGCACGATCCTGCTCACGGAGAGCAGTTGGAACCCATGACAGTGCTCATGGGTAGTAGTTGCACTGGTCAAATAATTTCTATTATGACAACAATGGTCAAATGTCATAAAAAATTATTTAACCGAAGGTCAGAAAAAAATGGTTCTCGAGCGTTCTTCCGATAATAATTTACACTCATAAAAATTCAGAAAACAACCATTTCTCATTTGACAATTGCATGGTTGCACCCATTCTAAAAAATGATCCTACTCATGGAGAGTATGCGAACATAATAAAAATCTATTTCTGCCTTTCTGGGTAGAGTCTGATTGAAAAAATGATTCCCTTTATTTGAATAACATTCAAAGCAATTAAAAGCATGGTAGTACGCATTGTTCATTTTGAAAAACCAATGCTCATGCTCACGGCGAGTAGTTGCATTGATCATTTTAAGAATAACAAAACAAGACAAAACATAATATTTTTCTTAAGTAGCTAAACGTTCAAAGCATCTAAAAACATGGTAGTACGCATTGTTCATTTAAAAAAAACACAGATGATAAACATAAAATAAATATATTTCTCCACAATCGGCGATTGGTGATAGTTGGGGAACTTTTTTTACTCGTTCAATTAATTTCAATCATGTTGTGAAAAATGTTTTTCCTCTTTCCACAATAATTTACACTCGTACAAATTTTGGAAAAAAGTCAGTTCCTCATTTTTCAATAACATGGATCAACCCATCTTGACCTTCATGAAAAACCATAATCCTGCTCATGCAGAGTGACCACACATACGGAAACAATGAAAAACAATGATAGTGTTCATTCCTAATTTCCCACACGCACAATTTAAAAATACAGCCAGCAAATTTAAAAAACTCATTCCAAAAACAGCACACGCACAATCCCGCACGATTCAACATTTTTATTGGATGGTAGGTGGATACTTCACAGCACGCACGCAAACTTGTGAAACGGGGGGTTGGTACGGTCCAGCTCGGATGCTACTGGACCTTACAAGTATTTGGGCCTCTTACACGCAAGGCTGTCAACCTCGTCTTCGTCCTCCCATGAGGCCCATGCCCGCTTGTACAGGACAGCGGTGAAGAGACGGTCGACAGCTGGTTCATGTTCTATCTCTTCCACCAGATCAAGGAAGCGATGGGGACAATACCGCCTGCGGAACCAGTTTCTTCAGGCAAGAGATCTAAGGAGGACGGCGCGCCCATGGGCGCAGCAGATGCTGATTTGGAAGCAATGATGACGGAGCTCGGATTGAAGGAAGGAGACCTGCAAGATGTTGTGGTTGAGGAGGAGGAACTCCCTGTAGAATCAACCAGATGGATGACCCTAGCTAGGGTTCATACCGAGAAAATGTACAGCCAATATTGGTTCTTCAAGAACATGAGGGTTGCTTGGGACCTGGCTAAGGAGGTGAAAATCAGACCGCTGGAGGACAATCTGTACACGCTGCAATTCTCGTGCCTTGGCGACTGGGAACGGGTTATGCAAGATGGCCCCTGGACGTTCAAGGGTAAAGCGGTGGTCATTACTCCCTATGATGGTTTCACCAAGCCCTCCCTGTTTGACCTCACAAAGATAGAGATATGGATGCAAATCCATGACCTGCCCGGTGGTTTCTATCCAAAGATTAAAGCGCTCTCAGCCACGGTGGGAGAATTCATATACCAACCAAAATCTCAGGACTTTGAAGGAAACTTTGCACGCGTTCGTGTGAGTATTGACGTGACTAAACCCTTGAAGAATGTCGTTTCCCTAGTGATCAAGAAGAAGGAAGGTATGCAGCGTGTAATCTTCAGGGTTAAATTTGAAAGGTTGTCGGACTGGTGTGCTGTATGTAGCTATTTAGGTCACCTTTTCAAGGAGTGTGGAGATGGCGTGTGGCCACAGGAGGCTTTGGTCTTCAAGGACCTGAAAGCTTCATGGTTTAAAGGACCGGGTCTAGGCCCTGGCGAAAACAGAGGAAAAAGGAGTGGTAGGGGCCGGGTCGCTCTAGTGGTGGCCGGGGCTGTGGCACCACCCAATATAACAGTATGGAACTAGAAGAGAACATGGAAGAAGAGGATCACGAACGTGATGTTATGATGGAAGATGCTGATCAGAACAGGAAGAGGGGGCTCTGGTGCAGGCTAGTCTCAAACCACAGCTCCCCCCTACATCAGTCATGACGAACAAAGCCCCAATGCTTCCACCACCGAAGTGCCAAGAAGTCCCTCCTCAAACAGAGTCAAGAGGACCAAACCCGCTCAAGTGCTAATGAGACGGCCACACCAAAAGTTCAGCTCCCACCAAAACCCCGATGCGTTGCTTACGGGTTTCTAGCGGGTCGTGCCAGCGCAATGAGTTTCTGTCTTTGGAACTGCCGCGGGACTGGCAAACCCGCGACAGTTCATGAGTTTCGTGACCTCACGAGGCGATTTGCCCCCTCCATAGCTTGTATTATTGAAACACAGTTGGAGGGCTCTCGAGTAGAGAATTTAGCAGGGACACTAGGTTATAATAAAATTTTCGCAGTGAGTAGTTCGGGTAGGAGTGGAGGACTATGTATCTTTTGGAATGAGGAAATAAAGCTAGAAATTCTTGGTTATTCAGAGTATCACATTGATGTATCTGTTGAAGAAATGGTGGAGATCAAAACCAGGGTTACGTTTGTTTATGGTGAGGCACAGGTAAATGAACACTGCAAAACCTGGAACATGCTTACAGGAATTGTGGGAACACATAATCTGCCATGGGTGGTGATGGGAGACTTCAATGAGGTTCTACATGCACATGAACATGATGGAGTGGCAGCTAGAAGTCAAGCTCAGATGGATTCGTTTCGGGATGCTCTTACTGATTTGGGGTACAGGGGAAACAAGTGGACTTTTGAGCGAAGGGTGGCAGGGGGAACATACACCAGGGTCCGGCTGGACATAGGGGTAGCAAATCCGGAGTGGCTGTTGGCCTTCCCAGATGCTACAGTGGAACACAAGACAGCTACCACCTCCGATCACGTTCCACTGCTACTCAGTTTTCGCGACGTGCATGCATGTGCACGCGGACCGAGACAATTTAAGTACGAGCTTTATTGGGAGAGAGATGAGTCACACACAGCAGTAATTGCGGAAGGGTGGGGACAGCAGCAGCATGGTGAATTGGTGGATTCAGTGCGACAAAAGCTGATGCGTGTCTCAGGCGATCTGTCCCAGTGGGATCGCAATCATTTCGGGAACGTGAGGCTGCAGATCGCGGGACTACTCCGTAGGCTACAGGAGTTGCGCACATCCCCAGGAAGATCTGGACTCAATCATGAGGAATTAAAAATAACGGAAACACTGGTTGAATTATACCATCGTGAAGAAATTTTGTGGCGCCAAAGAGCCGATTAGAGTGGCTAATGCATCGGGATAAAAAACTTATTTCTTTCACCTCAGAGCCAGTCGGCGAAGGAGAAAGAATAAGATAAAAGCACTCCAGAGGGAAGATGGTCAGCTCACAGAAGATTTACTAGAGATGGAAGCCCTAACCACCTCGTTTTATAAAACGCTTTACACCTCTGAAGGCGTACAGAACATGGACCAAATGATCTCGACGGTGCCACGCAAGGTGACTCAGGGTATGAGCGAGATTCTTAATGCCCCTTATACTGACAAGGAAGTCAAGACGGCTCTTTTTCAGATGTTTCCTACAAAGTCGCCTGGTCCGGATGGGTTCCCAACACACTTTTTTCAGCGCCATTGGGAGATTTGCGGAGATGATGTCACAAAAGCAGTTTTGAGGATTGTTGAGGGCAATGAGTGAGCAGCCAGCATTAATGAAACAATCCTAGTTTTGATCCCAAAGGTAAAAGATCCTACATTGCTAACTCAGTTCCGGCCGATAAGTTTGTGCAACGTTTTATATAAAATTGCCTCTAAGGTAATTGCAAACCGGCTCAAGTTAGTACTTCTGGATATAATTTCTGAAGAGCAATCAACTTTTGTGCCTGGGAGACTGATTACAGACAACATCATCACGGCGTATGAATGCCTAGACTTCATGAAAAGAAATAAAGCAAAAAAGCACCAGTCTTGCGCTTTGAAACTTGACATGGCGAAAGCCTATGACAGGGTGGAGTGGGAATACCTCAGGGCAATAATGGTGAAACTAGGCTTCACAGAAAGATGGATAAATATCGTTATGGGACTAGTATCAACAGTGAAGTTCTCTGTCCAGTTTAATGGTAAGAAGCTTGAGGAATTTACTCCTACACGTGGAATCAGACAAGGGGACCCAATATCCCCATACCTGTTCTTAATAGCAGGAGAGGGCCTTTCGTGCCTCCTAAAATCTAGAGACGAGTCATCAAATTTGAGTGGCATGTAGGTGGCACCATCGGCGCCACCAGCTAACCACTTGTTATTCGCAGATGACAAACCGCTGTTTTTAAGGCTAATGGTATGGCCGCTACTGAGGTGAACCTAGTGCTGGATATATATTGCCAGGCTACGGGACAACGAGTAAACCATAGTAAATCTTCCATCTTTTTCAGCAAGGGGGTTCCTGAGACGGTTAGGAAGGAGATCAAGAATCATTGGGTGTACCGAATGAGACTCTAAATGAAAAATACCCGGGATGCCATCCGATGTGGGGAGCTCAAAGAATGGAGCCTTCAAATACCTAAAGGATCGCTTATGGGCCAAAGTTCAAGGTTGGATTGAAAATACTATGTCTTCAGCAGGAAAAGAGATACTTGTAAAGTCTGTGGCAGGTGGTCCCGGTTTTCTCAATGACGTGCTTTAAGCTTCCACGGGTTTATGTGAGCACCTCAATATGCTTATCAGAAATTCTGGTGGGGAGTAAAGATGGTAAGCAAGCCACACCGGGTCTCCTGAAGACTATGACACAACCCAAAGGCATGGGGGCTTGGGGTTTAAAGATTTCGAACTTTTCAACTTGGCCATGCCGCCAAGGTGCATGGCGTCTGTTTTAATTCCCGGATTCCCTATGTGCTCGCCTACTGAAAAGTATCTACTACCCAAATACTTCGGTACTTGAGTCTAATTTGGGGAATCACCCAAGCCAAATATGGAGGAGCTTGATCGAGGGGCGGGATACCCTCAATCTGGGTTTGATCAAAAGAATAGGCAATGGGGAAACGACCAGAATCTGGGAAGCAAACTGGCTGCCACGTGAGGAAATGATGAGACCGTATGGGTGCATCTCACAAAACCCACCGGAACTCGTCACGTCAGCCCAATGGGACAGACAGAGGGTCTCGGAAGTTTTCATGCCAATGGATGTTCCGGTAATAATGGCTATCCCTTTGTGCACCATGAATGTTCCGGATTTCTGGAGCTGGCATTACGAAAAGAATGGAAATTTCTCTGTTAAATCAGCCTATCGCATGCTGGTGGCGACAAGAGCTAGAAGAGAGGCATGGTTGGAAAGCACGGCCGGATCTTCCAGCACGTCCAGAGAGGAGGGAGCATGGAAAAAGCTTTGGAAAACTCAAGTGCCAGGCAAGGTGAGGATGTTTCTCTGGCGTTTGTCAAAACACTCGATCCCTACCAACGATGTGAGGGCACATAGACATATGAGTGACTCAACTGCTTGCGGCACCTGTGGCGCGCAGGACTCATGGAGGCATTCCCTAATAGAGTGTTCAATGTCCAGATGTATATGGTCACTGATGGACGAGGAGATCACGGAAAATCTTGCAGCTATAACTGAACCAAACGCCAAACAATGGCTGTTCACGTTGATGGAATCGATGTCACACGAGCTTTTTGTGAGGATCTCGTTACGTTGGGCGATCCGGCAGCGAGACGGAAGGCAATTCATGAAGAGATTTTTCAAAGCCCTCACTCTACACATGGCTTCATCACCAGTTTTATTGATGAGCTAGATATACTGAAGGTCAAACCACCCCAGGTGACTAGAGCTGCAGCAACAAGCAGGAGCGGAAAGCCGAAAGCCCCTCCTAATGCCATGCAAAGATCAATGTGGATGCTGGTGTCCGCAGGGGTAGTAGGGGGTCAAGAATATGGCGGTTTGCGTAGACGAAACCGGCGCGTATCTTGGCAGTTCATCTCTGGTGATTGCAGGACTGGACGACCCTAAAGCTCTGGAAGCGATCGCTTGCCGCGAGGGTTTGGCACTGGCGGCAGATCTCCAACTACAGAATTTTGTGATTCTTCCGATTCCAAGCAAGTTATCAGTAATATCAATAAGGGTAGCAGGGGCAGCACTGGAGCTGTCATTAGCGAAATACAAATTCTAGCAAACTCTTTCCAATGTAATTTCATTTTCGAGTCTCGTGCATCCAACATGGAGGCATAGTCTAGCCAAGTCATCGCTTTCACTGGGTCCGGGGCGCCACGTTTGGTTTGGCCAACCTCTTGATCCAAGATGTGTCCCATAATTTGTGGTTTTTGATGAATAAAACTTGGTATTCCCCTAAAAAAACCCAGATCAAGGCAAGCAACGGAATCGTTCTCACTGTAAAGATTTGATGGAAAACCTGTCTTTATTGATTCTGGGCAAATCCCTATTTATACAAGGATTTGGGGCGCCTCCGGAGAGGCGTCCGTTTACAATAGGCGCCTGTGGCGCGAGAAGACGCCCGTACGGACGTTCGCGTCCGTACAGCACTTTGGACACACGTGACGACTCTTAGCGCTAATGATGTCGCTTTATTCTTAACACTCCCCCTTGTACAAAGCTGCTTCTTCTACGTCTTGCATCCTTGTATAACTTTGAGAATATTGCTCTTAATCACAAGCGTATATGATCTTGAATAACTCCTCCAAAAACCCTGTGGGAAAAATATGAGGAGAATAGAACTTGATATGTTGTTAAAACTCCATTAAAACCCAGTAGGAAAAATAAGGAGAAAATGTTAGAAAATATGTTATCGTCTCTTTGATAACTTATATGAGAAAACCTTGAGGATAAAACTCATTGGTAAGTTTAGAGGACAATTAATATGTCTTGTATACACTCATTAAAACTCCCGGTGGGGAAAAATAGGATGTATGACATATATTCTATGTTGATATTACCTCATTAAAAACCTTGATGAGAACAATGAGAGTAATAAAGGGAAAAGGAATGCAATATAATGTTTGAGCAAGTTATGATTCAGAGAGATTCTCCCCCTGATCTTTGCAAATCTCGAAGTCATCGTGATACCAATCCCATGAACATATTTTTCAAATGTTGAAGCTGGGAGTGACTTTGTGAATAGATCAGCTAGATTATCGCATGATTTGACTTGCAAAATGTTTATCTTCCCTTTCTTTTGTAATTGATGGGGGGAAATAATTTAGGAGAAATATGCTTAGTGATATTGCTCTTTATGTAACCTGTTTGCATTTGAGCAACACAAACTGCATTATCTTCGTAGATAATGGTTGGAGATTCGATAGAACCTTTACCACATGATTTTTGTATGTGGTTTATCATTCTGCGAAGCCATACACATTCACGTGTTGCCTCAAGTAAAGAGATTATTTCAGAATGATTGGTGGATGTAGCCACTACAGTCTGTTTGGAAGACTTCCATGATATGGCTGTCCCACCATGTAGGAACACAAAACCGGTTTGTGATCTGGCATTGTGGGGGTCAGATAAGTAGCCAGCATCAGCATACCCAATCATATAAATGTCCAAATTTCTCTGAAATTGAAAGAATAGGCCAAGATCCTTTGTGCCTTGGAGATATCGAAAGATATTCTTAACTCCCGTCCAATGGCGTTTAGTAGGAGCTGCCCTATGTCTAGCCAGTAAATTCACTGCAAATGCAATATCAAGCCTGGTGCAATTTGTAAGATACATGAGCGCTCCAACGGCACTGAGATATGGAACTTCAGGTCCTCATATCTCTTCTCCATTATCCATTGGTCTAAATTGATCTTTCTCTACGTCTAGAGATCGAACTACCATAGGAGTTTTGGATGGATAGGATTTGTCCATATTGAATTTCTCCAATATTTTCTGGATATAGGCGGTCTGATGAACCAAAATACCCGAGGGAAGGTGCTCAAGTTGTAATACTAAGAAAAATTTGGTTTTACCCAAATCCTTCATCTCAAATTCCGTCTTTAGGTGATTGCGTGCTTCATCAATATCTTGTGTGGTTCCAATGATGTTCAGATCATCAACATACACGTAAATAATGCAAAATCCAGTTGTGGACCTTTTATGAAAACACATGGGCAATCATCATTATTGGAGTATCCTTTTTCGAAAAGAACTCACTAAGTCGGTTGTACCACATGCGACCCGACTGTTTTAAGCCGTATAAAGACTTATTTAGTTTTACACAATATGCGCTATGCGTTTTGCGTTTGGATTCGGGATTGGGACTCCATCAGGAACCTTCATGTATATGTCCGAATCAAGTGAACCGTAAAGGTAAGCGGTCACTACGTCCATCAACTGCATAGATAGACAATTTTGCACTGCCAAAGATATAAGATATCGGAAAGTGGTTGCACTCATTACCGGAGAATATGTTTCAGTGAAATCAATGCCGGGTTTCTGCGTGAAACCTTGTGCTACGAGCCTTGCTTTATATCTCACCACCTCTTTGTTCTCATTTCTTTTATGAACAAAAACCCATTTGAATCCCACGGGGAAAACTCTGGGAGGTGTAGGTATTGCTTCAGTGAATACCTTTCGTTTATTGAGCGAGGCTAATTCTGCTTGGATTGCATCCTTCCATTTAGGCCAGTCGGAGCGTTTCTTGCACTCTGCCATGGTCTTTGGATCATGATCAGTGAGAAGGGTATCTGCAATCTTTTCAGCAAAATATATGTCGACAGTCGTAGTCTTACAGTCAAATGATTCTCCAGAATCAACATAGTTGATAGAAATTTCCTGCACCCTTAGTGACTCTTCGTGATTTCCCAATACGATTGAGTCTGGGTGTTCCGATGTCCCAGTTAGTTTGTGCACAATTGAGCTGGGTTGTGGAGGTTGTTCTTCCACTGGGTGTATATTACTCATTTGATGATTATCAACGCTACGCTGGTTTACATTTACTGGTTCAGAGAGCTTCTTTCTTTGTTTCATTTGTTGCTTGTGAGGAGCTGAATCCTGTTCCGTGGCCGTACTTCTCCCCCTCTTCCTTTGAACATGGGGTTGAGTAGTTTTTGTTGGTACCTCCACTCTTTCGCGCGCGTTTTTAGCAGGATTGTAGGATTTGGTAACACCTTTATAGTCAGTAAATCAATCTGGCAGGTTATTTGCAATGTGTTGCAAATTAATTATTTTCCGAACTTGAAGTTCAGTTTCTTGAGTTCGTGGATCAGAGGAGGAAATGCCTTGGGCATTCCAATCGATTTCCGGGCATTCTTTTTGGTACTTGATGCCTCCCCCTAATGCTGGAAAATGGTCCTCATTGAAGATGCAGTCAGCGTGACGGGCTGTGAACAGATCCCCTGTGAGGGGTTCAAGGTACTTGATTATCAACGGTGATTTGTACCCCACATAGATCCCCAATTTTCTGTGTGGGCCCATGGATGTACGCTGCGGTGGTGAGATTGGCACATATGTGGCGCATCCGAATTTGCGCAGATGGGAAATATTTGGTAGGTTTCCACGTACTAATTGCAGAGGGGAAGTGTTGTGATATGCAGTTGGTCGCAATTGGATTAAGTCAGCGGCGTGTAAATCATGTAACCCCAACAAGAAGTTGGTAAATTGCAATTCATTAGTAAGGGTCGTGCAATGAGCTTAATTCTCTTAATTAGAGATTCGCCAATCCATTTTGAGTATGGACATATGGGACAGAGTGCTGAACTTCAATGCCTAATGCCATGCAATAATCATTGAAAGCATGTGAAGAGAATTCAGCAGCGTTGTCCATTCGAATTGATTTAATTCGATTCTCAGGATAATGAGCTTGCAATTTGATAACTTGTCTCATTATTTTGGCAAATGCATGGTTTCATGTAGATAGTAAACACACGTGAGACCATCGTGTAGATGCATCTATTAGAACCATGAAATACCTAAAAGGTCCAGACAATGGTTGGATCGGACCACAAATATCACCTTGAATTCGTTCAAGGAATTGTAGTAGTTCTGCTTGAATTTTAAGATATGAGGGTCTTAAAATGAATTTCCCAGTAGCACATGTAGTGCACATAAAATCTGAAGATTATGGGAATTTAGCTTCATTTAAGTCATGACCATTGGAATTGCAGATAATTTTCCTCATCATCCCTATACCAGGATGACCAAGGCGATCATGCCAAGTTTGGAATGCATTTACATTCTGAAAAATTACCTTATACGCAACATGCTCTACGGGTTTTATGTAATGTAGTACAATCCTGATGATAAAGAGGGAATTTTCTCAAATATATGTTTGCCATATCTGTTGTCTTTGGTAAAGAGGAGATATTCCTCTTTGTTATCTTCATAAGTTTTAATGTGGAAACTATTTTTGTGGATATCTCTATAACCTATGAGGGTACGAGTTGAATCGGGATACAATAAAGCATCCTCAATTACAATTTGTGTACCCGTAGGGAGGGTAAATATGGCATGTCCTTTGCCAACAATTACCGCATCGCGTCCAGCGATTGTTAAAATATCTCCATTCAATTTTGTAAGAGTTTGGAAATACTTTATTTTTCTAAGTATAGAGTTTGTGGTGCCACTGTCCACAAGGCACATTTCCTCCTCCATTGAATTGGCTTCCGTACAAATCTGATTGCTTTATTATGTGCAAGTGCATGCATGCATGCCTGCCGATGCCTTTGCCGCGGATGGACTGGAGCGCTAGGCGTTTGCAGCCGGTGTCCGCTGCTGCACCCGTCGCTTCCCAATCACGGCCTTCCGTGCCTACGCCATACGCCATGGAAGCCGACGCCCACAAACAATCGCTAGAATCGATCAATCACGGCCTTCCCAATCACGTGTGAAGAAACAATCGCTAGAATCAATCGTCTCTTCTTGTTCATGCTCTGTTGGTCGAGGCTAGCGTGCTGATAACGTGTAAAGATTTGATGAAAAACTTGTCTCTATTGATTCTGGGCAAAGCCCTATTTATACAAGGATTTGGGGCGTTTCTGGAGAGGCGTTTGTTTACAATAGGCGCCTGTGGCACGAGAAGACGCTCGTACGGACGTTCGTGTCCAGCGCTTTGGACACACGTGATGACTCTTAGCGCTAAAGACGTTGCTTTATTCTTAACACTCGTCAATCCTTCGGTCAAATCATACACTTCTTCTGTGGAGGCCGGGCAGGCTACCACGCCCCCCTCATCTTTACTTTCAATCTCACTCGGCTGTACAAAAATCACAGTATGCAAGGGAAGTGAGTTATCGGAAGTGACGGGGTTTTGTGCAGAAAGAGTACTCGAGAAACTATCAGCAAATGTCTAAGCATATCTAGGGCCTAATGCATTTTTCGAGACTAACTTTGATCACATGTTAAAGCAATAATATGACATGCAAGTTACACAAAACATATCGTTAAATTCGTATGTGCATGAAAGAAGCTTCCAGTGGTATAATTTTCATACTATACATCTCATATATTATTAAACTTATCAATAATTAAAGGCGGTCTCAAAAAACTATCCTATATATATTGGATGAAGGGAGTACCTTTTTCTTAAATGCAAGTAAATTATACAAGTACTACCTGTCATATACAAATGTTTTTGTGACACTACCTAAGATCTAAGAATTTGAGCCCCCCCCCCCTCCCCTCCCCTCCTGGTCGCTCCCGCAAGCGACGCGGAGGGGAAACCCTAGCCGTCGTTCGCAGGCCCCCCTCCTCCTCGACTCCTCCCTCGCCGCCGCCGGCTCGCGCTGACGGGCGAAGCTCGGTCAGCCTCGGCGGCGGCGGGGCCTTCCTTCCCCTGCTCGCTTGGGCCGTCGCAGTCGGGTCAGTGGCGGCGGCGCTATACCGCCGAGGGCGTGATGGCGCGCGGCGGAGCCGAAGTTCGCGGCGGCGAGATGGGCTCGGTGGTGTTCGTTCCAGCTGGCGCCTGGCGTTGTGGCGGCGGCCATCGCTGGAGCGCTGCCCCTTCGCGAAAGTGGCTGATGCAGATAGGGGAGCGCTGGCTCCGCCGCGGGCGGCGGATCGGGCGGCAGTGTGGCTGGCCTCGGGCTTCCCGTTTTCCCTTGGTGCAGATCTGGCGATGGTGCTTCCTCTCGGGGATGGATTGGGGAAACCTTGGTTGTTCGCTATGCCACGATGTCGGCGGCGCCCGCCGCTGCTCCTTCTTGAAGGCGGCTCCGCAATCCCCCCCTCGCCCTCCCTTCCTCGTCCCGGATGAAAGCCCCAAATCTTCGGATTGGGTGGTGACGGCGCTCCGGCGTCATTTTTCTTCTTGAAGACACCACCTTGGAGCGGCGGAGTGGTGGTCGAGGCTTTGGCACGGGAGGTGGCTGCCGGATATTGCCAGTGGTGTCCATGCTCGGCCACTTGCGGTTGAAGTTGGCGCCGGCGCGCGGCGTTGGCGATGCTTGGTGGTGCGGCTGCCTGGTGCGGTAGTCGTGCTTGTCGCCCCCTCCCGGCAACCTGTTGGTCCTGGTCATGCGAGCTCAGGGGTGAGCGACTCTGCCTGTCGACGGCGTAGTGTCCTCCGATCCAAGACTAGAGGGCAGGGGGCTCTCTTCGGAGGTAGAGACGGATGGCGAACCGGATGGCTTGGCTCAAGGGGGATGATGGAGTGTGACAATCCTCCTGCAGCGGGATCTACCTCGGCTTAGTCACGGCGTGTGTTGGCTCCTGTTCGTCGAGGGCTTCGATGTTCAAGCTTGTGCTTGGTGCATTCGAATCTTGTTAGTGGCTCCTTTGGTATCTTGTATCTTTGCCGTTTATGATTTTTTTTCTTCCTTTCTTTTGTACCGTTGAATTTGTGACTCGGTGGGTGCTTTATAATATAAAGCGGGGGAAACCTTTTTTCGGTAAGATCTAAGAATTTTTGTCACAATTTAGCAGATTTAAGAAAAAAACATTTTTTAAACTACTAAGTAGTACCAAAAAAATTGACCTGTTCATTTGTGGCATCAAAAACACATGATTGGTGTCACAGTTTTGTAAAAATAAGGTCACTTGTGACGACGTCCTGCCTCACAATGCCAGACTTATCATACAAACCATATCCGTTGATGAAGTTGTCCATGATTATATGCTTTCTCATACCAGCTCCTTCCATCACTAGATCTTTGCTCTCTAAAATTCTTTTATCTGTCTATGTGAACAGAAAATGGGACCTCGTCGAGTCTAGCCAACACATGTTTGTGATCATCCACAAATGTCGCGATGAACCAAACTCCACGTGATCTGTCCAACTTCACCACCAATTGTGCACCGCACTCGCACCGAGTCTCAGGTCTTAGCCTACGGCTGCGCCCCTCCATGCTTAAGTACTTGCTCTGCCGTTTCCTTGCCTTGGGGCAAATGAACCATCTGAACCATATACTTTCTGAAAGATCTTTCCCTCGTTTCACCTTCTCTTTCCTCAGATGACATTAGTGGAAAATATGGCAAAAATTACAACATCGATGCTCCAAAAATGCGTTTGAAAATAATATTTTGGAGCATCGATTTTGTTTTTTGCCAGATTTTCCATGAATATTATTGGAGTTGACAATTTGCAACCTACTAAAACATTTCCCAATGTTTCACACAAAATGTTTTTGGAATTTTTTTCATTTTCTTTTGATTTTACTGTTCAGCTCGGGATCAAAACAGTCGTGCCCATGATACTACCTCTACATAGTATTATAATACAATATCATAGAAACCTCATTTCTTGTCATGCATGACACATACTAGCACATTATTTATACTTAACCTTCCTTTTCCTCATTTAATTGTGTGCCACCTCACCTAAAATGCCTAGTTGGTATGCATAGTACTACTATAATACTTTCACTGTGACCAATCTTAGAAAACAAGCTCGCTGATTCAGGTACTATACGGTGTTCGTATTCTTTTTCTTTCTTTAATGTGCTTATATAACTTTAAAAAGTGCTCGTGTGTTTAAAAAAATGGTTGTGTAATTTAAAGTGTATTTATGTCGTTTGAATTTTTTTGTTTTTAAATGTTTATAGTTTTAAAAAATGTATTTATGTATCACAATAATGTTTATGGATTTTAAAAAATTTAAAAAACATACTTTTTTTAAATGTGTTCATGTAATTCTAAGAAGTGTTCATGTGTTAAAAACTGTTTGTAATTTAAAAATGGTCATGTGATTCAAAACAATGTTCGTGTTTTTTTTAAGAATTTTCATGCATTTTGAAGAAAATACTATTTAAAACAGAGGTGGAGTATGAGGGATCCAGGAACCCGCGAGCTTTATTCATCTCCAAAAGCCTTGCGGCGTCTTCAGCATTGGGAGCTTTCAAATGTTCCGGACCAAACAATTGCATGATTCCAACCGCGAAGCACTTGACACACATGATGGCTTGGCTCTCACCCATGGACAAGTGATCATCAACTAGATCCGTCGAAATACTGTATGCCAACGTACGCAAAGCGGCGGTCCCCTTTTGAAAGGTTCTATGCCCGAGTTCTCCGGCGGCATTCCTCCTTTGCTGAAAAAACCAATCATGGCTCGCCATTCTCTTTGCAATGTGTTTGAACAACTCGATGCTCATCCTAAAACGACCCCAAAAATAGGACTCGGGGTATGTGGGATTCTCCGCAGCCCAAGAGATAGTCTATGTCAACTTGCCCAATCTTTTTAGTAGATTATTAGCGCTGTGTAACGCCCTCGATGCGGCTATATCTCCCACGTGTCGAAGCACGACTTAGAGGCATAACCGCATTGAAAGCAATGTCGCAAGTGAGGTAATCTTCACACAGCCCATGTAATACATAAGGGAAAGAGATACATAGTTGGCTTACAGTCGCCACTTCACACAATACATAAATAAACATCCATCATTCAGATTACACTCAAGGTCCGACTACGGAACCAAAATAAAAGAAGATACCCCAAATGCTACACAGATCCCCGATCGTCCCAACTGGGCTCCACTACTGATCATCCGGAAAAGACACATAGTAACGACCACGTTCCTCGTCGAACTCCCACTTGAGCTCGGTTGCGTCACCTGCACTGGCATCGTCGGCACCTGCAACTGTTTTGGTAGAATCTGTGAGTCGCGAGTACTCAGCAATCTCACACCCGCGAGATCAAGACTATTTAAGCTTATAGGAAGGACAGAGTTGTGAGGTGGAGCTGCAGCAAGTTTACTAGCATATATGGTGGCTACATTCGCAAAAGAGAGCGGGAAGAGAAGCAAGGCACGGTCGTGAAGCTAGTAGCGATCAAGAAGTGATCCTGAACTAGTAACGTCAAACATAACTCCAACACCGTTTTCACTTCCCGGACTCCGCCGAGAAGAGACCATCACGGTTACACACGCGGTTGTTGTGTATTTTAATTTAAGGTCAACTTCGGGTTTTCTACAACCGGACATTAACAAATTCCCATCTGCCTCATAACCGCGGGCACGGCTTTCGAAAGATAATACCCTGCAGGGGTGTCCCAACTTAGCCCATTATAAGCTCTCACGGTCAACGAAGGATTTTCCTTCTACCGAAGACCCGATCGATCTCGGAATCCCGGACTACAAGACATTTCGACAGCAATAAAACAAGACCAGCAAAGCCGCCCGATTGTGCCGACAAATCCCGATAGGAGCTGCACATATCTCTTTCTCAGGGCACATCCGGATAGGTCAGCCTACGAGTAAAACCAGCCCTCGAGTTGCCCCGTGGTGGCCCCGCAGTCTGCCCGGTTCGGGCCAGCACTCGAAGGAGCACCGTCCGGGGTTAAAATAAAGAGGACCCTCGGGCTCGCGAAAACCCGGGGGAAAAAGGCTTAGGTGGAAAATTGTAAAACCAATGTTGGGCCTTGCTGGAGGAGTCTTATTCAAAGCGAACTGTCAAGGTGGTCCCATAAATCACCCAACCGTGTAAGGAACGCGAAATCAAGGAACATAACACCGGTATGACGGAAACTAGGGTGGCAAGAGTGGAACAAAACACTGCATAAGGCCGAGCCTTCCAGAATTTACCAAATATATTGTTGCATTAATTTTAGCAGATTTTTTGTTATATCCCCAACATGTAAACATGTTCCAACAAGGAACAACATCTCCATGTTCCAACAAGGAACAAACTTCATCTTCACCGCAACTAGCAACGCTTATAAGAGGGCTGAGCAAAGCGGTAACATAGCCAATCAACGGTTTGCTAGGAAAGGATGGTTAGAGGTTTGACATGGCAATTTGGGTGGCATGATATAGCAAGTGATAGGCATCGTAGCATAGGCATAGCAAAAGAGCGAGCATCTAGCAAGCAAGGATAGAAGTGATTTCGAGGGTATGGTCATCTTGCCTGCAAAGTTCTCGAGTTGTCGAAAGCTTGATCCTCGTAAGCGTTCTCAACAGGTTCCTCGTTCACGTACTCGTCTCCGGCTCTACCCAAAGCAAGAACACAAACAAAGGAACCACAATAAATCACGGTGCAATGCACAAGCAACATGATGCAATACATGGCATGATATGCGAGATGTGATATGCAATGCGTATGCGTGCTCGGAAGGAAAATGATGAACCAGGCATCAACTTGGCAAACCAAGTATGCCGCTGGAAAGATGAGATGATTTCGGTTGAAATCGATATAAAGATCACCGGAATCGGATGCACGGTTTGCAAATGACAAGCAAAACAAGAATGGCACAAATCTGCCATTAACAGCATGATACCACATAGCAAGCAACAAGAAATTAAGCTACTGCACCCAAACGTACCAGAAAAGCATATGGCAGTGATCTACTCAAGATGCTTGACAAAATATGAACATGAGCTACGGCTACATCACAACATAATAGGTCCAAACAAGTATGGCAAAAGTGCAAAATATAACAGCTTCACAGACTTAGTGAAATTACTAAACATGGCAGAATCAGCATCAGGAAGCAATGTTCAGAGCAAGCAAACAACATGCTACATGAACTTATAATATTAAAACAAGGCATGGAATGAGTCTACTCAAAGCATAGAACAAAAGTCTCTTACTGACCATAAGCCAAAAAGGATCAGAAAATATAATAACACCCATGTCAATATAGCAAGTTTCGTTAACAGATTCAGCAACAGGGCATGGCAAAAACAGATAACAAGTAGACATGTTTAAGAGCTCGATGCACTCACTACAAAGCATCTCATGATAAACTAAGCATACATACATCAAGAAGACATGTCATAGAAGACATACATGGCAAGAGCAACATCATAGCATACACGGATCAACTACAACAACCTTGGCAAAATTGAATAACATGTAACAATCTGCCAGGAAACATTTTATAGCCAAAGTAGAGCTCGATTGACTCAAGTTATGGCACTCCATAATTGCAAACAAGGGCATGGATGGATAGAGCATAACCATATGTTCAAAACATCCTTACTGAAGTATCTCAAAATATGCATGTATCTCTCGGTAGCATCAAGTTAACATGGCATGAAAATATCAGCAAAACAGGGCTGAAATCAGCAACATCATGAAGCCTAGTTTGCATGCTTGTGCTAGTCACCACAGAGATCACAAAAATACATGGCATACACCCCTGGAAAGATAGCATGGCATATTACAAAACACATATAGGACTCAAATTCATAGGATGCACAAATCAATCATGGCAAAAATAACAAAAGTGCATGTTCTGTTAAGAATCTGAAACTAACATCACATAACCCTCTTCTAACAGAATTTCGGGCATGAAGATGAGCTCAAATGAAAATTATGCAATGAGATGAAGTGATCTACTCTTCGAGGCGAACATTTTGACATATAACACGCACGAAACGGAGCAATACGCAGAGAGTTATGGCATGACGAAAATGCAACAAAATAATCACGGAATAAGACTTGGGCGATTTCGGGGGAGAGGGAAGAAAGTCAACCGTCTCGGTATAGATCCGATCAGATCCGAGGCGGGATCGAAGCGGCCGCGGCGTGGGGTTCGGGCCGAGGAGGTGAGGCCGGGCCGCCGGGCGGCGCTGGGCGGCGACGGCGGGCGCCGGGCGATCATGGGAGGCGGCGCATCGGCGGGCGCCGGCGAGGCGGCGGCGCTGGCCGGCCGGGCGGAGGCGTAGGGCCGGGCGGCGCCAGGAGCGGGGCGCTGTGGGCGGGCGCGGGCGCGGGCCGGAGGGTTGCGCTGGGCCCCGCGGCTCGGCGCGGCTGGCGGCGAAGCCGGGGACCGGCTACGTGGCAGCCCTGGTTGGTTGCGGGCGCGGCGGCGGACGCGTCCGGTCCGATCCGGACGTGTCCTGCGGCGCGGAGGGGATTTTGTCTAGGGTTTCGGGGGAATTGATCCGGGATTTGGAGGGGGAGATGCATATTTATAGGTAGAAGGAGCTAGGAGTGTCCAAATGGGGTGTAGTTTTCGCCCACACGATCGTGATCGAACGACGGAGAGAATGGAAGTGAGTTAGATGAGTTATTGGGCTGTTTTGAAAGGGTGTTGGGCTGCAACTTAAAAGAGGCCTTTGCGAGAGTGCGGTTAACCGTTGGAGTACCAAACGAGCTCCAAATGACCCGAAACTTGACTGGTGGTCTACTGGTGGTGTACCAAGGCCACTTGACAAGGCTCGGTCCATTTCGAGAAAGTTTAGTACCCGCTCACGGAAAAACGTAAAAGGGGACGCCGGGGGACATAGGAGTGCCGGATTGCAAAACGGACAACGGGGAAAATGCTCGGAATCATGAGACGAACACGTATGCAAATGAGATGCACATGATGACATGATATGAAATGCATGACATGGACAAAATGCAAAAATGAAGAAAAACCCAACCACGGAGGGAATATCATATCACAATGCCGAAAATGGCAAGAGTTGGAGTTACAAATATGGAAAGTTACATCCGGGGTGTTACACGCTGCTCCTTCATTACCATTATCAGCTCTATAAAAAAAAGGAATGTCAATGTCCAATTCAAAAACTGAAGAGGGTAAGGAAATGCAAATGAAAAAAGTTTGCAAAGACAAACAGCATGTTCACTTCCAAAACATTTATCTGCTTCGTAATTTGACTAACCTCGTCATCTGCATTTCCTAGCATGCCTGAAACAACAATCAACGCTTGTTAGTGAGAACACTGAGACAAGAAACATAAAAATGAAAGATGGAGCTATGCATTTTTCTTTCAAGTTACCCTGGATCTTTACAGCGCTTTGCTTCTCTTTTTGTCCTTGTTATTTTCGTCATCAGATTCGCCACTAAAATCAATATATATACTTGTTAACCATTTTCGGGTAGCAACAGTATATTACTTCTAACAAACAGTTTAAATTCAACAAGAAAAATAAGGTATTGTTTAATGAAATCATACCTCGAGTGAACAGGTATGGTATCAGCATGAGCCACAACGTCACCACTGGTAATATGAATACCCAAATCCTCCAGAGTTACACTGTCTGAAACAACAAATGATGCTCGTAAGCGAGAATTTGCGCACAAGACAAATAAATAAGTATAAACCCATGTAGAAGTTGGAACCAGTGAATTCTTCTTTCAAGTTTCTACCTAAGGTCCCTCCCATGATCTTCCTTTTTTTGCCGTTCGTGTTGCTTTGGTCAGATTCATAATTAGATAGAGACCTAGCAGGGTTTTTTTTTTCAGAGCACACTCCAGTAAATAGCAATTTGCACCAACATAATAAATTCAACAAGAAAAACAAGATGATGCTACATCATACCATGATGGAGTGGCACAAGAAACAATGTTGTTAGGACTGCCAGCAATCACACATCTGAACTTTCAGATTCATTGCTTGGTTCAGATAGGTTCCTGACAGCACAGTAGCACACATCACGAGCACATGCCAGTAAATATCTTTGAGCATAAACAAGATAAATTCAACAAGAAAGAAAACAAGATGATGTTTATTATTGACATAATACCGTGGCAATGGAGCAGCACTGTTGCTGAGAGTTTTAGGAATGGGAATATCATCAGGAGAAACCTCATTTGGTTGGTGCCTGAAAGCACACACCAAAATTACACTTATGGCCCAAACAACACAGATGCAACAAGAGATATAAAATAATACTCCCTCTGATCCATATTACTTGTCTTAGTTCTAAGACAAATAATATGGACCAGAGGCAGTACTACTATTCAGATCGTACTCTGTATACATACTTCTTCAAAGCAGTACGAACACGTGCAATCGGATCATAGTCGATATGAGATCCAGGAGGAAATCGTTCTTGAATAAGGATCAAAAGTTTCAGCAAACTATGTCAGATTTCTTCAGAAAGGTAAAGCTTTTGCTCGGCTCGCTTAGCTTCTGGAGCAAGCAAGTGAGCATGTGCAGTAGAAGTCTCCATTTTCATGCCCTTCAAAACATCATTTTACAATTGGTGATGAGAAGCTTATGGCCATTGAAGCATGAAGACTGGAAATTAGGTAAAGCACGTTTTTGGCAGAGGCGTGAACTTACCAATATGGCAGCAGAGACTTGCTTTGAATAAGGCCCTTTGTATGTGGTCAGAAAATATAAGGCAACCCGCCGGACCTCAGTGCAAAACTCAAGTTTCTCTTGCCTCAGTTCAAGTGGAAACTCATCAGCCTTCGTGGTGCACAATACATACATCAACTTAGCCTCCTCTGTGATACACTTGAAAACAACAACAACTTTTCAATTGGTGCAAAATAAAATAGTGAACACCAAGCGATTAATGCTGCAAATTGAATAGACAATGCCAGAGGTTGACAAGTTCTGTATTTTGCAGACTGTACCATAAAGCAAGCAGCTGGAACGATGGATGTTGCTGGAACAGTGAGTGTAGAAGCTCCATTCTCGAAACGACTTGCTTCTTCCACTATCTTTGGGATCAGCTCAGGAACGATTTTATTCAGTTCAGGATCGTCATCAAGGATGCCAAATAACATATGTTGTGCCTCCAAACACTTGATACAAGTGTTTTAAAATGGTGTGAACAAGTGAATTAGTAGAGCAATCAATCAAATACAGTAACATTGTTTAGTTTTAGCAGAGGCAGGAGGAACTTACCCCAGTGGCTGCTGCAGCGTTGAGACGTGCAACTGCAGAAGGATCTTCAAAATTCTGGTCTTCCAGCTTGAAAGATTCATAAACGCCTTTGATATTCTTCTGATAATACTGCTGAAGGTACGTAAAATAATCCTCGAAGAGAACAGAACCACGCATCCACGGCAACAGCCTCTTCCGACCCCATGTGGTTTCCACAAGATCTTAAGAGGGAAGAAAGACAAGTCAGATGGTCAAACCCCAACAGATACATAAAGATAGAGCGGAAAATCACAGCATCGGGTGCATATGGATCGCGAGCCTCAATCTTAAACCGAAGAATAAAGCTTACCCTTTTTCTTGCGCCGAATGACATTTAGCGGAGGAAGAGTCACGCCACGATTGCTTTTCAAGACTTTAAGAAACTCCTTCGTAGATCTTCCAGGCGGTAGGATGAAGCGGCAGGAGAGAATTTGGAGTACGGCAAAATCCAATGTCTTCTTCGGATCTAGTCCAACATCCACTATTCCTAATATCCGCGGATCAATGTCAACATCCAGCGGATCTATATCAAGAGCCATCACATTCGATTCTAGGGCAGAATCTAGGGCTTCCATAGATTTGACGGGACGGGGTGTTGTTGGTTAGAAGAGCCGCCGACGAGCTTCGTGGTAAGATGAGGAGATGCGGGAGAGGCTAGGGCTTTACTTCTGCCGCTGGACAGAGATACGGTTGGTTTTTTTTTTTGGAGAACAGATAAGGTTTTTTTTTTAGAATAGATACGGTTGGTTATATCGGTAGTTTACGGGCCGGCCACCATTCCGTGTTTAATGGGCCAGTTGGGGGGCAACGGGTGGCCGTTAGGCCTTGTATAATAAGTCAGAGACCTCATATTTGAGCGGCCCCTCTCCTCCAGCACGCCCTAATAGGCCGGCCAGTCGAATGCTTAGAGATAGCTGAAGAAGAAGAAGCGGCCCCTCTCCTCCAGCACGCCCTAATTCCCCTTTCAAGGGTTTCCTTATCCTCTGGCGAACTGAGCGCCGGAGTCCATAGTTTTCTCACGCCGGCCGGCTAGCTCGACGGGGAGTGAGTATAAGAGATCCAGAGGTCCGTTTTCGTGAATCTGTATGGCGGATCCACTAGCGACGGAGGAGGGGAGCGGGGGAAAGAAGGGGGAGGCGGAATTGAGGCAGGAAGCTAGGATGGAGGGGGGAGAAGAAATTTCAGGGGGAGGAGCAGGGGAGGAAGTAGACGGAGGTAGCGGGAGTGCGAGTAGGAATAGGGAGGGGACCGAAGATGAACACACATGGGGGCCTGCCCCTAATTTGGAAGATAGGTTTGAAGGTTTGCATCTATGTGGAGAAGAGGAGGAAGATTTGGACTTCAGTGCAGAACTGGATGAGCTGGTGAAAGAAGTTCGTTGGCTTGCGATCTTCAAGGTACACACAACGCGCCAATTCAGTCACTCGGCACTCTTCAATGCTATGCGCATAGCATGGGCGGCGGCACAACAGGTAATCTTCAAGCCAAAGGGTGCAAATTTGTTTATAGCACAATTCAGTTGTCTTGGGGACTGGAAGAGAGTGATGGAAGGAGGACCCTGGCTGTTTTGGTATGCCGCTGTTGTGATACAGGAGTACGATGGATTCAGTAATGTTAATGACTACAAGTTAGACAAAATTCCGGTTTGGGCAAGGATTGAAGGTGTACCTGATGGACTAATGAGAAAGAAGGAGTTGGCTGAAAAGGTGGCTCGCAAGGTGGGGGAGCCTCCATTTACAGTGATTGTCAACGAGGGATTTATAAGCACCTCGAAGTTCCTCCGGGCCTGAGTTTTCCTGGATGTCAATGTGCCTTTGGTGAGATTTGTTCCAATAACACTCAGGGAGCGGATAAAGTACCCAGTTTACTATGAAAAACTTCCTGATTTCTGTTTCTTTTGTGGATTGATGGGACATGTGGTAGAGGAATGCGGGGATGGTGTGCATGATCCTGCAGAGTGTGAATGGGGAGATTGGCTACTATGGAACTTTGAGAATACTGCACAAAAACAGAATATGGGAAGAGGAGGGGGTAGAGGTTCAGTGGGAAGAGGGGCTCGCGATGTAGGAGGTAGGGGAGGATGGGGCCGTGGTGGTACGGGAAGGGGCAATCCGAGCAAAGAAATGAATGAACCTACTAACATGGAGTTTAGCTCACAAGATGTTCGCTCTGGAGATCTTGTGCCAAAAGCACGGAAACACCTGGTGAGCCATGACGGGACGGTCACTGGAGTGGGACGAGCAGTTGCCCCGATCCAGCCTGGAATCGTCGCTGAGAAGGTTCTGATGATTGAAGCAACCCCGGAGAATCTCGACGCGGCAACAAGAACACCGGGGAAACAAACAATAGTTAAAAGGAGGCGTCAGGGTGAAGGTGATGAAGGGGAAGATGATGGTCATTCAACTGAGGCGGCATCCCGAGTGGATGGCCGCTAAGCCCAATGAGAACACTATGCTGGAACTGTCGCGGGATTGGCGACCCCGCGATAGTTCGTGAGCTACGGGAGCTCATTCAGGAGTGTGCGCAGTCGGTGGTTTGTATTGTGGAAACACAACTATCAAAACAGCGTGTGGAGGGCCTAACGGCGACGTTGGGTTTTGAGGGTGGTTTTGCGGTGGCTAGCAGCGGAAGAAGTGGAGGATTGGCAATTTTTTGGAGACATGGCTTGAACTTCAGAGTGAAGATTTTCTCACGCTATCATATTGATGCTTGGGTTGCTGAACCGGGTAAGGACGATTGGCGTCTAACGTGTGTTTATGGTGAAGCAAACAGATCACAGAGACAAAACACATGGGACACTATGTCAAGGTTGCGTGGAGAATCAACCTTGTCGTGGTTATGCATAGGCAATTTCAACGAGATACTGAGAAGAGAAGAGCAACTAGGGCCTAACGAGAGAGATGGTGCCCAGATGGCAGGTTTCAGAGAAGCTGTAGATTTATGTGGTCTGGCAGATATAGGCTACATTCGGCTGGATTGGACATTCGAAAAGAAAGTTCAAGGTGGGAAGTTTTGCAGGGTGTGTCTTGACAGAGCACTCACTACAGCCGATTGGAGCTGCATCTTCCCTTTTGCAACGCTCCGGCATCTTCAGGCAGCCAAGTCGGATCACTCTCCCATTGTTTTGTTCAATGAACCTAAGGATGCTAAGAATCGCATAGCTAAGGACAAACCTTTCCGGTACGAGAAAATGTGGGAAACACATGCTGATTTCCACCCTATGGTGGATCGGGTGTGGTCAATGGAGAAAGGTGAAACGCTAAAAGACTTCAAGATGAAGCTGGACCAAATTGCAAGGATTATGACAAGCTGGGCCACCAAAACTTTTGGCCATGTTAGGGCTGAACTACGCCAGCTCAAATGGCGGCTTGCAGAGTTGCGGGCTGATGCTTCAAGAGTAGGGCCGTCTTACGAGGAAAACAAAGTGCTGGAAAGGATAGTTGAGCTTAATTTCAGAGAACAAGTTATGTGGCGGCAAAGGTCAAGAATCCAATGGTTGGCTGAAGGGGATGGCAACACAAATCTTTTTCAGCAAAAGGCCACCATGAGGAGGAGGAGAAACCGTATATCTCAACTCAGGCGGGAAGACGGCACTATATGTAGTGACGAGGAGGAAATAAAAGGCATGGCAAAGGATTATTATAAAAACCTTTATACTTCTGAAGGTACAATAGGTATGGAGGAAGTACTTTCACATATACCTCAGAAAGTTGATGAAGCAATGAACGAGATGCTCTGTGCTCCATTCAGAGATGCTGAAGTGAAAGAAGCCTTGTTTCAAATGTACCCGACCAAAGCGCCGGGCCCGGATGGCTTTCTAGCTCATTTTTTCCAGAAAAATTGGGGTGTTTGTGGTGATGAAGTAACCAAGGTTGTTCTTAGAGTGCTTAATGGGGAGGAGTCTCCGGAGGTGGTAAACATGACTTTCATCGTTTTGATCCCGAAGGTATTGAATCCAACCTCCTTCACATAGTTTCATCCGATTAGTTTGTGCAATGTGATTTTTAAAATCATATCAAAGGTACATTCAAATCGGTTGAAAAGAATATTGTCGGAGATAATTTCACGTGAGCAATCTGTGTTTGTACGTGGGAGATTAATCACTGACAATATAATAGCTGCATATGAGTGCCTGCATTTCATGAAGCGGTCGAGGAGTAAGAAGAATTCACATTGTGCATTGAATCTGGACATGATGAAAGCGTATGATCGTGTCAAATGGGAGTATTTGGAAGCTGTTATGATTAAGCTAGGTTTTCGTCGAGCTTGGGTAAGCAAAATTATGAAGTGTGTTTCTTCGGTCTCTTTCTCTGTGCTTGTCAATGGACACAGGACAGAGGAGTTCAAACCCTCTCGAGGGATAAGACAGGGGGACCCCAGCTCCTCTTACTTATTTCTATTGGCAGCTGAAGGCTTATGATGCTTACTGAAGTCAAAGAGCAACGATGACAATGTGAGGGGAGTGGCAATTGCACCAACAACACCTCCAGTAAATCACCTATCATTTGTGGATGACTGCTTGCTTTTATTTAAGGCGAATACAGATGGCGCTTCTATGATCCGAGATACTATCCAGCAATACTATGAGGCCTCGAGACAAAGAATAAACCTCTCAAAGTCTAGTATTTTATTTGGAAAAGGATGTCCGGAGGGTATGAGGAAATCAGTGAAGGGGATGTTGGAAGTCACGAGCGAGTCCTTGACAGAGAAGTACTTGGGGTTGCCCACTGATGTTGGGCGATCAACCAATGGGGCGTTCAAATATATAAAGGATCGGTTATGGCTGAAAATTCAAGGCTGGATTGAAAAGTGTCTTGCAGCTGCAGGAAAGGAGGTGTTAATCAAGTCTGTCGCTCAGGCAATCCCTACGTTTTCTATGACTTGTTTCCTCCTTCCTATAGGGCTCTACCATGCTATTGATACAATGTTGCGGAAGTTTTGGTGGGGGAGCAGAAATGGCGAAAGAAAAGCAGTTTGGGTGTCATTGGATGTCCTCACAATGCCAAAATATATGGGGGGTCTTGGTTTTCGGGATACTCATCTGTTTAATCTTGCTATGCTTGCCAAACAGGCTTGGCGCCTAAGTCAAGATACAAAGTCCTTGAGTGCTTGATTATTGAAATTTGTTTATTACCCCGAGTGTGATGTTTTGGAATCTGATCTTGGAAAGAATCCCTCTCAAATTTGGAGAGCGGTCTATGAAGGGAAAGAAGTTCTAAAACAGGGCCTAGTGAGAAGAATAGGCGATGGAAGAACAACCAACATCTGGAACGACAACTGGATCCCTAGGGATTTTATGTTGAGGACAGTACATCCGAGAGGTCCAAATCCTCCAAGTTTTGTTAGCGAATTGATAAATAATGTGGAGAGGAGGTGGAACAAGGACCGAGTTATACAACACATGCAAGCCATTGATGCGGACGAGATTCTCAGCATCCCACTATCGGCGATTCCAACGAGGGACAGTTGGGTGTGGCACTATGAGCGGAATGGGATCTTCTCGGTCAGGTCTGCCTATCGGATGCTCAAGGAAACAAAAAGAAGAAGAGGGGATTGGCTAGATGGTAGGGGTGGTACATCCAATCAGCGTGAAATGAGGAATAAGTGGTGCTCTTTCTAGGGAATGAGGATTCCAGCAAAACTCAAGAATTTTGTTTGGAGACTGGCGCATAATTCAATTCCGACTGAAGGTGTCCGATTTTAGTGACATATGTCAGACACAAATGTGTGCAAAATATGCAACGGTGCAGTGGATAGCTGGAAGCACGCGCTCATTGAGTGCCCGGTGGCAAAATGTGTGTGGGCATTACTTGATGAAGAGCTTGTTGAACATATGGTTGCTATAACTACTGATAATGCTCGGCTGTGGCTTGTCGAACTGCAAGACTCTGTTTCTGTCGAGCAGTTTATTATGGCTTTTGTTGCACTTTGGTCTATCTGGTGGGCAAGAAGGAAAGTAATACACGAGCAACAATTCCAGTTGCCTCTGTCCACTTGGAGCTTTATAAAGAATTACCTAGAAGGCTTAGTGCTCCTTCCTGATAAGAAGCAACCTGCTCCCCAGTCTGTCCAAGTTAGAGAAGGGCAGAAGTGGATGCCACCACAAACAGGATGGGTTAAGGTTCATGTCGATGCTGCGATCTCGCGTAATGGTCAACGGGGTGCCATGGCAACTGTGTGGCGGGACGGCACTGGTCTGTTCCTTGGGCGTCGCGATGACAGTTGATGATATGACAAACCCAGAGATTCTTGAGGCAATGGCAAGTAGCGAGGGGCTCTCTTTAGCTCTTGATCTTAATGTTCAAAAGGTGCTGATATCAACGGATTGCCTGGCTACTGTCAAACACATTAAGGAGCACTACCTGGGCGCTAGTATGGTGGTGGTGGAGGAGATCAAGTCCAAGCTTTTGATGTTCAATTCTTCAGACTTAATTCATGAAGCTCGTGGCTGTAATAAGAAAGCTCATTTTCTTGCTAAAGCTGCAACTTCCTTAGCCCCGGGACGCCATCTTTGGCTAACGGAAAGACCTGACATAGTTTGTATCCCTTTATCTGTTGAGATTTAATAGAGCTGTTTTAGCCCTCAAAAAAAAGATGCGGCCTCCCTTGACGAGGGCCGCCTGGCCAAATGAGGATACTCTACTGGAACTGCCGCGGGATTGGCGACAGTGCGTGAGCTCTGCGATCTTGCGGAGGCTAGTGCGCCGTCTGTTCTTTGCATTGTGGAGACTCAAATAGCAAAAAATTGAGTGGAAGGTTTGGCGGTTTCGTTAGTTTTCGGAGTAGTTTTGCAGTAGCTAGTAGTGGGCGGACCGAAGGACTTTGTATTTTCTGGAAATCAGATGTTGATCTTGTAATAAAAAAATTCACAGTATCATATTGATTCATGGGTCTCTGAACCAGGTTTCGAGCAATGGCGTCTTACCTGTTTTTATGGTGAGGCAAACAGGAGTCTGAGATACTAAACCTGGGATACCATGAAAAGACTGAGGGGTGAAAGCACTCTACCTTGGGTTTGCATAGGAGATTTCAACGAAATTCTATGCCAAGATGAGCAGATGGGGCCAAATACTCGGGACAGATCACGAATTGCGGGGTTCAGGAAAGCTGTAGACGTTTGCGGCTTGTCGGATTTAGGCTACAAAGGTTTGGACTGGACCTTCGAGAAACGGGTGACAGGAGGTCAGTATTGCAGAGTCCGGCTAGATCGAGCCTTGGCATCTCCGAGTTGGTCAAATATATTCCCGTTTGCAAGTGTGGAGCACTTACAACAGCTAAAAGTGATCACATCCCTATCTTGATGACTGATATGGAGTTGGGAAGTCCGAGACTGAATACCAGGAAACCTTTTCGGTATGAATGCGCGTGGGAGACGGATGACAGGTTCAACGACGCTGTACTCACAGCGTGGACTGCAGACGCCCCGGCTGGGTCAGTTGCTGAGTTGGCCAATAAACTTCACAATGTTTCTACATCACTGTCGTGATGGGGGAGGCAAACCTTTGGTTCAGTTCGAGTCGAGCTGCGGTCGCTGCGCCGCCAACTTGCTTTACTTCGGGAGGACCCGGTGCGTACGGGCCCCAGCCCGGAAGAGAAGCGAATTGAGGATCACATGATTGAGCTATCATACAGGAAAGAAATTATGGCTAGGCAGCGATCCCGGATCACCTGGCTATCTGAAGGTGATAAGAATACAGAGTTTTTCAGAGGAAAGCAAGTGCAAGAAGGGCGAAGAACAGGATAACACAGTTAAACAGAGATGATGGGACTGCTTGTACTGACAGGAACGAGTTAGCAAGCATGGCAACTGCCTTTTATGCTAATCTCTATACCTCATAGGGTACCATTGGCATGGAAGAGGTACTATCACATATACCAATACGTGTTGATGGTAATATTTATTTAGATACATTAAAACTGAGCGCCTTTCCAACCCTCCCAGGGCATCAGCGCTCCCAGCCATCTGATCATCAGTTTGAAGTATTTTTGGCTGTTAGATGAGCTGTGAATCGCTCCTAATCCGGTTTCGTTCGCTAATAACGATTGCTAACCATCCCGGGCCGCTGCTCCGGTCGCTTTTTTAAGGGCTCGGGATAAATTGGGGCTAATGGGCCTATAGCAATCTCCTTACAGACACGATGTTACGGAGCCCTAAAAAAATACCTACAAGCGAAATAGGCACGACGACGTGGGTCTCCTATTCCCTAGATACGCCGCCGCCGCCTCTGTCGATCTCCTCTTCCCTCTGGGACGATGCTACTCTTGCAGCAGTCGTTTCCAGTTTCCACTCATCCCCAAACCTCGTCCCTCCCGATCCCTCCCCTCTTACAACCGAGGATGAATCATTGGTGTGCTGCCACCTTGAGCGAGATGTCGCTGATGCGCAAGGAAGATGTGAAGGGGCAGAACTACACTCGCAACCGGCAACCCTATTGAGGCTGCAGCGGCGGATGCCCCTTGACGGGCAGGCGGCGAGAATGGCGCGGTGAAGAACTCTCGCGTCCTGATTCCAGTTCGATGTCGCATTTGACAACCGGCGCCAGTGAGAAGGTCAATGCTAAGGTACATCGCGGAACTCTGCCCTACACACCTGATTCCATTTCACTTCATGACGATGCCGCTAACGCCCATTCTGAATTTAACAACAACCAAGCAGTAGGATTATCCGTCCGGTTCTATCAATTTTTGCAGTCGTTGTGTCTGTGTTGTGTTCGTTGGCCGGTGACCGGTAAGCATCCACGTTTCCCTTCCCCTTTCATTTCAGATGTATGATTTTTTTGGTACAAGGTACTGTGGTTGAGCTCCTACTTCACAGTACTAATTTACACTCAGTCAAGTAACTATTTGTATATATTGTGCAAATTCAGTTTTGCATATGGGGATACTAATGTGGATATTTGATTTTTAGTTCAAGTAATTGGGTTCCTGGTTGTATTGCCATTTCTATGTGTACCTACATCCAATGTCTAAGCATCAGAGGTACACAGTCTAGTCAACCAGAAGGTTTTGACTCTCTGCCTGTCGGCATTAGTCTGTACTGTACACTTGTGCCTGTTTTCTCCCTGCCCCCTGTCTCCTATGTGGCTCTCTGAATCCTGCTGGCATGTAGATGACTTATTTGGCCTTCTGGAAGATGTCTCTTGATTCATGTAAGTATTTTTTTGATCAAGCTTACCTGTTGAATTTTCAGATGGCTCTTTATTCATTTCAGATTTCACACATGCTCTAGCTACTCATTAGTCATTAGTCCAAGCTAATTGGTGTTTCATATACTGATCCATGTTGAACGTAGCGTATAGATGAAACCAAACAAGAGGCTTAAAACCATATTCTATTCTATGTGTTACAACATTTTTTAATGTCTAATATATTCGTCAGCTTATGCAATTTTAATTTTATGTTTCATAATTTTGTAAAATATTGTAGAAACTCGAGATGGTTGGTGTGGATTATGAGCACACACACACACCTTGCCGCTGGTTGGTGTGGATTCGTGAAGCAGGAGCCTCTCCTTCAGAGAGGCGGCAGGTGGGAGAACGATTGACAAAGTGGTGGTGTACTGCGGCTGGGAGGACCACGGTGAGCCTCCCCTTCAGTGAACTTCGTTCCTTGAGTTGATCACATGGCTGAAGAAAATAACATGCGAAGATATTAATTATTATATTAATGTACGTACAACATATGTTAGTTTCTCTGAAGAAAATAACATGTGAAGATATATTTTTATTAATGTATAGCATGTGTTGACTTTGATAATTTGTGCCTATCAAGTGTTAAGATTTTGTTTATTTTTCTTTTAGGAAAGGAAGCTATTTTCTGTATTGTACCAATATATTCCAAGGTTCTTTTATTATTGTACAACATATGTCGACTTTGCTGATTTGTGCCTATCAAGTGTAAAGATTTTATTCAAGTTTCCTTTAGGAAAGAACGTCATTTTCTGTATTGTTTACTCATACAGAAAGAATCTAAAATTCAATATCCCATGTAGAATGTCATTGTGTGGTCACATTAAAGTCTATGGCATACTCGTGATTATGTGGTCAAATTAAATGGTCAACTAAAATATTTCTAAGTGTGCTGCATTGAGCAGTTTGTTTGGCATATTTGGACCATCTGGATAATGCAAAGCTTATCTTGTGTGCGTGTAATATATATTTGCACAAAGAACATATCTTAGTATTGAACTTTAGCCTCAAAAATCACGGAGGATTATAATTCGAGCTCCTTTTTGCGAATGAATTCAAGCTTGATATCTGAAGAAATATTCTTCTAAAACCTATCAAAGCAATGGTTTTTCAATTGGTATATGTATTGTTTTGTCGCTCAATATATTTGTGTGATGTAGGAGAACTGAAACTACTAGATTGGATTTATCAGTTTACACAACCACACATTGATAAATTGCATTAAAATAAGGAAAAATGTGTGCCTTATCATCGGAAGGTCAAACAACCAAGTACAATCAACAAGAGAAACCAAGATTGCACAAGGTGACCTATGTGCTTATGATTTTAGTGCTTAGAGAGGTCGTATGAGGCTGATCGTGTGTCGCCTTCAGAGTTCTGTGTGTTTTTGCTAAAACTTCTAGCATATAAGAACACACCTATAATCAGGCTTTGCTGATTTATCTTACAGGAGACATTTGCTATATGTTTCATTTTATACATTTAAATAATTCCTTGTATGCTACCAGAAAAGAGATGTGCATGGCAATGTACAGGTGCTCGGGCGTCGACGTACTAATAGAGCACCAAAATTTCATTTTGGCAAGATGTGATCTCTGAGGAAATTCTATCTTTTTTGTTCAAGAATCAGTTATACTACCTTAATGATATCTTTCCACATATATGGTACGGGTGTCTAATAATGTTTAAATTTTGTATCAGGCACGAAATTGCTGAGTTAATGCCCTGGTTGGACTCCACTAACATACTCCTAAAAAAGATACTAATTAAGTTACATACTATATCATAATTCATGTACTAATTTTGTTAAGAGTAAAATACCTCTAATATAATTCCATCTATCTCTAACATTACAGTACCAAAGTAGACGGGCGCAGCAATGCACGCCTTCAATGATCTAGTGAATATAAAATTGAATGAAGTGTACAGCAAAGAGGAAGTAAAAGAAGCCCTATTTCAAATGTTTTCGACAAAAGCACCCGGCCCAGATGGCTTTTCCGCGCACTTTTTTTCAGAAGCATTGGGAGTTATCTGGTGGTGAAGTCACGAGGAGGATTATTCGAGTGCTCGATGGAGTGGACTCACCGGAGGAGATAAATAATACGTTCATCGTTTTGATCCCCGAGATTGCTAGTCCAAAAGTTTTAGGACAGTTTCGGCCTATAAGCCTTTGCAATGTAATCTACAAGATTGCTTCAAAGGTCTTAGTTAATCGGTTGAAATCTATTCTCCCCAGTATCATCTCCAAAGAGCAGTCAGCTTTCGTTCCGGGACGTCTCATTACGGATAACTTCATAACAGCATATGAATGTTTGCACTACATGAAGACGAGAAGGGTGAAGGGTAACAGATTTTGTGCGCTTAAGCTCGATATGATGAAGGCTTATGACCGTTTGGAGTGGTCACATCTGAAGGCAGTAATGCTCAAGATGGGTTTTAGTCCCAGATTTACTGAAACCGTAATGAGGTGCGTATCATCGGTATCATTTTCAGTCCTTTTTAATGGTGGGAGTTTGGATGTTTTCAGGCCGTCTCGGGGTCTGAGGCAGGGAGATCCCATATCGCCGTATCTCTTTATGCTAGCTGCTGAGGGACTGTCATGCTTACTAAAGGCAGAAGGAGCAGTGCGGGGATAGAAGTTGCACCGGGTGCCCCGGTAGTCAATCACCTACTTTTCGTAGACGACAACTTACTCTTTTTTGAGGCCACCGATGCTAGTGCTGTACAAGTCAATGAGATACTCACAAAATACTGCAATGCTTCTCGCCAAAGAATAAATGCAGACAAGTCGTCCATATTTTCTAGCAAAGGTGTGGCAGATGATACGAAGGGCTCAATCAAGCAGATACTGAATGTATTCAATGAGTCATTATCAGAGAAGTATCTTGGCTTACCTTCAGATGTAGGAAGAGCAAAAGAAGGGTCTTTTAGATACTTAAAGGACATAATCTGGAAGCGGGTTCAAGGGTGGATGGAGAAGTGTTTATCAGCGGGAGGCAAAGAAGTCCTAATTAAATCGGTGGCACAATCCATTCCCACATATTCGATGGTCTGTTTTAATTTACCACGTGGTCTATGTGAGCATATTAACAACATAATCCGGAAGTTTTGGTGGGGGAGTAAGAATGGACAAAGGAAAACAGCTTGGGTGTCGTGGAACACAATGACAAAACCCAAATTCTTGGGAGGACTCGGCTTTAGAGATGTGGAGCTTTTTAACTTGGCTCTACTCGCCCGACAAGTGTGGAGACTGTTACAGGAACCTGATATGCTCAGCGCACAAGTCCTCAGGGCTCCTTATTATCCCAGTGCAAACATCCTGGACGCCTCTTTGGGCCAGGCCCCCTCCCAGGTCTGGCGATCTCTCTTGGAAGGACGGGATGTTCTTTCTTTGGGCCTCATTAGAAGGATTGGGTCAGGAGCGAGCACCCAAATTTAGAGGGACAATTGGCTGCCGCGAGACTATAAGCTCCGGCCGATCTGCGCAAGAACGGCTGACCCACCTACGATGGTTTCTACTCTTGTTGATCCGGTAACACGATCTTGGGATAGGAAAACTCTCATGCATCACTTCATAGCCCCGGATGTGGATGTTATTCTCAACATATCTATTAGCACCCGGATACAGGAGGACTTCTGGGCATGGCACTATGATCGACGGGGTGTATTTTCAGTAAGATCAGCTTATAGGATGATTACTGCTATTAAGGCTCAGAGGGAGGACTGGTTAGAGCACCGGACGGGACACTCTAACGTTGCTGTGGAGAGGAGATCATGGACACAGCTATGGAAAGCACAAGTTCCATCCAAAATACGAGTTTTTGTGTGGCGACTTGCACACACCTCGATCCCCACGGGACATGTTCGGCACAAGAGGAAGATGACGGATAACCACATTTGCTCTATCTGTAATGCAGCGGAGGATTCATGGCGCCACTCCCTTTTCAGCTGTCGTATGGCCAAGTGCATCTGGGCTCTAGGAGATGAAGAACTTCTGGAGCATGTGTTATCAAACCAAAATGAGGATGTAAGGTTATGGCTTTTCTGGCTGTTCGAGTCCATAAGTCAGCATGATCTCGCTTGAGTTCTAGTGACTATGTGGGCGATATGGTGGGCCCGAAGGAAGGCAATACATGACAATGAATTCCAAAGCCCGCTGTCGACGATGTGTTTCATTAAGAGGTATCTCTGGAGGAGCTGGAGATTGTTGTCGACCATTTGCCAAGGAAACAGACGGGTGCAATTCATCGACCACAGGCCAAGATATGGTCACCACCGTCAGGTAATGCAGCCAAGATGAATTGTGATGGTGGTGCATGATCTCGCTTGAGTTCTAGTGACTATGTGGGCGATATGGTGGGCCCGAAGGAAGGCAATACATGACAATGAATTCCAAAGCCCGCTGTCGACGATGTGTTTCATTAAGAGGTATCTGGAGGAGCTGGAGATTGTTGTCGACCATTTGCCAAGGAAACAGCCGGGTGCAATTCATCGACCACAGGCCAAGATATGGTCACCACCGTCAGGTAATGCAGCCAAGATGAATTGTGATGGTGGTCTATCTACGCTGGGAGAGAAAGGAGCTGCAGCGGTCGTTTGTAGAGACAAGTCTGGCCACTATCTGGGAGCCTCGGCAGTTGTATATGAAGGCTTGATCGATCCAGCCAGTTTGGAAGCGATAGCATGTAGCGAGGCGCTAGCCCTCATGCGGGACCTAGATTTGAATGACTTGGAGATTGCTTCGGATTGTCAGGAAGTAATTTCAAACATCAACAATGGAGGGTGGGAGATTCAATTCAGTAGGAATCTTTTTTCTTCTGTCATTTTTCGTTTCGAGCATAGAGAGTAATTTTGAGGCCCACTCGCTAGCTAAAGGAGCTGCGTCTCTTGCGGTGGGTCGCCATGTGTGGCTAGGGGTTTTGCCCGACATTGCTTGTATTCCTCGACATTTAAGCTCTGAATAAAAGCCCCTAGTTTACCCTTCAAAAAAACCCGTTTCTATTTTTTCTTTAAAAAAAGACTATATTTTTTCTTCTTCAAAAAATCTAACGAATCCGCTTTTTATATGAGGTGGCCGAGATCATTGCCTTGGGATTAAGATCGTTGGCGCGGTTCAATAACATGGACCCGTGGAGGGGTTGAGCCATGCTTATTTCTTCATTGCACCGCACATGTTTGCAAGTATATGCTCATAGTGGGCATACAACAACTAAATATCTCCCAAAATAAAGATTAATAAAAAGGTGGGGTGTGACTAGCTCTCTTCCTACATCATTTGATTTCGTGCGGAGATTCGGTGATTCTTCCTTTTTTCTGGTTGATTAAGCAAATCCGTAATAACAACTCACTCAAAATAAAAAACTCAATATAAAATCAGGATGTTTGATAGATAATATATTCCAAAGCATACATAGGTTCAAAATCCAACAGGACTATCAACTGGACAAAAACTTAGACTCCAATATATATGACGACTCTTGACGATTCAGTAAAATCCAACGACTTCAAACTAGGACAGAACTTAAACTCCAATATTTCCAATGTTTAGGAAGCATTCGCAAACTTGGACATAAACCTCTTCTTTTCCCTTAGCTGAAAGAGAAGGTAAGAAAATTTATTACTAGAACAAAAGTAATTCAGCTTAAGTTAAAATCTACATGTAACTATTTTGCACGACAACATTATGCAAAGCTGACAATAGTAACCAAGAACAACTCCAAGCATGCTATGGTGACATATTGCTCAAAAGATTAAGGCCGAACAAGATATTTAGTGATATGATAACCAAGAGGACAGATGTTAGCCTCTGTGTAAAGGGGTAAAGCACTTCAATAACATGGGGAAATAAGGTTCTCTCACGGTCTCACCTGATTGTTATGGCCACACTTCTTCTTACGGCAGTTGGTGGCCCTGGCGGGTAGGCGTGCATAGCACCTGCAAATTAATTAGTGACTTCAATTTAAGCATTGGTGTCAACTCTGTCAAAGCTTTTACAGTTTCGAGGGAGTACTATGCACATCTTAATTAATCATGTGCATATCAAACATCTAGTTAATTTCAATATATAACTGCAAAGCAAAGAAAGGAGATGATAAATTGAAGGTGAGATGGATCAAGCTCTGTTTGGCAATTCAAATCTACGTCTCAGGAAGATTTAATGAAAAGCATGCTAGTTGCCTTGATTAAACAACACACAACACATATCTACACACGCATAATCTCCGAGCTCACAATTCAAGCGCTGCAACTGCAACCATAGGCACCGAGAAAAGGTTCGTTACTGGGATCAAGTGCATACCTGCGGCAGACTAGTTTGTTCTCATTGTACTTTTGAGCAAGGATGCGGAGGTTGGGCTCAAGATTCTTGGGGTATCCACCTCTGCTGCCGCCGCGGAGGCGCAGCACCAGGTGAAGCGTCGACTCCTTTTGGATGTTGTAGTCGGCCAGAGTGCGGCCATCCTCTAGCTGCTTCCCTGCAAAGATGAGGCGCTGCTTGTCCGGCAGGATACCTACGGTTAGGACAGGCAAAAGAAAAAAAAACAGTTAGTTCCTCGCTCGTGAAGTGTTCAGTTTGATGAAGGATCATGAAAGTAAACTGAACAACGTGTTAATTGATCACTACTCCCGGGACGGGAGTACTAAACAGGGGTTCTACCGCAAGGTCGACGTACAAGAAACAGCCGGTCCAAAACTATCTAACCTCGGATAAGCAGAAAAGTTTTGATCTGCTCTATTTCAGATCGAGATTGTCAATCTAAGACAGCATGGAGGGTGCTGGCTATGAACAATATTCGACGGACTTAGTTGGTAGTGATGTGCGCATGGTAAACTAATCAAACAAGAGAAGCAAAAGGCAAGCCTCTATAAAGACCGGATTAGTATTGAGGTGCGCAACGCTGGTGAAGATGATCGATCGGCCAGCACGGGGACTGAACATGTATACCTTCCTTGTCCTGGATCTTAGCCTTGACGTTGTCGATGGTGTCCGAGGACTCCACCTCGAGCGTAATGGTCTTCCCGGTCAGCGTCTTCACGAAGATCTGCATCTTGCCGTCTCCTCGATGGCTCTCGTTCTCCTCTGGACGGGTTGTGCTTGGTGTTGGTATCGATTGCTGCATGCGTGATGTCCTTATATAGGCAGGAAGCCGAGGGAGGCAACGGGGTCCCTACGGAAAGCCCCAGAACCCTAGCTTGCAAAGGTAGAAACGGGAGGCGTGGCCGCCAAGAAGATCGCGACTCGGTCGGGGGCAGCGGTTCCTGGGCTTCTGGACGGCTGCATACTGTCCATATAACTAAACCTGGCACAGTTGTTGAACCGGTCCATTCAGAACAAATGGCCCACAAGGCTATTTAGTGATTTTTTTAGTCTCGCAATTAATAAATTCTCAAAAAAAAGTCTTAATTTTTTTTTTCACATTTGCTATTCTTTCGATTTTCAGGCAACAATTGATTCCGTGTGAGGCGCAAAGCACCACGCAGAACGACAAGGGGGGGGGGGGGGGCTTTGGAGAAGGGGCATTTAGAGGGATGGCCGAGGCGGCACACATGACAGGTGGCAAGGCAATGAAGCCAACGGCGGGTCATGGGGGACGACGATGCCGGTACCGAAGGGCGGGTCGATGGCGGTGAGAGGAAGACGAAGGTGGCAGGAGAAGAGGGAGGAAGGCAAAGACGCGGGGGAGGAATCAACTGAAACCTGAACTTTCTTCGGGCAACTGACTAATAGACGGTCTTTTTTACAACGAAAAATAATCACAGCAATAAAAAGTTGACATATTACTTATGTGTTTAGTTTTGGTTTACCGCAGTTAGCAATCAACGGTGAGTTAGAACTTCTTTGTTAAGAAGGGCATGATAGCCTTGTGGACATTATGGAAACTCACACTGTATATCATCGGATGCCTAAGTATGTAAGTACGTTCCATATACCCATTCAATCTTATATTTGTACACTTTTTTTGTTGATTAGTACTACATTATTTATTTATCCATTCAGTTTTTCACTAAAACATTTTTAAGGATTAATAAATGAATATATTGTTGTCTGCAAAATTTGATCATATATTTGAAAAATGGTCAATGTGTATATGAAAATATTCATCATATGTTGAATCTTTTTCATCATATAATAGAAACATGTTAGCCATGTATTTGGAACAAAATTATCGCATATTTGGAATATGTTCATGTCTACTACAAAAATAGAACAAAATTAAAATAAGAACAATAAAAACAAGAGAAAAGCTGAAGAAAAATATGAAATCCAAGAATAAACCGAGAAAATAAACGAAAACAAAAGAACATGCCCTAAATTGCGAAAAATAGAAGAGTAATAAAAAGAAACCAAACCGTAAAAAAACAGCCTAGAAAAATGAGAAAGGGGTCTACCCAAAAGACGCGCGATTGACAAGATATTTTGTTTTGAATTTTGATCTCATGAAAAAAGCAATACGACGACTTCCCCTTTTTTTTGCGGCGAGAAACCCCCCCCCCCCCCCAGCAAAATTGTCTTGTGACAACAAGTTGCGCTAGTTACCAGGGAAGTTTTATGATAACCTTTGAAAGTGGTGCCCCTGAACTAGTTATTTCGGCTAAACTAACATATAATATACTTAATAATTTAAAAAGTAAAGGTATTTGTTTGTTATAAAAAACCTTGCACATATAAAAAATAAAATATTCATGTACTTCTAATTTTTTTTTAAAGTTGTGTTCACATAATTTGAAAAGGTTTTCATTTATTGTGTTTTTTACTCAGCATATAAGATTTATCTAAAGTCAAACTTTATAAAGTTTGACCATGCTTATAGGGAGAAATATCAACATTAAAAATACCAAATCAGTATCTATAGATGCATCATGCAAGTAATTTTCAAATTATATCTCTACTATTAAAGGGGGATCGAACGTCGTGATGGTTCGACCTCCGGGACCTCCTGTACAGCGCCTTCAGTTAACATCATTGACTACAACTAGTAACTAGTTCTATTTGACCTTTTCTTCAGTTAACATATATTATATATACCCAGAATAATATATCTCGAAAAGAAAGTATAAATTAGAACAGAATTCTAAAAATATTGAAAACAGCCACGTATATTAAAAAAAAGTTCAGAAAAATTGAAAAAGTCAAGAGAAATACTGTTTAAAAGTTCATGAATTCAAAAATGTGCATGAAGTTTCCAAAAAAGTTCACAAATTTGAAAAAAAATCATCAGTTTTGAAAAATGTTCATCAAATTTCAAAGAAGTTCATTGAATTTGAAAAAAGTTCATCGAATATGAAAAAGTTCATTGAATTTGGAAAAAATTCATCAAATTTGAAAATAGGTCGTCGAATTTGAAAAAAAGTTCACCGAATTTGAAAAAAGTTCATCGATTTTGCAAAAGAGTTCACCGAATTTGAAAAAAGTTCATCGATTTTGAAAAAGAGTTCACCAAATTTGAAAAAAGTTCATCGATTTTGAAAAAGAGTTCACGAAAATTTAAAAAAGTACATCGTATTTTAAAAAAAGTTCATTGTATTTGAGAAAAAGTTCATCGATTTTTTAGAAAAACATGAAAAATAAAAAATCATTGATTTTTCTTGAAAAACACGAATTTAGAAGAAACAAGATGCATTTAAAAAAAGAACAAAAGAAAACCCAAATAAAACCGCACCGTTAAATGACCAGCTGTAACGCCCTCGATGCGGCTATATCTCCCACGTGTCGAAGCACGACTTAGAGGCATAACCGCATTGAAAGCAATGTCGCAAGTGAGGTAATCTTCACACAACCCATGTAATACATAAGGGAAAAGGATACATAGTTGGCTTACAGTCGCCACTTCACACAATACATAAATAAACATCCATCATCCAGATTACACTCAAGGTCCGACTACTGAACCAACATAAAAGAAGACTACCACAAATGCTACACAGATCCCCGATCGTCCCAACTGGGCTCCACTATTGATCATCAGGAAAAGACACATAGTAACGACCACGTTCCTCGTCGAACTCCCACTTGAGCTCGGTTGCGTCATCTGACCGGCATCGCCGGCACTGCAATCGTTTTGGTAGAATCTGTGAGTCACGGGGACTCAGCAATCTCACACCCGCAAGATCAAGACTATTTAAGCTTATAGGTAGGACAGAGTTGTGAGGTGGAGCTGCAGCAAGCGACTAGCATATATGGTGGCTACATTCGCAAAAGAGAGCGAGAAGAGAAGCAAGGCACGGTCGTGAAGCTAGTAGCGATCAAGAAGTGATCCTGAAACTACTTACGCCAAACATAACTCCAACATCAGTGTTCACTTCCCGGACTCACGAGAAGAGACCATCACGGTTACACACGCTGATTGATGTGTTTTAATTAAGGTCAACTTCGGGTTTTCTACAACCGAACATTAACAAGTTCCCATCTGCCTCATAACCGCATGGCACGGCTTTGAAAGATAATACCCTGCAGGGTGTCCCAACTTAGCCCATTATAAGCTCTCACGGTCAACGAAGGATATTCCTTCTACCGGGAAGACCCGATCAGTCTCGGAATCCCGGACTACAAGACATCTCGACAATGGTAAAACAAGACCAGCAAAGCCGCCCGATTGTGCTGACAAATCTCGATAGGAGCTGCACATATCTCGTTCTCAGGGCACATCCGGATGAACACTACGTACGACAACCGAAGATACCCCAAGTTGCCTCAGGGCGGCACCGCAAGTGGCTCTAGTTTGGACCAACACTCCAGAGGAGCATTGGCCCGGGGGGTTAAATAAAGATGACCCTCGGGCTCGCGAAAACCCGGGGAAAAAGGCTTAGGTGGCAAATGGTAAAACCAAAGTTGGGCCTTGCTGGAGGAGTCTTATTCAGGGCGAACTGTCAAGGGGGTCCCATAAATCACCCAACCGTGTAAGGAACGCAAAATAAGGAACATAACACCGGTATGACGAAAACTAGGGTGACAAGAGTGGAACAAAACACCAGGAATAAGGCCGAGCCTTCCACCCTTTACCAAGTATATAGGTGCATTAATTAAATAAGAGATATTGTGATAACCCAAAATATCCATGTTCCAACAAGGAACAAACTTCATCTGCACCTGCAACTAGCAACTATATAAGAGGGGCTGAGCAAAGCGGTAACATAGCCAATCAACGGTTTGCTATTAAAGGATGGTTAGGGGTTTGACATGGCAATATGGGTGGCATGAAATAGCAAGTGGTAGGTAACGTAGCATAGGCATAGCAAAAGAACGAGCATCTAACAAGCAAAGATAGAAGTGATTTCGAGGTTATGGTCCTCTTGCCTGCAAGGTTCTCAGAGTTGTCGAAAGCTTGATCCTCGTAAGCGTTCTCAACAGGTTCCTCGTTCACGTACTCGTCTCCTGGCTCTACCCAAAGCAAGAACACAAGCAAAGGGCCAACAATCAATCACGGGCGTGCACAAACAACATGATGCAAAACATGGCATGATATGCGAGATGTGAGATGCAATGCATATGCGTGCTCCGGAAGGAAAATGATGAACAAGGCATCAACTTGGCAAGCCAAGTATGCCGCTGGAAAAGTGAGATGATTTCGTTTGAAATCGATATAAAGATCACCGGAATCGGATGCACGGTTTGCAAATGGCAAGCAAAACAAGAATGGCACAAATCTGCCATTAACAGCATGATGCCACATAGCAAGCAACAACAATTTAAGCTACTGCACTCAAACATACCAACAAAGCATATGGCAGTGATCTAATCAAGATGCTTGACAAAAGATGAACACTGATCTACGGCTAATTCACACCATAACAGGTCCAAACAAGCATGGCAAAAGTGCAAAATATATCAGCTTCACAGACTTAGTGAAAATACTAACATGCCAGAAATTAACATCAGGAAGGCATGTTTAGAGCAAGCAAACAACCTGCTACATGAACAAGGAATAGCAAAATATGGCATGGAACGAATCTAATCAAGGCATTGAACAAAAGTCCCTTACTAATCAAGAGCCAAAAGGGATCAGAAAATATGATTGCACCCATGTAAACATAGCACGTTTCGTTAACAGATTCAGGAAACAGAGCATGGCATTAACAGCATCATGAAGGCATCTTTGCAATCTCGATTCACTTACCACAAGTCATTGCATGACAAGATAAGCATAGCACCAGCAAGAATACATGTTTTGGAAACTAAAAATGGCAAGAACAAGTTTATAACATGCAAGGATCAACTACAACAACCTTGGCAAAATTGAATAACATGTAAACAATCTGCCAGGAAACATTTTATAGCAAACGTAGAGCAAGCAAACAACATGCTAGACTACTCCATAATTGCAAACAGGGGCATGGATGGATAGAGAATAACCATATGTTCAAAACATCATTACTGAAGTATCTCAAAGTATGCATGGATCTCTCTGTAGCATCAAGTTTACATGGCATAAAAATAACAGCAGAACAGGGGCTGAAATAAGCAACATCACGAAGCCTAGTTTTCATGCTTGTGCTAGTCACCACAGAGATCATAAAAATACATGTCATACACCCCTGTAAAGATGGCATGGCATATTACAAAAGACATGTAGGGCTCAAGTTCATAGGGTGCACACATCAATCATGGCAAAAATGACAAAAGTGCATGTTCTGATAAGAATCTGAAACTAACATCACATAGCCCTCTTCCAACAGCATTTCGGGCATCAAGATGAGCTGAAATAAAAATGATGCAATGATATGAAATGATGTAATCGTTGAGGCGAACAATTCGGTTTGCTATACGCCCACAACGGAGCCACAGATGCAAAGTTACAGTGCGATGAACAAGTCATAAAATACTGCAGACTTGGCGAAAAAAAGAAGTCAACCTAGGTTCCAGATCTGGATCCGGCTCGTGGATCGAGGCGGCAGGATTAGCTCGCCGGAGAGGTTGCCGGGGGAGGACGGGGACGGCCGGAGATGGGTTCGGGCCGGCCGGATCCGAGCGCCGGTCGGCGGCGCGGAGGAGCGGCGCGGGCGGCAAGCCGTGGGCGCGGAGGCGATCGGGCGGCGTGTGGCCGAGGCGCGCGGGCGGCGACGGCGCGGGCGGCGGCGCGGCTGCGGGCGGCGCAGAGGACTGGCGGGCGGGCGCGGCGTGGTCATGGGCGCACTCGAGCCTGGCGGGCTTGGCGGAGGCGAGGCGATGTGGCGCTGCCCGCCACGTGGCGGCGCGCGATTGGTCCGGGCGGCGGGCGGACGCGTCGCCCGCCCGGACGAACCGCGGCAGCGAGAGGAGCGGGCTAGGGTTAGGGGTGGATTTGATCCGAATTTCGGGAGGAGGTGTTTTATAGGTAGAAGGAGCTAGGAAGCTCCAAATGAGGTGTAGTTTTCGCCCACACGATCGTGATCCAACGACGGAGAGCATGGAAGTGACTTAGATGGGTTATTGGGCTGTTTTGGAGGGGTGTTGGGCTGCAACCGAAAAGAGTCCTTCGCAGATACCCGATTAACCGTTGGAGTATCAAACGACCTCCAAATGGCACGAAACTTGACAGGTGGTCTACCGGTGGTGTACCAAGGCCACTTGGCAAGCCTCGGTCCATTCCGAGAACATTTAACACCCGCTCACGAAAAAGAGACAAGTGGGGTGCGCCGGTGCATGTGGGTGTGTCGGATTGCAAAACGGACAACGGGGAAAATGCCCGGATGCATGAGACGAACACGTATGCAAATGAGATGCACATGATGACATGATATGAGATGCATGACATAAACAAAATGCAAAACGAAAGACAAAAACCCAACCACGGAGGGAATACCATAGCACATAGCCGAAAATGGCAAGAGTTGGAGTTACAAAGATGGAAAGTTACATCCGGGTGTTACAACACTCCACCACTACAAGAGAATCTCGTCCGAGATCTAGGACTGAAAGAACTCCGGATATTCGGAACGGAGGTGATCCTCGCGCTCCTAGGTGGCTTCTCGGTCCGAATGGTGTGACCACTTCATTTTCAGGAATTTGATTGACTTGTTGCGAGTCTTGCGCTAGGTTTCTTCAAGAATAGCAACGGGGTGCTCATGATAAGAGAGATCTTCTTGGAGGTCAATTTCTTCGAAGTTGATAGTGCGCTCAGGAGTCTTGAAGCACTTGCGAAGCTTTGACACATGAAACACATCGTGCACGTTCGCGAAGTTGGACGGAAGCTCAAGTTGATAGGCGAGATCGCCTCTTTTGCCAATGATCTTGAAAGGACCCACGTATCTAAGGGCAAGCTTCCCTTTGATACCGGGGTTTAAAAGTGCCTTTCATTGGAGAGACGCGAGGTAGACATGGTCTCCGATTTCAAAAGCCACATCACGGTGCTTGTCATCATAATAGCTCTTCCGCGCGATTATGCGGCTTTGAGTTTTTCACGAATGACTTTGCACATTTCTTCGCTTCGTGATCAAGTCATTGCCAAGAAGTTGGCGCTCAATTGCCCTCGGACCAATTGAGAGGAGTACGGCACTTTCTGCCATAGAGAATTTCGAATTGGGCCTTGCCCGAACTCGCTTGGAAGCTGTTGTTGTAGGAGAACTCGGCATATGGAAGACAATCTTCCCACTTCATACCGAAAGAGATGACACAAGCCCTGAGCATATCTTCAAGGATTTGATTGACTCGCTCAACTTGGCCACTTGTTTGAGGATGGAAAGTTGTGCTGAAACGAATGTTGGTGCCCATGGCCTTCTGAAAGGAGTCCCAGAACTTAGAGGTGAAAATTCTCCCACAATCTAAAGAAATCAATTGTGGAATGCCGTGCAAGGAGACAATTCTAGAGGTGTAAAGCTCTGCCAGCTGAGCTGCTGTGATGGATTCTTTGATAGGAAGGAAATGAGCCACTTTAGTAAGCTTGTCAATGACAACGAAGATAGCATCATTTCCACGCTTGGACTTAGGAAAACCAGTCACGAAGTCCATCTCGATATGATCAAACTTCCATTCCGGAATAGCAAGAGGTTGGAGGAGACCAGCTGGTCATTGGTGTTCTGCTTTCACCCTTCTGCAGACATCACACTCATTCACGAATTGAGCAATTTCTCGCTTCATTCGAGTCCACCAATACGACTGCTTGAGGTCATGGTACATCTTCATACTTCCAGGATGAATGGATATAAGAGAATTGTGCGCCTCGTTCATAATGACTTTACGTAGATCACCCTTAGGAACCACAATTCGGTCCTCGAAGAAAAGAGTATCTTTGTCATCAATGTGGAAGCACTTGTACTTGGAAATGCCCTTGTCGATGCCACGTTTCACCTTTTTCACCATGGTATCCAGGAGTTGTGCCTCACGAATTTGGTCTTCCAAAGTAGGAGAGACTATGAGGCTGGCAAGAAAGCCTTGAGGAACAACTTGAAGATTCAGCTTGCGGAAAGCTTCACAAAGGTCCGGTTGGAAGGGCTTGAGAATTAAGATGTTGCAATAAGCCTTCCTGCTCAAAGCATCTGCAATCACATTCGCCTTGCAGGAGTATATTCAATACTCGGGTTGTACTCTTGAATCATTTCACCCATCGAAGTTTGCTCGAGGTTGAGGTTGGGTTGAGTGAAGATATACTTGAGACTCTTGTGATCGGTGAATATGTCCACTTTTCTTCCCAACAAGAGATGTCTCCATGTTATCAATGCATGGACAATCGCCGCCAACTCAAGATCGTGAGTGGGGTAGTTCTTTTCGTTGGGCTTCAACCCACGAGAGGTATAGGCCACAACTTTCTTCTCTTGCATTAACACAAGACCGAGACCTTGAAGAGAAGCATCACGTAAAACTTCAATGGTTTGGATTCATCGTGGGAGTCAAGACAGGAGCTGTGACTAGCTTCTCTTTGAGGGTGTTGAGAGCAACGTCACACTCAGGAGTCCAGACATACTTCACATGCTTCTGGAGGAGGTTGGAAAGAGGCTTTGCAATCTTAGAAAAATTCTCAACGAATCTTCGGCAATAGCTTGCAAGTCCAAGAAAATTGCGAAGCTGCTTGACATTCTGAGGAGGTTCCCAATTCACAACTGCAGACACCTTCTCGGGATTAACAGCGATGCCCTTGGCGGGGATGTGTGACCAAGATAAAGCACTTCATCAAGCCAAAATTCACATTTGGAAAACTTCGCATAGAATTGATGCTCTCTTAGCTTGTCGAGCACCAATCGCAAATGTTTGGCATGATCCTTCTTATTCTTGGAGAAGACCAAAATATCATCAAGATAGACCAAGACGAATTCATTGGTGTAGGGGTTGAAGATGAAGTTCATCATTCGAGAGAATGTTGGAGGAGCATTGACAAGGCCGAAATACTTGACAGTATATTCATAAGAACCAAAGCTTGTTCTGAATGCTGTCTTGGGAATATCTTGTTCACGAATGCGAATTTGATGATAACCCATAATGGTTGTCAAGCTTGGAGAACACTTTAGCACCTTTGAGTTGCTCGAAAAGTTCATTGATGTTGGGAAGTGGATACTTGTTCTTGGTAGTATTCTTGTTCAATGGACGGTAATCGACGCAAAGTCGGTCCGTGCCCTCCTTCTTCTGGACAAAAAGAACACCACAACCCCATGGAGATGAACTCGGTCTGATCAAACCCAGACGCTCTTGTTCATCGAGCTGTTTCTTCAATTCCTTCAGCTCTTTTGGTCCAAGCTTGTATGGACGCTTGCAAACGGGTTCCGTGCCAGGCTCAAGATCGATAACGAATTCAACTGGCCGGTGAGGAGGCATACCCGGGAGCTCTTCTGGAAAGACATCTTGATACTCACAAACGACTGGAATCTGAGAGATAGCATCCAACTCGCCCTTCTCATTGAGAGAAAAAAACCGAATGGTTTCATCACGAGCGGCATAGATGATCACATCCTCAGAAGAGTGTGTCAATTGAATTTCCCTGGCAGCACAATCAAGCTGAGCCTTGTGCTTAGAAAGCCAGTCCATCCCGAGAATTAGATCAATCTACGAGTCACCAAGAACAAATGGTTTAGATAGAAATCTATAGTCGCCCATCTTGATAGAAACATCCGGGACGCAAATATTAGATGTCATTTGCTTACCCGGGGACACAATCTTCAACGGAATAGGAATCTTTTCCATCACAAACTCATGCTTGGCAACAAAAGGTCTCGAAATGAAAGAAAGCGATGCACCGTAATCAAATAAAACTTTTGCAGAATATCATTAATCGGAAGATTACCCATTATCACGTCATGAGATTCCTCCGCTTGAGCTGCATTCATCATATTCACCTTGGCATGCTTTGGATTATGCTTGACCACTGCATTGCTGGAAGATCTCACAGGAGGAGGAGGAGGCGGAAGGCGCCTTTGGTTGAAGCACTTGTTCGCCGTAGTGACCTTTCTCGGGCACTTGTTGCAAGTCACCTCTGAGAGCGGACGGTGATAAGGAGCATTTGACCTTGGAGCTTGAGAATTAGACTTGTTACGATAGCCTGGGTTGGGTGGGTGGGAAGATCCACGACCACCGAGTTCTTCTCACGATAAGGCCGATTTTAACGGAGGAGGGGAGGCAACCAGAACTTTTGTTGCTTAGCTGCCACTAGTGAGGAAGAAGAAGACTGAACTGCGTCCCTGACTCTCTTCTTAGAAGCCTCACACTTGAGTTGGGCAGCCTCTTGCTTCAGTGCCATGTTGTAGAATTCATCATACTTTTCCGGCTCAAAAAGCACGAGAGCTAATTGCAAATCTTCTCTAAGACCACCTCTGAATTGATAGATCATACGCTTTTCATCAGGGACATCTTGCTTAGCGAAGCGAGCGAAGCTCGAACTGGATATTGTATTGATACACGTACATGCCGCCTTGCTTGAGATTGCGGAACTCCTCACGCTTGCTCTCAACAACACTTTGCGGAATGTGGTGAGCTTTGAAGTCTCGCGGAAATCATCCTGTAATTACACGACCTCCTCTGGAATCTTTGTATTGCTGATACCACTCGGCAGCTTGGTCCTTGAGTTGAAACGAAGCAAACTTGGCAAAGTCCTCAGGTCTGACATTGCTACATTCAAAATGTTTGCAGATGTCCACAAGCCAATCGTCGGCGTCTGTGTCCTCGGCACAGAAGCTGAAAGACTTCGGCTGATTAGCAAGGAACTGATTGAGGGTAGCGAAGTGCGGCTGATTATTGCCTTGGCCTTGATTTCCTTGGTTGCCTTGCCCTTGGGTACGCTCTTGCAAGAGTTGCAAAATCATCTGAGCATTTGCGTTGGTGGCTGCCATGACAGCTTGCCATGCCTCCGGAGGCGGAGGTGGAGGTGGAGGGTTCGACTGACTCACATCATTGCGTTTCGGATTCTGACGCGTTGGCGGAGCCATCATGAAGAGGGTGACATCCATTAGCATCTTGATAGACAGATAGACAAGTTGAATCAACGGATAGAAATTGCAACATATAGTCTTCACAATAAACATTCGAACAAGGATGAACGGATGAATTCCAAAAGCTAACATCACACGTCCATTAAGGTGAGAAGCCACTTGATAAAGGGCTGATGAATGAAAAAAAACAAGGTACGACTGGAACAAATAAGTGATAAGGATTACCCAATCACAAACCAAATATCAGCGGGAAGAAATGCTAAGAGCTACTTGAATCCCACCTATAAACTCCCAAAACTTTCTGGTTATGCAATCAGATGTTGGGGATACAGGGGACACAAAATATATCACCGAAACTAACAATACCTAGATCCAAACTATCCATCCGTCAACACATAACCAAGAAACCTTCGGAAATCGTGTACCTCGACCTTGAAAAGCATCCGTTATACGAAGTCATGGCAATACTCCCGAGCTCGCCCGATCTTTGGGTTATCGGGTTATCTCACCAACAACTGTACAAAAGAGATTTTTGATGTCGGCAAAGCTCGTATTCCAACTGCAACGATAAAATTGTGACGACAACACCTCGAGCTCAACTCCCCGACACCGCCACAACCCCTAAATGTCAGGAGGCACCAAGAACAATGTTCTCGTCACAAAACCATCGGAACGATTCCAAGATACCCGCATGATCCTAAAAAAAATTAGTGAAATTTGAGGAGAGGAGAGTCAAAACTTCTATGTCAGGAAACCTCACCAGAGCGACGAAGGGACTGAGGAGTAAAAAGAATCCTACTCTCTGATATATATAATCCTAAGACTCAAAACATTTTTGTTCTAGACTCAACAACGCCTGCAAACAATCAAGCAGGGGGCTCCTAATCGGGGATGGCTCTGATTACCAACTTGTAACGCCCTCGATGCGGCTATATCTCCCACGTGTCGAAGCACGACTTAGAGGCATAACCGCATTGAAAGCAATGTCGCAAGTGAGGTAATCTTCACACAACCCATGTAATACATAAGGAAAAGGATACATAGTTGGCTTACAATGCCACTTCACACAATACATAAATAAACATCCATCATCCAGATTACACTCAAGGTCCGACTACGGAACCAAAATAAAAGAAGACTACCCCAAATGCTACATGATCCCCGATCGTCCCAACTGAGCTCCACTACTAATCATCGTGAAAAGACACATAGTAACGACCACGTTCCTCGTCGAACTCCCACTTGAGCTCGGTTGCGTCATCTCAGACCGCATTGTCGGCACTGCAACTGTTTTGGTAGAATCTGTGAGTCACGGGGACTCAGCAATCTCACACCCGCGAGATCAAGACTATTTAAGCTTATAGGTAGGACAGAGTTGTGAGGTGGAGCTGCAGCAAGCGACTAGCATATATGGTGGCTACATTCGTAAGAGAGAGCGAGAAGAGAAGCAAGGCACGGTCATGAAGCTAGTAGCGATCAAGAAGTGATCCTGAAACTACTTACGTCAAACATAACTCCAACACCGTGTTCACTTCCCGGACTCCGCTGAGAAGAGACCATCACGGTTACACACACGGTTGATGTGTTTTAATTAAGGTCAACTTCGGGTTTTCTACAACCGGACATTAACAAATTCCCATCTGCCTCATAACCGCGGGCACGACTTTCGAAAGATAATACCCTGCAGGGTGTCCCAACTTAGCCCATTATAAGCTCTCACGGTCAACGAAGGATATTCCTTCTACCGAAGACCCGATCGATCTCGGAATCCCGGACTACAAGACATCTCGACAATGGTAAAACAAGACCAGCAAAGCCGCCCGATTGTGCCGACAAATCCCGATAGGAGCTGCACATATCTCGTTCTCAGGGCACATCCGGATGAACACTACGTATGGCAACCGAAGATACCCCAAGTTGCCTCAGGACGGCACCGCAAGTGGCTCTAGTTTGGACCAACACTGAGAGGAGCATTGGCTCGGGGGGGTTAAATAAAGATGACCCTCGGGCTCGCGAAAACCCGGGGGAAAAGGCTTAGGTGGCAAATGGTAAAACCAAAGTTGGGCCTTGCTGGAGGAGTCTTATTCAAGGCGAACTGTCAAGGGGGTCCCATAAATCACCCAACCGTGTAAGGAACGCAAAATCAAGGAACATAACACCGGTATGACGGAAACTAGGGTGGCAATAGTGGAACAAAACACCAGGCATAAGGCCGAGCCTTCCACCCTTTACCAAGTATATAGGTGCATTAATTAAATAAGAGATATTGTGATAACCCAAAATATCCATGTTCCAACAAGGAACAAACTTCATCTTCACCTGCAACTAGCAACGCTATAAGAGGGGCTGAGCAAAGCGGTAACATAGCCAATCAACGGTTTGCTATGAAAGGATGGTTAGGGGTTTGACATGGCAATATGGATGGCATGAAATAGCAAGTGGTAGGTAACGTAGCATAGGCATAGCAAAAGAACGAGCATCTAGCAAGCAAAGATAGAAGTGATTTCGAGGATATGGTCGTCTTGCCTGCAAGGTTCTCAGAGTTGTCGAAAGCTTGATCCTCGTAAGCGTTCTCAACAGGTTCCTCGTTCACGTACTCGTCTCCTGGCTCTACCCAAAGCAAGAACACAAGCAAAGGGCCAACAATCAATCACGGGCGATGCACAAACAACATGATGCAAAACATGGCATGATATGCGAGATGTGAGATGCAATGCATATGCGTGCTCCGGAAGGAAAATGATGAACAAGGCATCAACTTGGCAAACCAAGTATGCCGCTGGAAAAGTGAGATGATTTCGGTTGAAATCGATATAAAGATCACCGGAATCGGATGCACGGTTTGCAAATGGCAAGCAAAACAAGAATGGCACAAATCTGCGATTAACAGCATGATAACACATAGCAAGCAATAACAAATTAAGCTACTGCACCCAAACGTACCAACAAAGCATATGGCAGTGATCTAATCAAGATGCTTGACAAAATATGAACACTGATCTACGGCTAATTCACACAATAACAGGTCCAAACAAGCATGGCAAAAGTGCAAAATATATCAGCTTCACAGACTTAGTGAAAATACTAACATGCCAGAAATTAACATCAGGAAGGCATGTTTAGAGCAAGCAAACAACCTGCTACATGAATAAGGCATAGCAAAATATGGCATGGAACGAATCTAATCAAGGCATTGAACAAAAGTCTCTTACTGATCAAGAGCCAAAAGGGATCAGAAAATATGATTGCACCCATGTCAACATAGCACGTTTCGTTAACAGATTCAGGAAACAGAGCATGGCATTAACAGCATCATGAAGGCATCTTTGCAAGCTCGATTCACTCACCAAAAGTCATTTCATGACAAGATAAGCATAGCACCAGCAAGAATATATGTTTATAAAAGTAAACATGGCAAGAACAACTTTATAACATGCAAGGATCAACTACAACAACCTTGGCAAAATTGAATAACATGTAAACAATCTGCCAGGAAACATTTTATAGCAAACATAGAGCAATAAAACGACATGCTACGCTACTCCATAATTGCAAACAGGGGCATGGATAGATAGATCTTAACCATATGTTCAGAACATCCTTACTGAAGTATCTCAAAGTATGCATGGATCTCTCTGTAGCATCAAGTTTACATGACATAAAAATAACAGCAGAACAGGGGCTGAAATCAGCAACATCACGAAGCCTGGTTTGCATGCTTGTGATAGTCACCACAGAGATCACAAAGATACATGGCATACACCCCTGTAAAGACGGTATGGCATATTACAAAACACATGTAGGGCTCAAGTTCATAGGGTGCACACATCAATCGTGGAAAAAATGACAAAAGTGCATGTTCTGATAAGAATCTGAAACTAACATCACATAGCCCTCTTCCAACAGAATTTCGGGCATCAGTATGAGCTCCAATTAATATGATACAATGAGATGAAATGATGTACTCGTCGAGGCGAACAATTCGGTATTCTATACGCCCACAACGGAGCCACATATGCAAAGTTACGGTGCGATGAACAAGTCATAAAATACTGCAGACTTGGCGAAAAAAAGAAGTCAACCTAGGTTCCAGATCTGGATCCGGCTCGTGGATCGAGGCGGCCGGAGTAGCTCGCCGGAGAGGTTGCCGGGGAGGACGGAGGAGGACGGGACGACCGGAGATGGGGTCGGGCCGGCGGATCCGAAGCGCCGGTCGGCGGCGGAGCCGGCGCGCGAGGAGCGCGACGACGGCCGTGGCAACCGGGCGCGGAGGCGACTGGGCGGCCGGGCGGTGCGGCGGCGACGGCGCCGGCGGCGGCGTCTTGCGGGCGGCGCGCAGAGGACTGGCGGCGGGCGCGGCGCAGCGTGGCGTGGCGCGAACATGGCGCTGGTCATGGCGCGCCTCGGGCCCCGGGCGAGGCGGCGGCGATGTGGGCGCTGACCTGCCACGTGGCGGCGCGCGATTGGTCCGAGGTGGCGGGCGGACGGCGTCGCTCCGCCCGGACGTGTCCGGCGGCGAGAGAAGCGGGCTAGGGTTAGGTGGATTTGATCCTAATTTCGGGAGGAGGTGTTTTATAGGTAGAAGGAGCTAGGAAGCTCCAAATGAGGTGTAGTTTTCGTCCACACGATCGTGATCCGACGACGGAGAGCCTGGAAGTGACGTACATGGGTTATTGGGCTGTTTTGGAGGGGTGTTGGGCTACAACCCAAAAGAGGCCTTCGTAGATACCCGGTTAACCGTTGGAGTATCAAACGACCTCCAAATGGCACGAAACTTGACAGGTGGTCTACCGGTGGTGTACCAAGGCCACCTGGCAAGCCTCGGTCCATTCCGAGAACGTTTAACACCCGCTCACGAAAAAGAGACAATAGGGGTGCGCCGGTGCATGTGGGAGTGTTTTATTGCAAAACGGACAACGGGGAAAATGCTCGGATGCATGAGACGAACACGTATGCAAGTGAGATGCACATGATGACATGATATGAGATGCATGACATAAAAAAATGCAAAACGAAAGACAAAAACACAACCACGGAGGGAATACCATAGCACATAGCCGAAAATGGCAAGAGTTGGAGTTACAAAGATGGAAAGTTACATCCAGGGTGTTACACCAGCGAACCGAAAAAACCAGTTTGGGAAGCTTCTAGAACTTGCGAAAACCGGAGGAGCCCCGCAACTGAATCTTACATTCTTAAGAAGTTGATCCCCACTACTACCAATTCTCTCTACATGCACATCATCCACGTCAGCATGTGCCACATCAGCATTCAGTTTCCAATAACAACCAATCAGTTCTCTCTGTGACCAGCCCCTCTCAGCCTCATCCCAGCGCTATTCCCCTCCGTACGACAAAATCACAAAAATCCTCATATACTACCTGTAGCTATGGACGGCGGTGGAAATCCAGTAGTCCTCCCCCACTCCTACGAATACTTTCTGGCTGTTTGGTTCAGTTCACCTTTTCCTTCCACTTCCCCTCCCACCTTTAATTACCAATGAGTTCTGCCTCCCCCTGATTCGTCTTCTTAGTGCGCCTAACAAATCTGCCACCATTGCGATCGCCTTGGCTCGCCAGTGCAGGCCAAATTGGCGCTGGTACATGTAGGCTATATATAGCTATGCCAATAGCAGCTCGACTCCTTCAACCTGCAGGTTGACCGATTCGAGATGGAGAAACGAGAATGCTGGGGAGAGAGAAGGTGATCCATGGAGGAGTGTGGCGGCCGATGTCTCCACTGTAGGAAGAGAGGGGAGCGTGTTTTGAGGGAGTCGAGGTGCAGAGAGGTGGCAAAGAGTTGTTGTGAGTTCTGTTTCCTTTAATCCCTAATTTAGACAGAATCAGGTCGTTCCATCGAGCTGGAACATTTACCAAATTTTTGTTCGATTTTCTCATATTCTGCTCGCTCAAAGGAAGGTGGGTACATGATTGTCAAACTTTTGGGCTGTTAGAGAGGATCCTACAGGTGGACGGCTGGGCGACGTGTTGTTAGAGGCGAGGGAGCAAGCCTCCAAATTGGTCGCCTCGGTGGAAGGGAGCGATGAGGCGGAGAGTTGGATCAGAGAAGCAATCGTGCAATCTCTTTCTTCAGGTAAGTCATACTCTGACAACAATTTGATACTATTGCTGTATATGATTCCTTTCGCTTCAGTTACAGGCTATAACTATCCTGCAAGATGGTGGGATGAATCAGAAGTCCTTGTTGTCGACACCAACCGCTTGCAGGTGTCATGCGTGTTTGTCGGAACAGATCTGTAGCTACCCCTATCGTCTCCCTATCAGGTTCTCCCTACAACCTCTTCACGGAGTACGTTTGATTCTGCCGCCGCGATCCATTTTTTGCCAGTCCACTTCTTAAATCTATATATTTAAAAAAAGTTGTACCTAGAACAACATCAGTTGTCTGGCTTGGAGATTTCATGTATTTGTCGATGCAAAGCTTAAATATAGATGTTATGTTCCAGATACTGATGTCTACTATGCAACCTTCTTCTTGTAGACGTTGTTGGGCCTCCAAGTGCAGAGGTTTATAGGACAGTAGCAAATTTCCCTCAAGTGGATGACCTAAGGTTTATCAATCCGTGGGAGGCGTAGGTTGAAGATGGTCTCTCTCAAACAACCCTGCAACCAAATAACAAAGAGTCTCTTGTGTCCCCAACACACCCAATACAATGGTAAATTGTATAGGTGCACTAGTTCGGCTAAGAGATGGTGATACAAGTGCAATATGGATGGTAGATATAGGTTTTTGTAATCTGAAAATATAAAAACAGCAAGGTAACTAACGGTAAAAGTGACCGTAAACGGTATTGCAATGCTAGGAAACAAGGCCTAGGGTTCATACTTTCACTAGTGCAAGTTCTCTCAACAATAATAACATAATTGGATCATATAACTATCCCTCAACATGCAACAAAGAGTCACTCCAAAGTCACTAATAGTGGAGAACAAACGAAAAGATTATGGTAGGGTACGAAACCACCTCAAAGTTATTCTTTCCAATCAATCCGCTATTATTCCTATAAGTGCCACAAACAACCCTAGAGTTTGTACTAGAATAACACCTTAAGACACAAATCAACCAAAACCCTAATGTCACCTAGATACTCCAATGTCACCTCAAGTATCCGTGGGTATGATTATACGATATGCATCACACAATCTCAGATTCATCTATTCAACCAACACATAGAACCTCAAAGAGTGCCCCAAAGTTTTTATCGGAGAATCAAGACGAAAACGTGTGCCAACCCCTATGCATAAGTTCATGGGCGGAACCCGCAAGTTGATCACCAAAACATACATCAAGTGAGTCATGTGATATCGCATTGTCACCACAGATACGCACGGCAAGCCATACATCAAGTGTTCTCAAATCATTAAAGACTCAATCCGATAAGATAACCTCAAAGGGAAAACTCAATCCATTACAAGAGAGTAGAGGGGGAGAAGAAACATAAGATCCAACTATAATACCAAATCTCGCGATACATCAAGATCGTGCCAAATCAAGAACACGAGAGATCAAACACATAGCTACTGGTACATACCCTCAGCCCCGAGGGTGAACTACTCCCTACTCGTCATAGAGAGCGCCGGGATGATGAAGATGGCCACCGATGAGGGTTCCCCCCTCCGGCAGGGTGCCGGAACAAGGTCCCGATGATGCGGCCACGATTAATGTCGGTGTTCTCAATGTTTATAGAAGTTTTCCACCGGTCAATGAATTAGAGTGCAGAGATTTATACGTACCAAAATACAATAGTTTTGGTGAGAACTACTGGGAGAAGGTTGCATGCCTAGTTGAAGTCATGTGCATGCATTCTAGTTGGTTGCATGGTACGGATCAAGCAAAGAAAGGTCGGCTACATGCATGCATGCCAGTTTGCCAGGGAAACAAATTACTAGGAAGGCAATATACACGGGACTCCTATGAGTATGAATCATTAAGTGATGAAGCTAATTCTTTTTTTGAGATCCCGAGAGCACGAGCACAGATATTGCGTCAAGAAATTTGGGAAGCAAACACATCTATATTAATCAGAAGGAAATCAAAAATTGCATCGGTTGTTAAAAATAGAGACCGGAATTACTACTACTTCTGTTGGGGTCGACCACCAGAAAAGCATCAGGAAGTTACTCACGTGGATTTTTACATGTTTAAAGGAGATTGGATGGGGCCCACCAAGCTTGCCGATCCTGGAGTTAGTTTAAACTAAGAAAGAGTCTACAGATTAGGAAATATGTGTACGTGTGTCTCTTGGAAAACTTTTAGGTGTGAGTGTTTTAAGTTGGCTACTTCTATAAAGCCTAGGTGTGCGTCGTTGTAAACAGGTCAGGTTATATTTTTATGAATAGACACGATGTGTTTTTAGGGTAAATACCAGACGAGTTTTGGGGGAAGCTGTCTAAAAATCCCTAAGTTTTGGAGGAAGCTTTAGATAACCTCTGTGTTGCGATTTCTCTGTGAGGAAATTGTTTTGCGTGAGTACCGTCGTCGAGATTGGTTTTCTCGTGCTGAGCCGCAAGGTTCAAACCCTCTATTTCGTGTATATCGCGTGCGCGGGCGAGAGGTTGATGCTATTGGTGGTGGAGTGTCGTGAAAGATCGGGCTGCAACAACAGATCAGATCTCGCCGTCGAGGGTCGGTCTACATCAAGGTTTTTGGTGGCTACAGAGGTTTGCAGCGGCGGAACTACCGAATCTATTCTGTTCCCCAAAGTTTTTAGGGTATATGGATATATATATATAGGCGGAAGAAGTACGTCAGGGGAGCCACGAGGGTGGAGGGCGCGCCCTAGGGGGGTGGGCACCCCCCCTGCCTCATGCCTCTCTCGTTGCTTTCTTGACGTGGACTCCAAGTCTCCCGGGTTGATTTCCTTCCAAAAATAACTTCTCCAAAAGGTTTCATTCCGTTTCGACTTCGTTTGATATTCCTTTTCTTCGAAACACTGAAACAAGGAAAAAAACAGGAACTGGCACTGGGCTCTGGGTCAATAGGTTAGTCCCAAAAATAATATAAAAATGGATAATAAAGCCCAATAATGTTCAAAATAGTAGATAATATAGCATGGAGCAATCAAAAATTATAGATACGTTGGAGACGTATCAGATACTAAAGCTTGATATGATCTAGCTGTTCTACTGAGATTTTTCTCTTAAATTGTACTCATTACTTCAAAGAAAGATGGATGGTCGTATGTACACCAAGCTGGATCAACAGAGCTTACTACGTTGCATTAACCATACCTTTGTGGTCGTCAACTGAAATGGACTATTTTTTCAAGCATTATTTCATGGATTACTATTTGCTATGCCATTACTTGGTGGTATGATCTGTATTCCCTTTTTTAATGCATTGTATAATTATGTGTTCTCTATTATCCTTGCTGTTATTTTCTTCCTTGACAATAGAACAAGGATTGATTTGAATTCTTTCCACCGGTTTGTGTCAAAGCTCCCGACACCGCGTCTATTGATGACACCACACACCACTTGCGGATTCTTCGTTTTCTCACTCAAGCACAACGTGAGCATGCCTTCGCTCTTTGACTACTTTTTAATATCCACCGGAGGCAGAGAACAAACTTGATACACCAAGTGTTTTTGGTGATTTGAGGGTTTCGAGACCGTGTCTGTCATTCGAGTTTGGAAGGTGTCAACTATACTTCAGGGAAGAACATTTAGTGATTGCCAGGGGCGGAGCCAAGATTTGAACATTAGGGGGGCGAACATTATTGTTGATGTATAAGATGGAATATCACATTATATTAAGGCTCATGATAGGATGCTGATAAAGCATAAAATTATGGTTTGGAACTGAAAAGGTGGTAATTCTTAGCAAAACTGTTGGGAGTATGAAGTTGAAGCAGTTGGTTTGAAAAAGTATTTACCCCATTAATTAGTTGGTATTATCTTTTACTTCATCATTAACTACTCCATTACAAAGTTGAAACACCTATTTTGAAATGGAGGGAGTACAATAAAAAAGTAATTACTAGACTAATTTACTATTTATATGAAACATGTATCATGTAGATTAAGATCATAATTTATGAAAAAAAATCTACTCATATTGTTCCAAAATAATTGAATTTTAGGTCTATCGTAACTTCATAAGTCGAACTTCTTCAAAATTGTAAAAACATATTTATTTAATTTTGTAGATCTTATCATAACATTTATAAATTTGATCAAATTTAACTTACGGTAAATGTAAAACAATAATTTTAGGATGGTGGGAATAAATAAAAGTAACCAATATAAGCTATTAGTTGTATGTCGTGTACCTGCATCTATCCTGCTCACCGGCATCTCCCGTATTTGACCCGCGTACGTCTAGCCATCCCTGTGCGTCAACATCAGAATGTAGATGAATGTATGGTGTACTTGTCGTGGCGAGTAGCGGCCAACGGCGATGGCAAAGCCCTAGCCCCTGGGCAGGACACGCTGATGGCAAACGGCGGCGGCGGCGGCGAACACCCTAGCGGATGCGTAGCACACGCACGCACGCAGGGTACATATCAATTTCGATCTGATTGATTCGAGACTGGCCCATGGCTAAATAATAGCCAGCCTTACACAGCCACCGAACATGGGTTATTGGGTTATGGGCTTCTTTATTTCGGTGATGTTTGAGTTAATTGTTAACAAATGGGCTAATTAATAATTATGTAATTAGTTGCGGCCATTAGGCATCTACAGTAAAACAGTACCTACTGCGAGTCGTTGAGGGGGGCGAGAGATTGGCAGGGGTCTGACCCCTGCTCGCCCCTCCCTGTCTCCGCCACTGGTGATTGCCAAAATGTACATATGCATGTGCAAAATATCAAGTAACGCAACATGCTCATTTTACTTTTTTTGTATTGCAAGAAATATGTTAGGGCCGTGTATATAAATGTGATCTAGGTTGCAACAACTCACAATTTTCTGATGACTTCAATTTATTCTCATGCATCTGAATCACCATTTGATTCACTAATAATGCACACATGGCCAGTGGCGGAGACAGGGAGGGGCGAGCAGGGGTCAGACCCTGCCAATCTCTCGCCCCCCTCAACGACTCGCAGTAGGTACTGTTTTACTGTAGATGCCTAATGGCCGCAACTAATTACATAATTATTAATTAGCCCATTTGTTAACAATTAACTCAAACATCACCGAAATAAAGAAGCCCATAACCCAATAACCCATGTTCGGTGGCTGTGTAAGGCTGGCTATTATTTAGCCATGGGCCAGTCTCGAATCAATCAGATCGAAATTGATATGTACCCTCGCGCGTGCGTGCGTGCTACGCATCCGCTAGGGTGTTCGCCGCGCCGCCGCCGTTTGCCATCAGCGTGTCCTGCCCAGGGGCTAGGGCTTTGCCATCGCCGTTGGCCGCTACTCGCCACGACAAGTACACCATACATTCATCTACATTCTGATGTTGACGCACAGGGATGGCTAGACGTACGCGGGTCAAATACGGGAGATGCCGGTGAGCAGGATAGATGCAGGTACACGACATACAACTAATAGCTTATATTGGTTACTTTTACTTATTCCCACCATCCTAAAATTATTGTTTTACATTTACCGTAGTTAAATTTGATCAAATTTATAAATGTTATGATAAGATCTACAAAATTAAATAAATATGTTTTTACAATTTTGAAGAAGTTCGACTTCACGGTTACGATAGACCTAAAATTCAATTATTTTGGAACAATATGAGTAGATTTTTTCATAAATTATGATCTTAATCTAACTGATACATGTTTCATATAAATAGTAAATTAGTCTAGTAATTACTTTTTTATTGTACTCCCTCCATTTCAAAATATGTGTTTCAACTTTGTATTGTAGTATTTAATGATGAAGTAAAAGATAATACCAACTAATTAATGGGGTAAATACTTTTTCAAACCAACTGCTTCAACTTCATACTCCAACAGTTTTGCTAAGAATTACCACCTTTTCAGTTCCAAACCATAATTTTATGCTTTATCAGCATCCTATCATGAGCCTTAATATAATGTGATATTCCATCTTATACATCAACAATAATGTTCGCCCCCCTAATGTTCAAATCTTGGCTCCGCCCCTGCACATGGCGCTTCCATTTAGTACATATTTGCTATCACATGTATATAATATAGTTGTCATTTTTTTCCTTGCAACTCATTTTCTTAAAATTCCCGCGGGGTACCATTTGATTCACTAATAATGCACACATGGCGCTTCCATACATATTTGCTATCATATGTATATAATATAGTTGTCATTTTTTTCCTTGCAACTCATTTTCTTAAAATTCCCGCGGGGTATCTTCTAGTAGGGAATAAAAGGAAGGAAAGAAGATACAAAAAATGAGTCCATCGCTGGCTTAGTGGGTGCACTCTTGGCGTAGAAGGAGGAGATCCTGAGTTCGAACTCTCGTGGTCGTGCATATTTTTTGTTCTTTTATCAACAGAATAAAGCGTGTACTGGGCCGGCCCAGTCGCGGCAGAGGGTGGGTGCACTGCAGGCGCCGGTTTGCAGAAAACAGTAATAACCGCAGGCGCCAAATAGGGATTGCCTCGACCTCCTTCGATCCCTCACTTCTTTGTAGAGAACCATCGCTCGAGCAGGCTAAAATCCAACACCAACTCAGCCCACACTAGATGATATCCCGCGCATTGCTGCGAAAATTTATGGATAAGAGTTGATGTGATAATAATTTTTGAAGATCATGAAAGTAAACATGTATGCTTGTTAGCTAGCTTGACCGCCCTAGACCTTGGCGCTTGTGTGCTGCATGCTTGATATGTACCTGTTGTGTGGCCTTAGGTGATGTAGTTGTTGGCTATGGTATAGGTAGAACACTGATGTAGTATGATTTAGTTTAGTTGTTAGTTGTAAGATTTTGACAGGTAAATTGATGTAAGAGGTAAAAGTACGGCAAGCCCAGGAACTTGTCGGGCCCGTGATGTTTCAACCCACAAACTTGCAGCCGATGTGCAAAAAAACCCAAAACCAATCCTGACGCGACATCTGGCGGAGGCGGTATGGGGCGGTCGTCGCCCGCTTTTGCAGAAACCCCCTTGGGGTTAACAGTAATAAACCCGCACCCCACATCTCTCTCGTTCCCCATTCCAGTTGCAGCCAAATCCCTAGTGTCTCTCCCTCTGCAGACGCTTCAACAGCAGGCACAAAGGCCTAGGAACTTGTCGCTGCCCTTGCTGGCTCTCTGGTTGTGCACTCTGCTTCTGCAGCCCGGTGGAGGGGAGCGGCCACCGGCGGGAAGCTGCCATTGGCCTCGAGGATGTCGCTGCGTGGCTCTTCTCGCTGACAGTAGTACCGGCGGCATAGCATAGGATAGAGACGACGCCCAACGTTGATTCAGTACAAAAGACTAGCTTTATTGAGATAATACATTACTCCTATTCTACTGGCAAAGCACTAGAGAGCGGAATGGCAGGTCCTATGTTCGAGACCCAAGCCAATTTTTTTTTTTTTGCTATTTTGAACATACAAAGTTTCAGACTGCATATGTTGATGTACAGAATCTGTACAGAATTTCAGCATGCATTTTAGCTTATTTATTTGCATATATAGAAACATTCAGGAATACATAGGTAAAGGATTGAAAAAAGTTAGAATCTGAGCACATAATTTAACCAGCAGAGAGGAGTTCAAACATCATTTAAACAAGTACATCATAAAGGAGTTTGCTGTCACAAAATACAGTTCATCTTAGCAGCACCACCATGCAGTTTGTTGTAGTCCTAACATCACTTCCTAGCACCTCTTCCAGTACTAGCTGCTGTAGTGCTTCCAGAATTCCTTCCCCTTCCAGCACCTCTTCCAGTTGTACCTCCTGCAGTTCTTCCAGAGTTCATTCCCCTTGCAGCTCCTCTTCCCCTAGCAGCAGCTGCAGATGTGCCTGCAATATCAGGGGCAATCAGATGAATGCAGAGATCCCCCTTCTCAATGCCACAATAGTCTGGATCGTGCTCATATTTAAGTAGCCCAAAATCGAATTCAGGAAGCACGTCATCCTACCAAAACTGAAACCCTAAATCATCAATCACTTGTACAACCCACCGAACAAATGTAATTCGTGAGTGCGAAGAACTAAACCTGAGATGCAGATGGAGCCCCAAAGTTGACGAATGACGACTCCTTGGCCCAAGGTTATCCGGGTCGGCTACCGCCAATGAACCAGTCGCCTCTAACAGATCCGCCGAGCAGACCAACGGATCCGCCCCCACCCATGGCTCCGCCGACTCCAACGGATCCGCCCCCACCCATGGCTCCGCGGACTCCAATGGCGCCGCCCTTCCTGCTACCACTCGCTCCAAAGCCCAGACTCGCCGTCGCCGACCTAGCTCTCGTGCTTCAGTCGTCGGGCGATACAGAGGAGAACGAGAGGGAGAGACACTAGGGATTTGGCTGCAGCTGGAATGGGGAACGAGAGATGTGGGGTGTGGGTTTATTACTGTTAAGCCTAGGGGTGTTTCTGCAAAAGCGGGCGACGACCGCCTCAGCCCCGCCTCCGCCAGATGTCGCGTCAGGATTGGCTTTGGGTTTTTTTGAACATCGGCTGCAAGTTTGTGGGTGGCGGAGTGGGGTTTTGCAAGTTTTGGGCCAAAACATCACGGGCCCGACAAGTTCCTGGGTCTGCCGTGCTTTTACCTCTTGATGTAATCAAGATTTCGGATGCAATTTCACCGTTGACATGCCCTATCCTTATTTTTGAACCATTTGCATATGCAACATGAAAATAGACAACAATTATATATTCATCTCAATAAAGTACACAACGTCCCATATACTTCACAACTCAGACTTAATAGTTGCATAAGAAAATACATATCTCACTACATGCACATGATCCATCATGTAACAGTGAATAAGAGTTTGACTGAATTACAATTTAAGCAGTAATAATATAACTAATTTAAATAGATAGATGGCAATGTATTCCAGCCATATATACTTGCAAAATACGAAACCATATCTCAGTACATGCATATAGGATCATCGAGTAGTAGTAATGAGAGTTTGACTGGATTACAATTTAAGCCACATACAACTAATAAAATAGAGGGAGTTGCAGTTCATTGATGCTTGGATATGTGCTTGACGATGTCCTGCACGCTGTAAAAAAGAGAGCACTATGGATCCAGTTATCTTCATGTAGTCAGCTAGCAAAGAGAAACAGACTTTTCGGACATGAAACATGCATTACCTTTTTTTATTGTTGTTATCATCTCATGCTTCTTAGTTGTTTACTGCCACATTGTTGTCTGCAATGCTGTCTGAGGATAGAAAGTAAGAATGTTGGATCTTATATTTGGAATTATGAATGTGATATGAGACTCTTGCTTATGCCTATTGACAACCTGAAGCTGAAGTTATGTAGCCTCAGTTTCTACCTCTTTTTTACTGGCATGTAAATATTGCATTCATGAGAAATTCAATGGCAAAAAGGAATATTGTTATATGCTCTTACCTCTCTTTGTCGGTGGTTTCATCTTCTGTAAATTCAGTGATTCTTTTAGCTAAAGGGCACCTGTGAACAAAAATCAACATTTGAATTTCATGTTGAATATGAATCTCTTGGTTTATACAGAATTCTAAAATTGTTACTTATTTTGGTTATTCTCGGTGTTAATAATTGCGCCTTGGTAAGAGGTAGGTGTAGTATTGTTTGAGTTCTCTGGTGTTTAGATAATCGGACTGTGAAATAGTAAAAGTTTGGTCATCTCTGTGTTTATATAGAGCTTGTAACTTCTATTTTGTAGCTGATGGCAAACCTCGCAATACTTATCGCTGAACATTGTTGGGCCATCGGTTCTTTGCGTGGAGATGGCTGGAAGTATTTCATGGTTCATGTTAGTTTTTCCTAATAAGGTTGAAATTAGGAAGAAAGCTATAACCTCTGAATGAATAGAAATTGTCTAACCTTTGTAGAGGGCAACATTTGCGAATTTCCGACCGAGAAGCTTTTCTTTGGGACATACCTTATGGGGAACCTGGACATCGAATTAATCTTCATTCCAGCAAGTATAACATCGAATCTTTGTATGGACGGGTATGTATGGTGAATATCATACTATGATAAGCGCCAAACAACCTCATTTGGTGTAATATAGCAACATTCTTGATGATTATCTATTTCATTGACTGTTTGAAGTGACGAAGCAGATGATCCAACATTAGACTCCATTTTCAATCTGGTACAATAAAATCCCTTTGTCACGTACTTGAAAGGATATTTGCACATACTGTACCACCAGTGAACCTTGTGAGGTACAATAAATATGTTATTAATGTCAATCCATTTTTATTGCATATGTATGAAACCATTCTCTAATATAGAGGTTTGCTCATTTTTTGCATTATCCTAAGTAACATCTACTCCTAAGTAGAGCAGAATACTAACGTACCAAGTGCAGGAGTATATGAAACATTAACCTAGAGAAGTAACACAAAGGCATAATATATTTTTTACCTGGAGGCCATAATCTTGGGTTGTGTTTCTACCATGGAATGCCAAATTTCTTTGAAGTTTCCTTACTTTCTACCATGTATTGATTTGCTCTCTACACTCCATATATACAGTATTATGTAAGGAACTAAATGAAAAATACGACATTTGATAGGACTAACTGTACCAAAACCAACAAATAAGTACGTGTATGACTAACTGAGGTTCATCAAGCAATGAACTTATATAAGAGAGGATAGACTGCGCACCAGTGGAGTAGCAAGAGACCTGTCACATCGAAGAACTTCGGATCTGGAACTCAATCTGACAGATTCAAAAAGCATAAATTCAAGAATGTAAAAAATTGGGGAGGCTGAAAATAGGAAGCGTCACCTACCAGAGTGCAGGCCGGTTCCGAGAGTAGAGCGCGAGTAGGTCGACGATGATGACAGTACATCATCCTTTTAAAGACAAAGGAGGCCGTTGCTCAATTAAATCTATACTTTCTTGCGCACTTCCAAGGTAATGGAGGGTGCCGTAATGAGAGGCGATGAAAGCTGCCGTTTCTTGCATTTGTGGCGAGTAAATAGCATAAAACTACTACTTTACAGGCTAGGGTTCCAAAACACTACCGAATATTTTTTTCTCTGATAACTACCAATTCAGAGGTCGACTGTTTCAAAAAACTCTAATCGTCCAGTGCTTTACTGTTGATCGTGGTTATGACAGTTGGGGCCCGCATGTAAGAAAACTGATTGTTTGACCGTTTGTTTGACTGTTAACTGACATGTGGGGCCCACATGTCAGTGTCTCTTTGTCATAATTTAACAAAAAAATTCAATAAAGCAATCAGGTCCCTGTAAAATTTGAAAAAAAGCAATCGGGTCCCTACAGACTTAAAAAAAGCAATCGGGTCCCTCCCGTGCTCAAGCTCGAGAGGAGCTGCGCCCTCCCGGTCATGGCGCGCGGCTCCCGGCGCTCCTGGGCACGGTTAGCGGCGGCCCGTGCCCGCCTTGCCCCGGCGCGGCTCACGGCGGCCCGTGCCCGCCTTGCCCCGGCGCCTTGCCCCGGCGTGGCTCGCGGCGGCCCGTGCCCGCCTTGCCCTAGCGCGGCTCGCGGCGGCCCCTCAGCACCTCCCGATGGCACGCGGCAGCGCGCCGACCGTGCCGGAGCCCCATGGCGCGCGGCGGAGCCTCCAGACGGCGCGCGCGACAGGGTCGCCGGCCTCTGGTATGCCTCCTCGTCTCCACCTTGCCACGAGGAGCTCCGGCGAGCTCCTACCATCAACAACAGCGTAGGGGGGCTCGGAGTGGCATAGGGCGGTGGCCGGACGTGGCACAGGACGGCGGCGTGGAGTGTGGTCGGTGGCCATGGCGGTTCTGTGTTGTTCCTGAGTCCTGACGAGCAGGGAGAGTGGAGGAGAAGGGAGGCAGAGAGGAGAAGATGAAGATAAGAAGAGACACTGACATGTGGGGCCCACATGTTAGTTAACGGTCAAACTAACGCTTCGTTTAGATGTGGGCCTGACCTGTCATAATCGTGATCAATTGATAAGCACTTGGCGATTTGAGTTTTTCGAAACAGCCGACCATCCATTTGGTAGTTATCTGAGAAAAATTAAAAATCGGTAGTTTTTTGGAACCCTGGCCTGTAAAGTAGTAGTTTTATGCTATTTACTCATTTCTGGCTGCGGTTTCTTGCATTTGTGGTCGTTTTTTCATGGGGGCGCAGAAGAGAGAGCGGCGGCTGCGCGAAGAGAGAGCGGCGGCGGCGGGCGGAAAAGAGGAAGGTGGGCGTCATACTGCAGATCAGCAGATGGGTAGATTAGAATCATGACCTACTAAGCCCTGCGTTTTACATGGTCTAGCACTAATGACAAACTAACATAGCCACTGGCCATGTTTTACATGGGCTGGCACCAACGACCAGGCTTAGCTACTGGGCTGGGCAACCCACATGCAAACAATTGGGAAAACACGATACGCAAAAATGTATCGACCACTGGTGGTACTCGCTGAGTGGTGCTACCCGGTGCGTTTTCTGTTGGGTCAACTGCATGGTGCAGTGGGGATGCGAGCGCATCAGAAAAACGTGTTGGGTCAACCGACGCTGGGCTGGAGTTGGGTGAGAGGGATGAGATCAGCAGCTGCCGTGCGGGCTGCGGGTGAGGGAAAAAGTTTTCCACCACCGTGACAGCATGGAATAAGGCGAATTAACCTGTGGTTGAGTTGGTTAGGTGGACAGTGGTGTCCCCAACCCATCAGGGTTCAAATCCTGGTGCTCGCATTATTCCTGGATTTATTTCAGGATTTCCGGCGATGCGCTTTCAGTGGGAGGAGACGTTCCCGTCGACGACGAGGTGCATACGGTGAAGGTGCTCATAGGGGTAGGATGTGCGTGTGTACGTTCATAGGGATGAGTGTATGCGCATGTATATGAACGCTTATGTCTGTACTGATGCTTAAAAAAAGACAACTTGAAATAAGTATGATTGGGTGATTTATAGAAACTGAAAAATAACGTGGCAAATTGATGATGTGAACAGTGTGTATGAAGAAAGAATAGGAAGAAGTGGAAAGCAATTTCTTAAGAATGGTAGATACGAGATCCACAGGCAAAAAACACAGCGGCTCAACCCACGAACGAGGTCGCCCAACAAAAAAACGGTTCGGCAACCCAAGACCAGGTCCATCGACCAAAAAACAAACCACCTACGAGCTCCATCGACCCGCGAACGCACATCACCAGGGAGAAACGCCAGTTATTCGTCGCGTACGAGCTCCATCGACTCGCGAACGCACGACGCCGAGGAGATCAAACGCCAGTGCACGGGAGCTCCATCGACTCGCGAACGCACGCCGCCAGGAAGTCGCCGTTCGGCCACGTCCTACGACGCCAAGGAGGCACGGGACCTCCATCGACCCGCCCGCGCACGCCGCCAGGAAGTCGCCGTTCGGCCACGTCGTACGCACGCGAGTTGTGCGAGCTGCAGCCTCCACCGCTGCCACCGCCGGGAAGTCGCCTCTGTTGTTGCCATCAACCTCTGATCGCCCTCATCATCCAAAATCCAAGAGCCCACCGTCCGGTCCCAAGGTAACCCAGTCGCACAGCCCACCGGCGGAAGCCAACTCACGCATACCCATCTCCCCCACCACCGTACTTCTTCCCAGCCGCAGCCGCCGATCCAGGCAGAAGTTGCCAATCTCCTCTCCCACTCCGTTCTCTTCCTCATATCGCCGCAAAGATCTCCTCTCTCATTCTCGTTCCCCTTGCTACGGTGCAAATCTCCTCTGTACTACAGCCAGAACGCTGTGGACACCGGATACCACCACCACATCCTTGGCGGTGGTGACGCCGCCCTTTTGCTGGTGGCAGCTCGACTACTGCTTGCTACCGTTACGGCACCGGCGATTTATGCTGCTACTGGGTCGCCGTTGTGGCGCCGCCGACGAACCGCGAGCCCGTATACCGGCGTTGTCCCCTCCGCGTGGGCTGACCTGGATGGAAGGCAACGAATCTAGCGCCTTTCACCTCCAACGGTGCGGCCTCCTCAACTGAACGTGACGGCTCGATCGACCTCCTCCGACTAGGTAGTAGGACGAAATCCCACCCTCTCTTGCTTCTTGACTTGGTTCAGTTTTTTTGGGCCAATTTGGTTTACTTGCATGGACGAAATCCCTTCCTCTCTTTACTTAACTCACTTATGATCCAACCCTGGTACTCCCTCCGTTCGGAATTACTTGTCTTGGAAATAGATGTATCTAGAACTAAAATACGTCTAGATACATTCATTTCCGCGACAAGTAATTCCGAACGGAGGGAGTATAAAATAGGGTACAAGACATAGGTAAAGATTGTTGAGGGTAGAATACATAGGTACACATCGTATGGTGCTGAATATTCTGTACTTTTTCCTATAAATACAACAACGATGTAATGTACATATATAAGAAGGTCTTCTTAGATGTAGTTATATGGCATACAAATGAGTCTTGCATGTGATTGTGATAGGATGCTGGGTTTGTGAAGTGTGAGCAGTAGCCAACACATATATTCCACATGTGATTTTGATAGCTTGGTGAGATGTGGGAGGGCGACCTGCAGGAGCATCGCGTCGGCGGCAGACAGACAGACGACGACCCAGGTAATCTCCCTTATACTTGCACCTCATCTTCTCCCTTTATCATGCACTCCCGCACCGGAGCAAAGGAAAAGTGTAACAGAAATTAGAGAGTTGGAGGGTTCTCAGATTATCGGAGATTCAAAGCCCCAAGGATAAATTTGGAGCTGCAAATGTGACATATATTTCTTGAAATATTCACATCATTTAATGTGACTGTTTTTTTCTTTTTGAAGGAACCAGGGACTAATTACAATTGTATGTAATCTTGATATATAGGTACGCCAACAGAGGTTGTTGGATGTCAACTGCTAATCACAACATCTTCGTATTTATTACAAATTCTATTTTTCTTTGATTTACTAGCATTTTGATGGAAAGACAATATAGTATTTGGTTTCCAATGGTATCAATTTGTATCACTGTTGTTGTATTCCATCTTGACTAGAGATTATGCTAGAATGAGTGAACTGCTACCATCCGACAATGTGAAGATGAGACTTGTTTCTTTCCATTTTAGGTGTTATGTAAAAATTATCATGACATGCAAAATCTGAATCTGGACAGTCTTTTATTCGTGCAATTGAAATATGTGTGTACGGTGCCTTTTTGAATTGCCATGAAACTTGTACTAAGCGTCTATGAAAAAAATGCCTTTTCTGCTGAGTAGTATCAACCAAATCCAAAAATAGTCATTGGAAATTATAAGTACTTCACGAATTCTCAAGTCTGCAACAAATTGTATCAAGTAGGAACTCGATGCTTGATTTGCAAAATTATCAAGTTTGTTCCATAAATGTAGATTGTACTGAAGGTTTCATGTTTGTGGCTCAGATTTTTGAATTTTTCACAAGTTCAGTAGCAAACGTGCGTGTACAAAAGTGTTTAGATGGCTGTTTGGATCAGTGCATGTCCATGTAGATGTATCACTTAGCTTTGTGGTTTTAAATGCACGTGTGGAATGAGCTGTTTAGATATGAAGACCAATTTTTATTAACATGTTTATTTAGAAGTTCTCCTGTAGTTTGAGAAATCTTCATAAGAATTGGTCTGACTATGTAATTAGAGGCATATAATGAGCCGATGTTACACGCAAGATATTGAGGTAGTAGGCATGGAAATTTTATTGTTACTAAGCACTGATGTGTTACAAAATGCTATGTTTCCAGATTGTTATGCATTATTTCTCAATAACCATACCAAGCATACTTAGTGGTTGAGAAAGTAGTTGTGTTTTGGATTATCTACATTTTTTTCTCTGAAAGTGTGGAAATATATTACTATTTGATAACAAAAAACAGGGCATAGTTTAATAGGCTAAACTCATCTTGCTGATTGCAGTTATCAAGCATATTGTGCAAGATTTCAAGTACAAACTTGGGCCAACATAGGAGGGGTTAATTCTTATTGATTTGTGTTAAATGTCGTGTGAGCAGATTTGATTTGTGATCACTATGCCAACTTATGCCTGCCACAATTCCTCATGTTATAAATCTAATTTATGCTTCTCGAGTATGCTGGGATCAGACCTAAAGCGGATAACAACTACTTTATTGGTTGTCTCTCGCTTCAATGTTGGTTCCTCTGCTCAGACTAGCATGGCTGGTGTTGTACCCATTGAGATGCACAACGCTCCATCGCAGCTACACAAGTGATCGCACATTCTGTTTTCCTTGATGTTGATATAACAGAGGGAAAGGTTGCTAGAATTAACAAAGAATGAAACAGACGAACCAGGCCTCCGGTCAAATTGAGGGAAGGTGTTGCAGGTTTCAAAACACATTGAGAAGTTTTTTTTTGAACCGAAGACCATAGAACAATAGTTCTACGGTAATTTTCATTCAAAATAAAGTAAAGTTATGTACATCAAAAGAAAACAAAATAAACACTAAGGCCACCTAACCAATACCAGCTCTAGGTATATCCATGAATAATTAAGCTAGGTTATCTGCAATCCAGCCCTTGAAAGCATCTCTGTGTTTTTCTTTAGCTCTCACAACTATCATCTTAAGGTCATTCCTGAGCAAATTCTCCAAGCTTGCACAACAGAAGTTTGAGCTTTGAAGATTTTGGAATTCCTCTGCATCCAAATATGCCAGCAGCCCATGATGATTATGCTCATTGCAAATTGCTTGGGTAGTTGATTTAGTAGGAAAGTTATCTCACCAAAAGCATTAGTGCCTCTCTCCTTGTTGGGCACAATGAAATCCTAGCATGATAGTGCGAATGGGCAGTCCCAAAAGAGATGAAGACTGGTCTCCTCACAACAAAACACATTGAGAAGTGTAGAGGAGATGAAGAGAATTAGGCTCGTAGAGAAAGCCGAAGGAAGGGTAGAGGCGATGGATACAGCGCGACTAATGGAGGAATGAGTTGGATGACGAGTACAACAAAGAGGAATGGGGCTGAAGGTGGCATGACGACCAGATTGCGAAGGAGAGCAAGATGATATTGGTGTTTGCTGAGTCAGTAGCGTGTACATAACTATCCCGTAGCAGTACTATTTTGTTAAATTTGTAAGTGAGACTGAAAATTCAATTTGGCCCTCGGGCACCTATGCTCTTGCTTCCAAATTTCAAAATTTCCATTTGTAAAAAAAGCTAGAAAATTCACACTGTAGTAATCTACATGTTTGTTGAGCCTATAAATCTTCATAAAATAATTGAAATTAATGTAGTTTGTGCAAAAATAAAGGGTTGGTCGTATTTCTACATATTTCTATTTGCATTTCCTTCACTGGTGCTTGTTATTTTTGTACAGAATGCATATCTCATTGTTATTATTTTTAACCTTTTGATTCTCCGGATGAGTATTTGTGGCCTACACCGGGAGTGCCCTAAGAGCAAAAAGGTTGGGTTTGTACAAGATAATATTTGTTTGAACACACTCATAACTTGCGTGCGACATACATGATGTAACTTATAGTGATGATTCAACAAATATCTCTTTGTCTAAGTTTGTTATATATCCCGTGGCAACGCACGGGCATTCGACTAGTAACTTTAATATTTGGATGTTGATATTTTTCATATAAACTTGGTCAAACTTTACAAATTTTGATTTCAAACAAATTTTATATGCGTAATAAAAAGAAACATATTGTGTAATTTGAAAAGCTCGTACTTCTAAAAAAAGTACTCAAGCATTCCAAAATATGCATGTAATTTAAATATTCTACATGTATTTTCAAAAAATGTGTAATTTCCAAAATATGTCCAGACCTCTAAAACATATTCTTGTAACTTTTAAGTGTTCACAAAAAATCTTCATATTATTGAAAAAAAATCGCCTATTTTTTTCCAGAAAGTGTTTTTTTAGTTTTTACATGTATAAGAAATGTTTGGTTATTTATCAAAAGTATATATATTTAGTTAAAAAAAGGAATATTATAATAAATACAAATAAAAACTGAAAATAAAAAAGAATAAAAAATGCAAGACAAAAAAAACAACAAAACCAGGTGAAGAGAGATTTCTAAAGAAAAACAGGTGAATAGAGAACCAGAAGCCACAGCACCTAGAGAAATCCATCTCCCTATAGTACGACGATGGACCTCCGAGTCGAGTGCCACAATTAATCTAGCTAGTGTTGCTTGCCACATTTACATTCAGGTTCAGGTGTCCATGCTTTGTAGTAATATGTCTTGTAACTCTACAAATTCCTAATTCTGCAACTACGAATAGATCCCGAGTATGGCCCCTTCCTTCCCTGGGGTGAAATGTATAACGACAGAGTCGCGGTGGAAATTTCATCTATAAATCTACGGTATGACCTGATTGACACGGGCTGGCAGTATATATGGGGCAACAAGCATGAATTCAGTGAAGGTGACATGGCAATCTGATTTCACTAATGTAACTCTGTTTGGCACGCACATCCAGGCGGCAGTTAGTTCCTAACAAAATGGGCACTATACTACTCCATCCGTTCATAAATATAAGTCTTTGTAGAGACTTATATTTAGAAATGGAGGGAGTATGTTTCAACAGTGCTTATGCTACACCAGATAGAGATGTGGCAGCAGCAAATGCAGAGTTGCAAACATTAATTTGGACAACGAAAGTTTGCATTGCCAAGTAATTAATTAGCAGGAAATGCTGGCCTGAGAAACTAGATTCAACCATTGTATATGCGAGAAATATAGGAAGCAAGAGTACTACTTGACTTCATCATCATTCAAGCTAGCTAGTATAGACCTCAAATACTTGATTTCATCATTCATGGACGAGCGAATTGCAGTACTACGACTGAAACTAGTAATACAAGAGCAACTAGGTAGCATCATTTATGGTTCTAGATCCCAGAAGCAACATTTTAACTAGGATGAAACTTCATATCCAAGAAAGACTCGAACCAAACTCTGAACTCCCAGTTAATCCAGCTATGGCATGTCACTCTGGTCATGTTTCCAATGCTTCAGTGGAAGCGCAGCTTCTCCTTGGGCCTGATGTCATTGCTGTGGCCGCACTTCTTCTTGCGGCAGTTTGTAGACCTGAGGGGCAGGCGTGCATAGCACCTGCAACGCGAAATCATGATGTACGTACTCTTGTGAATGACTATAGCTAGTACTTGTGGCAAATAGAGTAAGGCATCAACTACTTTCCTGGATCCAAACCACACAGAGATATGATCTACATATATATGCATTCGATCCCCATCCAACAGACGAAAAGAACAAACATCGCAATTCACAATTAAGCTTCTATCATGCATAGACATCCAGATACAAACATGTAAATAACAAGAGCATATCAATGTATAGTGATTAGTGAAAGAAATAGTCCATCTAGACCTCAACTAGTGCTTGCTAAAAAGTAGGCTAATAAGCTATTATCTGGATCCAACCACACACAAAGATATGATCCCCATTGAACAGAGCACAACAGAAACATGGCAATTGACAAGCTCATGACATCCAGACACAAACATGCATGTAACAGCGGCATATCGATGGATCCAAAGGTGTACATACTTGCGACACACAAGCTTGTGCTGCCTGTACTTGAGCGCAAGCGCGAGCAGGTTAGGCTCCAAGTAGGGGTAGCACGAGCCCCTGTCACCGCCGGCGAGGCGCAGCACGAGGTGAAGCGTGGACTCCTTGTGGATTTTGTAGTCGGCTAGGGTGCGCTGGCCATCGTCAAGCTGCTTCCCTGCGAAGATGAGGCGCTGCTGGTCCGGCTGGATACCTGCGATTATTGAAACCAACACAGCGTCCACAGTTAGTTTGGCACCACAAGACGCTCGCAGTTTGGTGGAGGAGATGATGGAATCAACCAAACTGTACGCTGTGAAACAGAGGATCTGCTCAGATCCAGGCCGATGGTATAGAAAAGGGGAGTAATTTGTCCAACCGCGAGGTCAATTGCAAGGCAATCCAACAGATAAGCTAGCGGAGAGGCCATGATATTTTTTCTAACCCAAAAATGCTCGTCACGGAGGACGATCTGCTCTGAATCGGGGCAAGATCATTGAACAAAGCAGCAACAGAACAGACGCCGGCGAAGGCGACCGGAGGCCGTCATGGGCGGATTTTTTGTCGAAAGAGACCACCTGCGCAATCGAATTGCCAGAAAAGACCCCCTCTGAGATGATTTGACAAAAAAGACCCCCTCGGCCGTGGCGGCAGGCGTGCCAGGCGACACGTGGCACCCGCCGCCACGGTGCGAGGCGGCAGCCCCTGCCGCCACGGCGTCAGGCGTCAGGCTGCATGGAACGGGAATCGGCTGGCGTTGTGGACCCCTGCCGCCTGAGGGGCTGGCGGCAGGATTGTAGCTGCCGGGCCCGGCCGCCTCAGGGGCTGGCGGCAGGCCTGTTCATCGGCGTCGTTTTCTGGCACTGTATTCATCGTCTGGCCTGTATTCCTTGCTTAGTTACTAGTACTTCAATAGTTAACACGAGCAAAGTCCTCAGTCATGCATGCATGCCCATGCGACGTCCACCTCTTTAAACAAGCAAAGTACTGCCGTACATGCGCAGCGCAGGGCAAATGGATGGGTACAGATCGGATCCTACGGGAACTTTTTTTCAAAGAGACCACCTTCTACAGCCTGCTGCTAGCCGATGAATAGGCCTGCCGCCAGCCCCTGAGGCGGCCGGGCCCGGCTACATGATCCGCCGCCAAACCCCTCGGTGGCGGCAGGGTCCTGATGCCAGTCCGTTCCGTCACGCCAGCAGATTCCCGTTCCAGGCAGCCTGCCGCCTCGCACCGTGGCGGTAGGTGCCACGTGTCGCCTTGCGCGCCTGCCGTCACGGCCGAGGGGGTCTTTTTTTCAAATCGTCTCGGAAATGGTCTTTTCTAGCAATTCGATTGCGCAGGTGGTCTTTTTTTGACAAAAAATCATCATGGGCGAAGGCAGAGGGCGCGTACCTTCCTTGTCGTGGATCTTGGCCTTGACGCTGTCGACGGCCGCGAAGCTCTCCACCTCGAGCGCCATGGTCTCCCCCTTCAGCGACTTCACGAAGATCTGCATCCTTGCCGCCGGTTGCTAGTACTTGGTCGCTCACGCTCTCCTCTCTTCCCTCGCCGCGCCGGGTGGTGGTGGAGTGGTGAGAATGGAAGCGCCGCGGACGTGGGTGCGGTTTTGCAGGAGGAAACGCAGCCGTCAAGAAAACCCCGAATCCCTAGCGAAGTGAGGCCGCGAAGGCCGGGGCTTGGTCGGAGGAGCCACACTCTACAGTATGTGGCCCATTGAAGGCCCAAGTTCTAAGGCCGCTTTTATTTTCTATCCAGACCTAATGACCTGACCATGTCTTTAATAAAAGCAAAGTCGTCCAACTCTTGCAGAAATTATTTTGCATTTATGCATTCCAAATGGGGCAGCTATATTCGCAGCATAAAAATTGAGTATTTTTTGGCCGATTAATATCTGGTAATTCCAATTACAAAATAAAACATGGTAACTAATATGAACAGTCCAACCTTTCAAAGTGTCAATCTGAACCTCTTGACACAATAGAAGTATTTGTACCTCTTTCTGAAATGCGAGTAAATTATACTATTCATTATATAAAAAATATTTTGCTGCACTACTTAAGATTTTAAAATTTTCTTTATCATAATTTATTGCATTTAAGAAAAGCATCCCCATTTTTATAACTGCTAAGTAGTACCCAAAAAAATTAAACTATAATTTGTGGTTCAGAAAACCAGATAAATGGTGTTACAGTTCTGGCCAGACAAGGTAACTTGTGCAAAATTTCTTGAATCTGGTAAGTTGTGTCAAGGAAAATTTTCATGCCATAAATAGTCCCATTTACTTTACCGCATTAAGTTGACGGTAATATAGTTGAGTATAACTGCAAAGGACCAACACTTACCTTAGATATTAATTATGCATCATGTTCATCTCATAAGCATTGCATAAGCAGCAAGTCACATTGTATTAAGGATTAATTTGGATATTTTGTTAAACCGTAAGCCCTATTTCATTTGCCATTTTATTAAATGTTGAATATCTGTGGCACTCCGGCTCAGAGCAACCGGTTTATCTTGCATTGTCAGCCCAGAGATCACGTCTTCTGTCAACACACAACATCTTGGTACAGGAAACAACTGCTTTATTGATACTAGCAGAACATAGTTTGATATTACATCTAGTAGCGAGGCCAAACGGCACACACGGTGCGGATGAACAATATGTACATTATTTAGAGAACATAAAAAGGGTCTCGATCGCGACAACTACGCGGCAGCGGAACGACGGCGAAGCGGGACTCCATAGCACATGGACACCGATATGGACACAATCTAGACTCGGGCAGCACTCCGATCCAATGAAACTTTCCTGAAATCTGGCATGACACGCCAGGTCAGTACATTGAATGTACTTGCAAGCTCACAACAAGCATAAACATAATGACAGACAATATCATGATATTTATTCAAATTATCATCAATGCAAAACATACTAGGAATGCAGTGAACATAATCTCGTGCACCAAGTCCCTTGGACTTTCTTACCGAATGGGTTACCTTGTAACCAAACGATGATCTTTCTCGGATCACAAAAGAAACCAACACTTTGGTTTCCACCATCAACATAATTTCTCAACCATCATCTTTCCAACAGTGTTAGGAGGTTAACCTTAGTGTGCATGATTATTTATAAATGTTGATCCATGGTGTGACCTACTTCCAAGTTGTGTCCGTAACCGAGGACGCGGCTATCGATAGATTAAATACACTGTGCAGAAGTAGCACACTTTACCCACACCACGGAATCCATGGTCTCGCACTCCCATTCGGGTGGACCAACGGTACTCCGACAAAACCATCCCATTGCCATGACACTGTCCCGGCCACTCTGACTTACTCCCCACTGGGCTAAGTCCTGGATGGCCCCGTGCCTACCAAAGGCATCAACAGCCACCGTCGTGGCAAAACATAAACGGTCCCAAACGAGAACAAGGTACCATAACAACAAACGGGCACACAAGGTTATGTCTGCTTACCGGGCTAGGGTAACGCACGCCCATAACCTTCCCTCGTTGGAGGTACCGGCCAGAGGCATGACAACAGACCGAATAAAGGCCTTCCCATAAAGGCAAATGTGGTTGCACTGGGAAAAACTCGATTCAGTGGCACCATGACCCGATCAAAGATATGTTCAAGTTGAGTTATTATCAAGTTTAACTCAAAATAAAAATTAACCGGTGTCATGATATACCATGAATATGCAACCATACATCATGCAGCACATACTATTAGAAATAAACGGATCACCTTCATCAAGTGTTCTACTAACAATAACATCAGCAAACTCATACCACTCCTCTGGTTATTATACTTCATCAAACTTAACCATGATATTAACTAAGAATAATCCATTTTCTTACTTAAGAAAATAATAACCAAGCTAGTCCTTTCATAATCATTTCATTATCACATATCCAAATATTACTTCTACTGACTTAAACTAACTTAGTTAGCTTCACACTACTTTAACTAAGTATTCCAAGCAAGGCAAGTGTTCAACAAAAATTAATATTTATTTAAATGATTTAAATGCATGAGATAAATCATTGTTCAAGTTGGAAAAATAAAAAATATTGAAATGGCACGATGAAAATGTTGATGTGGTTTGCCTTAGTGCAGATGAGGTTCACACTCCTCCTGGTGATCCTCAAGACAAGCTTCACCTTCTAAAATTAATTAAGAACAGGGAAAGAAAATATCAAGAATCACTCTGAAAATCACCATAAAATCTAGACAGCAGAGAAAATTCTCATTTTTGGCGAGCTGCTAGATCTTTTCAATAAGAACATAATGCAAAAAGAATCACTTCATTTGGACTTAAGGTTAAAAAGTTGTGGCTATTTGAAGTTTCTGTAAAAAAATTGAAATATAAATAAAATGACCAAGGGGTGATGTCAGCGCCACGCCAGCGCGTACCGCTTCGGCCGCGGGGCTGTGTGTCTGACAGTGGCCCACCACTGTCAGATTTAGGGAGAGAGGGAGAGAAACAGAGGCGGGGCGGCGATGTGCCGACGTTTGTCCGGTGAGGAGAGGTCGGCGACCAGATCCAGAGGGATAGGAAGCAAGAGGGGGTCGAGGCGCACCTGCTCGTACCCGTAGAATGGCTAGGGGTGGTTGTACGGGGTCAGAACGGGCCTCTCCAGCGGCGGCAGGAAGCAGAGGTCGCCGGGGTTGGAGACGACGACGACGTGGGGCTGCACCAGGGGATCCAACGGGGTTGGACAGCTCAAGTGAAGCACCACGGAGGCGCTGGAAGAGTGGCTTGAGCTCGAGAGGGGCTGGAAGGGTGGAGGCGAACCGAGGGAATCGCCGGCGAGCTCGAGCTCGAGGGCGGTGGCCCGAGGCCTGCCCGGCCGGGCTGCGGCTATCTACAGCGTTGTGGAGGTTGTAGGAGTGGTTGGTGATGCTCGAGGAGGCTGGGTGTGGCCATATTTATTGGCGAGCGAGGAGAGGGGATTGGGCTCCACCGGAGAGCTTCTGGACACGGCGCCCGGCGACAAATGGCATCAGCGAGAGGGGGAGAAGGCGACGCAGCTCACGCGGGTACTGTGGGAGGGCGGAGACGAGCACAGTAGCGGCGATGGCAACGAGCACAGTGGCACGACCCACTGTTTTCTTGGCCGGGTCATGCCCGTGCTCGCTGCGGCCAGCTCCGGCGTCGGCGAGCGCCAGCGAGGAGTTAAGAGGGTCGGGACGATGATCATGGCAACGTTTGGCAAGGCGTGGCGGTCGGGGAAGCGAGCACGAGGTCAACATAGGCTCGGGCGCGTCGCAGAGCCTGTCGGCCGCATGCCAGCACGCCTGAACGACGTGGTCACCGCGTGAACTATGACATCATGCCGCGCTAAGCTTAAACTTCATGTCTGGCTGGTAGTCCTTTGTGGTTTGGGTGGTTCCAACACTTTGAGTTGAGCCCAGGAGCTGTGTGTGCGTGGTTTACTTCATGGTAAGTTTCTGGACAGTAACTTGTGAAGTTAACTGTGACTGATCCAATAAGAGTTGAGGGTTGGGCTTTGGGGTTTAGCAATCTCTTAGGAAGGTAATGAAGCTCAAGAAAAATCAGCCACATTCAATCAAGGAAAATTATACTTGCTGTAGAAACTACCTTTTCTGACCAGAACAGAAATGATTTTCTGTAGAAAAAATATTCCAAAAAGTGATGCAATATTTTTGCTCAGGGAGGTGCCCTAGGGTTTAAAGAATATTTGGGAATTTTCTCAGATTTTTGTGAGCAAAGAAAATGGGGGTTGCTTTGGAGCATATGTTGCTGACTAGGGTTTTTGAGGGAAAAATGAATAATTTTCAATTATGAAAAATATTCCTAGGATTATTTTGGGATTAATCAGAGAGGAAATGATGGTTAGGGAGATAGAGGAGCCACTTGGGTGAAAATCAAGTGTATGCCCAAGGGTTTAAGTCCAACTGAAATGATTCAAAAATCAAAATTCAATTCAAATGGCAATCAAAATCAGAAAAAGAAAAGAGGGCAAAAACCAGGCTGTCACAATATCTAAACCCTTCTACCTTCTGGTGTTCTACCCCAAGACTCACCTTGATACTTTGTACATGTCATTTTTGTGATATTTTGGAGCTACCCAAATTATCTCACATTTTCCCCTTCGTTATGAATCACTTCTAGTTCAATCCCGTTTATACGTCAGAATGGAATTATTTTCTAAATAAATTATAAATGCGCACCAAATGGGTTAATTACTTCCGTGTGGCCTTAGTATGGTCTAGAAAGGCTAAATTTAAATTTTCAAATCTGTTGGAGCTTGTCTACTGCCCCAAATATTTAATATACAACTGTTATATGTTTAATTAATTTTATTAAATAAAATTGGTTTTGGGCTAGCCATGAGTGCAATTAACTAAACTGCGCCTGTAGGCGTAGTCCCAGTTGTTCCCTCTCTCCCCTAGGCCCAATAGCCAATCTTTATAACCAGCAACCCCATGGAAACACTCCCCAAAGACACACACAAACAAACCCTCACCCTTATTAGGGCTCCAACTGATCTAATACAAGCCACCACCATGTATTGAGACCCATGTCGCCAATATCATATTCGGGCGGGCGCGCCGCGCCGCCACCGCCCTAGTCCATGAGCACATACAACACCAGCCAGATCCGTGTGTCATTGCCGTTTTTCACTGGAACTACTCCACCCCATACCTTAGCCGCTGGAGCCGCCACCTAGCACCGACAACCCTTGGCGGAACCTCGTAAAATATATCGAGCAAAGCATGTTCTTTAATATTATGATATGAGTTTCTCCTTTGAAAATCACAAAACCTCCCCCAAGCTTAAGGCAAAGCCTCATGCTTGTTTTGAGGAAAAAATTGAATTTCTCTAATTATGGCATGTTGTTTATGTTGTGGCATATATTTTCCCATAAAAGCATAGATCATAACTTTGAAACTTCTTATGCTCGTAGATGGGAAATTATTCAATTTAGCAACCCCTCCTAGTGAGGAAAGAAATAGCTTAAGCATAAGGAGAGGGAGACTAGTGCCCTTTTTCTTAAATAGTCGAGCAAAATCTTCAACTTTGTGAAGATGATCAAAAACACTTTAACTATCCAATCCGTGAAAGTTTAGAGTTTCATAAATTTTAATAACTTCAGGTTCCATAGGAAAACCATAAGCATCATCTTCAACATATATAGGAGAGGCACAAAATTCATCATCACGTAAAAACAAGTCTCCTAAACCTCTTCATTTAAATAATTTTCCAAAGCATATGGATCTTTATCAGTGTCACATTCTCTGATAGCTTTGGCAAATATCAATTCAAGTTTAGGGGATTGGTTGGAGTAGGTGGTGTTCTCAAAATAGGAGTAGGTGGTGTTATCAAAGTGGGAGCGGATGGTTCATCTTCAAGTATTTTCTGTTCTTTTAACATAGCAAAATGACCATCAAGTAGTTCTCCCAAAGTAGGAGATTCAGTAGCAATGACAGTATGGTGACTGTAGATGTTTATACAACAAAACAGTTTCACAACAGCAAAAATACCGAGCAATTGCAAAGTACAAGTAACTTAAAAGAGCAGCAATAGCGTTAAAATGTAGGCATAGGGATGGATATTGGGATGTGTCATGGATGATTTCTAAATGCCAAAGACAATTCATGCGGGTCAGTTCCTAGGTCATGTTCTAGATTTATGGTAGGCATGCATCCCATAACTTGAGAAACATGCTTAAAAAGAACTTTCCTCTCGTCTACACTCATACCCTCCCTTGTAAAGGTGTACTAAGAGCAAACAAAAGGTAATTAAAGTGACGTTAGGGTGAACAGAAACAATGCATTAACACACTATGAGTACATGTTATTCTCAAATCACAACCATTCCCTTTGATATACTGGTTTGTCATTCTCAGGGTCTCTGGATCAAATTTGTAATAGGTGCATATGACTTGCAGTTACAATCATGAACAAATAGACATAAAAGGCATAATCGTTCATATCTAAAATCATATTACTCGGGCCCTAGTAATAAGCATTGGCCACGACAAAGTCATAACAACATCAATTGTCAAACAATTGTTACACTAGGAGTCATTCCTCCATCAATATGAAGTCTAATACATGATAAGTCTCATACAATTCCCATCCACCCTATGTTCCTATAGCGGATTACTCACACATTGTTGTGGAGAGCATGATGACGGTGATGGAGAAGGGGTTGACAGTGGAGTTGGTGAATCCTCTTCGAAGGAAAACCCTAGCCTCCAGCAGCCCTTCGAGTGAAAAATTATGGCGGCGGCATCTCTATGTCGCAGAAAAATCATCAATAATTTGAAGGAGGGTTTTGGAGAAATATAATGCCAGGGGCACTAGAGACTACCAAGGGAGCCCCACGGGCTGTAGGCGCCTCGTGTAGGCGCTTTGGGCCCCTGGTTGCCAAGGGGGTCACCCTCTAGTTCTTCCGATTGTTCTTCGTGCAGATCCACGGACTGCTGCCATACCTCTAGATCAGCATGTGTGGATACCTCGAAGGTGTAGTCTTCTTCGACACTAGATCAGCGGATTCTTCCAAAGAAATTCTCACGGCTGGGAGATACAACCTAGCTGCGGGAATCTGCGAAACTTCACCAGCTCCTCCTCCTCTACTTCCGTTGCATGAATCATTGGTAGGATAATCGTCACTTGTACCTTCATAGTGTTTTTTGGTGTGATCGTGCGCAAATGTTTTGTTGTTGTTGTTGTTGTTGTTGTTGTTGTTGTTGTTGTGTAGTACATTCCCTTATAATTGGTACTTGCATGCTTCTTTTGATGGCCACCTCTTGCATGGGTGTCAAAAACGCTCTTGGGACGGAGGAAATAGCATTTATATGCCCGTGCCAAAATGCTAACCAACATCTTTAAGAAAACAAAATAGTAGGTAAAACAAAACTACTTCTCCTCCTAAAGCACCAAACATCATTTTTCCGAGCAAGACACTCGTCAGAGAAGTACTATATCAAGTTAGTACTATTTATGCGACTAAATTACCAGTATGAAATGAAGACTTTGATTGTCGATCGAGCCTACTAAGTAAAACTAACTTACATCCTGATATATTTTACTGTTTGCACTAAGCTACCAATATGAACTGACGACTTTGATTTGCCGAGCCTATTTGTCTTCTCCAACAGTTCAACTAAAATCAGAGGAGATGTTGCTTTGAGCTCAGCATACTCTTGGCTTGCTACCACATCATCCAGTTCCGTTGCATCCAAAGAGTAAATGAACTGAACGCAAGCGTCATTCAACCTGTTGCAATGATGCTGATCAGCCAAGGCCAGCGTGGTCACCACGGTCTTTGCATCAATGTTCTTGCAGAGGATGCTTTCACATATGACCTTGAGCCTCTCCATGGCATACCGATCCGCCGCGAAAAGCAAATGCATAACAATCTCTTTGTAGTCGTCGCGGCCAGGATCAACCATGGCGGGCAGCGAATCGGTGTAGATAAAATGGAGCAGGGCCTCCAACACAGTCGGCTGCATGTCGGTGAAGGTAATACGACCCGTGTCTTTTTCTCCTCTCATGGCGCCATACAGCTCCGCTTTGAAGACCGGCGAGCGCATCGCGAGCACGAGCTTGTGGGCGGGGAAGGCCTCCCCTTAGACCTCGAGAACCACGTCGGCGCCCTCTTTCCCCTGCAACAGCCTCCGGAGATGCCCCGCAATGTCGGACGGCGGCACCTCGGCGTCGGCGACGTCATCGACGAACGGTCTCGCGTCCTTGAGAATGCTGATGACGCACTCAATGGTGAGGCGGTCGTCGCGAAGGTAAGGCGACGCCTCTAGCTCGCTCCTCTCCATGAACCGGCAGAAGCCGGTGGAGAAACTCTTGCCGCCGGGATCGAAGTCGTGTGTCTTGGCCATCGAGTGCGGCGGCGAGCGCCCGGTGACGTCCATGAGGCTGAGCCGAAAGGACGCACTCACCTTGGCGTCCCCGTTCTTGCTCCGTAGCAGGAGGAACACCGCCGCGTAGTCTTTGAGAAGTTCTCGGTGGAACTGGATCTGCCAGTCGTGGCCTCCGACGGCGAACTCGGCCGACGACACGCTCCCGCGATCCCCGAGCCGCTCCCGGAACAGGCTGTAGCCTGAGATCTCGAACACGTGAGTGCCCTCGTGGGATCCCCGCGCCGTCTTCAAGTCCACGCGTGACCGCTGCGCCGTGCTCGCGGCGCCGGCGCGGCGGGTGGACGACGTGCTGCTCCCCATCGATCGCTTGTCGTGCTCACGGGGTTGGGTTTGTTCTTGGGGTCGAGGGCCTTTTGTAGGAAGGCAACGGGGCCGCCGGCCGGGTTGGACGGACTCCGATCGCACTTCACCGTATCCTTCCTGAAACTGGTACCTTCCATTTTGGTGCGCTGATCAGATCAGAAATCGCAAATTCCTCTACCGTGACCTGAACTCCTGATGAACGTCGTTCGTTTTGGCAAGATTTTGTCTACCTGGCTCGCTGCTGACCGCCAAGTTTGGCAAGTTTGTTGGTTTTCCATTGAAGATCAGGGTTGCAATTGCAACTCGGCCCACTAGGCCTTTATCTCCAATATGGACTACGCACGTATTTTAGAGTGTATATTAACTCATTTTGCTCCGTATATAGTCTATATTAAAATATTTAAAAAACACTTATGAATAGATATTTTTTTAGAAGCGAGAGGAGCCCTGACCCCGCGTCGCTAGCTCTTGCGGTCCCTCCCCTGCCCTCACCCTCGCGTCGCCGCCACTGGAGGGCCGGCCGGCGAAGCCGCGACGGACCCCAGGAAGGTGGCGGCGGGGCGGATCTGGCTCGTCACGCCCCCGACCCCCCTCCACCCCACCACCTCGCACCTCCCCTCCTGGCGGCTACCTCCTGCTGGCCCGGCGAAGCCGGCTCTGGCCCGTCGACGGCCGCCCCACGCGGCTCTAGCCAGCCTCACCCCCTCCCCCGCCCCTGGCCGTCGCGGATGCCTCCTCCTCTTCGCTCGCGCCCACGCATCACCGAGATCTCTCCTGGCGTCTTTCGGGTGTCCTCCACCGGCTGCTGCCCCGACTTGCCGGCCGGCGGCGGCCCTCCCTCGCCCCCGAGCCACGGTGATAGCTCTCGCGCGGAGGTGGAGATGCTTCTGTGGTGTGGCTGACTCGAGGCTCCTCACGGTGGATCACTGTTGGGGCTGTTTCGGTCCCGGCGGCCTCGGGCCCGCGTCTCTCCGGTGTCCCCTGCTGCCTGCGTCCTCTGCCGGGCAGCTCCGACATCGGCGACCGTGTAGATGCGTCTCCTCTAGCTCACTCGGCTCGTCGACGTCACGAAGGCTAAGGCCACGACAGCTCAGATCTGCGTCCTTCCAGTCCTAGTTCACCGACGTTGCTGGACGCCGCCACCCAGATCCACCTGCGGGGTTTTGCTTCGTCGCCAGCCCTACCCTGTTCACCTCAAAGCCTCCACCTTTTGCTAGATCCAGTGCTCGTGGGTTCGATGGCGGTGCCATCCTCCGACGGCAAGTACAGTCCCGCAAGCCCCCTTCAGGCATGGTGGTTCCGACCAACTCTGGCTTCCTCATCTTCGATTGCAGACTCGATGGCTATGGGATTGCTCAGCTTCAGGCCAGGGAGAGATCCCTGCTCGGCTTGCCGGTGCTGGCAGTGGCGGCGCCCGTGGTTGTCGCTTCCTTCTTGGAGGTGCCGTCAAGGCCTTCAGCTGCGCCCTTCTTCGAGCTCGGGGGAAACCCCAGGTCCGACGCTCCCGGACTGGATAGCGACGGCATCCCAGCGGCGTCTTCCTTCTTGAAGGCGCTATCTTGCGAGCTCACGATGTCCGTGATTCTGCCACGATCGATGTTGGTGTTATTGTGTTGGTTCAGCATTGCCGCTTGGTTCGGGTTTGATAGGTCTAGCTGTGATGTATCCTCCGTTCGGGCCGAGCATCCCCTTCTCTCTGATCCGAACACCATGTTCACGCCTTACCTGCGTCCGTGTCATGTGTTGTACCCCCGTTTGTACTCATTCTTCTCCTTATAGCAATGAAAGATACACAAACTTTGCGTATTCGCGAAAAAAAGAAAATAAAAAAGACTTATATTTAGGAACGAAAGGAGTATTAGATTAAGCGTCGGTGCACAAATCCATCTCCATGTTGTTTTTTCTCTTCTTCTTTTTTTGAAAAGGTGGAATACCCATGGACGATGCATCAAAGCGATGCATATAGCCATTTTATTATATTATTGCACAGAGCCCAACAAAACAAATACATGGATCAATCTGAAGCCACCTTGCTGACAATTATTGTCGTTACACCTACAATCTTGATGACATCCCCCGACCGTATATCAACACACTACATCTATTCCGGTGGCCTCAACAAGCCGCCCGCTCGCAGGCCGAGAGAACCAACGGGTCTAGGTAGACCCTCTGCGCGCACCGCATGTGCACCCTTTAGGATCAGTTGCTGTCATGTTCCGCCATCCCACCTTCACGAGTGATAAACGTGTCTCCCTACTGCAATGATGTAACTCTGAATCAGTTGCCACATACAAGCATGGATATGTCTTGCCACATTTAAATTCAGGTTCAAGCGTCCATGCTTTGTATGTCTTGTAACTGCACAGTCCCTAATTCTCAAGTTCTCTTACTGTGGTCCCTGGAATTTCATCTACGACTGTCGAGGGGGTCGATGGGGCGCAACACGGAGCGCGACGCGGAGCGAGGGGGAGGCGATTCCTCACGTACCAATATTAATGGCGCCGCGACCGCCATTAATGCTACCGCGACCTTATCCCCTCCCGATTCCCATCCCCACCCTCCACATCTCAGATCGAGCCACGGTCCCCTGCGTGTCACGGCCAGATCCGGCGAGCGAGATGGTGGGAGGGGCGTGACGCGGGGCGAGGGCACGGGGACTGCGACCCGCGCATCAGGTGGCGGCGCCGCCCCAGCCTCTGCCACCGGTGGCCACTGATACGTCTCCAACGTATCTACTTTTGCAAACACTTTTGCCCTTGTTTTGGACTCTAACTTGCATGATTTGAATGAAACTAACTCGGACTGACGCTGTTTTCAGCAGAACTGCCATGATGTTGTTTTATGTGTAGAAAAGAAAAGTTTTCGAAATGTCACAGAAATCCACGGAGGCACTTTTTGGAATTTATAAGAATTTTTGGCGAAAGAATTAATGCCGGGGCCCACAGCCTGTCCACGAGGCTGGGCGCCCCCAGTATGACCTCCTATCTCGTGGGCCCCCTGGACCTCCACCGACCTCAACTCCAACTCCATATATTCACGTTCGGGGAGAAAAAAATCAGAGAAAAAGTTTCATCACGTTTTACGACACGGAGCCTCCGCCAAGCCCTAATCTCTCTCGGGAGGGCTGATCTGGAGTCCGCTCGGGGCTCCGAAGAGGGGGATTCGTCGCCGTCGTCATCACCAACCATCCTCCATCACGAATTTCATGATGCTCACCGCCGTTCGTGAGTAATTTCATCGAAGGCTTGCTGAATGGTGATGGGTTGGATGAGATTTACCATGTAATCAAGTTAGTTTTGTTAGGGTTTGATCCCTAGTATCCACTATGTTTTGAGATTGATGTTGCTATGACTTAACTATGCTTAATGCTTGTCACTAGGGCCCGAATGCCATGATTTCAGATCTGAACCTATTATGTTTTCATGAATATATGTGTGTTCTTGATCCTATCTTGCAAGTCTATAGTCAACTATTATGTGTTATGATCCGACAACCCCGAAGTGACAATAATCGGGATACTTCTCGGTGATGACCGTAGTTTGAGGAGTTCATGTATTCAATATGTGCTAATGCTTTGTTCCGGTTCTCTATTAAAAGGAGGCCTTAATATCCCTTAGTTTCCGCTAGGACCCCACTTCAACGGGAGGGTAGGACAAAAGACATCATACAAGTTCTTTTCCATAAGCACGTATGACTATTTACGGAATACATGCATACATTACATTGATGAATTGGAGATAGTTCTATATCACCCTATGTTATAACTATTGCATGAGGAATCGCATCCGGGATAATTATCCATCACTGATCCATTGCCTACGAGCTTTTCACATATTGTTCTTCGCTTATTTACTTTTCCGTTGCTACTGTTACAACTATTACAAAAACCCAAAAACATTTATCTTTACTTTTTCTACCGTTACTATTATTATCATACCACTTTTGCTACTAAACATTTTGCTGTAGATACTAAGTTATCCAGGTGTGGTTGAACTGACAACTCAACTGCTAATACTCAAGAATATTCTTTGGCTCCCCTTGTGTCGAATCAATAAATTTGGGTCGAATACTCTACCCTCGAAAGCTGTTGCGATCCCCTGTACTTGTGGGTTATCAAGACTAATTTATGGCGCCGTTGCCGGGGAGCATAGCTCTATTCTCTGAGTCACTTGGGATTTATATCTGTTGATCACTATGAAGAACTTGAAAGATTCTAAAACCAAGATTTTGCCCTCAACTACGAGGGGAGGTAAGGTACTGCCATCTAGCTCTGCACTAGATTCTCCTTCCGTTATTAGTAAGCTTGCGACACCTAAACCTGCTACTGCTATGAATTCTGATATGTCGCATGTTATTGATGATGCCACTTCTGCTATGCATGATGAAACTACTTCTGTGCGTGATACTACTTTGCCATTAGGTGAATTTCTAGATGAACAACTTGCTAGAGTTAGGGGGAATGGAATTACTGAAGATCCTATTATTGATGATAGTGATGATGAAGGTTCCCCCAATGATTATTTATTACCTGTTGTTCCTAAGGGTTATGTTATGAATGAAGCAGCTGCTATTGAAATCCTTGCTTGCAATGATAGAAATGATCTTAAGAAATTATTAGCTAAATGGAAGCAGCAGTCTCTTAATGCTAGAATGAAACCCGATCCTGCGTTTGCTACTTCACCTATCTGTGTTACTGATAAGGATTATGAATTCTCTGTTGATCCTGATATTATTACTTTAGTTGAATCTGGTCCTTTTTATGGCCTTGAATCTGAAACTGTTGTGGCACATCTACCAAGTTGAATGATATAGCCACCCTGTTTACTAATGATGAGAAGTCTCGCTATTTATATATCCTTAAGATATTTCCATTCTCATTAAAGGGTGATGCTAAGACTTGGTATAATTCTCTTGCTCCTGGTTGTGTGCGTAGTCCCCAGGATATGATTTATTACTTCTCGCTAAATATTTCCCTACTCATAAGAAACAAGCTGCCTTGCGGAAATATATAATTTTGTGCAAATCAAAGAAGAGAGTCTCCCACAAGCTTGGGGGAGGCTTCTCGAGTTACTTAATGCTTTGCTGATCATCCTCTCAAGAAAAATGAAATACTTGATATCTTTTATAATGGACTAACCGATGCTTCCAAGGACTACTTGGATAGTTGTGCTGGTTGTGTTTTCGGGGAAAGAACGGTCGACAAGCTGAAATACTATTGAATAATATGTTGACTAATGAAAATAATTGGACTCTTCGAGCCGGTTCGAAGTAATTCCTGAACCAATTGAGCCAACTCTTGAGCCTATTCCTAAACCCACTCCGAAGAAGAGATGTGTTTTATTTCTCAGTCCTGAAGATATGCAAGAGGCAAAGAAATCAATGAAAGAAAAAGGTATTAAAGCTGAAGATGTTAAGAATTTACCTCCTATTGAAGAAATACATGGTCTTAATATACGGCCTGAAGAACCACATTGTCTTGATAACCCGACACAGGTAGTAAAGGTAAATTCTCTCTATAGATATGATAAAGTTGAAATACCCTCTACTAAATTTCATATCCCATGCTTAGATGAATTTGATGACCTTATGGCTAGGCAAGAAAGTTTTAATGCTTAAGTTTGTAGAGAGTTAAAAAGTAATGCTTTCGAGATAGGACGCGTAGGTGATAATCTGGCTAGAGTTAAAGATGAACTTCACCGCGTTAGCAAATATGCTTCTATGGTTGCTACTCAAGCTGAGCAAGTACTTAAAGCTCAAAATGATTTGCTTGATGAATTGAATAATAAAAATGATTTTGTTGTTAGAGTGGCTACTAGAACTGGTAGAATGACTCAGGAACCTTTGTATCCTGAAGGCCACCCTAAGAGAACCGAAAAATATTCTCAGAGAAATAATTTAGAGGCACCTAGTTCTTCTAAAAAGAAGAAGAAGAAAAATAATAGAACTTTGCATGCTTCTAGTGAACCTACTGTAGACACACCTGAAAATCCCAATGATATTTCTATTTACGATCTTTGAAACTCAATCGGTGATGAACATGAACCTAGTGATAATGTTAATGATAATGTTCATGTTGATGCTCAACCTAGCAAAGACAATGATGTAGAGATTGAACCTACTGTTGATCTTGATAACCCACAATCAAAGAATCAACGTTATGATAAGAGAGATTTTGTTGCTAGGAAGCACGGTAAAGAAAGAGAACCATGGGTTCAGAAACCTATGCCCTTTCCTCCTAAACCATCCAAGTCAAAGGATGATGAGGATTTTGAGCGCTTTGCTGAAATGATTAGACCTATTTTCTTACGTATGCGCTTAACTGATATGCTCAAAGTAAATCCTTATGCTAAGTATATGAAGGATATCATTACAAATAAAAGAAAGATACCGGAAGCTGAGATTTCCACCATGCTTGCTAATTACACTTTTAAAGGTGGAATACCAAAGAAACTTGGAGACCCGGGTGTTCCAACTATACCTTGCCCTATTAAAAGAAATTATGTTAGAACTGCTTTATGTGATCTTGGAGCCGGTGTTAGTGTTATGCCTCTCTCTTTATATCATAGACTTGAATTGAATAAGTTGACACCTACTGAAATATCTTTGCAAATGGCTGATAAATCAACTGCTATACATGTCGGTATTTGTGAGGATGTGCCTGTTGTGGTTGCAAATGTCACTATCTTAACGGAATTTGTTATTCTTGATATTCCCGAGGACGATAGTATGTCTATTATCCTTGGTAGACCTTTTCTTAATACTGCAGGCGCTGTTATTAATTGCAACAAAGGCAATGTCACTTTTCATGTTAATGGTAATGAGCATACGGTACATTTTCCGAGGAAACAATCTCAAGTCCATAGCATCAATTCTATTGAAAAAGTTCCAACTATCATTTTTGGAGGTTTTCAATTTCCTCTCCCTACTGTCAAGAAAAAGTATGATATTCTTATTGTTGGGGATTTTCATATCCCCGTTGAGGTAATTAGTGTTATTCGAAATTTCTCCGGTTCCGTGTTACTCGGAATGAGTTTGTTAACAAGACTTGATCAACCTTGTTAGTGGATTCATTTTGATGATCACGAGATGGATGAAACTAGAAGGCACAACCTTCTGTACCCTCTTTTTACTTTCTGTTATTTAGAATAAATAAAGCGAAAATAGTATTATCCGTCTGTTTTCTGAATTACTCGTGCATTAAAAAATAGTTCAAAAATAAAAGTGCTCCAAATGCCCTGCAAATTTAGTATGATTTTTTGTGGAATATTTGAGGATTTTATGCACTGAAAACACTGCAGGAAGGGCAAGCACCAGGCCATGAGAGAGGAGGACGCGCCCCCCTGTAGGGCGCGCCCTCTGTCTCGTGGGCCCCTTGTGGCCCCCCTCCACTTATGCCAGCACCCACACACTTCATCTTCTACCCAAAAAAATCTCCATCCAGCTCAAGCACGAGTTCTAGCTCGTTTTGCTGCGATTTTCGATCTCTTAGCTCAAAGCTCCATTCACAAAACTGCTTTGGGAGATTGTTGCTTGGTATGTGACTCCTCCATTGGTCCAATTAGTTTTTGTTCTAGTGCTTTATTCATTGCAAAAAAATTCTGCATAGGTGACCATGTTCTTGAGCTTGCATGATAAATTTTTGAGGTCCCAAACAATTCCAATGCATGATATAGGCTCTAGGCACTTGTAGGAGTAGTTGCTATCAATCTTGTTTAGTTTTATTCACTTTTATTTTTAAGTTACTAAATTTTCAGAAATCTTCAGAAAATGTTAAGGAGGCTTTTTAAAGGCTCTTCTAGCCAAAGCTCTCAGGAAAAACAAGCCAAAGAGAAGGAAAAAGCCAAGTATAATCTTCCTTGCTTAGCGGAAGTACGGTCATGCGAATGGCCATGTGACGATTTCTTGAAAGAAGCCGGAATTCATGAAGACTTTTATGCTTTAATCGAGAATGCAGGCCTCACTGGTTTCATGAACGACTGAATCGATCAGTATCTCTTACTCACCAATACTTTCGTGCAAAACTTTTATTATTATCCTAAGAAATCACCGCCTGCAGTATCATTTCATTTATATGATGAATTCAAAGAAATATCTTTACGTCATTTTTATGCGGTATGTAGGATACCTTATGAGGGAGAATTAGATGAACCCCATCATGAAGATGTGGGTGGCTTTGTTAATAGTATTGTTGTAGAGGAGCCAAAGAAGGGCTCCGAGGCGAAGGTCTCTAGCATACACTTTCCTGTTTTACGCTACTTTGCCATATTTGCTAGTAGATGCTTGATTGGTCGTGGAAATAGTGGAAATTTGAGTGTTCCAGATATTATTATTCTTCAACATGCTTTGCTAGGAGACAATAGTTTTAGTATGGGTGCCGTCGTTGCTAAACGGCTAGCCCTGAATCGTACAAAAGGCCCCATATTTGGAGGTATCTATGTTGCACGTCTTGCTGAACATTTTCAGATACCCATTAGGCACCATGAGGAGGAGGAGAAAAAATTACCTCCTCACATTTTAGATTACAAGAGCATGGTAGCACACAAGTTTATTGTTGACAACGAAGAGAAGATGCTCTTGTATAAACTTAGATTCAATAAGAAACACTTTGGGATTATTATTTTGCCTGCGCCTTTGTTGTTTGATTTGCTTGCAGAAAATTTTCTTGTCACACCGGAAGCGGTGAACAATCATCGAGCTCAAGCTTTTACTCCAGAACCTGAACCTGATCCGGAACCTGAACTGGACCCTTATCGTGCATCATCTGTCCAGTGGGATCCGGAGATGACCAGCCAGTGGTATCCTGATTACACCACCCATTACACCGGGGAGAGTAGCGGTGGTCCTTGGTACTAGACCAACTTAGGCCAAAAGGCTAAGCTTGGGGGAGTACGTATTTTTCACCAACTTTACATTCATGTTCACACACTAGTCGTCGGTGCTCATACTCTTTCATTGTATTATCCATGCTAGTTTAATTTTCTTTTTCTAGTTTTCTTCTTGTGTGTTTGATAAACCTTAAGAAAAACCAAAAAAATTAGTTAGTTTAATTTCCATGCTTGTAGTAGAAATTAAAATGAAAATCCAAAAAGATTTCTCATTCTTCCTTTTACTTGTTGGGAGCTTTCCCGTGTAAATAGTTTTATTTTCTTTTCTTTCTTTTGGGGGTCGAGAAGACCATATTGAAAATGCTTAGTGGCTCTTATATGCATGATTGCTTATTTAATTTAGAGCCCATATTACTTGTCTTCTCTCTTGTGTTGAATGCTTGCAGATTCTAGCTTAGTCCAATGCATGTGCACTCTTATTATTATACACATCGTTCGGTCGTGCGAGTGAAAGGCAATAATGACGATATATGATGGACTTATTGGGATGAGAAAAGTTGGTATGAACTCGACCTCTTTTGTTTTTGTAAATATGATGAGTTCATCGTTCCTGAGTCAGGTATTATGAAGTAAACATATTTGCAATGACATTTAGAGATTATAGTTACTTGTGCCATGCTTGATTAGCTATGAGTTATAATGGTTTACCTTGCGTGCCAACATGCTATTAGAATGATTATGATGTGATATGGTGGGATGGTATCCTCCTTTGAATGAATTGAGTGACTCGACTTGCCACATGTTCCCGCATGTAGTTGAAACAAATCAACATAGCCTTCACGATATTTATGTTCATGGTACACTATATCCTACTCATGCTTGTACCCGGTGTGAATTAATTTTAATGCATGTTTTCTGTTGTCGCTCTCTCTCAGTTAATTAAACTTCTCGGTCTTTTGCTAGCCTTCACCTGTACTAAGCGGGAATACTGCTTGTGCATCCAAACTCCTTAAACCCCAAAGTTGTTCCATATGAGTCCACTATACCTTCCTATATGCGGTATTTACCTGCCGTTCCAACTAAATTTGTATGTGCCAAACTCCAAACCTTCAAATGAAATTCTGTTTTGTATGCTCGAGCACTAGGGCTGCCTATATCTTCCATGCTAGGTGGGTTATTCTCAAGAGGAGTGGACTCCGCTCGTCATTCACGAGAAAGGGCCGGTAACCGGGATGCCCAGTCCCATGATCCAAAAAGATCAAAGCAAATCAAAATAATTAAACAAAACTCCCTGTGGCTGTTGTATGTTGGAGGCACTCGTTGTTTCGAGCAAGCCATGGATTGATGCTTGTTGGTGGTAGGGGGAGTATAAACCTTTACCATTCTGTTTGGGAACTGCCTATAATACATGTAGTATGGAAGATACAGCCATCTCATAGTTGTTGCGTTGACAGCGAAAGTACGCTGCTCAAAATGTTATCCAATCTCTATTTTAAAATCAAGTTCTGGCACCTCTACAAATCCCTGCTTCCCTCTGCGAAGGGCCTATCTATTTACTTTTATGTTGGGTCATCACCCTTCTTATTAAAAAGCACCTGCTGGAGAGCACACTGGCATTTGCATTCATTATTATTGGTTTATATTGGGTATGACTTGATTGGATCTCTTTTACCATGAATTAAAATGTTTAGTCAGTCCTTGATCTTTAAAGGTGCTCTGCATTTATGTTTTGCGGTCTCAGAAAGGGCTAGCGAGATACAATTTTGTTATATCATGTTATGATCATTTTGAGAAAGTGTTGTCATCCGAGTTTTATTATTATGCCTCGCTAGCTGATTATGCTATTGATATGAGTAATTGTGAGACCTATGTGTTATTGTGAGTATGGTTAGTTCATAATATTTGCTGAAACTTGAATGCTGGCTTTTCATGTTACAACAACAAGAGCAAACAGAGTTTGTAAAAGTTTTCTTTATCACTTTCAATTTATCAAATGAATTGCTTGAGGACAAGCAAAGGTTTAAGCTTGGGGGAGTTGATACGTCTCCAACGTATCTACTTTTCAAAACACTTTTGCCCTTGTTTTGGACTCTAACTTGCATGATTTGAATGAAACTAACCCGGACTGACGTTGTTTTCAGCAGAACTGCCATGATGTGGTTTTATGTGTAGAAAAGGAAAGTTCTCGGAATGTCCTGGAAATCCATGGAGGCACTTTTTGGAATTTATAAGAATTTTTGGCGAAAGAATTAATGCCAGGGGGCCCACAGCCTGTCCACGAGACAGGGGGGCGCCCCCCCCCCTAGGGCGCGGCCTCCTATCTCGTGGCCCCCCTGGACCTCCACCGACCTCAACTCCAACTCCATATATTCATGTTCGGGGAGAAAAAAATCAAAGAGAAAGTTTCATCGCGTTTTACGACACGGAGCTGCCGCCAAGCCTTAATCTCTCCCGGGAGGGCTGATCTGGAGTCCGTTCGGGGCTCCGGAGAGGGGGATTCGTCGCCGTCGTCATCATCAACCATCCTCCATCACCAACTTCATGATGCTCACCGCCGTGTGTGAGTAATTTCATCGTAGGCTTGCTGGACGGTGATGGGTTGGATGAGATTTACCATGTAATCAAGTTAGTTTTGTTAGGGTTTGATCCCTAGTATCCACTATGTTCTGAGATTGATGTTGCTATGACTTTGCTATGCTTAATGCTTGTCACTAGGGCCCGAGTGCCATGATTTCAGATCTGAACCTATTATGTTTTCATGAATTATGTGTGTTCTTGATCCTATCTTGCAAGTCTATAGTCACCTATTATGTGTTATGATCCGACAACCCCGAGGTGGCAATAATCGGGATACTTCTCGGTGATTACCGTAGTTTGAGGAGTTCATGTATTCACTATGTGCTAATGCTTTGTTCATGTTCTCTATTAAAAGGAGGCCTTAATATCCCTTAGTTTCCGCTAGGACCCCGCTTCAATGGGAGGGTAGGACAAAAGACGTCATACAAGTTCTTTTACATAAGTACGTATGACTATTTACGGAATACATGCCTACATTACATTGATGAATTGGAGCTAGTTCTATATCACCCTAAGTTATAACTATTGCATGAGGAATCACATCCGGCATAATTATCCATCACTGATCCATTGCCTACGAGCTTTTCACATATTGTTCTTCGCTTATTTACTTTTCCGTTGCTACTGTTACAACTACTACAAAAACCCAAAAACATTTATCTTTACTTTTGCTACCGTTACTATTATTATCATACCACTTTCGCTACTTGCTGCAGATACTAAGTTATCCAGGTGTGGTTGAATTGAAAACTCAACTGCTAATACTCAAGAATATTCTTTGGCTCCCCTTGTGTCGAATCAATAAATTTGGGTTGAATACTTTACCCTCGGAAGCTGTTGCGATCCCCTATATTTGTGGGTTATCAGCCACGCTCCCGGAGATCGACGCGTCATCGCTGGAAGCGCTGGCGGAGATGCGACGGGTGGTGAGGGAGAGATTCCCGAACCACTCCAAGTGGCCCGACATCTTCATGGAGTTCCTTCGACATGCGACGTTCGAGGAGCGCGCTCGTTTGCGGGCGACGACGGTGGGATAGACTACGAGTTCATCTTCTGGGCAATCCAGGAGGCGGAATCAGTGGACCCGAGGCAGGCGGCGAGATGGGTGCTACCTCTTGAGTTTGCGTTGGATTTCCCCGAAGAGGAGAGGATAATGCAGCAGAGTAGCGTAAGTATTTCCCTCAGTTTTTGAGAACCAAGGTATCAATCCAGTAGGAGGCCACGCGCAAGTCCCTCGTACCTACACAAAAAAATAGCTCAACGCAACCAACGCGATTAGGGGTTGTCAATCCCTTCACGGTCACTTACGGGAGTGAGATCTGATAGAGATGATAGATAATATTTTTGGTATTTTTGGTATAAAGATGCAATGTAAAATACAAAGCAAAGTAAAAAAACAAAGCCATAATAAAGTGATGGAAGATTGATATGATAGAGAAAAGACCCGAGGGCCATAGATTTCACTATTGACTTCTCTCAAGAGCATAAGTATTTTACGGTGGGTGAACGAATTACTGTTGAGCAATTGACAGAATTGAGCATAGTTATGAGAGTATCTAGGTATGATCATGTATATAGGCATCACGCCCGAGACAAGTAGAACGACTCCTGCCTGCATCTACTACTATTACTCCACCCATCGACCGCTATCCAGCATGCATCTAGAGTATTAAGGTAATTAAAACGGAGTAACACCTTAAGCAAGATGACATGATGTAGAGGGATAAATTCATGCAATATGATAAAAAAAACCATCTTGTTATCCTCGATGGAAACAATACAATACGTGCCTTGCTGCCCCTCATCCTTTGGGAAAGGACACCGCAAGATTGAACCCAAAGCTAAGCACTTCTCCTATTGCAAGAACTACCAATCTCGTTGGCCAAACCAAACGGATAATTCGAAGAGACTTGCAAAAATAACCAATCATACATAAAAGAATTCAGAGAAGATTCAAATATTGCTCATAGATAATCTTGATCATAAACCCACAATTCATCGATCTCAACAAACACACCACAAAAGAAGATTACATCAAATAGATCTCCACAAGAGAGGGGGAGAACATTGTATTGAGATCCAAAAAGAGAGAAGAAGCCATCCAGATACTAACTATGGACCCGAAGGTCTGAGGTAAACTACTCACACTTCATCGGAGAGGCTATGATGATGTAGAAGCCCTCCATGGTGGATTCCCCTTAGGGAGCTCGAACAGGCCCCAAGATGGGATCTCGTGGATACTGAAAGTTGCGACGGTGGAATTTGGTTTTGGCTCCGTGTCGATCATTCGAAGTGCGTAGGTATATATAGGAGGAAGAAGTACGTCGGTGGAGCTTCGTGGGGCCCATGAGGGTGGGGGCGCGCCTGGGGGGTAGGGCGCGCCCCCCAACCTCGTGCCCACCTGGTGGCTTTCTTGACATAGGGTCCAAGTCTCCTGGATCATATTCGGTGAGAAAATCACGTTCCCGAAGGTTTCATTCTGTTTGGACTCCGTTTGATATTCTGTTTCTTCGAAACACTGAAATAGGCAAAAAACAGCAATTACAGGCTGGGCCTCCGGTTAATAGGTTAGTCCCAAAAATGATATAAAAAGTGGAAAATAAAGCCCAATATGGTCCAAAACAGTAGATAATATAGCATGGAGCAATCAAAAATTATAGATACGTTGGAGGCGTATCAGGCATCCCCAATCTTAATTCCTGCTCGTCCTCGAGTAGGTAAATGATAAAAAGATAGTTTTTGATGCAGAGTGCTACTTGGCATAATTTCAATGTAATTCTTCTTAATTGTGGTACAAATATTCAGATTCGAAAGATTCAAGACAAAAGTTTAATATTGCCATAAAAATAATAATACTTCAAGCATACTAACTAAGCAATTATGTCTTCTCAAAATAACATGGCCAAAGAAAGTTATCCCTACAAAATCATATAGTCTGGCTATGCTCTATCTTCACCACACAAAGTACTTAAGTCATGCACAACCCCGATGACAAGCCAAGCAATTGTTTCATACTTTTCACATTCTCAAAACTTTTTCAGTCTTCACGCAATACATGAGCGTGAGCCATGGATATAGCACTATATGTGGAATAGAATGGTGGTTGTGGAGAAGACAAAAAGAGGGGAAGATGGTCTCACATCAACTAGGCGTATCAATGGGCTATGGAGATGCCCATTAATAGATATCAATGTGAGTGAGTAGGGATTGCCATGCAACGGATGCACTAGAGCTATAAGTATATGAAAGCTCAACAAAAGAAACTAAGTGGGTGTGCATCCAACTCGCTTGCTCACGAAGACCTAGGGCAATTTGAGGAAGCCCATCATTGGAATATACAAGCCAAGTTCTATAATGAAAAATTCCCACTAGTATATGAAGGTGACAAAATGAGAGACTCTCTATCATGAAGATCATGGTGCTACTTTGAAGCACAAGTGTGGTAAAAGGATAGTACCATTGTCCCTTCTCTTTTTTTCTCTCCTTTTTTTATTTGGGCCTTTTCTCTTTTTTTATGGCCTCTTTTCTTTCTTTTTTTTTCGTCCGGAGTCTCATCCCGACTTATGGGGGAATCATAGTCTCCATCATCCTTTCCTCACTTGGGATAATGCTCTAGAAATGATGATCATCACACTTTTATTTACTTTACAACTCAACAATTACAACTCGATACTTAGAACAAAATATGACTCTATGTGTATGCCTCCGTGATGTGCAGGATAAGCAATGATTCATGAGTGACATGTATGAAAGAATCATGAACGGTGGCTTTGCCACAAATACGATGTCAACTATATGATCATGCTAAGCAATATGACAATGATGGAGCGTGTCATAATAAACAGAACGGTGGAAAGTTGCATGGCAATATATCTCGGAATGGCTATGGAAATGCCATAATAGGTAGGTATGGTGGCTGTTTTAAGGAAGGTATATGGTAGGTGTATGATACCGGCGGAAAGTGCGCGGTATTAGAAAGGCTAGCAATGGTGGAAGGATGAGAAAAGTGCGTATAATCCATGGACTCAACATTAGTCATAAAGAACTCATATACTTATTGCAAAAATCTACAAGTTATCAAAGCAAAATTATTACACGCATGCTCCTAGGGGGATAGATTGGTAGGAAAAGACCATCGCTCGTCCCCGACCGCCACTCATAAGGAAGACAATCAATAAATAAATCATGCTCCGACTTCATCACATAACGGTTCACCATACGTGCATGCTACGGGAATCACAAGCTTTAACACAAGTATTTCTCAAATTCACAACTACTCAACTAGCATGACTCTAATATTACTACCTCCATATCTCAAAACAATTATCAAGCATCAAACTTTTCTTAGTATTCAACGCACTCAAAAGAAAGTATTACAAATCTTGAATACCAAGCATATTATTATTATTAAGCAAATTACCATGCTATTTAAGACTCTCAAAATAATCTAAGTGAAGTATGAGAGATCAATGGTTTCTATAAAACAAATCCACCACCGTGCTCTAAAAGATATAAGTGAAGCACTAGAACAAAACTATATAGCTCAAAAGATATAAGTGAAGCACATAGAGTATTCTAACAAATTCCAAATCATGTATGGCTCTCTCAAAAGGTGTGCACAGCAAGGATGATTGTGGTAAACTAAAAAGCAAAGACGCAAATCATACAAGACGCTCCAAGCAAAACACATATCATGTGGTGAATAAAAATATAGCTCCAAGTAAAGTTACCGATGGAAGTAGACGAAAGAGGGGATGCCTTCCGGGGCATCCCCAAGCTTTGTCTTTTTGGAGTCCTTAGATTATCTTGGGGGTGCCATGGGCATCCCCAAGCTTAGGCTCTTGCCACTCCGTGTTCCATAATCCATCAAAAAATTTCACCCAAAACTTGAAAACTTCACAACACAAAACTCAACAGAAATCTCGTGAGCTCCGTTAGCGAAAGAAAACAAAAGACCACTTAAAGGTACTGTAATTAACTCATTCTTTATTTATATTGGTGTTAAACCTACTGCATTCCAACTTCTCTATGGATTATAAATTATTTTACTAGCCATAGATTCATCAAAATAAGCAAACAACACACGAAAAACAGAATCTGTAAAAAACAGAACAGTCTGTAGTAATCTGTAACTAACGCAAACTTCTGGAACTCCAAAAATTCAGCCAAAATAGGACGATAGGAAATTTGTTTATTTATCAGCATAAATTGGAATCACTATTTTATCACGTTCTGGTGATTTTTAACAATTGTTTTCGTGAACCGAAAGTTTCTGGAAATTACAGCAAGATCAAATAACTATCATCCAAGAAGATCCTATAAGTTTAACTTGGCACAAACACTAATTAAAACATAAAACCACATCTACACAGAAGGTAGATGGATTATTTATTCCTAAACAGAAATGAAAACAAAAAACTAAAAATAAAATTGGGTTGCCTCCCAACAAGCGCTATCGTTTAACGCCCCTAACTAGGCATAAAAGCAAGGATAGATTTAGGTATTGCCATTTTTGGTAGGAAGTTCTTCAACGAGGCATCTACCTTCTTTAGAAATTTCTTTCTTTCTAGTAATTATCAAACTTTTAGGCAAAAGATCGAAAAATTCATTCGTAGCAAATGGTTCCTTAATGATAGCAAAAAGATTGGGATGAATACTTATAGATTTAAGATACGTGGTTTCCTTGCTAGAGGATTCACCCATATTTTTAGGAACATACATGAGCTTAGAAATTTTAGTAGGTGGACTTGGAGTATTTTTTACGGAAGAAAAGGCGGTTTCCAAGTTGGTAATGATACCCTCAAGTTTATCGATTCTAGAGGAATCTTGATTTATTTTCTCATTAACTATGGGTTCCTTCTCCTTAATATTTTTCAAAGTTACTCCTACCTTAGATCCATATTGGGTAATTTGATTGTGGATATTTTTATCTAAATTTTCAATTAACTCAACGGTAGCAACTTTATTTTCAATAATTTCAAGTCTTTTCATTAAATGCTCTAAAGTTAACATAGTTCCATTAACCAAAAGAGGTGGTGAGCCGAATAAATCTATCATAGCATTATAAGAATCAAAGGTATGGCTAACCAAGAAATAACCTCCGGTAATGGTATCAAGGATATATCTATACCGAGGATTAGCACCTACATAAAAATTGCAGAGAAGAACTGAGGTAGATTGCTTCCTAGTAGATCTATTTTGAGCATTGAAAATTCTATACCAAACGTCTTTTAGATTTTATACCTCCCTTTGCTTAAAATTTAGAACTTCATTCTCGGGAGACAACTGAGAATATATAAGACTAGCCATAACAACAAGCAAGCGATCCAACACACGAGCAAAAAGCGAGCGAGAAAAAGGCAAACGGAAAAGAGAGGGCGAATAAAACGGCAAGGGTGAAGTGCGGGAGAGGAAAACGAGAGGCAAATGGCAAATAATGTAATGCGAGAGATAAGGGATTGTGATGGGTACTTGGTATGTTGATTTTTGCGTAGACTCCCCAGCAACGGCGCTAGAAATTCTTCTTGCTACCTCTTGAGCTTGCGTTGGATTTACCCGAAGAGGAGAGGATAATGCAGCAGAGTAGCGTAAGTATTTCCCTCAGTTTTTGAGAACCAAGGTATCAATCCAGTAGGAGGCCACGCGCAAGTCCCTCGTACCTATACAAAACAAATAGCTCAACGCAACCAACGCGATTAGGAGTTGTCAATCCCTTCACGGTCACTTACGGGAGTGAGATCTGATAGAGATGATAGATAATATTTTTGGTATTTTTGGTATAAAGATGCAAAGTAAAATAAAAAGCAAAGTAAAAAAGCAAAGCAATAATAAAGTGATGGAAGATTGATATGATAGAGAATAGACCCGGGGGCCATAGATTTCACTATTGACTTCTCTCAAGAGCATAAGTATTATACGGTGGGTGAATGAATTACTGTTGAGCAATTGACAGAATTGAGCATAGTTATGAGAGTATCTAGGTATGATCATGTATATAGGAATTCCGAGACAAGTAGACCGACTCCTGCCTTCATCTACTACTATTACTCCACTCATCGACCACTATCCAGCATGCATCTAGAGTATTAAGTTAATGAAAACAGAGTAACGCCTTAAGCAAGATGACATGATGTAGAGGGATAAATTCATGCAATATGATAAAAACCCCATCTTGTTATCCTCGATGGCAACAATACAATACGTGCCTTGCTGCCCCTCATCACTGGGTAAGGACACCGCAAGATCGAACCCAAAGCTAAGCACTTCTCCCATTGCAAGAACAACCAATCTAGTTGGCCAAACCAAACGGATAATTCGAAGAGACTTGCAAAGATAACCAATCATACATAAAAGAATTCAGAGAAGATTCAAATATTGCTCATAGATAATCTTGATCATAAACCCACAATTCATCGATCTCAACAAACACACCGCACAAAGAAGATTACATCGAATAGATCTCCACAAGACAGGGGGAGAACATTGTATTGAGATCCAAAAAGAGAGAAGAAGCCATCTAGCTACTAACTATAGACCCGAAGGTCTGAGGTAAAATACTCACACTTCGTCGGAGAGGCTATGATGATGTAGAAGCCCTCCGTGGTGGATTCCCCTTCCGGCGGAGCTCCGGAACAGGCCTCAAGATGGGATCTTTTGGATACAGAAAGTTGCGGCGGTGGAATTAGGTTTTTGGCTCAGATTCGATCGTTCGGGAATGCGTAGGTATATATAGGAGGAAGAAGTACGTCGGTGGAGCTTCGTGGGGCCCACGAGGGTGGGGCGCCCCCCCCTACCTCATGCCCACCTCGTGGCTTTCTTGACGTAGGGTCCAAGTCTCCTGGATCATATTCGGTGAGAAAACCACGTTCCCGAAGGTTTCATTCCGTTTGGACTCCGTTTGATATTCCGCTTTCTTGAAACACTTTGAAATAGGCAAAAAACAGCAATTACAGGTTGGGCCTCCGGTTAATAGGTTAGTCCGAAAAATAATATAAAAGTGGAAAATAAAGCCCAAGATGGTCAAAAACAGTAGATAATATAGCATGGAGCAATCAAAAATTATAGATACGTTGGAGACGTATCAATGGGCGCGCTTCAAGACAAGCACACCGTCAAGGCTCAACATCCGCCCTCCACCGGAGTTGCAGATCTCCCGCATCCCACCAGGAGCGCTGCCGACGGGGGTCGTCCTCCCCAGGGTCCCTTGAAGCTTTAGCAACCCGGCACATGGGCCTTGCAGGGTGCCCCCGCTCTGTAAACAAGGCGCGGGAGGGCCAGGGGATCCACCTTGGAACCTCCACCATGGGCGGGTGATCGCGGGGAGAAACCCCGTACAAACGTACAAAAAGTCTTTCCAAATCCCGTTCATGTGTTTTGCTGGGCTCTCGATCTAAATTTCATGTGATTGGGGATTCATGATACGACTCCGTCGTATCTACTTTTCCAAACACTTTTGCACTTGTTTTGGACTCTAACTTGTATGATTTGAATGGAACTAACCCGGACTGACCCTGTTTTCAGCAGAATTGCCATGGTGTTGTTTTATGTGCAGAAAACAAAAGTTCTCGGAATGACCTGAAACTCCACGGAATACCTTAGAATAAATAATAAAAAATCCTCGCCAAAGATGAAGACCAGGGGGCCCACACCCTGTCCACGAGCGCCAAGCCCTAATCTCTCTCGGGAGGTCTGGTCTGGAGTCCGTTCGGGGCTCCGGAGAGGGGGTTTCGTCGCTGTCGTCATCATCAACCATCCTCCATCACCAATTTCATGATGCTCACCGCCGTTCGTGAGTAATTCAATCGTAGGCTTGTTGGACGGTGATGGGTTGGATGAGATTTATCATGTAATCGAGTTAGTTTTGTTAGGGTTTGATCCCTAGTATCCATTATGTTCTGAGATTGATGTTGCTATGACTTTGCTATGCTTAATGCTTGTCACTAGGGCCCGAGTGCCATGATTTCAGATCTGAACCTATTATGTTTTCATGAATATATGTGTGTTCTTGATCCTATCTTGCAAGTCTATAGTCACCTACTATGTGTTATGATCCGGCAACCCGAAGTGACAATAATCGGGACCACTCCGGTGATGACCATAGTTTGAGGAGTTCATGTATTCACTATGTGATAATGCTTTGTTCGGTTCTCTATTAAAAGGAGGCCATAATATCACTTAGTTTCCACTAGGACCCTGCTGCCACGGGAGGGTAGGACAAAAGATGTCATGCAAGTTCTTTTCCATAAGCACGTATGACTATTTACGGAATACATGCCTACATTACATTGATGAACTGGAGCTAGTTCTGTGTCACTCTATGTTATGACTGTTACATGATGAACCACATCCGGCATAATTATCTATCACTGATCCGGTGCCTACGAGTTTTCCATATACTGGTTTACGGTTATTTACTTTTTCGTTGCTACTGTTATCATCACTACAAAAATACCAAAAACATTACTTTTGATGTCTTTACTTTCGTTATCGTTACCACCACTATCATATTACTTTGCTACTAAACACTTTGCTGCAGATATTAAGTTTCCAGGTGTGGTTGAATTGACAACTCAGCTGCTAATACTTGCGAATATTCTTTGGATCCCCTTGTGTCGAATCAACAAATTTGGGTTGAATACTCTACCCTCGAAAACTATTGCGATCCCCTATACTTGTGGGTTATCAAGACCTTTTTCTGGCGCCGTTGCCGAGGAGCATAGCTCTATTCTTTGAGTCACTTGGGATTTATATCTGCTGGACACTATGAAGAACTTGAAAGACGCTAAGACAACAATTTATCCCTCAACTACGAGGGGAGGTAAGGAACTGCCATCTAGCTCTACACTTGATTCACCTTCTGTTATGAGTAAGCTAGCGACACCTAAACCTGCTTCTGCTATTAGATTACGATATGTCGCATGTTATTGATGATGCCACTTCGCTATGCATGATACTTATGATGAAACTACTTCTATGCTTGATACTCATGCCTCTTGGTGAATTTCTAGATGAACAACTTTCTAGGTCTAGAGAAAGAGAAATTATTGAAACTGAACACGATGATGTTAGTGATGATGAAAATAGGCCTGCTATTCACGAGGGTTACCTTTTTAATGCTGAATCTCTGAAGCTATTCTTGCTTGCCGGGATAGTCTTGAGCGTAATAGGTTGCTAGTTAAATGGAGTAAAGAATCTTTTAGAGGTTGGATGAGACCCGACCACTGCTTTTGCTACTTCACCTATCTGTGTTCCTGATCAGGATTATTATGATTTTTACATTGATCCGGATATAATTACTTTGGTTGAATCTGATCCTTTTATGGCTATGAATCTGAAACTGTTGTGGCACATCTTCGTAAGTTAGATGATATAGCTGCCCTGTTTACTAATAATGAGAGATCGCGCTACCTTTATTTACTCAAAATATTTCCGTTCTCATTAAAGGGTGATGCTAAGATATGGTTTAATTCTCTTGATCCTGGTTGTGTGCAAAGTCCCCAGGATATGGTTTATTACTTCTCTGCTAAATATTCCCCTGCTCATAAGAAACAAGCTGCTTTGAGGGATATTTATAATTTTGTGCAAATTGAAGAAGAGAGTCTCCCACAAGCTTGGGGGAGGCTTCTCAAGTTACTTAATGCTTTGCCTGATCATCCTCTTAAGAAACCTGAAATACTTGATATCTTTTATAATGGACTAACCGATGCTTCCAGAGATTACCTGGATAGTTGTGCTGGTTCTCTTTTCAGGGAAAGTACACCGGATGACGCTGAAATTTTATTAAATAATATGTCGACAAATGAAAATAATTGGGCACCTCCTGAGCCAGCTCCTGAGCCAGCTCTAGAGCCAATTACTGAGCTTATTCCTAAACCAACTCCGAAGAAGAGAGGTGTTCTATTTCTCAGTCCCGAAGAAATGCAAGAGGCAAAGAAATCTATGAAAGAAAAGGGTATTAAAGTTGAAGATGTTAAGAATTTACCTCCTATTGAAGAAATACATGGTCTTAATTCACCGCCTATTGAAGAAGTATATGATCTCAATTACTTATTTACTGAAGAACCTCCGATATCCCGACACGGGTAGTAAAGGTAAATTCTCTCTATAGATATGATAAAGCTGAAGTCCCTCCTACTAAAATTGCTAGTCAGTGCTTGGATGAGTTTGATGACTTTATGTTTAAGCAAGATGACTTTAATGCTTATTTTGGTAGACAATTAAAACAGAATACCTTTATGATTAAAACGCTTGAGTGATTATATGGCTGATATTAGAGGTGAACTTAAACTTGTTAGCAAACATGCTTCTATGGTTACCACTCAAGTAGAACAAGTACTTGAAGCTCAGAAAGAAATGCTTGATGAAATGAATAGTAAGAAAAATGATTACGCTGTTAGAGTGGCTACTAGAACTGGTAGAATGACTCAGGAACCTTTATATCCTGAAGGCCACCCTAAGAGAATCGAGCAAGATTCTCAGAGAAATAATATTGATATGCCTAGTTCTTCTAAGAGGAAGAAAAAGAAAAATGATAGAACTGTGCAAACTTCTAGTGAACCTATTGCTGAACCACCTGATAATCCAAATGATATCTCTATGTCTGATGCTGAAACAAAATCTAGTAATGAACATGAACCTAGTGGAAGTGTTAATGATAATGTTCATGATGATGCTCAACCTAGTAATGATAATGATGTAGAAGTTGAACCTGCTGTTGATCTTGATAACCCACAATCAAAGAATCAACGTTATGATAAAAGAGAATTTGTTGCTAGGAAACATGGTAAAGAAAGAGAACCATGGGTTCAGAAACCCATCCTTTTCCTCCCAAACCATCCAAGAAAAGGATGATGAGGATTTTGCGCTTTCTTTGAAATGATTAGACCCATCTTTTTTGCGTGTCACGATTGGTAGCGATGCTCAAAACAAATCCTTATGCTAAGTATATGAAAGATATTGTTACAAATAAAAGAAACATACAGGAAGCTGAAATTTCCACCATGCTTGCTAATTATACTTTTAAGGGTGGAACACCAAAGAAACTTGGAGATACAGGAGTACCTACTATAGCATGCTCCATTAAGAGAAATTATGTTAAAACTGCTTTTATGTGATCTTGGAGCCGGTGTTAGTGTTATGCCTCTCTCTTTATATCGTAGACTTGACTTGAACAAGTTGACACCTACTGAAATATCTTTGCAAATGGCTGATAAATCAACTGCTATACCTGTCGGTATTTGTGAGGATGTGCCTGTTGTGGTTGCAAACGTTACTATTTTAACAGACTTTGTTATTCTTGATATTCCCGGGGATGATAGTATGTCTATTATTCTTGGAAGACCTTTCCTTAATACTGCAGGGGCTGTTATTGATTGCAACAAAGGCAATGTCACTTTTCATGTTAACGGTAATGAGCATACGGTACACTTTCCGAGGAACCTCAAGTTCATAGTATCAACTCTATTGGAAAAATTCCATCGATTATATTTGGAGGTTTTGAATTTCCTCTTCCTACTGTCAAGAAGAAATATAAAATACTTATTATTGGGGATGTCCATATCCCTGTTGAGGTAACATAGTGTTATTCGAAATTTCTCTGGTTTCATGTTAATCCGAATGAGTTTGTTAACAAGACTTGATCAACCTTGTTAGTGGATTCCTTTTGATGAGCATGAGACGGATGAAACTAGAAGCACAACCTTCTGTACCCTCTTTATATTTTCTGTTCCTTAGTGGAAATAAAGTAAAATAGTATTTTTCTGTCTATCTCCCGACTTATCCGTGCAATATAAAAATTTTCCGAAAATAAAAGTCCTCAGAATGCCATGCCAATTTAATATGATTTTTTCAGAATATTTGAGGATTTACTGTGCAAAAATTACCGCGGGGGGAGCTGCCACCTGGTCACGAGGGTGGAGGGCGCGCCCTACCCCCCTGGGCGCGCCCCCTGCCTCGTGGGCCCACGGTGGCCCTCCTCCACTTATCCCTGCACCCATCTTCTTCATCTGTCTTACACAAACCCGAAAACCAACTCAAGCTCGTGTTCCAGCAACTTTTGCTGCGATTTTCTATCTCCTTGCTCAAAGCACCTCTCGCAAAACTGCTTGGGGAGATTGTTCCTTGGTATGTGACTCCTCCATTGGTCCAATTAGTTTTTGTTCTAGTGCTTTATTCTTTGCAAATTTGTGCTGCATAGGTGACCATGTTCTTGAGCTTGCATGTCAAATTTATATGGTTCTAAGTAGTTCTAATGCTTGATAAAGGCCCTAGGCACTTGTGGGAGTTGTTGCTATCAATTTTATTGAAGTTGGTTCACTTTTTTTTGAAGTTACTAAAAATTTCAGATTGTTTCAGGAATAATGAAGAGACTTTTGAGGGGCTCGTCGAGCCGAAGCTCTAAGGAAAAACAAAAGGAAGAAGAACAGAAGCCCAAATTTAATTTGCCTCGCACTGCATGAAGGTCCGGTTGTGTGAATGGCCTTCCGATGACTTCTTGAGGAGAGCCGGATTTATGAGGATTTCTATCTATTAATTGAGAACGCATGAGCCTCACCAACTTCCTCCGCGACCAACGTCATCAGTATCTCTTACTCACAAATACTTTTGTGCAGAACTTCTACTTTTTCCCTAAGAAATCACCTCCAACAGTAGAGTTTCATTTATATGACGTTGTTGAAGAGATGCCATTAGCTGAATTTTGCGAGGTTTGAAAAATACCCTTTGAGGGCACCTTAGATGAACCACACGGTAATGAAGTGGAAGCTTTTATTAACACTATCACTGTGGGAGAAACCAGTAAGGTTTCTGATGCAAGAATTACTAGCATACATTTTCCTGTTTTGCGCTAATTTGCCTTATTTGCTAGTCGTTGCTTGATTGGTCATGGGAACTGTGGGAACCTTAGCATTCCTGATATTATTATTTTGTTCCATGGTTTATACCGCAATAACTCTATTAGTATGGGTGGAATTGTTGCTAGACGTTTAAGTCTGAACCGCACTAAGGGCCCCATCTTTGGGGGCATTTATGCTTCACGCCTAGCTGAATATTTTGAAATACCTATTAGGCATGAGGAGAAAGAAGAAACAGCGCTGCCCCATGCTTATTTAGATTATAAGAGTATGCTAGCGCATGATTTTCTTGTTAAGAGTCGCGAAGGAGAGCTTAAATATAAATTGTACTTTGATAAACATCACCCTGAGACTATTACTTTTCCTGCTCCCTCTTTGTTTAACTTGTCTACAGGTCTTTACATTGTTTAGGTAGGCGGCTGTTCAAGCCTATCGGAATCCTGCACCAGCCGGAACCGGAGCCACAAGATGAGCCTCCATGAATGTCTGTTTATTCTTGGGATCTGAGGCGGTTGCCGGCCAGTGTCGGTCGAGTCCTCTTCATCACATTATGATCCCAACTATTCTTCATCGCATGATCATTGACTACACCTACGGGTATCCGCCAGGCTATCCCTGGCAATAGACCAACTTAGGCCAAAAGCCTAAGCTTGGGGGAGTACGTATTTCTCACCAACATTACATTTATTCTCACACACACTCATTGCTAGATGTCGGTGCTCATACTCTTTCACTGTAATATCCATGCTAGTTTATTTTACCTTTTTCCTGCTTTCTTCTTGTGTGTTTAATAAACCTTAGAAAAACCAAAAAAAATAGTAGTAGTTTATTTTTCCTGCTGTAGTAGTAATAATTAAAAAGAAAACCCAAAAACATTTCCCGTTCTTCTTTTTGCTTGTTGGGAGCTTTCCCGTGTAAATAGTTTTTATTTTTCTTTTCCTTTCTTTGGGGGTCGAGAAGATCATATTGAAAATGCTTAGTGGCTCTCATATGCATGATCGTTTATTTAGCTTAGAGCCCATATTACTTGTCTTCTCTCTTGAGTTGAATGCTTGCAGATTCCAACTTAGTCCAATGCACGTGCACTCTTATTATTATACACACCGTTCGGTCGTGCAAGTGAAAGGCAATAATGATGATATATGATGGACTTATTGGGATGAGAAAAGCTGGTATGAACTTGACCTCTCTTGTTTTTGTAAATATGATGATTCATCGTTCCTGATTCAGCTATTATGAAGTTAACATATTTGCAATGACATTTAGAGATTATAGTTGCTTGTGCCATGCTTGATTAGCTATGAGTTATAATGGTTTACCTTGCGTGCCAACATGCTATTAGAATGATTATGATATGGTATCCTCCTTTGAATGAATTGAGTGACTCGACTTGGCACATGTTCACGCATGTAGTAGAATAAAATCACCATAGCCTTCATGATATTTATGTTCATGGTGGATTATATCCTACTCATGCTTATATTCGGTGTAAATTAATTTTAATGCATGTTTACGACTGTTGTCGCCTCTCTCGATTAATTAGCTTCCCAGTCTTTTGCTAGCCTTCACTGTACTAAGCGGGAATACTGCTTGTGCATCCAAACTCCTTAAACCCCAAAGTTGTTCCATATGAGTCCACTATACCTTCCTATATGCGGTATCTACCTGCCGTTCCAAGTAAATTTGTATGTGCCAAACTCCAAATCTTCAAATGAAATTATGTTTTGTATGCTCGAGCAGCTCATGTGCAATTAGGGCTGCCTATATCTTCCATGCTAGGTGGGTTATTCTCAAGAGGAGTTGGGTTATTCTCAAGAGGAGTTGGGTTATTCTCAAGAGGAGTGGACTCCACTCCTCATTCACGAGAAAGGGCCGGTAACCGGGATGCCCAGTCCCATGATCCAAAAAGATCAAAGCAAATCAAAATAATTAAACAAAACTCCCCTTGGGACCCGTTGAATGTTGGAGGCACTCGTTGTTTCGAGCAAGCCATGGATTGATGCTTGTGGAGGAGGGGAGTATAAACCTTTACCATTCTGTTTGGGAACTGCCTATAATGCATGTAGTATGGAAGATACAGCCATCTCATAGTTGTTATGCGTTGACGGTGAAAGTATGCCGCTCAAAATATAATTTATCTCTATTTCAAAATCGAGCTCTGGCACCTCTACAAATCCTGCTTCCCTCTGCGAAGGGCCTATCTATTTACTTTTATGTTGAGTCATCACCCTTCTTATTAAAAGCACCCATTTGGAGAGCACACTGTCGTTTGCATTCATTATAATTGGTTTATATTGGGTATGACTTGACTGGATCTCTTTTACCATGAATTACAATGTTTAGTCAGTCCTTGATCTTTAAAGGTGCTCTGCATTTATGTTTTGCGGTCTCAGAAAGGGCTAACGAGATACCATTTTGTTATATCATGTTATGATTATTTTGAGAAAGTGTTGTCATCCGAGTTTTATTATTATGTCTCGCTAGCTGATTATGCTATTGATATGAGTAATTGTGAGACCTACGTGTTATTGTGAGTATGGTTAGTTCATAATAATTGCTGAAACTTGAATGCTGGCTTTTCATGTTTACAACAACAAGAGCAAACAGAGTTTGTAAAAGTTTTTCTTTTCTCTTTCAGTTTGTCAACAGAATTGCTTGAGGACAAGCAAGGGTTTAAGCTTGGGGAGTTGATACGTCTACGTCAGTATCTACTTTTCCAAACACTTTTGCCCTTGTTTTGGACTCTAACTTGTATGATTTGAATGGAACTAACCCGGATCGACGCTGTTTTATTGAGAATTGCCATGGCGTTGTTTTATGTGCAGAAAACAAAAGTTCTTGGAATGACCTGAAACTCCACGGAATACCTTAGAATAAATAATAAAAATCCTCGCCAAAGATGAAGACCGGGGGCCCACACCCTGTCCCACGAGGGTGAGGCGCGCCCCTCCCGGCGCGCCCCCTACCTCGTGGGCCCTGGATGCCCTCCGACGCCAACTCCAACTCCATATATTGGCTTTCGGGAGAAAAAATCGAGAGAAAGTTTCATCGCGTTTTACGATCTGGAGCCGCCGCCAAGCCCTAATCTCTCTCGGGAGGGCTGATCTGAGTCCGTTCGGGGCTCCGTGAGGGGATTCTTCGCCGTCGTCATCATCAACCATCCTCCATCACCAATTTCATGATGCTCACCGCCGTGCGTGAGTAATTCCATCGTGAGGCTTGCTGGACGGTGATGGGTTGGATGAGATTTATCATGTAATCGAGTTAGTTTTGTTAGGGTTTGATCCCTAGTATCCATTATGTTCTCGAGATTGATGTTGCCATGACTTTGCTATGCTTAATGCTTGTCACGAGGGCCCGAGTGCCATGATTTTAGATCTGAACCTATTATGTTTTCATGAATATATGTGTGTTCTTGATCCTATCTTGCAAGTCTATAGTCACCTACTATGTGTTATGATCCGCAACCCCGAAGTGACAATAATCGGGACCACTCCCGGTGATGACCATAGTTTGAGGAGTTCATGTATTCACCATGTGCTAATGCTTTGTTTCGGTTCTCTATTAAAAGGAGGCCTTAATATCCCTTAGTTTCCAATAGGAGGGTAGGACAAAAGATGTCATGCAAGTTCTTTTCCATAAGCACGTATGACTATTTACGGAATACATGCCTACATTACATTGATGAACTGGAGCTAGTTACATGTCACCCTATGTTATGATCATACATGATGAACCACATCCGGCATAATTATCCATCACTGATCCGGTGCCTACGAGTTTTCCATATACTGGTTTACGCTTATTTACTTTTCCGTTGCTACTGTTATCTTCACTACAAAAATACAAAAAACATTACTTTTGATGTATTTACTTTCATCACCGTTACCACCACTATCATATTACTTTGCTACTAAACACTTTGCTGCAGATATTTAGTTTCCAGATGTGGTTGAATTGACAACTCAGCTGCTAATACTTGAGAATATTTTTTGGCTCCCCTTGTGTCGAATCAACAAATTTGGGTTGAATACTCTACCCTCGAAAACTGTTGCGATCCCCTATACTTGTGGGTTATCAATTCCCAAGTTGTTTTGGGTGGGGAAATTAGTAGGACGATTGTGCTTGATACAAGTGGAAGGGTTGTCCCTTCGTTTAGCCCTTGCAACTCCCCATCCACCCCTGGAACTTCCCGAAACACTCATGGTGCTCTGTTTCCGGCGACCCGTTCGGATTCCAATGAGCTCGCTTTTGCGAGGAAGGCGGGACTGTGTTCAAACCAACCAGTCGCTACTGTAGGGCCGACCCCCACCCGATCTCCATTGATCCGTGGATGTGTGGTTGGGAGGAAAACGGGATATCGAAAGACGTTTTCTGATTCGGTGAGAGGGTTTGGAGAGGAGGTGGCGAATTTCTTTGGCCAGCTTTGGGTTATCCCTTCCCCGACCCGCAGTCGCCGCCTACATAAACCTAGGCAGGCTCCCCCGAACCCTAGCTACGCCGTCCCCAAATTGTTTTGGGTTAGGAAGGATTTGTTCCACTCAAAGAAATTCTCGGTCCAAGACTGCTTTCCGGTCTCATCTATTGGTCCTTTCGATCCTATCCCTACCACTTTCAAAATATCTGCTGAGGCACCAGGATTCCCTAGATCGTTTGTTGAAGCTGTTAGGAGAGGGATGGAGAATCATGGTCACATGCCATAGAGGAATCACCGGCCACCGCCGGGGAAGAAACCCAATCCCCGGGAGGGGGAATCCACTACCTCTTCCTTGGGCAACACCGGGAAACTAGGTCTGCAGGGGGCGACCAAAACAAACTAGGGGAACCAGACCCAAGATGTCCCTCCGACGGTTGTAGCCCCACCACCTCCTCCCCCCTTCCAGTGGTACAGATCCTCGACCCCAAATACAAGTATATGATCTGTTTCAATTGCAGTTGGCCTGGCCACCATGTGGGGAATTGTGTGGAGGCAAAAAAAATGCTTTATCTGCGTTGGGAACCACAATGTTAACAATTGCTCTGCCTGGGAAAAACCACAACCTGCTGCTACTTACTTTGGCAGTACTGCTTCAGGGCTGGGATTTTATCATATTGAAGTTCCTGTGGCGGCTGAATCTAGTTGGTTAAACTACAAAAATTGTGTTGTTCTTAAGGTGGTTAAGGGAGAGGTTTCTGCCTCGGATCGGCTAACTCAGTTAAATGGAATCTTTTGTAAGAACCAAGAGTGGCCATGGAAAACCAGAGAGATGGAGAACAAGAAATTCCTGTTGAGATTTCCACCTTGGAAAAATGTGGATGACCTAGTTGAATTTCCTCCTTTTGAGCTGCCAATTGCTGGAGTATCTGTCAAAATCTATGAATGGGAAGGAATGTTGGATGAGTTTGGAGCACTGACTAAAGCCTGGGTACAGATTGAAGGGATTCCACCTAAGTGGTGCGCATGGAAAGTCTTTGCCCAGATCACAGCCTGTTTTGGAATACTGGTGGATGTCGACTCGAATGGTATTTTCAAGAGTTTTATGAGATTATTCGAGTCAAAGTTGCCTGCAGAGATCCCAAGAAGATTCCTTTTGAGAGACTGGTGGAGATGAAAAAGAAACTGTACCTGCTGTTCTTTACAGTGGAAGGGTTCGAGCAGAATGGTGAGGACTCTGATGGAGGGGATGATGATCCAGGTCTGGATAATCTTGAGGGAAATGATGGAAATAACAATAAGGATGCTGAGGACAGAGAGGGTATGGAAGAAGATAATGATGAGGCGATTGATGAATTCGACAAGGCCAACTTCCCTACCAAAACAACTACCTCTTCTAGCTCGAACAAAAACATGTCTCAAGTGGCTGCTTCTGCAGTGGAAGTCCATCAGGGTAACATGAGGGATGCAATGCAAGGAGAGATTACTGATGACCTCAAAAATTGGATCCCGATGAAGGCTGATGAAGGTGAAACTGAGCCAACTTCAAGGCTTGAAAAGTCTAATGCTCTGTCAGTCCATCTGGACTACTGTTTGGAACAACTTAGCAAGTTTGAGATGGAGGAGTCTGATGTGGAAGAAGAAAACATCAATATGGAGATGGAATGTTTATCAGAAGATCTAACATTGGCAATGAATTTAGTTAAAAGATCTTTGCTGGATTCGCTGGAGAGGGCAGACACTGTGGTCAAGAAGAAACTCAATATCAAAAACTCACCCACTTGGGGCCCTGTGCTTGCTGACAAACCTATGACCAGAAAACATGGTAATGTTAAGATCATGGACAAGGCAACTGCATACATGATGAAGAAAAACTTGGAAATGTCAGACACGTTCAAAGGTAAATATTTTGCCAACCTTGATCCTAATGAACTTGCTTCTTATACTGCTAAAGTTGACCTATGCATTGGTAATAGTGAGGAGGAACAAAATAATATTATTCTGGACCTAATTGACAAAGAAAAAAATAGATGTTTACAATTTGCTGACGAAAACCCGCAGATTGTTCTCCCTGATAATTTAGATTTATTGGATATAAATGACCCTCCTCCTGTTTCTGGGAAAGAGGACATTCCAAATAGTGAATCAGGTGGCACTGCTGGTTCGGATGTAGAATGCCCTGTCTTGAATCCTAAGAAAAATCCTTGTGGCTTATCTCATCCATTTAAAGTGAAATGATAGGAGCTTTTTGGAATATTCGCAATCTAGGTCAACCTGGAAAAATTCAGTGCCTGGGAAATTTCATATGTAATAACCATGTAGATTTCCTGTGTTTCTCTGAAACCAAAAGAGAAAGTATTGATGCTCACGTCCTTAATGGCATTTCTGGTAGGATAGCTTTTGACTGACATTATCTTCCTGCTATAAACACGGCTGGTGGGATCCTTGTGGGTCATAAAAGTGATTTGTTTGAAGTAATTGGTTTTTTAATAAGAAATTTTGCATTGTTGCAACTTTGAAAAACAAATCGGATGGTTTCATTTGGCATCTTGTTGTTGTCTATGGTACCTCGTATAACGAGTTTAAGCTTGATTTCTTTGCTGAATTACATGATATCATGGATGGGCTTACTTACCTAGTTTTATTTGGGGGGGGAGGGGTGATTTTAATTTAGTCAGGTTCACGGCTGACAAGAACAATGGTGCTATCAATAATCAGTTTTCTTACCTCTTTAACGACTGGATTAACAAATGGTGTCTCATGGAGATTAATATTGCAAATAGAAAATATACTTGGAGTAATAATCAAGACAGTCCATTCTTTGCAACTATAGATAGGGTTTTTGCTTCAATTTCCTGGGATGCTCACTTCCCGTTGTCGGCTGTTACTGCACTCCCTCGCGTAGGGAGTGATCATACACCATTGCTTTTGGACACAGGGGCTCGGATGGTTACCTCCCCGAGAATTTTTCGTTTTGAGAAATGGTGGCTTGACCACCCTGACTTTAAAAAAAGGGCCATTTGCATTTCTGTCCCTAACTCGAACCACCTAATCAGATATACCCCTAATTCGAAAGCCTGCTCAAAAATGCCCCTCCGCCGTTATGTGCACTTATAGAAATGCCCTTCCGCTCCGTTCTGAAATCCGGTCAAAGGGCTTTGACCGTTTTCTGGACGTTAGTTGGACAATTTGCCCCTGAATCCATGTGACACTAACATGCGGGAACCCCCTCAAAAAAAATAAAAGGAAAACTAGGCCAACTCAGCCCTCCGTGGGTCGATCACTTACCGGTGGGACCTATCCAGGAAAAAACAAAAAATCTCTCTCATCCATCTCCTCCGACGGGACCCATTATGAGGGTAAACACCCCGGTCCACGCATTCCCATTTGTGGCGCTGCGCTCGCGGCGGCTTCGCCGTAGGGAGGAGGATGACCGTGGGAGGACGGCGCCCTCTCTGCGAGGCAGCAGCTGCGCGAGACGCGCCAAGCTCAGCAGCGGCGGGGTGTAGATGGGCGCATGCACGACCGAGCCAACCAAGGTTGGTCATGGCGGCCGGATTCTGTCAGGGTGCTCCGGGCACGGAATCGGGCGGGGGAAGAGCGGAGTAGGGGCACATGCTTTCCTTGACGACGGAACAGGGGTCGGGTAGGTCAAGAATGGCTTAGAGCGACCGAATTTAGGATGGGAAGAGCAATGGCCATGGCGGAGTTCGACGTCCCGGGCGTCGTCTACGGGCAGCCCAGGCGAGATCCATCTGCGCACGACGAAGGAGGCGCCCGCCAAAGCTCATGGACATGCTCGTCTTTGCTCGATTTGGACTCCGCCGCGGTGGCTAAGCAGCGTCGCCGGCAGAAGATCTCACGCGCTCTCGGATTTAGTTCCGATGATAGCTGCGGTCGCGAGAGGGAGGGAGAGGAAGGGAGGGAGGAGAGGGAGAATGGAATGGAGGGAGTCTTGCTGCCAGTGGGGAGCTGGTGCCGACGGCCTGGCACAAACCGGCTGTCGGCCACGGGAGGTGAGACAGAGAGGTCGTGAGGTAGGGAGAGAGGTGGGAGGATTTTTTATTTATCTATTTTATTTGGGGCCCACATGTAAGTGTGTGAGAGAGAGGGTGCCACCCCCACCCCGGCCTTTTTATTTTTTTCTGATCGGGTCCCACATGTAAGTGGCACATGGAGGCAAGGGCAAAATGTCCAACAAACGCCCGTGAGACGGTCAAACCCCTTTGGCCGGACGGAAACGGAACGGAAGGGCATTTCTGTAAGGGCACCTAACGGCGGAGGGACATTTTTGAGCAGGCTTTTGAATTAGGGGCAAATGTGAGTAGTGGGTTCGAGTTAGGGACACAGATGTAAAAGACCCTTAAAAAAATGGTGATCGATACATGGAACACTCCGGTTCCTGGAAAAACAGCTATGGATATTTGGATGAATAAAAGTAAACTATTTAGGAAGAAAGCTAGTGGTTGGAGTATTAACATTGAGGTAGATATTAAGAAAAAGAAGAAAAAGCTTTTGCTTGAATTTGACATTCTTGATGTGTTTTCTGAGAGAAACCAGATTGATGACAGAGATAAGGTTAGAATGGAAGAAATTAGGAAAGAACTCACACAGATCTGGAGTAAAGAGGAAATTGCCTTATGGCAGCGCTCCAGGGATCGTAGAATTATTGATGGGGACAAAAATAATGCACATTTTCATGCGTTAGCTAGCCATAGACACAGAAAAAACCATTTATCTGAGCTTATTGGAGAAAATGGCCCAGTTTACACCACTCAGTAAATGTTGGGGGTGGCTACTACTTACTACAAAAACCTGTTTTGTTTTGAAAACAAGCATAATATTTGTCTTGGTCCTTCCTTTTGGGAGGAAAATGAGTTAGTTACCCAAGGAGAGAACAACCACTTGCAGAAAAACTTTTCCGAAGAGGAGATTAAGGAGGCGATATTTGGGTCTTATGCCCATGGTGCCCCAGGTCCGGATGGATTGTCCTTGTTCTATCAAACTTTCTGGCAGGTTATTAAAAATGACTTCATGGCCCTGGTTAGAGACTTTGAAGAAGGAAAACTGGACTTACAACGTTTAAATTTTGCCCTGATTGTGCTCATTCCTAAAGAGGCTCATGCGAGGGAAATGAAGAAGTTTTGTCCTATTAGTTTGAGCAACTGTGGGATTAAGATTTTCTCTAAAGCCATGACCAATAGGGTCTTCCCCGTCGGGCGTAGGTTGATTTCTTCTAATCAAACTGCGTTCATAAAAGGGAGATACATCTTAGAGAGTGTGGTGATGGCCCATGAAGTGATCCATGAGATTTAAAAATCAGGATCGCAAGGTTTAGTTCTCAAATTAGATTATGAGAAAGCGTATGACATAGTTAGTTGGGAATTCCTGTTTGATATGCTCCATTCGAGAGGTTTTGGTCCAAAGTGGATTGCTTGGATTAAAAGCATTCTTGTCAATAGCACTTTCAGTGTAAGATTTAATGACACAACTGGTCCCTACTTTGTAGGAGGGAAAGGCCTCAAACAAGGGGATCCACACTCCCCCTTGCTGTTTAATCTAGTTGCTGATGTTTTTACCAAAATGCTCAAGAAAGCTACTTCTCAAAATCTAATTTCTGGGCTTCTGCCCCATGTGATCCCTAGAGGTGTGGTTAGTCTGCAGTATGCAGATGACACCATACTCTTCTTGGAAAACTCTGTTCAAAAAGCAAGGAATTTTAAATGGCTTCTGTCATGTTTTGAAAACCTGTCTAGGATGAAAATCAACTTCCACAAAAGTGATCTCATGACTTGCACAAATTTTTTGTTGTAAAAAAGGATCTTTTCCTATAAAGTACTTGGGAGTGCCTCTGCACTATGATAAATTAAAAAGAGAAGATCTCCAGCCTATTATTGATAGAATCATTAAAGGGATCTCTGGCTGGCTGGGGAGATACCTCACCTATAAAGGGAAAATTATCTTACTGTGTGCTTGTGTGATTAGTATTCCTGCTTATTTGATGTCTGTGATCAAGTTTCCTAAGTGGGCTATTAATGCAATTAACTCCCAGATGGCTCATTTCTTTTGGGGAAATCTGGGAGACCAACACAAGTACCACCTAGCTAATTGGGGCTTAATCACTAGAAGGAAGGAATTTGGAGGTTTGGGGGTTCCCAATATCAAAGAGTATAATATGGCCTTGTTAGCTTCCTGGGGTAAAAGATTTTTTAATAATCCTGATTCAGATTGGTCTAAACTTCTCCTATATAAGTATCGAGTTAATTCTCCAAATCTCCTTTGGGCTAAAAGTGAAGGGGGCTCTACCTTTTGGAAGAGCATTACTTGGGCAATGGCAGCTGCAAAAACTTTTTATAGATGGAGACTGGAGAATGGAAAACTCATTAGTTTTTGGCATGATGTGTGGATAGGGATTGTTCCCTTAAGGTACAATTCTGGGATTTATTTTGTATCTGTCACCAAACTAACAACACTGTAGCCCAAGTTCGGGATGGAAATGATTTGAAACTAACATTTAGGAGATGTGTTGATCACCTTGGTATGAAACGCTGGGATCTACTTGTCTGTGTGGTCAAACAACATCCTCCAGTAGACGAAGTGGACACCCCAATCTGGGGCTTAGAACCCAATAGGTCTTTCTCAGTTCAATCCTTTTATAAGCAAATCAATTTTGGTGGTGTAGTTCCTGGCATTAGTCCTAAGATGTGGAAAATTTATGTCCACAGAACATTCATATCTTCTTGTGGCTATGCGTTCACAACAAGATACTTACTAGAGATAATCTTGCGAAGAGGAGGGAAGTGGAAGACCCTTCTTGTTTATTTTGTTCGGAATTTGAAACTGTTCAACACTTATTGTTTGACTGTGTGGTGGCCCAGCAAATTTGGAACCTTATTGCAGAAATTTTTAATATTGATAGAATGTCTTGCTTTGAAAAAATTATGTCCTTCTGGCGTTTGAATCTGGTAACAACTACTACCTTGTGGAGCTTGTGGAGACTAAGGAATGAATTTTGATTTCAGGGGCGCAAGTGGAAAAGTGTGAAATGCATTCTTGCAAAACTAAGCTGCTTTTTACACCAATGGAAAGTTCTCTGCGACGATGGGCAAGCAAATCTTCTGCAACGATGCATTCTACTGCTGGACAAACGGCGTGGGGAACTCCTCTGGATTGCACGGAGGTGAGGCTAGGGGGGACCAACTGAAAATCAGGGCGCTGGAGATTGTGGATCATTCCTGAAGATCTGATTTGGACCTATTCTTCTTCGTTTTCTGTTTTCCTGTTGGACCTCTGTAATAGTTCAGTTTGGGCAACGCTTTGTATCCTAGCCATTAAACATTGTATTACCTGTGACTGGTTGCGGTCTGCTTCATTCTATAAAATATTTCATCTACGAAGCTACCGTATGATCTGATCGATAAGGGTATATATGTGGCAATAAGCATGGATTCAGCGAAGGTGACAAGGTAATGCGATTTCAGTGCTGCAACTCTGTTTCGCATGCAGATGCCATTCGGTTTCCTACCAAAATTTTCACCTATGGTTCTACTGTTTCCAGGTGTGACAGCAAATACAGAGTCTCATATTTTTTGCAAGAAGGGCAAGCCAATCTTTTGAACATTTATGGAAACTCATACTCTATGGCATCGTATGTACGTATATTGTATACGCATTCAATCTTATATTTCCCCCTACCAAAATTCAATCTTATACCTATAGTACTTTTTATTATTATTAACTAGTACATTATTTCTTTATTCCATCTGTTTTTGGTAAAAACATGTTTAATAATTGCAAAGGAATTTTTGTTATTCAAAAACATGTCTGAAAAATGTTCTTTGTGAATTTTGTAAAATATCCATCATGTGTTCCAAAAAAAATCATGTATTAAAAATATGTGCACCGTGTATTTGAAAAGGTTTTATCACATTTTTTTAAATGTTCATCATATAATTTAAAGAATATTCACATGTACAAAAAGTGAATAGAATTAAAATGTGAATAATAGTAAGAAAACCTGAAAGAAAGAAAAATCCGAGCACAAACCATAAGAACCTTGCCTAAACCGGCGAAACGGAAAAGTAATAAAAATAAACCAAACCGTAAAAAACAGCCTGGATACCCAGAAAATGGGCCTACCCACAGGATGCACGCTTGGGCGTTCGGCATTTCCCATCGTTATCAGCATCAACTAAGTTTTTTTTTCAATATAGAAAAAATCAAATGAGTTTTTTGGTGCTATACATCACTTAGTGATAGCCTAGCATTGCCCATGTTTCACTCATTGCGGTTCATTAAGATAGATGAATTTTTCTGGAATTTTGTTAAACTAGAGAATACCTAAGAGCTTATTTGGGACTAATCCACTCCATTAAAATCAGCTTCACTCCAGCAAACCACTTTGGAGCAGTTTCAGAGTTGCAACTCCACCAAAGAGCATTTTATCTTGTTTGGTCTTCCTGCTACCTCCAATTTAAGAATGGAAAATTTGGATGGGAAAAGTCTATTTAATTAGGTGACATGGAAAAAACAAAAGGATATCCACTTAACGATAACAGTGGTGATAATTTTCTCTGAACACCACGAGGACTCTTTGAACTAGAGTTCTTTTCGAACCCCTGAAGAACTTCACAAAAAATAGGGAGCTGTACCCCACATTTCATTTTTTTTTGTAGTGGAACATCATGAAGCTACCCTTTTTGGGGTTGTGTTTTTTCAAAATAAAGCTGAATTTTACGAAGCAGAGCAATCTCAAACAGGCTCTAACAAGGGGATGCCCCTGGGTGGACTTATCAGAGGGGCGGGGCGCTTGGGTGTGTGCCGCATGGTGGCTTGCCACCAACCAAGGGCACAAAGTTTTTTGTTTTTTGGTTTCTTACTGCATGTTTTTTTCTCATGTACTTTAATACGTCAAAGTATAATGCATGGGTTGTGCTACATGTGGACGACATGTGCTCCGTATGTGAAGCATGGATGTGTTGTACTTCACACTCCAATGGATTTGTTGCGCACTTTGCACGAAAGCACATTGAGTGTTTTGGTGACGTAACACACTTTCGTCGGAATTTCAAGTACACCTATATTATAGCGGGGAGAAAAAGTTTATTATTTTTCCAGAATAAAAATTGCGTCTGAAAAAAACTATCATTGAAAGCATCAACACGGGGTCTCTTTATAGAAAAAAAATCAACATGGGGTCTAGCTTTAAATAGCTCAACGAAAGTAATACAACCATGAAGACGGTATGTAATTTGAGCGCTCGATTCACACGATACTTTGTTTTGTCTCGTGAAACAAAGCGACACAACATCTTCCCATCTTCTTTGTGGCATGAAAAAAACACGAAAACTCTCCGGTGGCGACAAGAGGCGTTCGCCAGCAGGGATTTTGCTTAAACTAATATATATTAGAATTAATTTAATAAAATAAATAAATATTCATGTACTTTTAAAAAAAGTTCATTTTTTAAGCCATGTTCACAAAATTTCAAAAATAATTCATGTAACTTTTTGTGTGTTCTTTCAAAAATGTTCATGCATTCCAAAATATATTCAGGTAATTAAAAAATTCTATCCTAAAAATATGACTACACCTCTTAAAAATATTCATGTAACTTTTAAAAGTGTTAACACATTTTAAAGAATTTTTTGTATAACTTAAAAAACTATTTGCCTTTTTTAAATGTTTATTTACTTTTATAAAGTGTTCATGTGTTTAAAAAATATTTTTTATTTTTCTAAAAAATATTTATATTTTATATAAAAGGAAAATGATGATAATCATCATAATAATAAGTAGAAAAAAAATGAAAAATAAACATAAAAAAGAGAAGGCAATGCAAATTAGTCTTGGCCTGTAGGGCATAGGTGGGCGATTTGGCGACTATATCAGGTGAATATAGGCCTTGTACTCTGCAATGTACATGGTAATTCTCTAGAAAATGTTCTTAATAAGTATTATTGATGTACCAAAGCAAGACTTATTTCTGTTTCCTTAAGTGAGGGTCTACTTCGTTCTCATATTGACTTACCGACGCAGTGGTTCTGCTGTGACTGTGAAACTCAAAATGCACGTCCCTGATTCCTCAGATTCTCCAACCTCTACTCAAAGTCCATAGATTAGAAGCTGTTATACAATGTGGATTCCTGAGATACTAGTACTGAACATGACATGGTCCATTGGTACTTGCAGTGTTACTCTAGAGATAGTCTTGCCACATTTACATTCAGGTTCAGGTGTCCATGCTCTGTATGTCTTGTAACTCTGCAGTTTTCTAATTCTCAAGCTCCCTCCATGGACACAAGGGGGCTGCAACTATGAACAGCACCGGAGAATGGTCCCTTCCCCTGGATGAAATGTATCCAGTGAATGACGGAGTCACGGTGGAAATTTCATCCATGAAACTACTGTAAAGATGGATTCAGTGAAGGTGACAATGCAATGTGATTTCAGAACTCAACTCTGTTTTGCATGCAGATGGCATTTGGTTTCCTAACAAAATGGGTACTACTCTGTTTTAACACTGCTAATGCTACACCAGATAGAGATGCAGCAGCAAATGCAGAGTTGCATATTTTGATTTGGACGACGGAACCTAGAGAAACTTGATTCAACCATAGTACACACATGACAGAAATATAGGAAGCAAGAGCATTACTTGAATTCATCATCCATTCAAGCTAGTAGACCTCAAATACCTGATTTCATCATTCATGCGAAAGCAAATTGCACAGTACTACGACAGAAACTAAAACAAGAGCATATTTTAGGGTTCTAGATTCCAGAAGCAACATTTAACTAGGATGAAACTTCATATCCAAGAAACTAAGACTCCAACCGAACTTTGAACTCCCAGTTAATCCAGCTATCACATGTCACTTGGGTCATGTTTCCAATGCTTCAGTGGAAGCGCAGCTTCTCCTTGGGCCTGATGTCATTGCTGTGGCCGCACTTCTTCTTGCGGCAGTTGGCAGCCCTGAGGGGCAGGCGTGCATAGCACCTGCAACGCAAAATCATGGATAAGTTAGGATATACTGTGCTTGTGATAATGCAAATAGAGTAATGCATCGACTAATACTTGATTAAAAGTACACAAATTAATAAGCACACCAAATTAAAACAAACATCCCAATTCACAAGCTTTAATAGACATCCAGATACAAACATGTATGTAAACAAACAGCCAAATTCACAAGCTTTAACAGTATATTGATGTAGAGTGGAATAAATCGTCCAAGTAGTACTTCACTAAAAGTATGCTAATTAATAAGCTAGTTCCTTGGATCCAAACCACACAGAGATATGATCTACATATGCATATCCATCCAGACTACAAAAGAAACACCGCATTTCACAAACTTCTATCATGCATAGACATCCAGATACAAACATGTAAACAACTGCATATCTATGAATCGTGAAAAAAATAGTCCATCGATCTACACCTCGACTAGTACTTGATGAGAGTATGCTAATGAGCTAGTAGTTCCCTGGATCCAAACCGCATGGAGATATGATCTACATATGCATCCATATTCCATCCCCATCAAACAGACCACAAGAGAAACATCACAATTCACAAGCTTCTAGTATCATGCATAGACATATCCACATATATACGAACACGCATGCAACAGAAGGATATATCGATCTGCAGTGAAAGAAATAATACTCCATCTATACACCTCAACTAGTAGTATTTGATAAGAAGTATGCCAACAAGCTAGTTCATGGATCCAAACTGACCACACAGAGATATGGTGATCCCCATTGAACAAACCACAATACAAACATCTCAATCAAAAGCTTGCATCATTCATAAGCATCCACACATGCATGTAAGAGAGGCAAATCGATGTATAGTGACAGAAATGGTCCAGGGAATAGTACTACATACTTGCGGCACACAAGCATGTGCTGCCTGTACTTGAGCGCAAGGACGAGCAGGTTAGGCTCCACCCTGGGGTAGCGCCCGCCCTTGCCGCCGCCGACGAGGCGCAGCGCGAGGTGCAGCGTGGACTCCTTCTGGATGCTGTAGTCGGCCAGGGTGCGGCCGTCGTCGAGCTGCTTCCCCGCGAAGATGAGGCGCTGCTGGTCCGGCTGGATACCTGCGATTATTGAAGCCAACACAGCGTCCGCAGTCAGTTTAGCCCCACAAGATCGATGCTCGCAGTTTGATGGAAGAGATGATGAAATCAATCAAACTAACTGTAAAATCGAGCAAGAAACAGGTGATCTGCTCAGATCCAGGCAGATGGCGTAGAAAAGGTGGCTAATTTGTGCTAGCGCGAGGTCAATTGCAAGGCAATCCAACATTACGGAACCCGCCGGACAAGCTTGCGGAGAAGCCATGATATTTTATTTTCTAACCCAAGAAAAGGTAGTCGCGGAGGTCGATCTGCTCTGAACCGGGGCAAGATTAACGAACAACGCAGGAACACAACCGACGCCGGCGAAGGCGGAGGGCGCGTACCTTCCTTGTCGTGGATCTTGGCCTTGACGCTGTCGACGGCCGCGCAACTCTCGACCTCGAGCGTCATGGTCTCCCCGGTCGGCGTCTTCACGAAGATCTGCATCATCTCGCCGCCGGTCGCTCGCTCGTCCTCTGCTCTCCTCTCGTTTACGCTCGCCGGGCGGTGGCGGTGGTGGTGGAAGTGGACTGGCGCCGCGGACGCGGTGCCCTTTTATAGAGAGCAAGCGAGCGGAGGAGACGCAGCCGCTACGTAATCTATGGGAGCCCTAGCGACTAGCGAGTGAGGCCCCTTCGCCGCGAAGCCCGGGGCTCGGTCGGAGGAGCAGCCACACTCTACAGTTTTGGCCCATTACAGGCCCACGGTCTAAGGCCCAAACCAAATGTCTGATTCAACTGAAAAATGACCCCCCTAAAAAAAATCTAAAAAATGATCTTCCACTAAAAAAAATCTAAAATAATAATCTCAGAATGTCTTTAAAAGCAAACTCGTCCAGCTCTTGTGTAAATTTTATTTCGCATTTATGCATTCCAAACATGGCTCCTATATTTGCAGTATCCGTTTGAGCATTTACTGGACGATTAATATCTGGTAACTCCAACTCAAAATTAAATAAATTGGTAATTAATATGAACGGCCAAACATTGGGAAGTGTCAATCTGAACCTCTCGACATAATATACGTATATTACTGGTGCTATTTATCATAGTACAAAAATGTGTTTGAAACACTACCTAAGATTTAAGTACTTTTGTCACAATTTATCAAATTTAATAAAAAATTCCCCATTTTTTTAAATGATAAGTAGTTTATTTTTTTGTGCAAAAGAGAGGCCATCCTCTCCTATTTTAATTACTGAAACCATAGGTTTTCGAAAGTACAACTCACACCACGCACACTCTAAGCTAGACGAAAGCGAAAGTACAACTCACACCACGCACACTCTAATGGAAAGTACAACTTACCATTACACACCAGGGCTCAACAGCTAGACTACAAATTCAAACGGGAGATAGAATAGCAAACCGCTTTGTTCTCAGGGTCAACAACTTCTCCTCTGGGTCCTTTATTTGCAAAACAGACCAATCATTGATCTAATTACACATCAGTTTCACAAACATATATCATAGGATCACATAATTTCTATATGTCAAAGATTATAGCGTTTCTACATTTCCAGACGCAATTCAGGCCCAAGCTCAAAGACGTCGTTGCCGGCTGCATTTTGGATTTCGGTTTGAGATTTGTTTTCGCCCCAGGCCGAGATGGCTGAATTTCGGCCGTTTTAAAAAATTTCGGTTGAAATTTGACTGATGTTTGACTAAAATTTGACCAAAATTTGTCAAATTTAACCAATTTCGGCCGAAAGAGACTTTTCGCCCTAGGCCGAGATGGCCGAAATTCGGCCGAAATCTGTTTTTTTCGACCGAAAATCAAAACACAGGCGGTAGTGCGCACGTACACTTCGAGGCTTCTTCTCCCAGTGGTGCTTGCATGCCATATATACGTATGCCTCAAGCCGAGGAACAGCTTCCAACGGCGTGACGAACCGCCATCGGCATAGGTGGCGGCCATGAATGGTTGCGTTAGCCTAGCACGAGTGTCACCCTCCTCACAATCGCCGGGAGGCTAGCCTCGTGTCGACCGTCAACGGCCTCGAGGATGCATCCCTCACCGGCGCCATATAGCAGGCGAGGCTTAGCCAACAGGAGCGCAGGCGGCGAGCCTCAGGTCGGCGGTTCAAGGATGCGTCCCTCGACAATGAGGTTCTATCATAGTGGTGCAATTTTATGAGAAAAGCATGGGGATTTGTAAGAAGGAAATCGACATTAAAGGCCCAAACCAAATGTCTGATTCATCTGGAAAAAAAAGATCTGCCCCTCAATCAAAAAAAAAATCTGGAAAAAATATCTCACAGTGACATAAAAGCAAACTCGTCCAACTCTTGTGGAAATTTTATTTCGCATTTATGCATTCCAAACATTTGCTCCTATTTTCGCAGTATCTGTTTGAGCATTTACTGGACGATTAATATCTGGTAACTCCAATTCAAAAATAAATAAACTGGTAATTAATATGAACGGTCAAACCTTGCAAAGTGTCGATCTGAACCTCTCGACACAATATAAGTATATTACTGGTGCTATTTATCATATGATAATGTGGTTGAAACACTACCTAAGATTTATGTATTTTTTTCGCAATTTATCAGATTTAATAACAAATTCCTCATTTTTTAAATGCTAAGTACTCCTTGGTGGGATGAGGTCTAATAAAGTAGTTGATTTTATGAGCGAAAGAGAGTCCACTGAAACCATCAGATCTTAGGAACTACTCCCTCCGTCCCATAATGTAAGACGTTTTTTGACACTACACTAGAGTTAAAAAACGTCTTACATTATGATACGGAGGGAGTAGTACAACTCAAGCCACACACACTCTAGCTAGAGCGAACTCCCCTACCGTCGGTGGGCTGCAACCATGGACAGCTCTGGGAGTATGTTCCTTGGTGGGATGAAATGTGGGAATTTCAGCCATGAACATGAAGCTACTGTGTGATCGACGCGGGCTGGTAGCATGGGACAACAGGCATGGATTCAGTGAAGGTGACAAAGGTAATGTGATTTCAGTACTACGACTCTGTTCTGCAGATGCCATTCGGTTTCCTAACAAAATTTCATCTATGATTCTACTGTTTTCAGATATGGAGCAGCAAATGCAGAGCCAGATATTTTGATTTGACCGGCAAAAGCTTGTGTTTCCACGTAATTAGCAGCAAATGATGCCCCGAGAAACTTGATTCAACCATAGGACATGACAGAAATATATGAAGAACTATATCGAAAAAAAGCAATATATGAAGAAAGAACACTACTTGACTTCATCATCATTCAAGCTAGTAGATCTCAAATACTTGACTTCATGATTCATTCATGCAAGAGCAAATTGCACATTACTACGACAGAAACAAAATACAAGAGCAACTAGGTAGCATCGTTCCAGATTCCAGAAGCAACATTTAACTAGGATGGAACTTCATATCCAAGAAACTAAGACTCGAACCAAACTTTGAACTCCCAGTTAATCCAGCTATGGCATGTCTCCAAGGGTCAAGTTTCCAATGCTTCAGTGGTAGCGCAGCTTCTCCTTGGGCCTGATCTCATTGCTGTGGCCGCACTTCTTCTTGCGGCAGTTGGCAGACCTGAGGGGCAGGCGTGCATAGCACCTGCAACGCAAAATCACCGACAAGTTAGGATATGCTCTTTTAGTACTTGATAAAAGCTAATCCCTCCGTCCGGAAATACTTGTCATCAAAATGAATAAAAGGGGATGTATCTAGATGTATTTTAGTTCTAGATACACCCCTTTTTGTCCATTTTGATGACAAGTTTTTCCGGACGGAGGGAGTACCTAGTTTTCTGTGGATCAAAAGCACACAGAGATATATACGATCTACAAATGCATCAATGCCCATCAAACAGACCACAAAAGAAACATTTCAATTCACAAGCTTGTGTCATGCATAGACATATACAAACATGTAAACAACTGCATATTGATGAATCATGAAAGAAATAGTCCATCTACACCTCAACTAGTTCTTGATGAAAAGTATGCTAATAAGCTAATTCCCTGGATCCAGATTAAACAACACAGGGACATGATATACATACGTATCGATCCCCATCAAACAGACCACAGCAGAAACATCACAAGTCCCAAGCTTCTATCATGCATAGACATACATATATAAACATGCATATGAAAGCACCATAAATGGAAGAATCATGACGGAAATAGTAGATCAAAAGTGTGGGAGTAAGCTAGTTCCTGGATCCAAACTACACAGAGATGTTGATCTACATATGCATCGATACTCATCGAACAGATCACAAAAGAAACATTGCGTTTCACAAACTCCTGTCATGCATAGAAATCCAGAGGCAAACATATAAACAACTGCATATTGATGAATCTTGAAAGAAATAGTCCATCTAATGTATACAAGCATAGACATCCATAATTCCATATACAAGCATGCATGTAACAGCAGAATATCTACATATATCAATGAATCATGAAAGAAATAGTCCATCTACACCTCAACTAGTACTTGATAAAAGGTATGCTAATAAGCTAGTTCTTGGATCCAAACCACACAGGGATATGATCTACATATGCATCGATCCCCATCGGACAGACCACAAAAGAAACTTTTCAATTCACAAGCTTCTGTCATGCATTAGACATCCAGATACAAACATGTAAGCAACTGCATATCGATAATCGTGAAAAAAATAGTCCATCTACACCTCAACTAGTACTTGATGAAAAGTAAGCTAATAAGCTAGTGTAGCTCCCTCGGTCCAACCACACAGCGATATGAGACCTACATGTGCATCAATCCCCATCAAACAGACCACAACAGAAACATTGCATTTCACAAATTTCTGTCATGCATAAAACATCCAGATACAAACATTTATATCAATGAATTGTGAAAGAAATTGTCTTATCTACTCCACACCTAGCCTAGTACTTGATAAAAAGCATGTCAATAACTCAATAAGCTAGCCTCTAGCTAGTCCAAACCACAGAGATATGATCTACATATGCATGGATCACCATTGAACTGAAACATAGCAATTCACAAGCTTCTACAGTATCATTCATAGGCAGCATCCAGACCACAATAGAAACATCTCAATTCACAAGCTTCTATCGTGCATAAGCAGCATCCAGACACAAACATGCATCTAACACTGGCAGATCGATGGATAGTGCACAAAATAGTTCAAGGAAGATCACATACTTGCGGCACACAAGCCTGTGCTGCCTGTACTTGAGCGCGAGCGCGAGCAGGTTAGGCTCCATCTTGGGCGGGTAGCAGGAGCCCTTGTCCCCGCCGGCGAGGCCCGGCAGGAGGTGAAGCGTGGACTCCTTCTGGACGTTGTAGTCGGCCAGGGTGCGGCCGTCGCCGAGCTGCTTCCCGGCGAAGATGAGGCGCTGCTGGTCCGGCAGGATACCTGCGATCATCGAAGCCAACACGGCGTCCACGGTTAGCCTCGCACCACAAGACGCCCACAGATTCAGGATAAAATTGGCCGCTTTTTCGCACCGCAGTTGCCTAGCGAATCATCCAACCTTATGCAGAATTGCAGATCGAGGTGGCGCGTGCGGTAAAATCGAGCAAGAAGGCGCAGCAAGGCGGGCATTTCGAGCAACGGCGCGGAACGCGGATGCGAGGGAAGGCGCGATGACCGACGCCGGTGAAGGCGGCCGGAGGCGGAGGGGCGTACGTACCTTCCTTGTCGTGGATCTTGGCCTTGAGGCTGCCGACGGCGCCGCCGCTCTCCACCTCCAGCGTGATGGTCTTCCCCGTCAGCGTCCTCACGAAGATCTGCATCCTTGCCGCCGGTTGCCGCTCTCCTCTCCTCTCCCCTCGCCGGATGGTGGTGGTGGACTGGTGAGAATGGGAGCGCCGCGGACGTGGGTGCGGTTATATAGCTGGGGAGTCCGCGGCCGAGGGGGGTGGGTGGGAGGAGGAAACGGAGCCGCCAAGGAACCGCCGACCGAAGCCCTAGCGGAGTGAGGGCCGCGAAGGCCGGCGCTCGGTCGGAGGAGCAGCGCGCGATCACTCTCTCTACAGACGTACTAGTAGCCCATTGAAGGCCCAAGTTCTAAGCCCGCTTTCATTTATTTATTTTTCCAAACCTGAGCAACTGATGAAGTCTTAAAAGCAAGGTCGTCTAACTCTTGTGGAAATTATTTCGCATTTATGCATTCCAAACAGGGCTCCTTGTACATTCGCAGCATCCTATTTGTCGTCTAACTCTTGTGGAGTAATTAGAATCACACACAAAAACTTCTGAACTTTTTTGACTTTTTATATATTTTTTAAATTAGTGGGTGTATTGTATATACTCCCAGGAACCAAAAGTCTGCACCCAAGGGAGGAAGTAGTATGAAAACCTAGAAAAGTAGTATCAATCTGAACCTCTCGACACAATAGAAGTATATGTACCTCTTTTTTTCCTGAAATGCGAGTGAATTATACAAGCACTATCTATAATATAATTTTTTTGACACTACTTAATATCTAAGAATTTTTGTCACAATTTATCAGATTTAAAAAATCCACATTCTAAAAATTGCTAAGTGGTACCGCCTGAACAGTGTAATTTCCCTGTCTCTTTTCTGATGTTGAATCCACGCTCTTTCACATGGTTGTTGTAGAATGTGTGCGTCTCCACTTGTGAACCAACTTTCCAATACCTATCTAGCGCCTGTTGCTGGTATTTAGCATGCTCAATGTTCATCTCTGCTTCACCATCATCACCCTGACCATCATCCCCGCCAAGACCATCAACATCCTCCAACAAAATTACAAATAAACACATGTAGGTTGTCTTCACTTAGTTCATTTTTCTTTTTGAAAAGGGGGACTCCCCGGCCTCTGCATCAGATCGATGCATACGGCCAACTTTATAGATAAGCAAAAAGGTTCAACAAGGTCTTAAAATCTCCAACAAAAGTAAAGGAAAGCTCACAAAGAGCCAAAAGGCCAATAACAAAACTAGCCAAAAAAAAGCCACAACCGGCTGGCATAAGAGAGATAGGTAAACTAATTGCCTATCCTATTACATGACCGCCATCCAAACCGGTTGAAGATATCCCGTGCTACCATCTCCCACCGGATAGATCCAGTAACCAAACGCTCCCTGGCCTCCGTCGGAGTGAGTAGCGACCACATACAGATCAACGCCGTGGCTCGGAATATAACCTGCAAAAAATGAATATTTGTTGATCTGTTAAAAACCAAAATCATTTCTGCAGTTCCATATTGCACATAATAAAGCACATACTCCTACGCGAATGTGTCTTGCTGTTTCGGACTCTATCCCGTTAAGCCACGTTCCAAATAACGTGTTGACAGAACTCGGAGGAGTAATATTAAAGGCAATGTAGACTGTCCGCAATAAATTTTTTGCCAATGGGCAATCAAGAAAAAGGTGTTTGATGGTTTCATCCCGATCACAGAAACTACACCTAGTAGATCCTGTCCAGTTACGCTTTGCCAAATTGTCCTTGGTTAAGATGACTTGTTTATGTACAAACCACATAAACACTTTAATTTTCAAAGGAACTTTGACAACCCAAACATATTTGGAACTAGGAATAGAGCTTGAATTGATAACATCAAGATACATTGATTTAATTGTAAACTCTCCAGACCTAGTAAGCTTCCAGCGTAACTTGTCGGGTTGTTGAGATAGTTGAACCTCCATCAGTCTACTCACTAGATGGAGCCACTCTTCCCAACAATTACCGGCTAGCGTCCTCCTGAACTGAATATTAAGGGGAATGGATTGAAGTACTGTTGCAACGAAAGCATCACGTCGTTGAACAATACGATACAGAGACGGATATTGAAGTGCAAGGGGAGTCTCTCCGAGCCAAGTATCCTCCCAGAATCGTGTGGTAGCACCATTACCGATAATAAACTTTGAACTATTAAAAAAAGTCTAATTTGACTCTCATAAGCCCTTTTCAAAAAGGTGAGTCAGTCGGCCTCGCTGTCACCTGGGACAAAGTTTTGGAGTGAAGATACTTGCTACGAAGGATCTGTGCCCAAGTGGCATCAGTCTTGACAGACAACTTTGACAGCCACTTGCTGAGAAGACATCTGTTCTTGACCTCGAGGTTCTCAATGCCAAGACCCCCTTGGTATTTCGGTCGACAGATAATATCCCACTTGGCGAGTCTATACTTTCTTTTAAGTTCATCGCTCTGCCAGAAGAATCGGGATCCATAGAAGTCCAGTCTTTTCCTAACTCCAACTGGGACTTCGAAGAACGACAACAGAAACATAGGCATACTCGTGAGAACCGAATTAATCAGAATTAATCGGCCTCCGTAAGACATGAGCTTTCCCTTCCAGCAACTCAGTTTCTTTTCAAAGCGATCCTCGATACACTTCCATTCTCTGTTTGTCAGCTTACGATGGTGAATTGGTATACCTAAATACATAAAAGGTAAAGTCCCCAATTCGCACCCAAACAATTGTCTATAAGCCTCTTGTTCCTCATTGGCTCTTCCAAAACAGAACAATTCGCTTTTGTGGAAGTTAATCTTTAACCCGGTCAATTGTTCAAATAAGCATAACACCAGCTTCATATTTCTCGCTTTTGCCAAGTCATGCTCCATAAAGATGACCGTATCATCTGTGTACTATAGGATAGACACACCTCCATCAACTAGATGAGGCACTAATCCACCCACCGGACCAGCCTCCTTAGCCCTTCCTATCAGAATTGGCAACATATCAACTATAATGTTGAACAAAATAGGAGACATTGGATCCCCTTGTCTCAGGCCCTTATGTGTCTGGAAATAATGACCTATGTCGTCATTGACTTTAATTCCAACACTCCTGTCGTGGGTTTGTCACGACAGATGTCCAAGTGTGAGGACTTAGTCGTGGAGCCATCGCGATGGGTTAGCTTAAAGGGATTAAAGCGGGACAAAGGACGCAAGGAGTTTATACTGGTTCGGCCCCTTGCGGTGAAGGTAAAAGCCTAATCCAGTTGAGGTGGAATTGCTAGGGTTTCGATGACCAGGGAGCAAATCCGCTTGACGTGGCTCTTGAGTTGTTGTTTGTTGTCCCTAAACCGCCGCCGGGTCGTCCCTTTATATACATAGGTTGACGACCGGCGGTTTACAGATCCGGCCGGCTCATAAACGTGTCCGGCTCGGTTTCTACCCTTTCCTATCTTACAACACAAGTTACATGTCATATGGAGGTTTATGTCTACGGGCCCTATCCTCCTTTGGGCCCTGGGCCTTCGTGTAGATCTCCTCCGTAAAGCGCCATACTCCTTGTCTTCATGGGCTTCAATGTGTATAAATCATTATGGGTATAACATGGCCCCTCCTGGCCGGTTTATATTCAGTAGTAATATCCCCAACATTAGGCCCCAGATTGATTTGAACCTGTTCATGTCAATCTTCAACACTTAGGAAAATTTCTTCTTCAGTACCTTCGAGCAAACCTTGTAATCCGCCATGACGTCATCTTCCAGGATTACAGTACACCTTCATGACGTCACCTGTTCATTAAAGAATCGTGTATACCTTACTTTTATTAACGAGCCTCCAAAAATCGAGGCGACAGCTCTGTCACATATCCATTTTTTTGGGCTCCTCGATTCCCACGCCTGTCGCTTATCCCTTCGTCTTATAAATAGGGCCAAGGGTCACTTTCCTTTTCTCCCCTTGCCTCTTCGCCTTTCTTCCACCTCGCGTCGCCTCAGTACTCAAGCGCTGCCGTCGACGTCGACCTTCGCCTCTGCCCCAACAACGGTCGCTGCATCAACCTGATTCGACCAGAGTTCCGCCTGTACGCCTCCGTGTTCAACAACCCTGGTAAATCTTTCTTTGCTCCTCCCATAGATCCCGTTAGGGTTTTCTGCGAGTTCATCAAAGCTTAGTGTTGTTCTTCCTTGTTCTTCTCCGTGGCATAAATGGCGAGTTTAGATCTTATATTTTCCTGTGCGGTCGTAGTTATAATCCCCTTTCTCATCATTAGCGCATCCTCTCTGCATAGAATAATCTCATCTGGATCTGATGAACTGCTTAAGCACCTGTATCTTAGGTCTGAATATACTTTGATTTATTGATATGCTGCAGATCTGAAATTATCATATCAATCTGTGAAACTTGTTTTTCCGTCACTTAGATAATTAAGATCTGTACCTTCCATACCAAAGTAGGCGGTTTAACTTTTAGAAGATTGTAATCCGCCCCGGGGGTTACCGGAACCCCCCCGGGGGTTTAATGGGCCTACATGGGCCTTAGTGGAGAAGAGGAGGGGCGGCCAGGGCAGGCCACGCGCCCCCTCCCCTTCTAGTCTGAATTAGACAAGGAGGGGGGCGGCGCCCCCCTTTCCTGTTGGGGAACGTAGTAATTTCAAAAAAATTCCTACGCACACGCAAGATCATGGTGATGCATAGCAACGAGAGGGGAGAGTGTTGTCCACGTACCCTCGTAGACCGAAAGCGGAAGCGCTATCACAACGCGGTTGATGTAGTCGTACGTCTTCACGATCCGACTGATCAAGCACCGAACGTGCGGCACCTCCGAGTTCAGCACACGTTCAGCCCGATGACGTCCCTCGAACTCCGATCCAGCCGAGTGTTGAGGGAGAGTTTTGTCAGCACGACGGCGTGGTGACGATGTTGATGTTCTACCAACGCAGGGCTTCGCCTAAGCACCGCTACAGTATTATCGGGGTGGACTATGGTGGAGGGGGGCACCGCACACGGCTAAAAGATCAAACAGATCAATTGTTGTGTCTATAGGGTGCCCCCTGCCCCCATATTGTCACAGCCCTAGAGTTTGCTTGTAACTAGTGGCTTTGCATCCATGCATCATGTTTAAATTTCATGAAACTTGAAATGGGGATTGTTGAAACCCTAGAACCAAATGAATTCAACTAGGTTCAATAAAAATATTTTCAATGATCCCAAATGCCCTTTAGAAAGTTCATGTTTTTTGTTAAAGGTGAAAACCTCTGCCAAAAGTCATGCACATATTTCTAGGCCATTCTGGATTTTTGAATTAAATCTTATTGTATTTGACTTTGGGCATTTAAATACTATAAATAATTTAAATGTTCAAATAATGTTGGAACTATTTTTGGGCCACTGAAATAATTCAGCAAGTGCCCATGAATATTTCAGGATTTTAGGAAATGCCTTGGTATTTTTCCTAAGCTCAAAACTATAGCAGAAAACTAGAAAACAAAAACAAATTAGAAAACATAAGAGAGGGAGAGCTTACCTGGCCTCACCTGTGCAGCCACCAGAGAGGCCAGCCCACCACTGTATAGGCCCAGCCCACTGGCCCCATTGCCAGTCATCTCCCACCTCTCCCAGAAGGCAGAGGCGAGGCGTGGCGCGCGCCCGAGAGCCCCCGACCACCTCCTGCTTCCACCTGGGAGCCCCGGGCCTTCTACCAGCGCCACGGAGTCGCCCGAAGCCCCTGTCCCCTCTCCCTCACTCGCTGCTCTCTCTCCCCTCCCCTGGCTCTCTCCCCCGAGCTCACCCGAGCGCAGCCGTCACCGCCGACTAGCACCACCGCGGCCACCGGCCCTCCCTCGCCCATCCAGCGTGTCCAGGAGAATTGCCGCGGCTCCGCCTCCCTCCTCGACGACCAACGCAACCGGGACGCACTGCATCGCTGCGCCGACCCTTCTTCAACCTACGGCACCTGAGATCGCCGGCGACCCCGCGCTCACCTCGCCGCCTCCCCGAGCTCGCTGACGCCTCCGCGGATCCGCTGTGAGCCCCGCCACCATTTCCCCCTCTCTGTTTTGTCACTCGCGCGACGTAGCCGTGCTAACCACCGGACCCGAGCGGTCGCGCCACCGTGGATCCTCACCGTCGTGGCCGGAGCCACCGCAGCTCGCGCCCGCGCATGCCATCACGCTCAGGAGCCTCCCATAAGACCAAAGCCGCAGCCCGCAGCTCCCGCCAGTCAAACCAGTCAACCCGCGCTAATTACCCCCCCCCCTGTGACACTGACAGTGGGCCCCGGCGCCCTAATCTTTTAATTTGATTAGAAATAACACCCCTGTTTAACACTGTGTCACTGACGTGTGGACCCCACACGTCAGATTTGACTCTGGTCAGCGTCGTTGACCTGCTGACGCAGGCATGACGCAATGCTGACGCAATAAAGCTTTTCTGTGTTTAATTAAATCAGGAAATTCAGAAAATAGTCAAAACTTCTGAAATTCATAGAAATTCAACCGTAGCTCCAAATGAAATAAGTTATATATGAAAAATTATCAGAAAAATCCAAAGAATATGAATATTGCATTTTCATGCATGTTTGAACAAGTTAACCTCACTGAATAGGACAATTCATGATTATGGAATAAATGATAATTAGTTTTGGAGTTGGAATTTGCTATAGGTTTGAATTCCACTTCAATGAATATGACTAACTGTTGCACTAGGTCAATTGAGTACCTTAATATGACATATCATTCATATGAATGTGCATTGAATTGATTGTGGTTCCTTTTGTGTTTGCCGGTGGTTGTTCCCCCTCGGTAGACGTTGTTAAATATTTGTGATCGTTGACACCGATGAAGAGCTATACTATCTTCAGAAGTGCCAGGAATGCAAAACCCCCTTGTTCATTCCGATAAAATCCCACTCTCTCGCTCCTGCTCTCTTTTTCTGCATTAGGACAACAGCGATTCATTTGTTATTTGTTGCGGTAGTTGAACCCCTTTATCCTCTGCATGACCTGTCATTGCCACAGTAAATAAATGAAACCCACTAGCATGAGCAGGAGTTGTTTGAGCCCTGATGTGCCTACTCATTCATGCTTGTTTGTCATGCCTGTTATTGCTTAGAGTTGTGTCAGGTCTGATTCATCGGGGATGAATTGGAAAGTTGTGAACATGTCCTACTGTTGAGAGCTAAGTGTGTGAACACGATTTGGTAAAGGTAGCGGTGAGAGGCCATGTAGGAGTACATGGTGGGTTGTCTCATTGCAGCCGTCCTCGAGGAACTGAGTTACGTGTTTGTGATCCATGAACAGTTACTACCACACATTGGGTTCCGTAACTCGACCCTCTCGGCTTATTAATCAACTCGATCTCTGTCCAGGAGTTGCAACTAGTTTCGGTGTTTGTAGGTAGTGTTAGTAGTCTACCAAGTGGCACCCGATGCAGGTGGGCTTGGGACAAACTAGGCACTGATGTACGGTGTACCAAGTGGCACCGGATGGTGGGCTTGGAAACCCTGCTCACATCGTTTGGGGCCGTGGCGACACCCGGCGGATCTCCTTGCGGATGGAACCCGAATAGGCGATAAACCTGGACTAGAGACTTGTGTGGTTAGTCGTGTCGTGGCCGACTCCTCGCCAAAGCTTCCGCTTGAAGGTTGTCGAGATACACGACGTGTACATGGTGGTAAGTGGCGAGAGCGTGTGTGAAGAAGTACACCCCTGCAGGGTTAACATTATCCATTCGAATAGCCGTGTTCGCGGTAAAGGACTTTTGGGTTGCCTGTACAGTTCATAGACAAGTGAAAGTGGATACTCTGCGCAAGATAAGCGTGAGAATGGATGGCGTTCTCGTAGGGAGACGGGAGCGGATCCATAGTGGTGTATTGATATGGTGAATATGTGGACTCGTGTGCGCCACCTCAAAAGAGTTACTTGCAGTCGTAGTTCAGGATAGCCACTGAGTCAAAGCTGGCTTGCTGCAGTCAAACTCCACCACCCCTTTATTGATACCGATGCATATGTAGATAGTTCTGATGTAAGTCTTGCTGGGTACATTTGTACTCACGTTTGCCTATTTTATGTTTTTGCAGAGAGACGTCGGTCTCACTGGTAGTTCAGCGTGGACTTGATGTTTAGCTTGTTACCTCAGCTACGATCTTGTACCCTTGGGAGGGTCGTGTAGATAGTCGGGCTTCTCAACCTTTTTCATTTATAGTTGTCCGTACTCGGACATGTTAAGTTTCCGCATGTGCTTTGACTTGTATGCTCAATGTTGGGTCATGAGACCCATGTATGTAATATCTCGCTCCTCGGAGCCTATTGAATAAATACTTGAGTCGTAGAGTTATGTTGTGATGCCATGTTGTATTTACACATATCGAGCATATTGTGTGTATGATTGAAATGCTTGGTATGTGTGGGATCCGACAACCTAGTTGTTTATCCTTGGTAGCCTCTCTTATGGGGAAATGTAGTCTTGTGCTTCCATGAGCCATAGTAGTACGCCAGCCTTCTGGTTCATCGCAGTCCTGCTAGCCCAAAGCACTATCGCTCCGGAACACTTGGATCGGGCATGTGATTCACTTCGTTCCTATGTCTGTCCCTTTGGGGAAATGTCACGCGGTGAAATCCGGAGTCCTGCCTAGCCTGCTACAGCCCGGTTCACCGGAGTTCTATTAGCCCAGTGCTACAGCCCGGATTCGCACGCTGCTGACCGACATGCTCGATACTGATTCATGTATGCCTGTCCCCGTAAGTTAGTGCCACTTGGGTTCACGACTAGTCATGTCGGCCCGGGTTCTCTGTCATATGGATGCTAGCGACACTATCATATACGTGAGCCAAAAGGCGCAAACGGTCCCGGGCCATGGTAAGACGACACCCGTGGGAATACCTTGCGTGAGGCCGCAAAGTGATATGAGGTGTTATAGGCTAGATCGATGTGACCTAGAATCAGGGTCCTGACAGCTTTGGTACCAGAGCCTGACTGCCTGTAGGATTTTCAAGCCAAACTGGTCGAAGTTGAGTCTAGAAATGCTTTAGTTATATAAGGGAATTGATTGTGGAAGGGAACGTAAGGCTCTTTTTACTCCGAATACCTTATGCCCTTTCTGATCTGAGTCACCCTCTTCTCTTCTACGGGGATTAAGAACTAGGCTTCTCATCTTTCTATCAGGATCACGTGTTACTAATCCGTAGACTTGTAGGATTGATGGATTCAAGTCTCAGTTCAGTTTGTATTACTTCTGTATGTTGACAGTTGATCTCGGAACCTTGATATTGTGATGCTGAGTGGTTATGCCACCCTTTTGCAGGCTGTCTGAAATGTTTTTGAGCATTTACAGCCGTTATGATGTCTGAGTCATCCTAGGTTTCTAAACAGGCTGATGCATTTGCAAATCCCTTCCTCCCGTTCCTGATGCCCTTTTGGGCCAGATTAAGCACACTAATCGGTGAGTTGAGGTACTCTATTGCCTCGACATATATGTTGGAGTTAGTATTATGACCCTAGGTGTTTTAGGGAGTCACCTAGTAATCTAGCCATGTTTTGTGTTCCCAGTGTGATGAATCTGGCCGTCATTCCCGAAAGCATCTCGTGATGCCACTTAGTTAGTAGGTATCCTACTCCTGGGTTTTGAACCCGAGATTCACCCTACTTACCTCATGTTGTTAGTGTTTGCTCATTCCTTTAGGTTATTAGTAACCCTTGCATTAGTCCTCGTGGTCCGTGGTATTCCCTTCTTCCAATACCATGAACTATTTATGGCAGAAGTTCCTCGTTGAACCGAAAGATCACAACCAGAGTGCTCTTGATGAGTTCTTGATTCTATGTTGATACTCTGCCAGCTCTACCTTTCTGCATGGGTTATCTGGAAGAAACCTGTTGAACTTGGTTCGACATGCTAATCCATGCATCCACAACTCAGAAAATCATATGTTCTTTTGAGTTGTCCCATTTTAGTTGTCTTCTGACCTCGTCTATCAACTGATAGTCAAGATTATGCGTGCATTCGTTCATCGGTACCTATTATTCTTGTGGTCCGTCAAGCCATTCTATTCTGGAATGACTAGGAGAAACAAACTCCAGTACTTCATCCATATCTAGGATTGGGTCAAAGCAATTGTATTCCGCGGATCAAAATGCCAAACCAGCTTTTGCTCATTGCACTCGGAGTGTTACCATCTTCACGTCAAGAGTGTCATGAGAATTGCACCACCTCTTATGAATTCTTGATGCAGTAATACTTCTTGCCATCATTGTTCATTCCTCGGTTCCCGTGTTATTGTAACCGGGATGCCGACAAGTGTACCGTGATGTGCGAAATCAATACTCCTAGCAACTTCGTTGCTTGGTAGTTAATGGACAATAATTTCATTCTTAGTGAGTTGGTTCTTGAATCATCATCCTAAGATAGATTGTGCTACCTGGTCCTTATCTTCGGTGCACTCTTCTATCAATGAGTTAGGATTGTGTCAACCCCTCGCTCTTTGATCATATCGTCTTGCCCTGAAAAGCAAGATTGTTCTCGAGCCTAGTAACATATCGGTGGTTCGTGATTTTCCAAATATCTTCTCGGAAGTATCACCAAGTCATCACCTGACTGTTATGTTGAGCTCGTGATCAAGTTGGTTTCATATAAACCACCCATTCTCCAAGATTCTGTGTTGGATACCCCCGAGCTAGTTGGTTAAGCTAAACAACAACTTGGAGAGTTGGAAGATGAAAGCTTGTCCGACTTAGTTCATGACTAAGGGATATCCTTGAGTGTGTGTGTGTGTGTGTTGAAGAAAGATGATATCTTCATCGAATGATCCCCGTGATCAGTTGCTGAATCTATTATCTTGTCCAAACCTTGATTTGAGTGTGGGCTATCGTCAAATCAAGTTAGAACCAACGATATTCGTAATGTTGTCTTACTCGTGGTTGATCCCTCGAGCATACACCATTACATCTTTTGGTCTGACCAATACTATCACCGTGTTCACATGATGGCGGAAGTCCATGATATCACTACAAAAAAAATACACTTCCGTGATGATACGTGTTTTTCACAGTAGGTCGCGTTTTTTGTCATGCATGTACATCCATGACAAATTTATGACAGAATCGAGATAGTCATACGTGTGCTGTCCTAGAAGTGTTCGATGACATTACCAAAATTATCATCACGGAAGTGTCCACTTCCATGACGATAAATCGCGCGTCACAGAAGTGCTTTCGTCAAGGGTGACCGACACGTGGCATCCACCGTAACGGAACGCCGTTAAGCTATCGGGTCGGGTTTTGGATCCGATAACCCGTTAACAGCCCCGACCAATGGGGATTTTACACGTGTAAAATCATCATTGGCTGGAGGAAACACGTGTCGGCTCATTGTTGGGACAGATGTCATCCACTCATTGGACAGAAGGCGCCTATGATATGTCGACACGTGGCACGGCCCAACAGAGGCCCATTCCTATGAAAAGGCCGGCCTGTTTGACTTGGTCAAAAGGTGACGGGCCGGCCCATGGAAAGCCTGTTAACGGCATGTTCGCATATAGCCCATTTACAGCCCACTAACCCAAGGCCCGTTATGCACTATCCGAATTAGGCCCAGTAGCGTCATCTAGGCCATCCAATATGATTCCAGCCCGTTTTCACTTCTGGCCCATGTATGGTCCATGACGTATTTCGGCCCATATGCGGCCTTATGTAACTCTTGGCCTATTAACGGCCTGTGGTGAGACTGGCCCGCGATGAACAGTGTATTACTTTAGACCCATTAACGGCCCGTGGTGAAACTGGCCCGTAATGAACAGTGTATCGCTTTATACCCATTAAGGGCCCGTTATTCAGTTGGGCCGTTTACAGCCCATGTTATCTTTCGGCCTTCTCAGAGCCCATTTATTCTTGGGCTTATTTGCAGCATTCGGTTACTTACGGCCCGTTACTGTCATTTTCTGCTTGTGGGCCAAATTCAGCCCGTCGTTACAGTCGGCCCGTTTGTGGTCCGTTAGTTTGTTGGGCCATTTTCATAGCATCACCAACACGCCTATTAACGGCCCGTTATGGTCAGCCAATAAAACGTACGATTTCCATTATAGGCCCGTCTACGGCCCATTAAAGGCCAGTACAAGACCCATAAATGAGTCGGCGGCCCATGGATCCTACGTGACGTAGAAGGCCCATGGATCCTGCGAGAAGTAGAAGGCCCATGGACACTGCGAGACGTAGAAGGCCCATGGATCCTGCGAGACGTAGAAGGCCCATGGATCCTACGAGACGTTGAAGGCCCATGGATCCTACGAGATGTAGAAGGCCCATGGTTGGGCGATTGGCCCCGTTTGAACGATATAGCATATTCAAAGAATTATCCTACTCAATACTATCACCTCTAAAAAGCATACACTATACAACAAAGAGATCAAGGCATAGAAAGGTAGAATAATCCTACACTATACAATAAAGAAATTACAGCTGATTATACCCACTGGGCATTATGGTACGGCACAGGTGATAATAAAGCATACACAAACAGCAAATTACATACACCTGGGCAACACGGCTCATACATCATGGACGCATCAACTTAACTCCATTTGAACTATAATCTCTTCAGAAAATAGGATTGGCCGGATTTAGATAGCACAAATTTCAGTCTGCAAAATCTCCAATTCCTTCATGGTTACCTCGGTATCTTGTTTCATTTTTTTGACTCCTGCATCTAATAGTTGCATGTCCAGTCTCAACTTGTTTATTATACGTTGACAATCATGTACATGTTGTCTTGCCACCTCTAGTTGATGCTCGAGAACATCAGCACATTCCAATTCCAATCCATAATCATTCGATAACGGCCATGCCGCCTTTGCTCATGATTTTTTGTTGATGTCACTTCATCCTGAAATGTTTCTGTAAGTACACATGACTAGGGCAAATATATAGTTACAACAGTGAAGCGAACAAGACACTATTTTTTACTACATGGCAAAACAGGACTAACAATAATGTTACACGTCACTTTCACACAAAAAATGTTACACGTCATGAAGCATAAGCAGGTGATATTTTAAAAATTATAAAAAATAGTCATGTAGCCTGCATACAGAAATCCCTCTTAGCTCACCGGAGGAGCATGATGTTGGGGCCTAATCGAAAACACGGACAAGTTACAAATTTAGACAACACGTTGCGTATAAGTAAGCAAGCGATTGGCCATTCTGCACCTCAATTAAAGTCTTAGGGAGCATAATGAACAGCAGAGGGTTTCATACAAACATACTACAGTGCAAAACTATGCAATCATTACCATAGTATAAACTAGATTGTGAGCCTCATGCAATAATAGTTGGTTAATAGACTTCAAAGCTTCAGGCACACTTCGGCATAGTAATTAAATGGTAAGGCCTTTAATTATGTCAACTAATAGTGATACAAGTACCGAACATCAGGCATAATTATTTGGGCATCTCATTAAGTGAGGACAAATAAAGCAATTGAAAATAGAAAATTAACTATGCCTGAAACAAACAAGGAATTGAACTGTTGAGTTGCATACAGTGACTTACCTTAGCAGGTTGAAGAGGCTCAGCGCAACTCCTACTTCTCTTGCAAGGCTCCTTACTAACATCTTGTACTTGGAAATCCTCAATCTTATCTTCATTGCACCCCCTCTGCAAGGTGACACAAACTAGTTACTCGTCTCCCTGGAAGATAAATATGCATACTTTCCAAATGAACACAAAAGGATGAGATTATAACAAAACAACACCACATAATGAAACATGCCGCATCTCTTGCACTTGCACACAATGAAATGAGTATTTACTATGTCTGCACTATGTAAAAACTAGGCATACCTTCGAACTGGATCTCCAGGTACTCTTGGAGAGCCTCTTTGCAGTGTACTGACCAAACCTTTATTCACCTATGAGTTAGACAAGGCCCCACTACAGCAGCCCTTAGTGTTTAAATCGTTGACAAGCTCTGTTAGAGTGTTAGGTCAAGAACAGCAAGTAATCAAAGCAAACAGTCCTAGTATGGCTGGCTAATGCAAACAAGCAATTGAACAGATGTGTGAGCAAATCTTACATATCAAGAAAAGAAGCAAAGAAGGAGGCTTAAAGACCATCACTTGACTGACCAGATTTAAGGGGCATTTAAACATCATGTGCAACGTATGAACTAACATAAACATTGCATATTCTAGATTCTACAATGGAAAACACATGTATTAGGTTATGCCATGTATGATGATGCCTAAATGTACAGATAGCAGGTAGGAGTGATTTATCATTGCACGCACAATTGAATTGCAGGTTAAGGGCCAGTTCGATTCCGCCTTTTCAGGGTATATTGTCAAAATAAGCCATAAAAGATGTAAAGAAGTCATTTTTGAGTTATGGGCTTTCGCTTAACTAATTTTGCTTTGGAGGGGGGTGTTTCGGGTAGAACCTCACTAAAAATTGAAGGGAAGGGGAATAGTGAAATGACTCTGTTGTCTGCCTATATTACACTCAAAATGCAACTGCTGAAGCCTATGTCACACCTGACCCTCAAGTAAAAACAAACACGCAAGCATGCATTGCCCTGCCCGCTTGCATCTCCTCTCCCCTTTCCCTCTACCTCGATCCCCAGCCTGCAGCACTAGGGTTCCTCCAGCGAGCCGTCGCCACTGGTCCCATCTGGCCTGGTCCTCGACGATGCTATGTCCAGCTAGGCTACATGGTCGGCGGGTAGGGGCAAACCTCCCTGGCTGCTCCTCCTTCTGGCGTCGCCCCTCATTCTCATGGTCTCCAACAGCTGCTCCACTGTGGTTCGTCTAACGCACTACTCCAGCGGGCGCTGCACAACTACGGCTGATGCCACCGCTGCGTGAAGGCACCTTGTTCCCCTCCCTCCTCCCGTGCCATGGCCTTGAGTTGCTGTTGAAGGATGAATTGCTATGAGCTGCTGCTGGTATATGATGAATTGCGCATCGCTGGCGATGTATGATGAGTTGCTATGAGCTGCTGCTGCTGCTATATGATGCTTTCAGGTGGTGCTGCTATATGATAATAACCAGCCACTTGGACCATCGAATTTCAACAAATAATTGTAATTCATTTAAATGTGGGTCATGCATTCTTCGTTTAAATTAGGCAATGGGATCTCTATGTATAACATTGACCAAAGTAGATTGTGCCAAGTAGATGGTGTCTTTGTATTTGCATTTTGAGCAAATAGTGATGGTATGTTTTCCTATCATATTAATTACTGCACTGGGTTTAATTTGTGATGTTTGCAAGTCAAATTAATTTCCATATGTGCAGCAAAATGAAATATATATATATATATATATATATATATATATAATGCAATCTAGACTTTCCACTGATCATACCAAAGATAAGCTGAAAACGCAATGAAAAGAACTGGTTGGCGTATTACATGGAGCTTATATTCACAGGTGCTTATTTTCTTAGGATAACTCGTAATAACTGTCCCTAAGGAACTTGGCTAATAGAACTGGCATACAAATAACATGTCACGATGATTGCAATGGAGGAGTGACGTACCATAGCACACTGTATAGGCTCACCACTGCCCCTCTTTTTTTGCGATGTTCCATGAAATTGCCACATACATCTTGTACTTTTTCATTGTGTAACCCTATCTGCAAGTTGACACGGCTAATTTCAGACATCTCTACATGATACTACATTGCATATCCCTTTATGCATATTTAAACCACCAATTAACAATTGTGTGCGTACCATAAACTAGCCATGACTCAGATACTTTGGATGGCGGGCACTCTAAGGGAGCCTAATGTAATGCAATCGGAATTCCTACATGCCACCTCTACGATTTTGTGTAATGTACGCCCCTGTTCCTAAATATATGTCTTTGTAGAGATTGCAGTATGGACCACATACAGATGTATATAGATGCATTTTCGAGTGTAGATTCACTCATTTTGCTCCGTATGTAGCCTATAGTGGAATCTCTAGAAAGACTTATATTTAGGAACGAAGGTACGAGGTAGTATCATGTATGACATCTACATATCTAATTTAGCAGCCAGTAGTAGAAATCATTGTCTGCACAAAGGGATTACTGGTCGAAAATCCTAGCAAAGCACAGAACAATACAAGAGAGAGAGACGCGCTTACAAGATCATAGCAATGCCTCAGTCCAGGATCTTGGTTGGCCAAGCTGTTAGATCTAGAAGAAACATCGTCCTTGTAGTTTCGCCACCGCATAACAGTAACAAATGACCAGTTAGTATATTTGAAGTACATCAGGCAGGTGATGCTGGATGGGTTTAAAGGTGACAAGTACCTAGGCCGTGGCGGGTGCTTGGCATCTCTCCAGACGGTGGGAATCGGGTTAGAAACGTCGAGGGTGATGACGCTGCTCTGGCTGTCGGGGTCCGGTAAGGATATCTAGAACCGTCGAGTAGGGTGTTTGTGGAGTGGCTCCGGTAGGGTGGACTACGGTGTGGGTGAAGCGGATCTGTGGCCGTGGACGAGGGCGTAGGTGAAGCTGCTCCGGTGGTTGGGTTAAGGATGGTGTCGACGACGCAGATCTGCGGCCATGGACGGGCGTCGAAGCTGCTCCGGTTGTGGGGTTAAGTATGGTGTCGACGATGCGGATCTGCGGCCGTGGACGGGGCGTCAGAAGCTGCTCCGGTGGTTGGGTTAAGGGTGGTGTCGACGATGCGGATCTGCGGCCGTGGACGGGGCGTCAGAAGCTGCTCCGGTAGGTTGGATGAGGGTGCGAGGAAGCGGATCTAAGGCCGTGGACTTGTGAGTTGGGAAAGCGGCCCCGGTAGGGTTGAGAATGGTATAGGCGAAGCTACTCCGGTAGGGTTGACGCTGGTGTCGGCGAAGCGGCTCCGGTAGGGTTGAGGAAGGTGTCGGCGAAGCGCCTCCGGTAGGGTTGAGGAAGGTGTCGGCGAAGAGGATCAGAGGCCGTCGACAGGGGCGTCGGTGGGGCGGCTCCGGGGGGTGTGGACGAAGCGTCTCCGGTGGGGAGTACGAATGAGCCGCTGCAGATGCACGGCGGTTGACGAGAGTACCAGCGAAGCAGATCCGGCGCCGTGGACAAGGCCGGCACTGAATGGGCTGTGGTACAGTGGTGGATGAGCAGTCTACTTGTTTCTAAGGGAGTGGGAGGGGTAGATGCAGCCGCAGAAGCAGATCCGGCAAGGTGGACACCGCTGGCAGTGAATGGGCTATGGTACGCCGGTGGATGAGCAGTCTAGGGTTTCGAGAGGGGAGGGGATAAAGGGTGATGAAGTACGGACTGCGTGATGTAAGATGCTCTGGTGATGTGGAGTTAGTCGTTTTTGCGGGAGGGGGAGAGGAAATGGGGGTGCCGTGTAGTGGGGGGAACCGGAAGTTACCAAAGCAGCCCCGACCTATCATGTAGATGAGGGCGGTATTGTAACTGTTGGTCTCCGTGCACTAAGGACAAAAGGGTGATTTCACATGCTAAAGACTAAGGTGGCGGAAATTTTAGAAGGAGGCGGGAGATTTTGCCGCCCAAGGATCGCTCAGATCCAGTTTCAACTAATTTTGGACCGTGCTAGCGGAAAGGTCATGCTAGACTGTGTACACAGGGCACGCGTCAGCAGTTAATAACTGGTGTGAAGTCCACCCTAGAAAAAGACAATAACTCGGGATGATGCGACGATAACTTGGCTGCTCACATGGGCGCGCTAATCGTGACGGGTGTAGTGGCGCGTTCACAAAAAAGGATCAAACGCTCAGCCTATGTATTTCTCGTGTAAATAGATAATTTAGAGCCATCGGTTATTTACTTAAAACATAATGCATTGACGTGTTAGTGTAGAGGCGCACACAAAGAAATGGATATTGTAGTTAGCTACTTAAAAGTGTTACCTCATATGATTACATAGCCTCCATTTCATAAATTGTGTAACCGTTGAATTCATATATGAATATTACATATATATTACTTCAAAATAGAAACTTAAATCATCCAAGACTAATGAATTTGAATGCAAGAGTAACAATGGTGCATGTGCATGATAGCTACATTGGTTGTTTGAAGAAACATCACTGTAATTTTGGCATGCACAACTGAAAAAGGTTTATTTAAATAGAAAAAATGTGATATGTGAGTGTCCAATCTTTATAGCGTTGAATCGATATTGTACCTTTAGCCACGATACGAAGTAGATATTGACTTATGTTCAAGTGATGCACGTCCACGGTCGCTAGATAGTGATACGTGAATGAATTGTGCAATCTCTCTCACACGCATACATATCTCATTTCCCTGTGGGCATCGGAATCACACACGCCGCACTTCGTGTATTTCTCTCCCTCCGTCGAGTTAAATTCGTCTTTCTACCCCGTCCTACAAGTCTCTCACACAGAAACACACACGCTCTCTATGTCTAACACGCCTACCCCTTTAATTCCGTCCACCCACAACCACTAATGTCTCAAAGTATAATAATGACTCTCACACATATGCTATCTACCTATCCCTTAATATAACTAGATATGTGTCACACAAACTCCTTCTCCCTACTAGCAAGATGCCCATGTGCGTTGCACGAAACATCAAGATGCATTTGTATGAGAAGTTTATCTTGTGGGGGAAAAGGATGAATGAGGGAATGCCTTGTTTGCTAATGCGGAGAGGGGTGTGGGTATCCTTTTGCAAAATTGCCATATTTTCCTTCATGTCCGTCGGATATGAATCAGATGGCCTATATTGCAGGATGGCAGGAACACCATCATCACCAACTCTGTTTTTTATAAGAGTAGAGATATGTGAGTATCACTGCCCCTCCCCCCCACACACACACTTCCCAACACCGAAGGAGTAGGGTGACACCTCGATCTTGATACTAATCTATCGACTGGCTTCTCTCTCAAACATACACACACACACACACACACACACACTACCCGACACCGAAGGAGTAGGGTGACACCTCGATCTTGATACTAATCTATCGACTAGATTCTCTCTCAAACATACACACACACACACTACCCGGCCTTTGAAGGAGTAGGGTGGCACATCGATCTTGATAATAATCTATCGACTCCTCTTTCAAACACACACACACACACACACACACACACACACTCGCTAGTTGTGCCTATGTGCCTACCGCGCACACTCTCGATACGTCTTTCTCTCCCCCCCCCAACAATGACAGCAGAAGGGTGACAACTCGATTTGATCATAATCTGTCAATTGGTTTCTCTCTCAAACATTGTGTCTCGGTGCCTCGCTCGGTAGCCCCCTCGATATGTAGACTTCTCGCGCACGCACAACTGTAGTGAGATGACACTGAACCCAGCGTGCCTTGTTTTTACCGGCCTCATGTGATAGTTTTCACCCTGTTTTCTGTTAATTAACAAGGCAACCTTTTCTTTGTTACTACTCCCTCCATTCCAAAATAGATGACTCAACTTTGTACTAACTTTAGTATAAAGTTGGGTCATCTATTTTGGAACGGAGGGAGTACTAGTGAATCTGAAATCATTCGGGGCAGACATAAAACATATCACTTCAACCCAATTATCGCAGCAACTACTTTAAAAGAAATTAGCTAGCTGGTCGTGCGTTGCACGGAACATCAAGATGCATTTGTATGACTAGTTTATCTTGTGAGAGAAAAGGCTAAACCAGGGAAGGCCTTATTTGTGAACATGGAGAGACGTGTGGGTATATTTTTGCAAAATTGCCATAGATTCTTTCCTATCTGTTAGATATAAATCTGACGGCCTATATTGCAGGATGGCACGCACACCATCATCACCAACTCTGTTTTCTGCTCCCTCCGTCCGAAAATACTTGTCATCAAAATAGATAAAAATAGATGTATCTAAAACTAAAATACATCTAGATACATTTCCTTTTATCCATTTTGATGACAAGTATTTCCGGAGGAGGAAATATTTGTCTTTTTAGAGATTTCAACAAGTGACTATGACCGGACCTTACCAACACACTCAAAAAAGTAGTCCATAATTTTGATGTTACCCTCTTTTCTTGGTGGTGCAGTGCCATCTGGATACCTCATAAATAAATCAACGACAAATCTGACCCGTTCATGAAAAGACATACGTAGCAAAATGAGTGAATCTACACTCTAAAATATGTCTACATACACATCCGTATGTGGTAGTCCATTTGAAATCTGAAAAAGACAAATATTTAGGAACGAATGGAGTATATATAAGAGTAGACATGGAGATATATCTCCAAAGCATGGTCTACAACAAAATGTCTTTGGGCTGGTTAGCGCCGGATGCTTGCAACACGATGACATGAGTTCAAATTCTGTCTTTTAACTTTAGATTTGTATATTATATATTACTCTACTTATTTAATATATACTTCTTTTCGCTCAGTCACGATAAAGTGGAACCCACAGAGTACTTGAATATTAAGGATGGACTTGTTTCTTTTTAACTTTACATGCGAAGTCAGAGCCACCACCTTGCAAGTCACGTGTACACTGTACATGCAATTAACTTTTTATAGAGGGACAATCATACAGGCAATTAACTCAAATGGATTGGATGTCACTCTATTATTTCCAGCATAAAGAGCATCTCCAACGGCAGCCGACAAATTTCCTCCCGCTTCCTTCCGCGGAGGACGACATCAAACGCCAGCGGCATACATTTTTACAACTCTAACCAACCAGATGAAATTCGTGCAAACACGGACTGATTTCATATAAGCATGAAGGATTTCGTATAAAAAAGCCGGATCTTCATATAAACATGATGGATTTCATTACATTTACATGAACTAAGAGGTGCCAATCCGGCTCTCTTGTATAATTAATACTCCCTCCGGAAATACTTGTCCTAGAAATGGATATATCTAGACTTATTTTAGTTCTAAATGGTCACCGCGGATCCATTTGTCTTCCTCATGTCCGTCAGACACTTGCGGGGTCAACGAAGGTCCTCGGAAGAGACGAAGCAGCAAAGAAACCACCTGAATCCGCGGTCGTCGCCTCGACGGTGGCCTTCATGGGTCCCAAGTGGCGGCGGCCTCTCCTCGATGATGGCGGCGGACAGGGAGAAGCTGGCCACCGACTGGTCACTCTCCACGCACCCGGCTTCTGTCTCTGCCTGCATGGCGCTGCCGCAGGCACGGGAGGCGCGCCCATAGACACGGGAGGCGCGGCCACCGCAGACACTGGTGGCGTGGTTCGACGCGGAAGCGACGGCGCCCGTACCGGCGTGCTCGCCGCCGTGCCGGCGTGGAGCAACTTGCCACTCCTCATCGAGCTGAACTAGAGCGGCGAGTTGCTGAACCACGTGCCTGCTTGGGGCGGCAACTGGCTCCGTCGGGCCAAGCGAGGTTGGTGAAGCACCGAGCGGCCTCGCCCGTATCTGGAGGGCTCGGCGGGCCACCCAGCCGGGTAATATGCCGGAGAACGGCTCATCGGAAGCCATCGTAAGGGTGGAGAAAGTGGTGAAGGAGGAGATGGGGGAGCGGCGGAGGGGTGCGATTCTTGCCTGCTGTTTGTCTGGCCTCGTGTAAATAGAGGGCGGACGATAGGAGCTTGGCCGGCGTCTGGCCTCGTTTAAACTGAGGGCGGACGGGAGGAGCTCGGCCGGTGTTGCGTTTAATTCCGGCCCGCTCATGAACGGACGTGTGGCCGGAGTAGGATTCTCGGTTTGCATGCGGGTTTAACGGAGGGGTTTAATGGAGGCGCCGGGCGTGCAGCGGGCGGCGCAGTACTATTCGATTTGACAGCATTAATGAGCCATCAAATCACAAAGGCCCTTGCCTCTCGTGAAACCGACCGAGCTAGACTGCCCCGCCCTCTAGCCTTTTAAAAAATGTATATACTCCACTTTTGTACAGTAGTAGTATCGGTGGATTGCGCCATGGAGCAAAACTTGAAATTTAAAAAAAGGTGGAACATATAGAGAGCGCTCGTGAACTATGTGTCATACATGGCAATAAATAAAGTACTACATGATACTTATATGATACATGGCGCAGGAGTACTAAGTATTATTAATACAGTTTTGCTAGAACTCATCTAGATGAGATATAATTTGGTCTCATTCATATTTTATATCCATTGGATGTGATGCTATAAGATGCGTGTGTCTTTGGCGTGGGTTGTATTTGTTCTTGTGCAACGAATCTGACCACTTGCATGTCATGTTTGATAGTCTCAAGTCATTAAAAGCATACAAGCCCCACATCTCTTCTTGGTTGATTCCTCTATTTATGTCAAAAAATAATAAACAACGTGAGAGTTAATGTACCACGCCTATGTGTTAGACTAGCCACAATGGTGAGTAACATACTCTAGTAACATACACATATCCCTAGACTATATTACTACCTTCATAGTGGGTACTACCTCCGTCCTGGTTTATAGGTCCCTTTTATAGTTTGTGCCAAATTGTGACTAAAGATTTAACTAACAAAATGTTAATGCATGTCAAGAAAAATTATCTCATTGGATTCGTCTTTGAACATAGTTTTGAAAAATATAATGTTTGGTGACATGCGTGAACATTTTCTTAGTTTAATCTATGGTCAAAATTTGGCACGAAATACAATGGGGACCAAAATTTGGCATCACTGTAACTAGTACTCCATCCGTCAATTTATAAGTTGTTCTTACCTTTTCCATCAACTTCGTGCAACGCGCGGGAATCTTGCTAGAAACACTAGAATATGTCTATATAATCCGTATGTGATAGTCCATTTGAAATCTCAAAAAATACAAATATTTAGGTACGGAGGGAGTAATATATTAGGAGTATATCAAAACAATAGTGATTTCTTTCAATTTTGTGAACAAATACTACTATTCTACTACTTTGGATCCGTCATAGCGCACGGGCACATTGCTAGTAAAAGGAAAAGGCCTGCCACGTTAAGGCCGCACCCCACACGCCTGGAATCGAGAGTACAACACGGCCCGTCCAGCACGACACATAGCTTAGGGAAGGCGTGTTGCCTAGCAAAGGGCGAGCTTGAAGCAAGCGTTAGGCGTGCCGATCTAGCCAGGCTATAGAAATTACCCTTGAGTTGACGTTCCATGCCTCAAAACTGGATGTACAACTACGAAAATCCTGCTAGGTTGGGCGGGCCAGGGCACGTGTTGGCCCTCACATAGCTCCGCCCCTGTGCCTAGCGTTTTCACTTTCATGTGGGACCGCCCGTTGAGCAAACCGACACCCTGCCCGCCGCCGGGTTGGAAAACAGAAACAAGGGGAAGATCTAGCTGTAGCACGGAAGCCAAGAAATTTTGTGTCAGACGGGGCTCGTTGATAGAGTAGGAGCATTCCGTATTAGTACCACTCCTACCAAGTTTGTACTCCTAATACTATTATATTACTAGTACTACCACTATACAACTAGTAGATACGTGCACGGCACAACATCGTAGGAACAAAAAACGGGAAGATCTTGTTTTGGGTGATTTATCTTTTTATTTTCAATCAACGTAGTATGAATAATATGATGTGGGGGGCACCCATGAAGCTTATGTGGCTTGGTTGCATGGCTACGGAAGGTTAGAGAAAGATAAATAGATAATGTGTTTAGAGTGCACTCCACTAAATAGATATACTTTGGATCCATTGCAACGGACCGGCACATCTATATCTATACCCCCTATATAGTGTGTGAAAAACTTTGAAAGTTGGTCGTTGGATGAAGCCAATCCGACGGTACAATGATGGCAAATCCGAGATCTACTAGCCATTAGATATCATCCACCAGATTCTGCCACATGTATAATCTAGAAGACTCCATGGTTGAACTTAATTCATGACTAAATTTGCCACAACTAAGCTCAGGCAAAGTTATTAATAAGTTCTTCAAAATGAGAGCCACAAGTTGGCAAGCCTAAGGGAATCTTGCCACATTTTGTGTTTGTATGTCATGTGGGGCCAGTGTGGCTTGCCTAAGGTGTGGCTTGAACAAAACACTCACCTAATAAGTTAATCAAACTTGCCTAACCTTACATTCCACCAAATTCTGCCACAAGTTGGCAAGCCTAAGGGAATCTTGCCACATTTTTTGTGTGTATGTCATGTGGGGCCAGTGTGGCTTGCCTAAGGTGTGGCTTGAACCAAACACTCACCTAAGTTAATCAAACTTGCCTAACCTTACATTCCACCAAATTTTGCCACAAATTGGCAAGCCTAAGGGAATCTTGCCACATTTTTTGTGTGTATGTCATGTGGGGCCAGTGTGGCTTGCCTAAGGTGTGGCTTGAACCAAACACTCACCTAAGTTAATCAAACTTGCCTAACCTTACATTCCACCAAATTTTGCCACATGTTAGAATCCAGAAAACTACACATGTAGAAGCATAATGCACAAACCACGAGAATCTCATGCGTGCAATGCACGTGTACCTTCCTACTAGTACTAGTAGTAGTAAGAAACAAATTCCAGTTTTGGCATGAGCTCAGATCGGGAGCACCACAAGGCCTGCCGCAGGAGTTACATTTTCCTCTCGGGGCCCACGGGACTGAACTTCAGTGGCTTAGTGCCCGGCCTATGAGTCAATGACATGTGGGCCTTAAATGCGGCTGGCCCACATGTCATTCTCATGGTGGTGGCGTGGTTCGCGACTCACTCGTTCGAGATGAACCGGCCGGTGGTGGCGTGGCCGTGGCGAGGTACCACACGGGCGTCGAGGCGTTCTGGCGTAGATGGCCACACGGCGGGATTTAACAATCCTACCATTACATCATCGACATGTGGGACCCCTAAGCATGGGTCCCACCTGTCAGCGAAGGAAAGGCAGGGCAAGGCAGTGATAGCCACGTCAGAGGTCCATGTCCACGTCGGGGGACGTCGTGCCGTGGGTTGGAGCGGCATCGTGGGAATCGCGTGTGGGTGTGGCAGTGGTAGAAACAAGAAACGTGATGGTCGTCGTGGTTCAACTTCCATGGACAAGTTGTCGTGTCTGCTGACACATGTATATCAAAACTAGAGTGTTTATATTTCAAGCACATGAACAAGTATTATTCTACTAGTTTGGATCCATTGCAACGCACGGGCCAGCACATTGGTAGTAGTAGTGTCCATCTCTATCTCTAGAGGCCTTCCCTCGTTCATACTTTTCCCTCACAAGATAAACTACTCATACAAATGCATCTTGATGTTCCGTGGAGCGCACGAGGATGTTTCCTTGGGGGTCTCTCCAGCGCGGCGTGGCCGTAGTTGCAAGTTGACGCCCCTTGAGATGCCGACGTCGAGGGGCACTCGGATTTCCTCCGATGAGCAGGTAAGATGAGTTTGATCACGTAGTAAATGCATTCTAAAGACTACTTCCGTGTCCATTTCCTAATTCCCCCCTGCCCACTGTTTCACGTGCTATGCTCGGTGCGAGTGGAGATTGGCTTGCATATGTACGGGCGGGTACCAACATCAATTTGCACAACATTTACAACGATGACACCGTTCCCGTAGAACCTTTGTCCAACATTGGGATCAGCCATGCAACGGGCCACCGCATGAATTGGTACGATGGAACCACTGTGAGATTGAATAAAAGATAGCACGAACCTTGCACATGGCGGTCAAAGGCGGACCATGCTGTTCATGCGGCCGATTCTTGTCGTCTGCAGTAGGAAGACGTTGTGCTCCTTTCTAACCGCATCTTCAAGGTGACAAACCAGGGACTTATTTTGTATGGGACACATCCTATGATATACTCCCTCTCTCCCGGTTTATTTGTTTTGAATCTTTTCGTTTTATAAGTTTCAAATTCAAATTTAGAGCTCCCCATCACATGTTGAGATTACAATGTCCATTAAATCGCTATGCGTGCATGTATAGTAAAGAAACAAATCTCGAGTTTGGCACGAGTTAGTTCGTACTTGAGCACCACAAGCCACTGGCGCAGGAGTTACATTTCCTCTCGGGGCCGTCGGGGACTGAGCTTGGCTTACTACAACTACCTTTCAGTCAATAACATGTGGACCCGATAGGTGAATGGTCCACATGTAATGCTCCCGAAGGCAGAGGGGCAGTGGGGCCAAGAGGGGTGAGCCGCAGGTCGGGGGACGTGTGGTTTCATGGATTCGAGCGGCGTCGTGGGAATCGTGGGTGGCTGTGGTAGAAACTTGATGCTCACCGCATTTTAGGTGGCCCACATGTCATGCACACAAAGGCAGAGGGGCGGTGCGGCCGAGAGGGGTGAGGCGCATGTTGGGGGGCGTGGTGCCGTGGGTTGGAGAGGCGTCGTGGGAATCGCGAGATGAAACGTGATGGTCGCTGAGGGAGTTCCGGACTAGGGGGTGTCCGGATAGCCGAACTATCATCATCGGCCGGACTCCAAGACTATGAAGATAGAAGATTGAAGACTTCGTCCCGTGTCCGGATGGGACTTTCCTTGGCGTGGAAGGCAAGCTTGGCGATACGGATATGTAGATCTCCCACCTTTGTAACCGACTTTGTGTAACCCTAGCCCTCTCCGGTGCCTATATAAACCGGACGGCTGTAGTCTATAGGACGAACAACAATCATAACATAGGCTAGCTTCTAGGGTTTAGCCTCTTTGATCTCGTGGTAGATCCACTCTTGTAACACACATCATCAATATTAATCAAGCAGGACGTAGGGTTTTACCTCCATCAAGAGGGCCCGAACCTGGGTAAAACATCGTGTCCCTTGTCTCCTGTTACCATCTCGCCTAGACGCACAGTTCGGGACCCCCTACGAGATCCGCCGGTTTTGACACCGACATTGGTGCTTTCATTGAGAGTTCCTGCGTATGCGTCACCAACAGGCCCGATGGCTCCTTTGATCATCAACAACGACGCGGTCCAGGGTGAGACCTTTCTCCCGGACAGATCTTCGTGTTCGGGCGGCTTTGCACCGCGGGCCAATTAAGCAGCCATCTGGAGCAGATCGAAAGCTACGCCCCTGACCGTCAGGTCAGATTTGGAAGTTTAAACTATACGGCCGATATCCGCGGAGACTTGATCTTCGACGGATTCGAGCCGCAGCCGAGCGCGCCGCACTATCTCGATGGGCATGATCTAGCTCTACAGCCGAACAGTGCCCTGGAGGCCGCACCAGAATCCGCTCCGACCCTTAATCCGGAGCCGGATTCCCCGATCGAGGACGAGTGGTTGGACACCGCCTTGGGGGCTTTAATCTCTACGGCGATCGAGCCGAACTCCATCCCTGTCCTTTGCAAAGACCTCGACTCCAGGGTGCCGGACTCCTCTCCGGACTCCGAACCCTCCGCGCCCTTGCCAATCGAATCCGATTGGGCGCCCGTTATGGAGTTCACGACCGCGGACATCTTTCAGCACTCGCTCTTTGGCGACATCCTGAATTCACTAAAGTCTCTCTCTTTATCCGGAGAGCCCTGGCCGGACTACGAATAGGAAGGTTGGGATGCGGAAGATGAAGAAACTCAATGCCCACCCACCACCCACTTCATAGCCACTGTCGAAAGCTTACACGACGTGCTCGATTTCGACTCAAGACATCGACGGTATGGGCGGCGATGTAGGAGACAACAATGAACCAGCACCTATAGGATGCTGGACAACCTCATCCCATGATGTATACATGGTGGATACACCTAAAGGAAATGAAGACGAGGAACAACGGGACGCCACGAAGGATAAATCCCTCGAAAAGCAGTCAAAACGGCAACGCAAACGCCGAACAAAGTCCCGCCTCAACAAAGACCCAGCCATAGAGCAGGGCGAACCGATGGAAAACGAACAAGCTATCGAGCAATCGTCCGAACAAGACAACTTGGATAAACAATCTGTCCCCGGCGAAGACTATAGTTCGGACGACCTCTAGGCGGACAAACCATTGGAGCAAAATGACCTCCAGAAAAGGCTCGCCGCCACTTGGCGTAGCCTGAAAAGCGAAGCGGAAGCTCAAAACAGCGGAAGATGCACTCGAGATTAGATGGAGCAAAGTATTCAGCACCGCAGATAAGTATGGCGACGATCGCCCGAACAAAGAGCTACCCAAAAGAAAGCTACTGCCCGAATTCGACGAGGAGGCCTTAGAGCCCCCACAATTAAAAAGCAAGAAGGCCACCCGGTCGGATGGACGACCTCACGGCAAAAAGAGAGCGGCAAATGATGCCGCACACAAGCCAATATGTGATCCGCCTAAGGATTCACATCAAAAGGATGGCCCAGTTAGGTCCATCTATGGGCCAAGAAAGCACGCTCGTCAAAGCAATGCAACACGCCAAAATTCCGTAAACCACAGCACACCCAAATATAGGGGCTCCGCACACCCCCTATGTTTCACCGATGAGGTGCTGGATCATGAATTTCCAGCGGGATTCAAACCCGTAAACATAGAGGCATACGACGGAACTACAGACCACAGAGTGCGGATTGAGGATTACATCCTCCACATACACATGGCTAGAGGAGATGATCTCCACGCCGTAAAATACTTACCCTTAAACTCAAAGGGCTAGCTCGGCATTGGCTTAAGAGCCTCCCGAAAATACCATTGGAAGCTGGGAAGAGCTCGAGGATGCATTTGGGCAAATTTCCGGGGACCTCGTCCGCCCTCCGGACGCAGACGATCTAAGTCACATAACTCAACAGCCCGGAGAGTCAGCCCGAAATTCTGGAACAGGTTCCTTACTAAAAGAACCAAATAGTCGATCGTCCGGACGCGAAGCCTTAGCAGCTTTCAAACACAACGTCCGAGGGCAGATGGCTCGCCAGAAACCACGGCCAAGAAAAGCCAAGAACAATGGCCGCATTAACAAGCCTCATGACCCGCTTTTGCGCGGGAAGACAAATGGCTGGCTAGATGCAAAGACCAAATAATTCGAGTACATCCAAAATCAGGGATGGAAATGGGAAATCACGATGGAGAAAAGATCAGCGCTGGAATAAGGAAAATGGCCCAAATAGTACGGCGGTCAACGCCGGATTCAAAAGCTCTCGGTCGAACAACAAAACACTGCCCCTAAAGGATAACAGTGATGAGCTATCCAACCTAAACAAGATTACGGATAGACTGTGTCAAATACATGGTACCTCCGGAAGCACGCAAACCATACCCACAGAGATTGTTGGGTCTTCAAGCGATCCGGCCGACTTAACGCCCGAACACAAGGGGCTCGACACACCAAGTGAAAGTGACGAAACCCAAAAGCAGCACTCCGGAAAACAAAAGACTTTCCCACTAGAAGTCAAAACAGCGAACTCACTTCATGTGATAACACACAGCACGGCACCTGCCATACCAGGACACCGTCCGCACAATGGGGATAGAACCTACCAAAATTCGCTATAGCAGCACTTCCTTTAAAGGAATGACGCCAGGCCTTCTTTGTTATACAGGCTCTGTACCACTAGAGGTTGTGTTCGGTTCATCCGACAACCCCCGTCGCGGAAAGCTCACTCCCCATCGCTCCATTCAGCAGTAGCCCTTAAGCACTACTGAGGCGTACAACTTTCGCCCGCTTTAATGCAATACCACATTATGCATCTCTAACACTTAAAATGCCCGGTCCACGCGGCATCATCTCGTTAAAAGGAAGTATTAAGTGTCACTTGAGCACGGAAGAACGGGAGACCGCCTTGACAGCCCCACAGCTATCCGGCTCTGCTAGGCAAAGAACTGAACCGGTCATTCAAACCCCGGACTCGGCTAGACGAAGTCAGCGCCTACTAGCGGCATACCCCCATACGAGGGGCCGCATACATGTATAACAAGAGACAATAAAGCTCAATTTTATTTAATTCTTCGAACCGTACTCTGTTTATTTAATATTAAGTACACCTTTCGCACGACCCTTTTTCTTTCAAACTAAGTTCCTCTCTTTTTACAGATGAACAACGTGCTACACCCGTCCAGGATACAGCACAACGGAGGCACAGGCGCAGACGTGCAGTAGGGACCCGTTGCAAGGATTCTTTTCAGATTAAGACCCTGCGTAAACCTTTTTTCACTGTCTCTTGTTGATATATATCCCCCCGGTTCCTTAATATAACCGAGGAGGAGGCTGGTGCTTTGGCATTGGCCGCACAGAATTTTTCTTGCGTACCCTAGACACTGTGGGCTTAGGGCATTATTCTGCCCATTTTCATAAAGACCGAATACCTTAGGGAGTATTCGGCGTCTCGAGTTAGGCCTTATATGCATCAGCTCCGAATCATGTCTTTGGTCAAATGTTGGGTTGCTCGGCTCTGTGTTTTGCTGCCTTACGTTCCGTTTTCACGGCTAACGCGGCACCAGGAGAACTACTGCGATTGTGCCCCGGTTCGGCCGGGCGAGCACCTCAGTAGAGAAAGCCGAAAACTGACTGTCATGATATAGCGAGAGACTGGTCAACCACTCGATGACTCACAGGAATGTTTAGGATTCCTCCGCATTAACGAAGGACCGGTTTTTGGTCAGGCACATACGCACCCCGAATTCGGGAGAGTGCGGTGCCCCCAGGGCTATATAGTAGCCCCACCCTCGAACTCCTATGGCTAAGTGAAAGTGATAAAGCATTATAGTCCGGTTGCCTGGTTTGCTACGCTATCACCTCCTTAACAGGACCAAGACGTTGGATTAAGTGTGAAAAGGTGCTTTTTTTTGCAAACACCCCCGCACTATGTGTGTGGGGGCTAAAACCAAGGACTGCCATCTTTCAGGTTATATACACATATACATAAACGGCCGCACAGGGAGTAGTTTACTACTTGAACGCACAAGTATAAAAAGCACTTATATTACATTGAAACATTGTTTTCACAAATCATACATGTCATTTAAACATAATATCCTTCGAAACCTGCGTCTCTATTAAACGAGCGCCCGGCAGGACTTCTTCAAAGTAGTGCTCGGCAGGTACTCGGCCTCTGTCCGAATCCTGGGATGCAACGTCAGTGGCCTTCATCTCTGACCAGTATGTCTTGACACGGGCAAGAGCCATCCGCGCTCCCTCAATACACTCGATGGCTTCATTGCGTCGATACGCGGCACCGCACCAAGAAACTGATGCACTAAACCAAAATAGCTCTTCGGCTGGGGTCCGTCCGGCCACAAGTGAGTCAAGACATGCTTCATGGCAAATCCTGACAATCGATTCAGCTCGGCCCATTCGGCGAACCGATCGGTCGTGGCGAAGGACGCTCGGCTATGGAATTGCGACCAATATAGCTCTTCCCTTCATGCCCCTTCCGCCCCGGAAGTGCTCAACTGCGTCCTGGCGCTTCGCCGCCAAGTCCGAGATAAGCATCCTCTGAACTCCACAATTTATCCAATTGAGCATACTTTGGATCTCAGTATATTTCCTCCGCAGCGAAAGCGGTTTTCCAGCCGCAATTGCCCCGGCCTGACTCAGCTCCTCCTTGGCAGCTCTCAAAGCCGATTGGGCATTCTTGGATTCGGCGGCGGCCTTCTTTAGGTCCTCTTGTTCCGCTTGACGTTCCTTTTCAAGAACCGCGCAACGATCGGTAGTATTCCTTACCTTTTTGGCCATATCGGCCATCTCCTCTTTGCTTCGGCAGTGAGCAGCCCGTTCAGCTTCTAGCTCCTCGACCGCCTTTACAGTGGCCGCATTACTAATTCTGGCTTGCTCTTTCGCTCGGGCGAGTTCTGCCCGCAGCTCCTCCACGGCAGCGGCACCATCTGCATTAAGCATACAAACAGTAAGACATGGGTGTCAAGCTCCCTTACCAGGTGTCCGTGATAGAGGTCGCATACCTTGTGACTCGTCAAACCGTTTATTGACCAGCGCGATGTCCGCATCCGCCTCGTCAAGTTTCCGCTTTAGTTCAGCATATTCAGCAGTCCGGCTGGCCTCCGGACGGCCCGCCACCTGTTCAGGAGCGGCGATATGTTATAACTGAGAATTTGATCCTCGGCACATTGTCAATTTTGACAATATACCAAGTCTCGTGGGCTACTATCTATACAGTATGCATTTTATATGCATAATCGCCGAAGGTATATAATTTTGCGTACCTCAAACCCCGTCAAGAAGCTTCGACGGCTTAATGCAATCCGCTCTCCGCGGATGCAATTCTTTCAATCACCGTACCCATTAGAGCACGGTGATCCTCTGAAAATAACCGCCGCCCGGCAGATCCTTCAGCTCCTCCGACCGCACGCCACTTGGCGCCGGATCTTCCGGCCCCGCCGGACTTGGGGGAACCCTCCGCGACGACACCTCCGGGTCATCCGCCGCACATGAGGGTGCGACAGGTGGAGGCGTTGCGCTCTCCATCATTTCCGGAAGAAGATCCCCCGAAGACGAGCTCACGAGAAGGGCTGAAGTCCGAACTACAAGGTACAATTTCGGTTATCCTCATGAATAAATACAGGGATGTTCCTTATTTACAAGACCCCTTCTTTTTACTTACGGCTGGCTGGAGGGCTGATCCCCTTGGGGAAATAACACGGCTGGGTTACTTCCCAGCGCCGGACTCTCTGCCGAAGATTCCTTCCCCCTCTTTGAGGCCTTGACCTCCGGATCTTCCGAAGTGGCCCTCTTCTCTCCTCGAAAGGTGGGACTCTTAATCCCTCCTTCCTTGATATCCTCCTTCGCAGAGGCGGTTGCTTCCCCGCTCCCCCCTTCGCCTTCTTCAAAAGGCGCGACCTTCAACATCTTGGTCAACATGGGATCCGGCGTGGTCTCTGGGAGGGGAGCCGGACACCTTATTAACTTTGCCTTGGCTATCCACTCCTGTTCAAGAAACGGCTCCTTTAAAGGGCATATATATGAAATAAATGAATGAACAACTTATGTCAGTTACGGACTACTTACTTGAGTATCTGGGCGATTGCAGCTTAGTCCTGCGTCCTTGGTCAAGTCCGGACACTTCTCTTGTGATCCGAAGAACAGTTTATACATCTCCACGGGCGTCGTGCCCATAAAATTTTGGAGAGCCTGTGGCCCCTCCGGATTGAATTCCCACAGAGGAGGGGGGGCGACGCCAGGTGGCTGAAGGCGCCGGATCACCATAACCTGCGCCCATCGCAACCAGATTGATCCTCGCTTCTGGAGATCTCGAATACGGCCCTGCAGCAGGGGAACGTCCTTGGACGGCCCCCAATCGAGCCCCTTGTTGACCCATGATGCCAGCCGTTGTGGTGGACCTGAGCGGAAGGCAGGGAGCGCCGCCCACTTGGTGCCCCTGGGAGCGGTGATATAAAACCACTCCCGTTGCCAAACAAGCTCCTCTTGAAAAGAGCCCTCGGGCCACGGAGCATCAGCACATTTGCTTATGACCGCCCCTCCGCACTCCGCTTGCTGCCCCTTGATCATCTTTGGCTCCACCTTGAAGGTCTTGAGCCACAATCCAAAGTGGGGGTAATATGGAGGAAGGCCTCACATATGACAATGAATGACGAGATATGGAGGATGGACTCAATTCAAGTCATGGAAATCAAGCCCATAATAAAACATGAGCCCCCGCACAAAGGGGTCCGTCGGAAGCCTAAACCCCAAAGGAAGTGGGACACGAACACCACGTTCTCACCGGGCTCAGAGTGGGAATGACCTGCCCCGAGCAGCAGCCTATCTGCGAGATCTCGCCCGGTCGAGATACACTGGCGTCTCGTAGCTTTAGCACATCTTCTTACGTGACGGAGGAAGACATCCATCGGCCCGTGCTGGTCGGAGCCGGACATCGCCGAAAGTCCGGCGCTGAATCTGAAGCTTTGGGTGTTGGAACTCGAAACGCGAGGCGAACTCGATGGAGGGTGTAAAGAAGAAGAGGGCCTTGGTCTCATCATAAAGAGCTTGAATACCAAGAGCCTACCCCGTGGTCGATTAGGACTCACCATTGATAGAGAAGGCAGGCCAACGGGCATGGTTGGGTTACCCACGTCCGCATTGATGAGAATCCCGGAATAAGGGGGCACGATCTACGCTTTGATAAGACGTGCCAAGGAAACCGCCTCGCTAAACACGCTGAGGTGGAACAATAAAAAACGATTCATATAAAGGCCTGGCCGTGGTGTGATGTCACACCGCGGAATACGTCAGCAGATCCGTGCAAAAATTATTCTCTACGGTGTTATGTGGAACTTGTTTTGCGAGCGGACACTATCCTTGTGTTCAAAACCTTCTATGAAGTATTCGGAGGAGGAACCCGCCTCGCAATACCGAAGACAATCAACGCGCCGGACTCATCGTCATTGAAGCCTGGTTCAGGGGCTACTGAGGGAGTTCCGGACTAGGGGGTGTCCGGATAGCCGAACTATCATCATCGGCGGACTCCAAGACTATGAAGATAGAAGATTGAAGACTTGTCCCGTGTCCGGATGGGACTTTCCTTGGCGTGGAAGGCAAGCTTGGCGATACGGATATGTAGATCTCCTACCTTTGTAACCGACTTTGTGTAACCCTAGCCCTCTTCGGTGCCTATATAAACCGGACGGCTGTAGTCCATAGGACGAACAACAATCATACCATAGGCTAGCTTCTAGGGTTTAGCCTCTTTAATCTCGTGGTAGATCCACTCTTGTAACACACATCATCAATATTAATCAAGCAGGACGTAGGGTTTTACCTCCATCAAGAGGGCCCGAACCTGGGTAAAACATCGTGTCCCTTGTCTCCTGTTACCATCCGCCTAGACGCACAGTTCGGGACCCCCTACCCGAGATCCGCCGGTTTTGACACCGACAGTCGCCGTAGTTGAACTTCCATGGACAAGTTGTCATGTCTACGGGCACATGCACTGTATACCGATCACTGGAAGGAGTAGCAGAGAAAGCTATATATGCGGATAAATAGTTCCTTATAGTCAAGCGGACCCACGCTACTACTCTGTTCCAAAGACATGCACACCATCGAAATAGTCCATCTATATCAATATACACCGAGAGGGAATAATTTTTTTACAAGAGAGGAAATAGTTCATCCATCCATAATGCCCTCCTACTGGTGCAGCGTTTTCTTCTTCTTCTTCTTCTTCTTCTTCTTCTTCTTCTTTTTGTTCTCATTCTCTATGGGAGACGGCTTTGCAACAAGCTCTTTGGACCTTGCAGCTATCTCGAAACTCACACGGGCATCGAGGGCAGCATATTTTATCCGCTCGTATGTCAAGGGATAATTCTCCCATCCAGACGACCTTAATGCCACCGTCTCGTCACCCTTCTGAAGATTTCTATCGAGCACAAAATTTGCTACGTCGAATAGGGATGGTGTCTGTTTAGCACAATCTTCCTACAGGAATTTTAATTCTGGTTTGTAGGTCAGCGATGCTTTTCAAATTAAAGTTGTACGGCTCCAGCTTCTGTTTGTCCCCTTCGATGGCTGCCCCACAGAAGTATACGTCCTCTCGAGACAAGAAATCATGAAGCTCACCTGGTATGGAGGGCGAGTGTATGATGTGGTACACCAAAACATCATCTTCGAGGCACGAAGGACGGCAATGGCGCCTTGGATCTTCCCAGGCACGCTCCGTGTACTCTGCGTCGAGACCGATGACCCTCGCCTCTACCTTTTTGAGGGAGTTGGATACATTGTTGATCCACTGCCGAACAACCCTTGGGTGGACGGTGACGGTGGCAACTATGCGCATCGAGCCTTCGACGAGGACATGTTGGACGCTAAAAACCTGCATCTCGATCTCTTTCGCCATTTGGAACTGCTGGAACGGAGGGCTATGGTTTGGAGAATTAGGATTAGATGGCTAGTCTAATTGAAGTAGTAGATGATTATTTAAAGAGGTTAAAACAATGTGAACGCAGTGGGGTTTGGATGCAAATGAAGACGAAGGGGAGGTGAAGAAGCCGAGGCGAATCGGTCCAGATGGAGAAGTAAATGGGAGAAGTGGCGTGCAGGCAGTTGATTAGATGGCTAGGTAGACTAAACGAAAAGGCTATGCGGGTAGACTGAGGAGTCGTACATGTTCGTGTACGTGCCCATCCTTCCTGATAGGTGGGACCTATGCAAACAGATAAAAAAATGTGTCGTAGCTTTTTTTTTGAGCCCGTGAGTGGGAGACACAACATTCTCTGGTTAAGGAATACTCCCTCCGTTTAGGTGAGTATAAGTCACCTTATGAAAATCAGGTTTTCCCAAAACCTTTAGGCGTGGAGCATTAACTTCCTGCTCGATCCCCTCCCATCCTCGCTAGCCAGTGTTCTCTTCCTCTGCTGCCGCGTTCTACCTTTCCATTTTTCCTCTTCTCAACTGTGGAACGATCTGCATGCCGTCCGTGATGCACCAGAACGACCACTACATGCATCATGGCAGGGCGTTGATTGGGCATGCACGAGAATTTGGTTCTGCTCGCAATATGGATGATACCTGAACGATGAAGTGAACAGGCATGCTAGCACGGGAGACCTATTTCCGCTATACAATACTGGAGTACTCATGTTCCTACTAGTAGTAGTAGTAGTAGTACAACTGTGGTACACTTGATGGTCAAAATATTATTCATCCGGTCCTCACAGTGAAACCCTGCGCCTGACACTAGTCCAGGCAAGGCGGCGTGTTCGGGTTACCAAAGTCAGCCTCACCACATGCCTTTGTGCGATCTGTCACCGCTTGTTGTACAACACATTGGCGCCGCCTCGTCTCCCTCTCGCTCCCATAGCATCACCGCATCTCCATCTCCTTCTCCGTCTCCGTCTCCGTCTCCATCTCACTGTGCCCCCGTGTACCGTCGCCTCACTCGCCTCCCCAATACCACTATTCCCTCGCTAGCCGCTCCAGCACCGACATCCTTCTCCCCCGTAAATCAAGCCCCCTTCCAAACTCCACCATGGCTGAACGCGAACCGCGCAGCATCCATATGAGCCGCAATTGGAGAAATCTCCCCTGTGACATCCTCGACCTCTGTTGTTCGTGTATGGATATGTTGACCGCCCTGCGGCTGGCTGCATGCTCGAGGGACATGCACACGGCCATCGTCGAAGCGAGGCCTAAGCTTTTCAAGACACCACCTTGCTGCTATCTGGTCTTGCGAGATTGGCTCACCATGATACGGAGGCGTGCATGATGCCCCTCGACTTCAATCCGATCTCCATTAGCCGAAACTTCTTTGCATGTATGTAGTGTGTCGCCGTACATCATTTCCCTCGACATCGATCCGATCACCATCGCCCGAAACTTCTTGGCAGGTATGTACTGGGTCAGCATGAACTCCCACTGGATGGCTGCCTTCAGAGAAGACGCAAAAAAGTTAGTGCTCGTGAACTTCCAGATCTCCCATGAGATTATCCTTCCTCCTTGGATTATATAGAGTATTACCATCGCGGTCCAAGTCATCTAGATTACTACGTCAGTTGGACGGACCTTGTTTTGCAGAAGATTGTAATCTGCCAAGTACCCACACGACATGCGAATTACGCAGACTTCAAGCTAATTGCCTTGTTCGACCGCGGACTCGCCTATCTTTACGCCTGTGCCTTCTTTAGCTGGAGACAACTCGGCTCGCATTGGATCATCGTCAAAGCTGATACACACTTCTGTGATGCTATTGAACACAATGGCATCATCTACGCGATCGACAAAGCAGATGGCACCACGTATTGCTGGTACGGCGCGTGTAAGTTGTTTCCATCTCATGTTAATGATGACGCCATGACACTGCTTGAACTTTTTTTGATGATTGGCATATCCCTGTTTGAGCAGAATTTGAGTAGAACTATGACAATATATTAGAGACGCCGTAAATCAGCTATATTTGAAATGAGTTAATTCATGCGATTGTGACCATGTCATTACAGCCAATTTGTACCCTGAATAATCAAACGGTTAGGAATATTGGATATTATCCTTATTTTACAGTAATCTATATACTACTACTAAATATGAGTGTGTATCAATGGCCATGTTAGTTTCCTCATTTTCATGATGTAGAAACATGCACCACACTGTTGGTTTCATCTAACCATACATTAGGGAAGTAAATGTGCATATGGAGAACTCTATATTTGGAAGTACTGAAATCCTGCAATGCTTACCATGTGTACATACCTATATTCGTCCTTCAAAGCAATCAATGACTAGAATAATATTCTCACAAAAATTTGCCCACGTAACACGAGTATATAACAATGCATGGTCTGTTAGTTACCTTGAAGAATTTGTTTGTGAGGATGTAACATGATTACATAACATGCATGACATGGTAGTTTCCTGTGAAGAATCGATTGCGAGATAACATGAGTATAACCATGCATGGCACTTCTATATTTTCGAACCCAGTATACATTTCCCTGTATTTTCCTCCCAGTTCCAACAGGGACATATCAATGTTGTTTCTTGCATTATCCTACTCATACCCTGAACAATGTTGATCTTACATTAACAATGCCTGTCCTTTTTGATATGATGCAGTGTCCCTACAATTACTGCCCTTTGTAATTACACCACCTTCGCCAAAAACAGGGAAGCACAACTGGTTCCTCGCTCGATCAGACGACGGCAAAAGACTGATGATCATTCGGACACATGAGCTAGAAAAGTTATATTGCAAAAACCCCACTATATATAAGCATCGTGTAATACGTGAGTATCCGGACAGTGGCTATTACGTCTATGAGCAGGATACCAGCTTGTTGGGGCCTTTAGGATTTTTTAGTTGGAGGCGGGTAAACAGCCTTGGTTCACACTCTCTGTTTCTCGGACTCAATTATCTGATTAACCAGGAGATCACCGTTGGCAAGGACCTTGATGGCAGAGAGGCTCTGTTTGCTATGGAAAACTGTGTCTACACGGCGAGCCCTAGGAGTTCGGGAGCATACTCCCCTGATTGTCAACGATACAGCCTGCAGCCAAAAGAAGGTGAGAATGACAAAGGCATCTGATTTAACTTTGATCCTTGGATGTCTCAATTACGACAGGCAGTGATGTGGTTCAAGCCTTGAGGTTGATAGGTAATTGGGCTGTTGCATCGAAAGGGTGGAGTACTGGTGTCTCCGGATCACTGGTCGCTGAAGCGGGGCTGCAAATTATGATGGTGTTGGATCATCTCTTCGAATGACTTTGTTGTCTTTGTTGCTGGTTCTGGATGGGTAGTTCTTTCTTTTGTTATGCATATTCCTTGTCATTTGGTCATCCTCGTCTATGTCACTCTTTCTATGTAATAGTTGCTTCTGTTTAGAATGTCATTCTCGTCTGGATCACGAGAGTCTGAGCGCTGCAGATCGGTACATTTTGGTGGTGTAGCAAGACTTCTTATGAACTATCATGTCTTGCTGTTTATGTCAGTAGTAGTCATTAGTCAGTGTTTGAATGTTGTATATATCGTTGTTTCGAACTGTTTATTGTCTCGAACTACTGGTGGGCTAAATGAGGGCATCACCATTTTCCAGTGTTCAGAGTATATCTCCTTTTTTCAAGTTATATAATTTGAGCTCACTGTCTTTTCGATGATGTACACTTGTTTGGGCCAGTGAGGTGTCGTTGAATATGGGCCGAGTAGTAACGCAATGCCAAACAAGTCAATTATGACTCTCGGGCGGGCTCTCAAAGATCCTGAAAAAAGCGGTCGGGCTCTCCAAAAAAGAAAGAATAAGGACTCTTAGGCCGACATGTCGGCGCCACCGGTTTTTTTGTGTGCTTGCGCGCCGAGAGCATATTGGCGCGTGCTCGAAATTCATGCTACCTTTTCATCCCTAGTCTCCCGCCCCTCCCCCACCTCTGGAATCTCGATTCCTACTCAAGTTCCCCCCAAATCCCCCTCTGATTCTCCCTGTACTCAAGCGCACTATCATGTCGCCGGTCAACGCGGATCTCCGAGCTGGAGATCCTGAGGTTCGTCCTGCCTTCGGTCGCTGCGTGTTGTCGCTCAATAGTGGCATGGCGGCGCTTGACGACCAGTTTGCCGGCAAAGTGCTGATGGTAACCATCAACGGTGACCGGCCTCCCGTCTCGCCGGACGACCTTGTCAAAGCTCTTGGCATTGCGCACGGCATCCAAATAAGTGACTTGCTCGTCGAAGTCTGTCCGCCACTGGCTGATTTCTTCGTCAGGTTTCGAACAACTTTCAACTGCATTCGTGTGTTCGAATCTTCCCGGCGTTTGTTCTGCGATGGCGCGCTGGTGAGCTTTGGTCGGTGGCACCGGGGCGGGGCTCGGTGCCCTCCGAGCTTGAGTTTTTAACAAAGCTTACCTTCCATGGCATGCCTCGGCGTGCTTGGAACAGCGAGTCCATGAACGAGCTTATCAACGACCTTGGAGGTGAGCTCGTAAGTATGTTTGTTCCTCCGCATACCTGGGCTCGGCGCTTATGGCATGGATGAAGAAGCCGTCCACCATACCGAAGGTGATTGGTGTTGAGATACCGGTGCAGGAACCGGGGTTGTACTATTTGTCGCCACCAAGGCCGCCACGGACCATGTTAGGGATGTATCTGTATCGAGTGTTCGTGCATGTCGAAGAAGTGGTCAATTCATCAATCGAAGTCCTGCCGCTGGTGCCAGGGTCCGTCGACGACGTCCATTACAGGAGTCAACATCAGACTTTCCCCGTGTTGCTCGGAATGATGGATGGCACAGGGCCTACTCCATCGCGCGGCAGAGGCCACTGCTTCTTTGGGAGAAGAGGCAAGGCCGGCTGCCTGGATGTGCTCTAATTTGAGGTAACAACTGAATCTTGTCAGATAGTACTAATTAAATCCGAGCTATGGGTCTGAAGCACTGATATGCCAGTACATTTGATTGTGACATGTTCTAATTTTGTACCTGAACTTTTTTTAGAAAGGGTTGTACGTCAACTTAATGTGCTAGAAGAATTTATTGTGTTGTCTGTCTGTTTTCTTTGCACAACATTCAAGATATTTCCCCGTCATTTATAAAGACGATGAACCGTTATGTACGACTTCGTTGGTTTCAACATAGCCCTTCCCGTAGCGATCCACTGCTTCCATCCTGATTGTGCCGCCTGCGTGAAATTTTTGTATGCAAGTTCAGTGTGCTATGATGTTCTATATGATTGTGTCAACTATATAAGTTTTTACTGAGCATCAGCAATGCATATGGCTGAAAAATGTATTTACGAGCATCGACCGATGGGTCTCTCTCTCTCACACACACACACACGTGCACACGCACAAGTGGGACCCGTTGAATTATTTATTTTCTTGTGACAGCTTTTAATTAGGTTCCACTGTAATCTAACTTTTTTCTTAAGTTATTAATTGAGCTCAGTGACTTCAATTTTTTTTACAAAAGCCTTGTTTGGGCCTTTCCGGCGTCCTTGAATGTGGGCTGAGTAACCATGTTAGGTTGTACTGTACTACACAGGCCCTTTTTTTCAACATCAGCAATGCAACTGGGCCGACAGTTGTACACAATATCCAGATCAACTTGTTATCCGCCCCGCTGGGCTGCAAAGTTTCCTAGCAGGTATGCATTAGGCTTAACAAGAAAATGGACTTTAAGAAATAATAAGTGGGATGTAATTATAATAACTGGGCAATTACTATGCACCAAACATGTAATTAGTTTGAAAAATATATTATTTTTGGAATTTAAATTTTTAATTTCATTACTTGTTGCGCGCGCAATATTTCGTTGGATTTTAACGTGATACAACTTTATTTTGAAATTATATTTAACCTGAATAGAAATTTCAGATAAAAATATTTGGGATCCCATCAAAATGTGGGAATATTTTTTTTGAATTCTGTTTTGAGCTGTTGTTTGAAATTATTAATCGGTGTCCTACCTAGAAGTTGGGCTGTACTTTTAACAAACCCGTAAATGGGTTGTAGTAAATTCCATTAGAATTGAAAAATGGGATGTACATTCTTACAAATCGCAAATGGGCTATATGTTCTCTGCCAAATCCGAGTTGTGGGCCTACTAAGGTGACGTGTAGCAAGGGCTTTGTCAACTTAGTCAATATAAACGATTCTAGCTGCAGTGATCGTACGATGTCCATCCAACGGCCGTAGTGCTTCTTTAACCTCTGGTCTTCTTGCTCCAGCCGCCCAAAGCAGCGCCGGTCGTGTCGCGTGCTCCTGCCTCCCGTGGCCGGCTGTGATGCCGCGGAGGCCTCACCGCCCCGTACTACTCCCACCGCTGGCCAGGCCATCCCTCTACTCACCCACACCCCCTGTTATTCTGCGGCGACGGCAGCCGAACCAGTGAACCCTCGTACTCCTCTCCGCGCGGGCTACCACTGCTGCGTCTTCCCCGGCTCCGTGTCGTCCCCTTCCTAGGCCTCGCCGTCGTCCAGACCACCGCCCTGGTGCTCTCGGTGCGGCATGGTCAACATGGTCAACGACCAACTTCCATCGGAAGAGTAGTGTACGTGGAGAGGCTCACAGCTGGGTCCAGGCGGCCGCAAGGAAGTGCCAAAATAATTATTCCTCCACCTGACAGCAGGGACCCACCGGACGGGCCACCTTATTTCGCGAAAAAACGTTTCCCCCTGACTGCTGGGACCCATCGGACGGGCCAGCGTATTTTGCGAAAAAAACATTCCCCGCGCTGTCATCTCGGACCCACCGGAAGTGCCTCCTTATTACGCACAAAAAAATGAATACTCCCCCTGCTAGCTGGGACCCACCATGGTGGGAGGCTGACTTGTGGGCCTACTAAGTTGGATCGACGGGGCTTTGTCAACTTTAGTCAATATGAACGATTCTAGCTCCAAAGTGATGACGATGGCCATCCAACAGCCATAGTGCTTCTTCAACCTCTGGTGTTCTTGCTCCAGCCGCCCAAAGCAGCGCCGGTCGTGCCGCATGCTCCTGCCTCCCGTGGCCGGCTGTGCTACCGCGGAGGCCTCACCGCCCCTACTATTCCCACCGCTAGCCAGGCCCTGCGGCGACGACAGCCTCACACCCTAGCCGAACCAGTGAACCCTCGTACTCCTCTCCGCGCGGGTTTCCACTGCCACGTCTTCCCCGGCTCCCCGTCGTCCCCTTCCTAGGCCTCGCCGTCGTCCACTACCGTGGTGCTCTCGGCGCGGCGTGGTCAATGTGGTCAACGACCGACTTCCATCGGAAGAGTACTGTACGTGGAGAGGCTGACAGCTGGGTCCACGGCAGCCGCAAGGAAGTGCCTCCTTATTACGCGGAAAATAATTATTCCTCCACCTGACAGCGGGGACCCACCGGACGGGCCACCAGTATTTTGCGAAAAAACATTTCCCCCTGACTGCTGGGACCCACAGGACGGGCCACCGTATTTCGCGAAAAAGTCCCCCCCCGCCCCGCTGTCAGCTCGGACCCACCGGAAGTGCCTCCTGCTGGCTGGGACCAACATTGGTGGGAGGCTGACTTGTGGGCCTACTAAGTTGACTGGGATGGAGGCCTTTGTCAACTTTAGTCAATATATGAACGATTCTAGCTCCAGTGACCGTCGATGTCCATCCAACGGCCGTAGTGCTTCTTCAACCTATGGTCTTCTTGCTCCGGCCGCCCAAAGCATCGCCCGGTCGTGCCGCCTGCTCCTGCCGCCCGTGGCCGGCTGTGATGCTGTGGAGGCCTCACCGCCCCCTACTACTCCCACCGCTGGCCAGGCCATCCCTCTACGCACCCACACCCCCTGTTATTCTGCGGCAACGGCAGCCTCACACCGCAGCCGAACGAGTGAACCCTCATACTCCTCTACGCGTGGGCATCCACTGCCGCGTCTTCCCCGGCTCCGCATCGTCCCCTTCCTAGGCCTCGCCGTCGTCCACCGCCCTGGTGCTCTCGGCGCGGCGTGGTCAATGTGGTCAAGGAACGGCTTCCGTCGGACATGGGATCGTGACGTGGATTAGCCGATACCGGGTCCACGACCGCAGCAAGGAAGTGCCTCCTTATTACGCGCAAAATAATTATTCCTCCACCTGACAGCGGGGACCCACCGGACGGGCCACCGTATTTAGCAAAAAAAACATTTCCCCCTGTCTGCTGGGACCCACCAATTACATCTTCGCACGCAAGGAAGTGCGTCCGAAAAAAAGCGATTCGCCCCCCTGACTGCTGGGACCCATCAGCTACATCGTCGCACGCAAGGAAGTGCCTGACAGTCGGGACCCATCTGGTCGAAGCGTACGTAGCGTTGTCATTTTGGTCGCAAACGTGTACGTACATATATATTGGTGGATGTAGAGGTGCGCACGTGTCGTAGTAGAGCGCGCACGTAGCATGTACACGTACGTACAGCGGCGAGGGTGCAAGAAAGAAAATATGGCCACGTACGTACATACGGGCAGGGTCTCTAACGCCTATCGCGCATACGTACATGGCTGGGTCGGAACGGAGAAACAACATCGTCGTCGTGTTCATGGGGATCCAACCGGCTGGGTCGGAACGGAGAAACAGCATCGTCGTCGTGTTCATGGGGATCCAACCGGCTGGGTCGGAACGGAATGTGTGGGCGTGTTCATCGGGAGGGCTTGGATGGAACAAGCGATGGAAACGAGGCCTGGCGTACCGCACAACAGAGGAAACAGCCTTGTGTTCAACCGGCCACGTTCGAAACGGGGTCCTGTTGATTGGGAGGGGCCTGGCGTACCGCAAAACGGAGGAAACAGACCTCGTACGGTCGAAACGGGGGTCCTGTTGATCGGGAGGAGTGTGGCGTACCGCAAAACGGAGGAAACAGACTTCCTATGGTCGAAACGGGGGTCCTGTTGATCGGGAGGGGTGTGGCGTACCGCAAAACGGATGAAACGGACTTGTGTTGGAGCGCTACGGTCGAAAGGGGGGGAGGGGTGTGGCGTACCGCAAAACGGGACTCCATGGGATACTGTTCATCTCCACCGTCGACCTCCTCCAGCCTCCACGGGCTACCGTCGACCTCCTCCAGCCTCCACGGGCTCCTGTTCATCCAGCCTCCACCACGCGCTTACTCCATCGGCCATCGCTCAACCACCCCTCCACACGGGCACCCCTCCACCGTCTCATCGCTCATCCAGCCCTCCACACCATGGGGTCCTGTTCAACCACCCTCCACGGCCACCCCTCCACCGCTCATCGCTCATCCAGCCCTCCACACCACGGGTTCCTGTTCATCCAGAGGCAACGCCACCGCTCCATCGCTCATCCAACCCCCCCTACGCTCACTATTCATCCCGATGGCGGCATCGATCGGCTTGATTAGCGGCGATGGCGAAGAATCGCTCCATCGAGTTCGATTAACAGCCATCGATCGATCGCCGGGTTCGATAACGCGTAGCCTACAAAGGTAATCGCCGGGTTCGATTAGAGCCAACGCCTACCGCACACGCAGCAGCGTCGTATGAGAAAGCAGCGCGATCGCTCCGCCCCCGACCTCCCACCGTAACCGGCAACTCCCCGAATTTTCCTCCCCTCGCTTCTACCATGGTTTTTTTCCGTCATGGACGGCCCAAAGAATGTCATGCAGCTGCGTCTCCGGCCCGCCCAGGACGAAAGCCCATTTTCTGTCATGATTTTTTGTCATAGAAGTAGGAGGCCACCACATCTATGATGATACCGGGTTTTGTCACAATTATCGTCATAGAAGTGTCATATGTATGACAGAAAAAAATTCGTTCGGCCCATAATGTCACGGATGTGTCTTTTTTTGTAGTGTATGGAAATTCCGATGAGTTGCTGTTGAGCCCATCAGCAACATTTTGTCTCCCCCATGACTCATGTTGAACATCAACCTAGTGTTGGAAACTTTTATAAGCATTATCTTCATGTCCCATTCGTGAAGAATATGTTGGATGAAAGAAGTGACTTTCTCTGATTCACGTGCTTTTGGTTCAAGTTGCCGCCGTGAGTTCGAGAAAGATTGTTTTTGTTTCCCTGGTACCATCCCAAGTCAGTCATGCATGTGCGAAGTATGCTATGGTTTGACAGGCTCGCAACCTTCATTCCATATGTATCCCTAGCACACCAAGCCACTGACCGATTTGTTCTAGGAAAAGAAGTTAAGTGCTAATTCATGGTAATACACAAGACTTCGATATCCTCGATGATGATTCCCCACCTGAACTTGGTAGTGTTTTGTTGTAAGACTACTACGTGGTCATGCTTGTTTGGGACAGCGTGTTCACATGTGTGTAGCAGAACTAGCTCATGTTTTCGAGCTTGCTATCGTAGTTCATTCCCCGAGAATCTCGCAACGCCATCTCATCGATTTGTGTTGCAAACTTTCATTTTTTTTCTAGACTTGATGAGTCTGGAATATCCTGACGCCAATCAGATCTGAATCTCAGGCAGATATGATGGTTGGAACATTCCCAGCATTTGCATTTTGTTCCTAGCTTGCACCGTCTTTGTGCCATTTCACTATGGGCTGCCTTCTTAGTAATTCTTGTTCAGGATCATCCTCAAAAGTGGCCCTACCATGGGTCCCATCCATTTCCGATGATAAGCAAAAATCATCCATTGCGTTGTCTTCAACAAGGTAGTCCACATCATCCATCCTAGTCCGAGTATGTCATTCCTTCGAACACCTTCCAATGATCGATTGTGATTTGCCCTAGGCTGGTATAAAGAGTTTCAATGATCTTTGAATCAAAAGTAATTCTTTTGCCACTTCAAAGAATAATTCTACGAGTCACCTTCCCTGAGGTGCCCCGTTATGGATCATGGCAATTTTTCCTCACTACCTTGTCACCTCGTCAAATTGTTTCCTCCGTCCCTCCTAATGCATGTTTTGCCTCTCAGCTCTAGAGATGTTTCTACATCTCATTCCGTGAGTTGATCTTGTGATCCTTGTGATGATCCTAAGTTGCTCGAACCTCAAGAAGATCGATTCTTCTAAAATTCTCCCTTTCCTCCCGTTCTCATGTTGGATGAAGTTCTCAAAGCAAGATGTCAAGATCAAGATGATGATCAAATCAATGTTCTTATGAAGTGCAAGTTGGATCATGAAGATCAAGTTAGCTTTGTATCCCCTCTGTCTCCTTACCTCACGTATTAAATCTCGGGACGAGATTCTTGTTTAGTGGGGGTGAGTTGTCACAACCCTAGAGTTTGCTTGTAACTAGTGGCTTTGCATCCATGCATCATGTTTAAATTTCATGAAACTTGAAATGGGGATTGTTGAAACCCTAGCACCAAACGAATTCAACTAGGTTCAATAAAAATATTTTCAATGATCCCAAATGCCCTTTAGAAAGTTCATGATTTTTGTTAAAGGTGAAAACCTCTTCCATAAGTCATGCACATATTTCTAGGCCATTCTGGATTTTTGAATTAAATCTTATTGTATTTGACTTTGGGCATTTAAATACTATAAATAATTTAAATGTTCAAATAATGTTGGAACTATTTTTGGGCCACTGAAATAATTCAGCAAGTGTCCATGAATATTTCAGGATTTTAGGAAATGCCTTGGTATTTTTCCTAAGCTCAAAACTATAGCAGAAAACTAGAAAACAAAAACAAAGTAGAAAACAGAAGAGAGGGAGAGCTTACCTAGCCTCACCTGTGCAGCCACCAGAGAGGCCAGCCCACCACTGTATAGGCCCAGCCCACTGGCCCCATTGCCAGTCATCTCCCACCTCTGCCAGAAGGCAGAGGCAAGGCGTGGCGCGCGCCCGAGAGCCCCCTGCCACCTCCTGCTTCCACCTGGGAGCCCTGGGCCTTCTACCAGTGCCACGGAGTCGCCCGAAGCCCCTGTCCCCTCTCCCTCACTCGCTGCTCTCTCTCCCCTCCCCTGGCTCTCTCCCCCGAGCTCACCCGAGCGCAGCCGTCGCCGCCGACTAGCACCACCGCGGCCACCGGCCCTCCTCGCCCCATCCAGCGCGGTTCAGAGAATTGTCGCGTCGCCTCCTCCTCGACGACCAACGCAACCGGGGACGCACCGCATCGCCTGCATCGACCCCTTCTTCAACCTTCGGCACCTGAGATCGCCGGCGACCCCGCGCTCACCTCGCCGCCTCCCCGAGCTCGCTGACGCCTCCGCCGGATCCGCTGTGAGCCCCGCCGCCATTTCCCCCTCTCCGTTTTGTCACTCGCGCGCCGTAGCCGTGCTGACCACCGGACCCGAGCGGTCGCGCTGCCGTGGATCCTCACCGTCGTGGCCAGAGCCACCGCAGCTCACGCCCGCGCATGCCATCGCGCTCAGGAGCTTCCCATAAGACCAAAGCCGCCGCCCGCAGCTCCCGCCGTGCCCTGCAGCACCTCACAAGACTGCCGTGCTCGCCACCGCCCGAAGCTTCGTTCCGCGAGCTCAGCCGCTTCGCCCTCCCGCTTGCTCCAAACGACGCGGACGAGCCCTGGCTCCTCGCCCGTGGCCTCTACCGCCCAAATGGTCGCCGGAGCGACGAACCCGACGCGCTCCGCCGCGTTCGGCCTCGCCGGCAACTAACCGCCGGTCAAACCAGTCAACCCGCGCTAATTACCCCCCCCCCCCTGTGACACTGACAGTGGGCCCCGGCGCCCTAATCTTTTAATTAGATTAGAAATAACACCCCTGTTTAACACTGTGTCACTGACATGTGGACCCCACACGTCAGATTTGACTCTGGTCAGCACCGTTGACCTGCTGACGCAGGCATGACGCAGTGTTGACGCAATAAAGCTTTTATGTGTTTAATTAAATCAGGAAATTCAGAAAATAGTCAAAACTTCTAAAATTCATAGAAATTCAACCGTAGCTCCAAATGAAATAAGTTATATATGAAAAATTATCAAAAAATCCAAAGAATATGAATATTGCATTTTCATGTATGTTTGAACAAGTTAACCTCACTGATAGGAGAATTCATGACTATGCAATAAATGATAATTAGTTTTGGAGTTGGAATTTGCTATAGGTTTGAATTCCACTTCAATGAATATGACTAACTGTTGCACTAGGTCAATTCAGTACCTTAATATGACATATCATTCATATGAATGTGCATTGCATTGATTGTGGTTCCTTTTGTGTTTGCCGGTGGTTGTTCCCCCTCGGTAGACGTTGTTCCGACGCTGTGATCGTTGACACCGATGAAGAGCTATACTATCTTCAGAAGTGCCAGGCAAGCAAAACCCCCTTGTTCATTCCGATAAAATCCCACTCTCTCGCTCCTTCTCTCTTTTACTGCATTAGGACAACAACGATTCATTTGTTATTTGCTGCGGTAGTTGAACCCCTTTATCCTCTGCATGACCTGTCATTGCCACAGTAAATAGATGAAACCCACTAGCATGAGTAGGAGTTGTTTGAGCCCTGATGTGCGTACTCATTCATGCTTGTTTGTCATGCCTGCTATTGCTTAGAGTTGTCTCAGGTCTGATTCATCGGGGATGAATTGGAAAGTTGTGAACATGTCCTACTGTTGAGAGCTAAGTGTGTGAACACGATTTGGGAAAGGTAGCGGTGAGAGGCCATGTAGGAGTACATGGTTGGTTGTCTCATTGCAGCCGTCCTCAGGAACTGAGTTCTGTGTTTGTGATCCATGAACAGTTACTACCACACATTGGGTTCCAGTAACTCGACCCCTCTCGGCTTATTAATCAACTCGATCTCTGTCCAGGAGGTTCAACTAGTTTCTGGTGTTTGTAGGTAGTGTTAGTAGTCTACCAAGTGGCACCAGTGCAGTGGGCTTGGGATGACTAGGCACAGTGGCACGGTCTACCAAGTGGCACCCGTATGGTGGGCTTGGGAACCCTGCTCACATCGTTTGGGGCCCTGAGCGACACCCCGACCTGATCTCCTTGCAGATGGAACCCGAATAGGCGATAAACCTGGACTAGAGACTTGTGTGGTTAGTCGTCGTGGCCGACTCCTCGCCAAAGCTTCCGCTTGAAGGTTGCCGAGATACACGACGTGTACATGGTGGTAAGTGGCGAGAGCGTGTGTGAAGAAGTACACCCCTGCAGGGTTAACATTATCCATTCGAATAGACGTGTCCGCGGTAAAGGACTTCTGGGTTGCCTGCATAGTTCGTAGACAAGTGAAAGTGGATACTCTAAAATGTGCAAGATAAGCGTGAGTGCTATGGATGGCGTTCTCGTAGGGAGACGGGAGCGGATCCATAGTGGTGTATTGATATGGTGAATATGTGGACTCGTGTGCGCCACCTCAAAAGAGTTACTTGCAGTCGTAGTTCAGGATAGCCACCGAGTCAAAACTGGCTTGCTGCAGTCAAACTCCACCACCCCTTTATTGATATCGATGCATATGTAGATAGTTCTGATGTAAGTCTTGCTGGGTACATTTGTACTCACGTTTGCCTATTTTATGTTTTTGCAGAGAGACGTCAGTCTCGCTAGTAGTTCCGCGTGGACTTCGACGTTTAGCTTGTTACCTCAGCTACGATCTTGTACCCTTGGGAGGGTCGTGTAGATAGTCAGGCTTCTCAGCCTTTTTCATTTATAGTTGTCTGTACTCAGACATGTTAAGTTTCCGCATGTGCTTTGACTTGTATGCTCTGAATGTTGGGTCATGAGACCCATGTTTGTAATATCTCGCTCCTCGGAGCCTATTGAATAAATACTTGAGTCGTAGAGTTATGTTGTGATGCCATGTTGTATTTACACATATCGAGCATATTGTGTGTATGATTGAAATGCTTGGTATGTGTGGGATCCGACAACCTAGTTGTTTATCCTTGGTAGCCTCTCTTATGGGGAAATGTAGTCTTGTGCTTCCATGAGCCATAGTAGTCCGCCATGACCCGATTCACCGGAGTCCTGCTAGCCCAAAGACTACTGCTCCTAACACTTGACTGGCCGGCATGTGATTCATTTCGTTCCTATGTCTGTCCTTCGGGAAATGTCACGCGGTGAAATCCGAGTCCCGCTTAGCTCGCTACAGCCCGGTTCACCGAGTCCTTGAGCCCATTGCTACAGCCCGACTCGCCGAATCGACATGCTCGATACTGATTCACGTATGCATGTCCCCGTAAGTTAGTGCCACTTTGGGTTCACGACTAGTCATGTCGGCCCGGGTTCTCTGTCATATGGATGCTAGCGACACTATCATATACGTTAGCCAAAAGGCGCAAACGGTCCCGGGCCATGGTAAGACGACACCCGTGGGAATACCGTGCGTGAGGCCGCAAAGTGATATGAGGTGTTATAGGCTAGATCGATGTGACCTAGAATCGGGGTCCTGACACATATATAAAGGAGCAAGGGGGAGTTGCAGCCGGCCAGGGAGGAGGCGCGCCAGGTGGAGTCCTACTCCTACCGGGAGTAGGACTCCCCCATTTTCCATGTTGGACTAGGAGAGAGAGGGGGAAGAGGTGGAGGGGAGGAAGGAAAGGGGGGGCGCCGCCCCCCTATCCTTGTCCTATTTGGACTAGGGGGAGGGGCACGCGACCCTGCCCTGGCCGCCTCTCCTCTCTTCCACCAAGGCCCAATAAGGCCCATTAAGTCCCCGGGGGCTTCCGGTAACCTCCCGGTACTCCAGTAAAATCCCGATTTCACCCGGAACACTTCTGATATCCAAACATATGTTGGAAATATTCTCTAGAGGCAATAATAAATTATTTATTATTATTATATTTCCTTGTTCATGATAATCGTTTATTATCCATGCTATAATTGTATTGATTGGAAACTCAGATACATGTGTGGATACATAGACAGCACCATGTCCCTAGTTAGCCTCTAGTTGACTAGCTCGTTGATCAATAGATGGTTACGGTTTCCTGACCATGGACATTGGATGTCATTGATAACGGGATCACGTCATTAGGAGAATGATGTGATGGACAAGACCCAATCCTAAGCCTAGCACAAAGATCGTGTAGTTCGTATGCTAAAGCTTTTCTAATGTCAAGTATCATTTCCTTAGACCATGAGATTGTGCAACTCCGGATCTTTGTAGGAATGCTTTGGGTGTACCAAACGTCACAACGTAACTGGGTGGCTATAAAGGTGCACTACGGGTATCTCCGAAAGTGTCTGTTGGGTTGGCACGAATCGAGAGTGGGATTTGTCACTCCGCGTGACGGAGAGGTATCTTTGGGCCCACACGGTAGGACATCATCATAATGTGCACAATGTGACCAAGGGGTTGATCACGGGATGATGTGTTACGGAACGAGTAAAGAGACTTGCCGGTAACGAGATTGGACAAGGTATTGGGATACCGACGATCGAATCTCGGGCAAGTACTATACCGGTAGGCAAAGGGAATTGCATACGGGATTGCTTGAATCCTTGACATCGTGGTTAAATGCGATGAGATCATCGTGGAACATGTGGGAGCCAACATGGGTATCCAGATCCCGCTGTTAATTATTGACCGGAGAACGTCTCGGTCATGTCTACATGGTTCCCGAACCCGTAGGGTCTACACACTTAAGGTTCGGTGACGCTAGAGTTGTTATGGGAAATAGTATGTGGTTACCGAAGGTTGTTCGGAGTCCCGGATGAGATCCCGTACATGACGAGGAGCTCCGTAATGGTCCAGAGGTGAAGATCGGTATATTGGACGAAGGGTATTGGAGTCCGGAATTGTTCCGGGGGTACCAGGTGATGACCAGCGTGTCCGAAAGGGGTTTCGGAGGCCCCAAGCTTTGGGGGCCTTATGGGCCAAGGGAGGGCACATCCGCCCACTAAGGGGCTGAGCACCCTCCCAACCCATCTCATGTAACTGGAGAGGTGGGGGCGCCACCCCTAGGGCAGCCGCCTCCCGGCTTGGGGGCAAGTTTCCTAGGGGTGGGGCGCCAAAACCCATCTAGGGTTTCCCCTATGGCCGCCGCCTCCCCTAGGGAACCCTAGGCGCCTCCTCCTCCCTTCCCCCTATATATAGTGAGAGAGAGAGAGGGCAGCCGCACCCTTCCCCTGGCGCAGTCCTCTCCCTCCTCCAACACCTCCTCCTCCTCCGTAGTGCTTGGCGAAGCCCTGCCGGAGAACCACGAGCTCCATCACCACCATGTCATCGTGTTGTCGGAGTTCTCCCTCAACTTATCCTCTCCCCTTGCTGGATCAAGAAGGAGGAGACGTCCCCGGGCTGTACGTGTGTTGAACGCGAAGGCACCGTTGTTCGGTGCTTAGATCAGAATCAACCGCGATCTGAATCGCTGCGAGTGCGACTCCTTCATCCGCTTTCTTGTAACACTTTCGCTTAGAGATGTACAAGGGTATGTAGATGCACTCTACTTCCCCTCGTTGCTAGATTACTCCATAGATAGATCTTGGTGTTGCGTAGAAATTTTTGAATTTCTGCTACGTTCCCCAACAACATAGGCTTCCAATATATCAATCTTCATGTCTCGACCATTTCGAGACTCCTCGTCATGTCCGTGATCACATCCGGGACTCCGAACAACCTTCGGTACATCAAAACATATAAACTCATAATATAACTATCATCGTAACGTTAAGCGTGCGGACCCTACGGGTTCGAGAACTATGTAGACATGACCGAGACACGTCTCCGGCCAATAACCAATAGCGGAACCTGGATGCTCATATTGGCTCCCACATATTCTACGAAGATCTTTATCGGTCAGACCGCATAACAACATACGGTGTTCCCTTTGTCATCGTTATGTTACTTGCCCGAGATTCGATCATCGGTATCTCAATACCTAGTTCAATCTCGTTGTCGACAATTCTCTTTACTCATACCGTAATACATCATCCCGCAACTAACTCATTAGTTGCAAGGCTTAAGTGATGTGCATTACCGAGAGGGCCCAGGGATACCTCTCCGACAACCGGAGTGACAAATCCTAATCTCAAAATACGCCAACCCAACAAATACCTTCAAAGACACCTGTAGAGCACCTTTATAATCACCCAGTTACATTGTGACGTTTGGTAGCACACAAAGTGTTCCTCCAGTAAACGGGACTTGCATAATCTCATAGTCATAGGAACATGTATAAGTCATGAAGAAAACAATAGCAACATACTAAACGATCGTGTGCTAAGCTAACGGAATGGGTCATGTCAATCACATCATTCTTCTAATGATGTGATCCTGTTAATCAAATGACAACTCATAACTATGGCTAGGAAACATAACCATCTTTGATCAACGAGCTAGTCAAGTAGAGGCATACTAGTGACAATCTGTTTGTCTATGTATTCACACATGTATTATGTTTTCTGTTAATACAATTCTAGCATGAATAATAAACATTTATCATGATATAAGGAAATAAATAATAACTTTATTATTGCCTCTAGGGCATATTTCCTTCAGTCTCCCACTTGCACTAGAGTCAATAATCTAGTTCACATCACCATGTAATTTAATACTAATAGTTCACATCACCATGTGATTAACACCCATAGTTCGCATCGTCATGTGACCAATACCCAAAGGTTTTACTAGAGTCAATAATCTAGTTCACATCGCTATGTGATTAACACCCAAAGAGTACTAAGGTGTGATCATGTTTTGCTTGTGAGAGAAGTTTAGTCACGGGTCTGCCACATTCAGATCCGTATGTATTTTGAAAATTTCTATGTCAACAATGCTCTGCACGGAGCTACTCTAGCTAATTGCTCCCACTTTCAATATGTATCCAGATAAAGACTTTGAGTCATCTGGATCAGTGCCAAAACTTGTATCGACGTAACCCTTTTACGATGAACCTTTTTGTCACCTCCATAATCAAGAAACATATCCTTATTCCACTAAGGATAATTCTGACCACTGTCCAGTGATCTACTCCTAGATCACTATTGTACTCCCTTGCCAATATCAGTGTAGGGTATACAATAGATCTGGTACATAGCATGGCATACTTTATAGATTCTATGGCTGAGGCATAGGGAATGACTTTCATTCTCTTTCTATCTTCTGTCGTGGTCAGGCTTTGAGTCTTACTCAATTTCACACCTTGTAACACAGGCAAGAACTCTTTCTTTGACTATTCCATTTTGAACTACTTCAAAATCTTGTCAAGGTATGTACTCATTGAAAAACTTATCAAGCGTCTTGATCTATCTCTATAGATTTTGATGCTCAATATGTAAGCAACTTCACCGAGGTGTTTCTTTGAAAAAACTCCTTTCAAACACTCCTTTATGCTTTGTAGAATAATTCTACATTATTTCTGATCAACAATATGTCATTCACATATACTTATCAGAAATGTTGTAGTGCTCCCACTCACTTTCTTGTAAATACAGGCTTCACCACAAGTTTGTATAAAACTATATGCTTTGATCAACTTATCAAAGCGTATATTCCAGCTCCGAGATGTTTGCACCCGTCCATAGATGGATCGCTGGAGCTTGCATATTTTGTTAGCACCTTTCGGATTGACAAAACCTTCTGTTTGCATCATATACAACTCTTCTTTAATAAATCCATTAAGGAATGCAGTTTTGTTTATCCATTTGCCAGATTTCATAAAATGCGGCAATTGCTAACATGATCCGGACAGACTTAAGCATAGATACGAGTGAGAAACTCTCATCGTAACTTGTTGAAAACCTTTTGTGACAATTCTAGCTTTGTAGATAGTAACACTACTATCAGCGTCCGTCTTCCTCTTGAAGATCCATTTATTCTCGATGGCCTGCCGATCATCGGGCAAGTCAACCAAAGTTCACACTTTGTTCTCATACATGGATCTCATCTCAGATTTCATGGCCTCAAGCCATTTCGCGGAATCTGGGCTCATCATCGCTTCCTCATAGTTTGTAGGTTCGTCATGGTCAAGTAACATGACCTCCAGAATAGGATTACCGTACCACTCTGGTGCGGATCTCACTCTGGTTGACCTACGAGGTTCGGTAGTAACTTGATCTGAAGTTACATGATCATCACCATTAGCTTCATTACTAATTGGTGTAGTAGTCACAGGAACAGATTTCTGTGATGAACTACTTTCCAATAAGGGAGAAGGTATAGTTACCTCATCAAGTTCTACTTTCCTCCCAGTCACTTCTTTCGAGAGAAACCCCTTCTCTAGAAAGGATCCATTCTTAGCAATGAATATCTTGCCTTCGGATCTGTGATAGAAGGTGTACCCAACTGTCTCCTTTGGGTATCCTATGAAGACACATTTCTCCGATTTGGGTTTGAGCTTATCAGGATGAAACTTTTTCTTATAAGCATCGCAACCCCAAATTTTAAGAAACGACAGTTTTGGTTTCTTGCCAAACCACAGTTCATATGGTGTCGTCTCAACGGATTTAGATGGTGCCCTTTTTACGTGAATGCAGCTGTCTCTAATGCATAACCCCAAAACTATAGTGGTAAATCGGTAAGAGACATCAAAGATTGCACCATATCTTTGATGTTTGGACACACCATTACGTTGTGGTGTTCCAGGTGGCGTGAGTTGCAAAACTATTCCGCATTGTTTCAAATGAGGACCAAACTCGTAACTCAAATATTCTCCTCTACGATCAGATCGCAGAAACTTTATTTTCTTGTTACGATGATTTTCCACTTCACTCTGAAATTATATGAACTTTTCAAATGTTTCAAACTTATGTTTCATCAAGTAGATATACCCATATCTGCTCAAATCATCTGTGAAGGTCAGAAAATAATGATACCCACCGCGAGCCTCAACACTCATCGGATTGCATACATCACTATGTATTATTTCCAATAAGTCAGTTGCTTGCTCCATTGTTCCGGAGAACGGAGTTTTAGTCATCTTGCCCATAAGGCATGGTTCGCAAGTACCAAGTGATTCATAATCAAGTGATTCCAAAATTCCATCAACATGGAGTTTCTTCATGCGCTTTACACCAATATTACCTAAACGGCGGTGCCACAAATAAGTTGCAATATCATTATTAACTTTGCATCTTTTGGCTTCAGTATTATGAATGTGTGTATCACTACAATCGAGATCCAACGAACCATTTTCACTGGGTGTGTAACCATATAAGGTTTTATTCATGTAAATAGAACAACAATTATTCTCTAACTTAAATGAATAACCGTATTGCAATAAACATGATCAAATCATATTCATGCTCAAAGCAAACACCAAATAACACTTATTTAGGTTCAACACTAATCCCGAAAGTATAGGGAGTGTGCGATGATGATCATATCAATCTTGGAACTACTTCCAACACACATCGTCACTTCACCCTTAACTAGTTTCTGTTCATTCTGCAACTCCCGTTTCGAGTTACTACTCTTAGCAACTGAACCAGTATCAAATACCAAGGGGTTGCTACGAACACTAGTAAAATACACATCAATAATCTGTATATCAAATATACCTTTGTTCACTTTGCCATCCTTCTTATCCGCCAAATACTTGGGGTAGTTCCGCTTCCAGTGACTAGTCCCTTTGCAGTAGAAGCACTTAGTCTCAGGCTTAGGTCCAGAATTGGGCTTCTTCACTTGAGTAGCAACTTGCTTGCCGTTCTTCTTGAAGTTCCCTTTCTATCCCTTTGCCCTTTTCTTGAAACTAGTGATCTTGTTAACCATCAACACTTGATGCTCTTTCTTGATTTCTACCTCCGTCGATTTCAGCATCACGAAGTGCTTGGGAATCGTTTCCGTTATCCTTTGCATATTATAGTTCATCATGAAGTTCTACTAACTTGGTGATGGTGACTAGAGAATTTTGTCAATCACTATTTTATCTGGAAGATTAACTCCCACTTGATTCAAGCAATTGTAGTACTCAGACAATCTGAGCACATGCTCACTGGTTGAGCTATTCTCCTCCATCTTGTAGGCAAAGTACTGTCAGAGGTCTCACACCTCTCGACACAGGCATGAGTATGAAATACCAATTTCAACTCTTGGAACATCTTATATGTTCCGTGGCGTTAAAAACATTTTTGAAGTCCCGGTTCTAAGCCGTAAAGCATGGTGCACTTTAACTATCAAGTAGTCATCATACCGAGCTTTTGTCAAAACATTCATAAAGTCTGCATCTTCTCCTGAAATAGGTCTGTCACCTAGAGGTGTATCAAATACATATTTGTTCTATGCAGCAATGAGGATAATCCTCAGATCACGGATCCAATCCGCATCATTGCTACTAACATCTTTCAACTCGGTTTTCTCTAGGAACATATCAAAATAAAACATAGGGAAGCAACAACGCGAGCTATTGATCTACAACATAATTTGCAAAATACTATCAGGACTAAGTTCATGATAAATTTAAGTTCAATTTAATCATATTACTTAAGAACTCCCACTTAGATAGACATCCTCTAATCCTCTAAGTGATCACGTGATCCAAATCAACTAAACCATGTCCGATCATCACGTGAGATGGAGTAGTTTCAATAGTGAACATCACTATGTTGATCATATCTACTATATGGTTCACGCTCGACCTTTCGGTCTTAGTGTTCCAAGGCCATATCTGTTATATGCTAGGCTCGTCAAGTTTAACCTGAGTATTCCGCGTGTGCAACTGTTTTGCACCCGCTGTATCTGAACGTAGAGCCTATCACACCCGATCATCACGTGGTGCCTCAAAGACGAAGAACTTTCATAGCGGTGCATACTCAGGGAGAACACTTATACTTTGATAATTTAGTGAGAGATCATCTTATAATGATACCGTCAATCAAAGCAAGATAATATGCATAAAAGATAAACATCACATGCAATCAATATAAGTGATATGATATGGCCATCATCATCTTGTGCTTGTGATCTCCATCTCCGAAGCACCATCATGATTACCATCATCACCGGCGCGACACCTTGATCTCCATCGTAGCATCGTTGTCGTCTCGCCAATCTTATGCTTCTACGACTATCGCTGCCGCTTAGTGATAAAGTAAAGCATTACAGGGCGATTGCATTGCATACAATAAAGCGACAACCATATGGCTCCTGCCAGTTGCCGATAACTCGATTACAAAACATGATCATCTCATACAATAAAATTTAGCATCATGCCTTGACCATATCACATCACAACATGCCCTGCAAAAACAAGTTAGACGTCCTCTACTTTGTTGTTGCAAGTTTTACGTGGCTGCTACTGGCTGAGCAAGAACCGTTCTTACCTACGCATCAAAACCACGATGATAGTTTGTCAAGTTGGTGTTGTTTTAACCTTCGCAAGGACCGGGCGTAGCCACACTCGGTTCAACTAAAGTTGGAGAAACTGACACCCGCCAGCCACCTGTGTGCAAAGCACATCGGTAGAACCAGTCTCGCGTAAGTGTACGCGTAATGTCGGTTCGGGCCGCTTCATCCAACAATACCGCCGAACCAAAGTATGACATGCTGGTAAGCAGTATGACTTACATCGCCCACAACCCACTTGTGTTCTACTCGTGCATATGACATCTACGCATAAAACCAGGCTCGGATGCCACTGTTGGGGAACGTAGTAATTTCAAAAAAATTCCTACGCACACGCAAGATCATGGTGATTCATAGCAACGAGAGGGGAGAGTGTTGTTCACGTACCCTCGTAGAGCGAAAGCGGAAGCGTTATCACAACGCGGTTGATGTAGTCGTGCGTCTTCACGATCCGACCGATCAAGCACCGAACGTACGGCACCTCCGAGTTCAGCACACGTTCATCCCGATGACGTCCCTCGAATTCCGATCCAGCCGAGTGTTGAGGGAGAGTTTCGTCAGCACGACGGCGTGGTGACGATGTTGATGTTCTACCGAAGCAGGGCTTCTCCTAAGCACCGCTACAGTATTATCGAGGTGGACTATGGTGGAGGGGGCACCAGACACGGCTAAAAGATCAAACAGATCAATTGTTGTGTCTCTAGGGTGCCCTGCCTCAGATATAAAGGAGCAAGGGGAGGTGCGGCCGGCCGTGGAGGAGGCGCGCCAGAGGAGTCCTACTCCTACCGGGAGTAGGACCCCCCTTTCCATGTTCGACTAGGAGAGAGAGGGGGAAGAGGTGGAGGGGAGGAAGGAAAGGGGGGCGCCGCCCCCCTCTCCTTGTCCTATTCGGACTAGGGGGAGGGGCGCGCGGCCCTGCTTTGGCCGCCTCTCCTCTCTTCCACCAAGGCCCAATAAGGCCCATTAAGTCCCCGGGGGGTTCTGGTAACCTTCCGATACTCCGGTAAAATCCCGATTTCACCCAGAACACTTCCGATATCCAAACATAGGCTTCCAATATATCAATCTTCATGTCTCGACCATTTCGAGACTCCTCGTCATGTCCGTGATCACATCCGGGACTCCGAACAACCTTCGGTACATCAAAACATATAAACTCATAATATAACTATCATCGAAACGTTGTTAGCGTGCGGACCCTACGGGTTCGAGAACTATGTAGACATGACCGAGACACGTCTCCGGCCAATAACCAATAGCGGAACCTGGATGCTCATATTGGCTCCCACATATTCTACGAAGATCTTTATCGGTCAGATCGCATAACAACATACGTTGTTCCATTTGTCATCGGTATGTTACTTGCCCGAGATTCGATCGTCGGTATCTCAATACCTAGTTCAATCTCGTTACCGGCAAGTCTCTTTACTCGCATCAGTAACACATCATCCCGCAACTAACTCATTAGTTGCAATGCTTGCAAGGCTTAAGTATGTGCATTACCGAGAGGGCCCAGAGATACCTCTCTGACAATCGGAGTGACAAATCCTAATCTCGAAATACGCCAACCCAACAAATACCTTCGAAGACACCTGTAGAGCACCTTTATAATCATCCAGTTATGTTGTGACGTTTGGTAGCACACAAAGTGTTCCTCCGGTAAACGGGAGTTGCATAATCTCATAGTCATAGGAACATGTATAAGTCATGAAAAAAGCAATAGCAACAAACTAAACGATCGTGTGCTAAGCTAACGAAATGGGTCATGTCAATCACATCATTCTCCTAATGATGTGATCCCGTTAATCAAATGACAACTCATATCTATGGCTAGGAAACATAACCATCTTTGATCAGCGAGCTAGTCAAGTAGAGGCATACTAGTGACAATATGTTTGTCTATGTATTCACACATGTATTATGTTTCCTGTTAAAACAATTCTAGCATGAATAATAAACATTTATCATGATATAAGGAAATAAATAATAACTTTATTATTGCCTCTAGGGCATATTTCCTTCATTTCCTTCCTCTCTCCCTCCTCCTTCCCCCTTCTCCTACTCCAACCAGGAAGGGAGGGAGTCCTACTCCCGGTGGGAGTAGGACTCCTCTTGGCGCGCCTCCTCCTGGCCAGCCGCCTCCACCCCCCCCCCCCCCCTTGCTCCTTTATATATGGGGGCAGGGGGCACCCCATAGACACAACAATTGATCATTGATCTCTTAGCTGTGTGCGGTGCCCCCTCCACCATAGTCCACCTCGATAATATCGTAGCGGTGCTTAGGCGAAGCCCTGCGTCGGTAGAACATCATCATCATCACAATGTCATCGTGCTGACGGAACTCTCCCTCAAAGCTCGGCTGGATCAGAGTTCGAGGGACGTCGTCGAGCTGAACGTATGCTGAACTCAGAGGTGTCGTACGTTCGGTACTTGATCGGTCGGATCGTGAAGATGTACGACTACATTAACCGCGTTGTGCTAACGCTTCCGCTTTCGGTCTACGAGGGTACGTGGACACACTCTCCCCTCTCGTTGCTATACATCACCATGATCTTGCGTGTGCGTAGGAATTTTTTGAAATTACTACGTTCCCCAACAGTCGCCCGGGCGGCCGGTGTTGCGGTATCTTGGGGAGGAGCGCCCGTAGTCATGCCCCGGGGATGTAGCCATATCGGTGAACCTCGTTAACAAATATCGTGCCTCGGTGTGTCGTCTATGATCTTGCATTAGCGTTTTATTCTAACAAGTGGTATCATGAGCAAGGTTGCGAGAAGGTTATGCGGAAGATCATCCGGAGGTACGAGGATCATGCTCGACGGGTCCTATGAAACGTCCGATTGGCGCAAGGTGGAGCATGGCGGCGATCGTGGAGGCGGTCGGTGGTGTCGGACACTTCGGGCAGAAGGCCTGGACCGTTCGATGGGCTGCGGTCGGTAAGGATCGGCTAGACGTGGCGATCGGACCGGCGTAGTGGCTGTTGAAGATGTTGCGGAGGGACGGATTCGGCTCACGGTCAGACCGGCAACCAGACGTGGGGGACAGCCGGATAGTTTGGAGTGTGAGAGCATCAAGATGATGCGCTCGATGTTGTACAAGGGCGGCAACACGGCACTGTGGACGGATCATGTCGGCAACGCGGGTGGCCGGGGTACGGCACGGCTCGTGCACGGACGATGCGCGAGATGGCGACTGTTACGGCAGGGTTGACGTGCGGCGAGTACAGGCGACAGGGCTGAACAGATTGCTGGCGAAGATCAAGATCAGAGACGAGGGCGAGCTTCTTGTCGGAGATACAGCGGCGGGATTTTTTGAAGGACACGGATAGAGGAAAGGAAGGCCACTGTTCGAGGCTGCGTACGCGAAGTCGACGCTTCGTGGCGTGCGGCAGCTAGTCTCCTCGGATGAGGTGCACAGCACAAGGAAAGAAAATCATGTCGAAGCAGGAGTTCAGGGGATTAACATGCGGCCAGCCAATCTACAAGGATACGTGTGCGCGTGCAGAAGTGTTTGGTCCAGGGAACAAAACTTGCTGCTGGTTGCGATTAGAAAAGAAAAAAAAAGGAAAAGAAGACTTGTGCGTGTATGATGGTCCGTTCGGGATTGGATATGGTGCGAATTGTGACAGACTTGGATGAGATTTCCGTGTAAGAGAGGAAAAGACAGGGCCGGCTGTATCCGGCAGTAATAAAAGGCTGGGGCGACGAGGCGCAAGGGCACAGAAATCGTTTGCAAGTTGGGGAAAAGGTGAAGCGCTTCTGTGACAGAGAGAGTTGATCTGGTTGTAACACCAAGGCTTCGTGGGGATTTTCCGAAGGGCGGACAGGTGCTGTGCGGATCAGATTTCCTGGTAGATCGCGGACTACGGCGTGGCTTCAGACGAGGAATACAGGATCAGTGATCTTTTTCGTGAGGACGTCGCAGAAGAAAACAAGGGCGGTCAGACCGGCGGCAACAGGTTGGTTAGATCGCGGCTCGGCATGGCGCCAGGATTCACCAGATTTGATATGGAGAAATTCAATGGCACGGGTAACTTCGGTCTATGGCAGATAAGAGTCAAGGATATTCTGGCGCAGCAGGGAATCTTGAAGGGTTTGCATGAGACGAAGCTGACCAAGGTTGATAATGATGCGTGGGAGGATATGCAAGTGCAGGCGGCCGCTACCATACGGCTTTGTCTTGCGGATCAGGTCATGTATCATGTCATGGACGAAGATTCTCCTAAGGGAATTTGGGACAAGTTGGCAAATCGTTATATGTCCAAGTCAGCGACCAATAAGCTGTATTTGAAGCAAAAATTCTATGGGCTGAAGATGCAGGAGGGGTCGGATCTTGTGGAGCATGTGAATGCCTTTAATCAGTTGGTCACGGATCTAGCGCGTCTGGATGTGAAGATTGATGATGAGGATAAGGCGCTACTTCTTGTTTCATTGCCACCGTCCTATGAGCATTTGGTCATTACATTGACACATGGAAAGACAACCGTCAATAATGAGGAAGTCACTGTAGTGTTGCTTGGGCATGAGTTGAGGAAGCAAAAGAATGTTACAGAGGAGAGTACTCAAGGTTTGGAGTTGGCAGTTAAAGGTTATCAGCTCAGGAAGGGACACGAGGCGGAGAAAAAAGAGAAGAAAAATGTGTAGTGCTACAGGTGCAAGGACTGGGACATATAAAGAGGGAATGCCCAGAACTGAAGGGTGGGGCAAGTGCTAATGTGGCTACACGTGGTGATGACTCAGACAGCAGTAGTGATGTTCTCGTAGTATCAAACAGGTGATCAACAAAAGCTGAAGCATGGATGTTGGATTCAGCTTGCTCTTTTCATGCGACACCCAACAGGAAGTGGTTCTCTTCGTACAAGTCTGGTGAGTTCGGTTTAGCCTATGTGGGCGATGACACAGGTTATCGTGTTGCTGGAGTAGGTGACATCAAAATCAGGATGTTGGACAGAGTTGAGCGGATGCTTCGGGGAGTCAGGCATGTGCCAGGGCTAAGGAGGAATCTAATTTCCCTTGGTGTTCTTCATGATGGTGGTATGGAATTCCATTCTGATCGGGATAAGAAGACCATAAAAATCATGAAAGATGGGGTGACTGTGATGATAGGAGAGAGGACGGCTTCGCATCTTTACAAGTTGCAAGGGAGCACTATTGCATGTGGAGCCATGGGGAGTGGAGCTGCAAGAGTAGCAGTGGAGTCTCACGGTGGCGGCCGGTCTGACCCGTCGGGTAGCTCTCAGTAAGCTACAAAGGACACAGCCCAAGTCCGGAGTACATGGAGGTTCGAGCATGGACGACTTCTAGGTGGTGGAGAATATTCGTCAAGGTGGAGTTTGTTATATTTGTGTCGAATATATTATGTACGCAAGGGGTTACGTGGACTTGGAGTTGTAATTGGTGTGGTTAGGTACGAGTTGTGTAGGAATCGGACACTTGTATTCTACGCCTCTTATATACGGAGGGGCACCACACGTTGTAACCCATCATGACGACTTGATAGCAACAGGTACACGGGAGAGCCGACGGCTTGTGTCGACGCTCGGTTTTCGGACAGTGTTGCGGTATCTTGGGGAGGAGCGCCCGTAGTCATGCCCCGGGGATGTAGCCATATTGATGAACCTCGTCAACAAATATCATGCCTTGATGTGTCGTCTATGATATTGCATTAGCGTTTTATTCTAACACCGATTGCCGACCAATCATCCAGGATATCGACCCAGGATCACGCTAGTGTTATCAAAGAAATCAAAACAAAAAGGTGGTCGATCTGCAAGAAGGATATGCCAAATTCAGACAGTAGAAGGCTCGACGGGTGATCTTTTACAACGTCTGGTCTATTGATGGAAGGAGCGGAATGCTAGGCTTTCATGCCCAAATATAGCACGGTGGCAACAATGATCTAGGCAAAGACTAAGGTAACTCTGGTCTATTGATGACCGTCGGATGGATAGACTTGCACAGGATGATGGAGATTGACCGTCTGATGGACAACATGTAACCCCTGGGAAATGCCTAGCATATCTGTGCTCTTTTGACGTACTCTTTTTCACTCCTTTCTAATAGAAGTGACAGCTCATGTCACTTTTTTAAAAGGAAGACTTTGAGGAGGCCACTTGTGTGTATGAGGAATTGAGGATATAGAAGTTCCAACACCGAAGCCCTAGGTTCGCTCCAGGAACCGCCCGAGACAGGCGATCGGGAGGCGACTTTCTTGCCGCCTTCCTCAAGACCGGCGACACTGGGTCCCCGTCCGTCTCCGTCTGCCGCTCCAGCGGCGGGAGCGGGCTGGGACCCTCGCAGTTTCTCTCCAGTAGAGGTATTTGATAGGCGTAGTTTGGTTTCGGGAGGTGCTGCATCAATGGTGGGAATGCCGCCGCGTCGAAATAATTTGTTTCCACTCTTCTTCCATCTTGGAGATGTTCTAATGGGCAGCGCCGGGGAGAAGGTGGCTCGGTCTTCTTGCCGGTCTTCAGATTTGTGTCTAATGGTCGGCGCACCACTCTCCAGGGTGGCGTTGTTGTCGGCTATTGCAGTTGTTTATGGTGTCTTGCAATGGGATGCGTGGATGGCGGCATACAACGGCGTTCCTCTTCTTTGATCGCGTCGAATGAAGTTGACGGCACTGGGATCTAGTAGACACGGGGAAGAACCCCGGCCGACGTGCCACAAAGCCTCGGTCTTGTCGCTTGCGGCGATCCGGTTCATCGGCTCGAAAAGCATCCTTGCATGCAAAGGTGCTCCTCCAGATCTTGGTATGGCGACAGTTCCCCTCTTTCTTCAATGTTGCCTTGGCGGCGGAGGAGGAGGATGGTGGGCGGTGTTTTGGTGTGGCACAAGATTCTGCGGAAATGAAATTCTCATTTTACTTCTTGGGAAGTCTTTGGTGCAATACTGCAAGACATCTATGTCTGTCTCTTATGATGATCACATGTGTACTCTCTGTAATATGTTTGTCTAATGAATATATGTGTGGTTATTTCAAAGAAAAAAACACCGAAGCCACTCACGATGCCTTAACGTCTAACGCTTAGTGAAAGTCGTCGTCATCTTTGGCTTCTTTTTCTTTCTTTCTTTTTTTGGGAACATCTTTGGCTCCTTTGACCCCATGATGTAATTGACATAATTGTAATTTGTAAATATTTTGAAGTAATAAAGTGAGCAGATTGTTCAATAAAAAACCTAACATCGCAACTAGACTATGATATTTGGCAGTTTTGCAATTGGAAATGGCTGTCACCAAGAGAGTTTTCCTGTTCGCTTAAGCTCAGGGCCTCCGTTTTTCCCTGAGGAAGCAAAGGGCGTGACGACTAGCCAGTGGAGAGTGGAGACGCAGACTGGAGCGGAATGCGGCGGCCGGCGGCACCCGATAGGACTTGAGCACGCAAGGTAAAATAAAACGAAACCCCCGCCGACCGGGCCAACACCGCACGGCATGCACGCACGCACATGTTTACGGCCGTCATAACCGCATGCATGGCACTCGAAGTCATTGCTACGTCTGGTTTCGCATGTCTGCAACGAAGAGGTAGATTGACGCTTCAGCCATTGACATGTCGTTACTTCTGGGTGAGAGTAAAGATTAACAAGATACGCATTATTATACACGTATGCACGAACCTAAGAAATCTCGAACCCGAACATGCATGTGAGCCGTTTATCCGGCCGTGACACCCGTTCGTCGCCTATAAGTACGACACTCGATCACACCATTGTTAACCCACCACAAGCTAGCTAGCTACCCGCACTGAATCACTTGCGCACAAGCAAAAGTCGACAAGAAGACGATGGGATCTCTCTCCGGCGTCCTCCTAGCCTTTGCCGTCTTGGCAGCGCTCGCCGCCGGCGGCTCCTGCGCCTCAAACGTGCCGCCCGGCCCCGACATCACGGCGGACTACAACCGACCGTACCGTCCCGCCAAGGCCACCTGGTACGGCCTGCCCACCGGCTCCGGCCCCGAAGACAATGGTAGGTGACGCGCGCACGCTCTGGCAGAGCACACTCTCTATCTTTCTTTCATGTCAGTTTCACACGTAGTTTTAAATAGCGGGCTATATCAAATAGTGACACCCTGCTCGAACAACTATCGAACAATCATATGGTACATGAATATCATTTAGCACATCCTGCTCGAACCGCCATAGCAATTTGCATGGCTATATGAAATAGTGGCATCATGCTCAAACAGCTATAGTGTGGCTATATCGGAGCAATAGTTGGCTGTTTGAAACACTTTCAATGATCATTTGACATGCATCTGGCAGGCGGCGCATGCGGGATCAAGGATGTGAATCTGGCTCCTTACAACGGCCTGATCGCGTGCGGCAACCTCCCCATCTTCAAGGACGGCAAGGGCTGCGGATCCTGCTTCCAAATCAGGTGCACCAACCACTCCGCCTGCTCCAGGAAGCCGGTGGGCGTGATCATCACGGACATGAACTACGAGCTCCTCTCGCCGTACCGCTTCGACCTGTCCGGCAGGTCCTTCGGCGCCATGGCCAAGTCGGGGAAGGAGCAGGAGCTCCGCAGCGCCGGCATGATCGACCTGCAGTTCAGGAGGGTGCGGTGCCAGTACGCGCCCGGCACCAAGATCGTCTTCCACGTGGAGAAGGGCTCCCACGCCAACTACCTCGCGGTGCTGGTCAAGTTCGTCGCCCATGAAGGCACCGTCGTGCAGATGGAGATCAGGGAGAAGAAGTCCAAGCAGTGGAAGCCAATGGAGCACTCGTGGGGAGCTATCTGGAGGGTGGACAGGGAGGAAAAGCTCGTGGGCCCCTTCTCCTTCCGCCTCACCACCGAGTCCGGCAGGAGGCGCATCGCGCACAAGGTTATCCCGGCCGGTTGGACGGCCGACACTACCTACAAGTCTGACGTCCAGTTCTAATCAAACCTAGCGCCAACACATTTCCTATCTAAGTTGTTTTTTATTTGCAATCCATTGAAAATAAAAATGTATATATAGGTTGATGTAGTGGATGCATGCATGCTTGTGTTTGTTCATTCAACCAAATGTAACCTTTGCTCGGTGGCCTGAAAATATAACCATTGTTTGGAACACTATCCTGCTTATTGTTCTTTGGAATTTTTGGGCTGCTCGAAACACAATGGCATTCCGTGACTAGGATGAGCATAGCCCTTCGCTTCATCATCGACAACCTTACTCTATGGACACACCGAATGAAGAAGCCAGCAAAAAAAGCGGGCGTCTCCTTGTGACGATGATACTTGTCTTCAGTGGCGGAGCTTGGGCTGAAATCTAGGGGGGGCAATGGGCTTGGGGGGAGGGGGCAAACAATATGTATTTCGGGCTGATTTTGCTTGAGATATGGTCCAAATACTAAGGGTATTTCAAAAAAATCATGGGTTGGGGGGCGCAGCGGCCCAGGTTGGCCCCTGAGAAGCTCCACCACTGCTTGTCTTCACGCTTACACGTGCTTTGTATGCTTGTAATTGTCTAACGATGGATTGTTATCATTGAGTAATATATATATAGTGCCCCCCTCACTCCTCCAGGATTCCTAAAAATATAATGTAAAGAATTGGGATAGGCTATGTGCGTACTTTAGTGCTAAAACTTGTGGCATAAATTAAAAAGGTGCTAGAACTTGACTTAGGCGTGCATATACAATACAAATTTCGTTCGAAATGGTGCTGACGAGGCATGCTAGCGTGACGTGGGACTCACTTTTGAACACTTGATGGCGGAAACGAGGGTGTGTGGCCTGTTTTATGTGGAAAACCCGCTAATTGTTTTCAAAGAAAAGCCTAGAGCAAGTGGGTCCCGCCTGTCAGTACAAAGATTTTACATACAAACTATGATTAATTCGTCAATTAAACATTTAAATAAATAAAAAAACTCATATATTTATGGACATTCACGTGTGCATAATTTTCGCTCGTGGCTTATAATCAAAATATTTATATAATTTAAATATAATCCACAATTCAATATCCATCAAAATTTAAATTTAAATTATGAATATTTTTAACTATAAAAACATTTTCTTTAACAACCTACATATGAGTTATGAAAATATGCATATACTTATTAAAATGTTACTATAATTTATGATCTGGTATAATTTTGGATTCTTTGTATTATTTTAAATCTTACAAACATTTTTTATAATTTATAAAAGTTATTTTGTATATATGAATATTTTTAAACAATACATGAGCATTTTTATAATATAATCTATGAGTGCATATTAAATTGTTCTTATTTACTAACCGTCATTTATATGTATAATATTTATAACTCACGGATATTTGAATATTATTTTTATTACTTAGATATGTTTTACAAATATCTTACGAAAACTAACGTGTGCCAATGTGCTACACTAACTGCCGCCCATTTAAGGCCAGCGAGCTTCTTGATTATCCGCGCCATCAACCTTGGACTCTTGTCTCAAAAGAAAAAATCAAGCTTCCACTCTCTTGCACACGACGCCGTCCTTGGATCTGGGTCGCTCCTGGCTCTGCGACGTTGTCACTCCCATCTTTTTCGATGAGTGAAATCGAATGATGCAAATTGCGAATCAACCTGTGATTGAATGATTAGATGGATTGCGGTATCCCAGTCCATCAGGATTCAAATCCTGATGTTTGTATTTATTTTTGGATTTATTTCAGGATTTCCGACGATGCGCATTGAGTGGGAGGAGACGTTCCCGTCGACGACGAGCTGCCTACGGTAACTTCGTAAATTTCAAGATGATACTCCGGCTCAGTCTTTCGGAGGTGCTCATAGGGATAGGGTGTGCGTGTGTCCGTTCATAGGGATGAGTGTATGTGCGTGTATATAAGCGCTTGTGTATGTACTGATGTTCAAAGAAAAAAATTGCATTTTCAGGCAAATGTACAAATTGAAACCGCACTGGAATTTGGCTCACAACGTGGTTGGCAAACATTTAGACGAAGGTTCAGAATAACAAGTTTCTTTGAGGGAAAAAAACTTGTAAACAACAAGTTCAAAGAGTTCAAAGAGGGGACTCCCAACAATTAATCACTTGTAAAAGTAGATAAAGACTTCCCGAATAAACCCCTCGAAAAAAATAAGACTTCCCGAATAAAAAAGCCAAAATCAACCTGTCCTGTTTCGATCAGAAATCCGCGCTCAGGTCAGGTCGTGCTTGATCTGTTTAAGCTGGCTCCATGGCTGCTGGCTGCCGCCGCGCTTCCTGCTCTGCTTCCGCGACGCCTCCACCATCTCCTCCATCTTGGGGGTGAGGTAGGCCCGAGCACTGGTGCTCGTGGACGCCGACGCGCGCTGCTGCGCGTGCGAGCTCATGCCGGCCAGCAGCCGCGAGCGCCCCGTCTTCTGGTACTCCCGCAGGCTGCCCACGCGCGCGCTCAGGTCGCGCAGCTCCTCCTTGATCGCCTCGCACGTCGGGTCGCCGGCCGCCCCCGGCGCCGACCGCTCCACGGCCTTCAGCCGGGAATCCAGGATCCGGGCGGCGCCGGCGTGCTGTCCCCCCTCGGCGGCCGCCCGTGCGGCCGCGATGTCCTGTGTCGCGGCAAGGCGGACGCGCTCCCGCTCCACGTCGATGGACGGAGGGGGCGCTTCGGTCGGCTCCAGCTCCAACAGCCTCTGGATCACCGCCGTCGGTGCGGCCGCGTGGGCCGCCTGCCCTGTCGCGGCGACCTTGTAGGTGCAGCTCACCTTGACCAGGCGGGTGACCGACTCCATAGGTCGGGCTCTCGGCACGTGGACGAGCAGCAAGAAGCGCCTCTCCTCGTCGTCGTAGAGCTCGCCGACGTCGATGGAGGCGGCACGGCCATCGGCGCCCACGTGGTTGCCGTAGCGGCCGGACTTGATCTCCTGGACGCGCACGCCCCGGTGCAGGCACGTCACGGCGATGCGCGCCTCCTGCACGGCCACCGAGAGGAGCCCGCCGATGCACTGCGCGAACGAGTCCTGGATCGCCGCCTGGTTCTCGATGAAGGAGAAGGTGCCGCCCGTCGCCTCCGCGATGGTGTGCATGGCCAGGGCGTCGTTGTCGGCGCCGAAACCGAACGTGTGGATCGGCCCTGGCCGGGTGCCGGCGTGCGTGAACAAAGGCGGCACGAGCGTCATGTAATCCTGCGCGGTGCGATTGGGGGGCGGCAGCAACGATGTCCTGCCGTTCAGATAGGTGCCTCCAGGCGTGAGGAACGTGTCCCCGCCGTCGGAGAGGAGGATCATGCTGGCGACGACGTTCTTGTACCGGCGTCCGGCGAGGACCTGGGCGCCCACGCGGAGGCCCTCGCCGATGTTGGTGCCCGTCCACCGGACGACCATGCCCCCCACGGCGAGCTTGGCCCGGGCCTTGCCCGCGACCGTCATGCGCGTGAGAGGGATCAGGCGGGTCGCCTCCCGGAGAAGGACACCATGGACAGGCGGTCGTCGGGGCCGAGCTGGTCGACGACGAACCCCATGGCCTGCTTCAGCAGCTCCATCTTCTGGCCGTCCATGCTGCCGCTGACGTCGAGCACGGTGACGAGGTCGAGCGGCGCGCGCGCCACGTCGGCCGGCGCCTTGACGTGCACGAGCACCGTGAACTTGTCCCTGACGCGCCCCTCCCGAGGGACGGGAACTCGCACTGCGTCTTGAGGACCAGCCCGCCGTCAACTGCCGGCGCCTGCGCCTGCGCCCCGGCGGCAGCACGATGCTCCAGCGGCTCGTCGTCTTGGTACGAGCCGACCTGGGCCTACGCGTACGGGGTCGGCGGCGGCGCGGCGAGATGGAGAGCATTGGCGAGTGACGTCGCTTGCCGGAAATGTTTGGGCCCCGCGATCCGGCTGACCAGATGGTACAACGGCTCGTCGTCTTGGTACAAGCCAGCCTGCGGAGTCGGCGGCGGCGCGGCGAGACGGTGAACATTCTTCCTGCCCGACATGTCGCTCGCCTCGGTGCTAGGGTTGTGGGAATGGTTCGGCTTATGTATGTTTGGCCCAGCCGCCCGAGGTATCTATACTACTATTAAAAGAGCAAACATAATCTTGTCTAAAGCCACACAACAAACTGTACACGGGGTAACCCGGACCCTTCGATCAAATCAACTTAAACACATCCTACTGACCATATTACATCAGTAATCTGTCATCTCAATCAACGTCTGAGATCAAATGTTCTGCCTGGCAGACACCATTGTCTCCTAATAGTCCGCGCTCCGCGTGTACAGATCCCGCCAGCCTCGCCCACAACTCCGCAGCCCCACATCCCCGCAGCCTCGCCCACAACTCCCTAATTTCCGGATCGATTCCAGAATCAGCCGCAAACCTCGCGTCGCCGCACCTCCGTCCCCTTCTCCTGTGCGCTTCCCCCCATTCACCCCGCCACCGGTCGCCGCTCAAGGCCTCGCAAGCCGCCACGACCTCCTCTGTCGATTAGCCGTGCCCAGCCGCCTCCTCCTCCTTTCTCTCTCCCTCTCGCTGATCTCTCTCCTCTCTCTCCGTTCTCAGACAGACGCCATGGCCATGGACCAAAGCTCACGGACCTTCCATCGCGACTGTCAACCTTCCTCCCGACCAGATCACCGTCGCGGCTGCTACGGTCCAGGCTGGTCGCCGTCCTATTTTGCGGGTTCGTGGCCACGTTTTCCTACTAGACCGTGGCCGCCACTTCCTGCTAGATTAGCGGACAGGGAGAAGAAGGAAGAAGTTGCAGTAATCAAAAGTGGCGAGCCAGGGAGGGGACACAGGATGATGAGTATGAATAATGAGATAAACTTCGACTGAAAAAACATGATTCTATGGTTAGCCCCTTTTCTTCGCTAATGTCTGATCCTTTCTCCTCTGCCTCTAGATTTTTTTTCTGGTAGGTTATTAACTCTAGAACACCTATGCTAGGCTACGTATTTTGTTCTGTGGCAAAACATGGATTAAGCTCTGTGGCAAGTTGTGTTCACAACTTTTAATCTAACTGTGTTCTTACATAAGAGCAAATTTTCCCAACAAACGACAGAACAGAGGCCCCTCTTCCAACTTGCCGCAGATTGGTTATCCCATAACCGGACGTCAGAGGGAGAAATTCAGCTCCATAACCTCCATATAAATACCATCATCCTTGTTCCCTCCTTCCCTGTTACATGTTTACTTTTCTGTGTTGGCATGTCCTACGAAAGCTGCACTTTTTTGCCCTTCTCAGTAAATTGTTGGAAACCTGGACTCATGGGCAAAGGAATTATTTGATTCAGTGCTTTGTCAGATAAAAGACAGAATCTTACTAAGTAGCACATGTCCTATTTTGCAGGTGATATATACTCGAGGGCATGAAGACGGGTATTTAATAATACTCCAGGTGAGATATATGCAGGTGTTATGGATTGTGGTTTCGAGGAAAATAATGATGGAACTAAATATGCAACCGCTAAGTTTCTGAAGCTTGATCGACATCTTTTATCAGTTGTTAATTAGTACTAGGATTCATATGCATGTCTACTGTTTTTTAGGAAACTCAAGACATGATGGTTCCGTTTTGGATGAAAAAGCAAAGTAGCACCACTGTGTTAACCCAATGCTTAGGTGATTAACTGCAGATCAAACAATTTTTATCCCCTGTTTACGCAGTATGGAAGTACACATGGTTATTGGTGAGTGACCTTCTTGGCATATGTAGATTTTCTGCGTTCTGAATTTTTAGCCCTTGTGATTCTTGTAGGTTATGCTTTATTCAGACGTATCACTTGTACTTCCATTGCTCTACATTTTACTTAAATCACATATTTGACACTTTGTACAATCTGCAGTTAATTACAAAATCCCCAGAGTTGCAGAGGGGTTCTACATTATTTCATTAGTCCATTTAGAGCATGTCAAATGGAGCATCTTATTAAGGGATAAAATCAACTTTTCCTCTGAAGTCTGCTGCTGGTCCCGCTATTTTATATGGTGGTCTGAACTGGTCACGCTCTTGTGATAGATTACTACATCTAGCTGAAGTTAATAGCGCAGGGTGCTTGCTTAAGCTGCCAGCATGTAAGAAATACTAATATATTTGTTACCATTGTAATATGATATCTCAATTAGGGTGCGCGTGTGTGTATGCGTGTGCCCTTGTAGCTGGTCTATTTGCAAATGGAACTGCTCCAAAAAATTCAATTAGAGCTAGCTGATAGTGACAGATAACTATATCTATGTGAACCTGCATTGTCCTGCAGTCATACATACTTGAGCTAAATGATAGTGACAGAGTACTACATCTATGTGAACCCTTATTATCCTACTATGCTTCTCTTAACCCTCTTTGCTTCGCATTTGAAAAATTAACCCTGAATTTCTAAAAACATGATTTCCTATTGGTAAACTGGTAAGCTACATATGTACTGTACTCGAATGGATAGCAATTAGATAGCAAAAGTGGGGAATCGGCTGTACCTCAAATCGGAAATAAGCATAGCAGAGTGCTAAAGTGGGGAATAAACAACCGGCGTCCGCTGCACCTGGGCACCACGCAGCGTAGCCGCGCAGGGCGGTGGGAGCCGCACACGAGCGAAGGCTCCGAGCGCCAGGCGAGCGAGACGGAGAGAAAGGACGCGTGATTGCCACGGCAGACGATCCGCTGGAGATGAGTCTCGCGCCTCGCGCCCGCCTCCGCTGGCGCCTAGCACCGGGTTGGCCTTGAGCATGCCGAGCTGGAGCGGATCCTCGGGCACTTCAGCGACCAATTCGACGAGGAGGAGCTGAGAAGAGCGGGGGAGTGTGGGACCTCGTGCCGGCGGTGGGACAAAGGGGAGGGGCGGCCTGATGAGGTAGAGAGAGAGAGAGAGAGAGAGAGAGAGAGAGAGAGCTGTGGCCACCATGAAATGGGGAGCGGTGGGGAGAGAGCTGTTGCCACAATGATGAAGCGTCAGGCGTGGAGAACTGAGATGGAGCGTCAGGTGTGTCTCTTTTGTTCTTTTTTTTCTTGATCGATAGCCCTTTTGGTCAATTATAACAAGCACTGCACGCATTTAGTTGTAAAAAAGAACAAGTATATGCATTCCTCTTGAAAAAAGTACACGCGTTGGAATTTTTTTTAAACACAGCACAGATGCAACTACTCATATATACGCACATACTCTCATCCACTGAACACAGTACTATGAGCACCTCCAAAAGATTGAACCGACATATTGTCCTGAGATTTTACGAAGTCACTGACGGAAACATCTTCTCCCATTAAACGCACATCGCCGGAATCCTGAAATAAATTCAGGATAAATGCAAGCATCATGACTTGAACATTGGTGTGCTGGGTATACCACTGTCCACCTAAAAATCTAACCATTCGATAGATTCATTTTTCTACGGATGGCCCTTTTGGTCATTTTCAATCTGGCATGTTCGGTTTGACACTTTTGCGGGTAGAACTTGTATTACTCATAAAAGTTCAAAATTGTAATCCTCCTTACATAAATCAGTAACCTCTCTACGTCCGGAGGCCAACCAAATGACAATTCTACTCGCAGTTCTAGCAAATTTAGCCAAAATAACACTAACCACATTCTGATTTTTATGGAGATGAACAAATTTAGCCAAAATAACACTAACCACATTCTGATTTTGATGGAGATGAGTAATACGAGTCATACAAAAATACCTCAAATGCTTGATCTCTGCTACCAAAGACTCATAGGCTCGGTAAAAAAGATTGGCTAAAAAGTAAGATTTAAAATAGACGTTTTTATTATAAATAATACGTGCATTGCACATGTACGCTTACTAGTACATGGAAAGAAACGCATCAAAAAGAAATATACGGAAAGAAATGTCAAATTGTGTGATCTTCCCATGCATGCATGCAGGAGCTATCCAAAACGTTTCTCTTCGGGGAACTGTTTTAATAACCCGGACGTCCAGCGCATTTTGATTGCTTGATATCCGATGGCTCCGGTAATTAGGCCACTATCCTTATCCATGCAGTGCAGTTACTGATATATAGCGCACAAAACATGGAAACAACTGTTTTTCCATATTGAACCATATTGGATACAATAACTTAATCATTTTCGAAATATAAAAATCATCAATCAAATCACTATGCTCCATAATTTTGGAGCTCTCCCATTTAACTGAGCCATTCAATTTTAGATATGATTCACTATTGTGACCGGGTTAACTATTACTATTTCACTATGCTTCCTAATTTTGGATCTCTCCCATTCAGGTGAGGCTTTCAACTTAAGATTTAGTCCCGATTTTGACCGGGTCAACTATTTCTCAACCAGCTCTCTATTCATTATAGATATTCAATTTTGGATTTGATTCATTATTTTCATTGGGCCGATTTCTCAATTAATCGGCAACAACCAACTTGTAAAAACACAACAGTCATCTGCACCATCTCACAATCAAAAAATGAAGCATCAACATGTGACATTGTAGCACCAATATAATATATACATTCGTCAAGCAAGAAACTTCTCACATAAGTATTGGTTGATTAGCAGATACCATAGAATCACTCCACCAAGAAAAGCCAACTAAAACACCGCATCATAAAAAAACAAAAACTAGTAGGGCGTTTTGGTGACCGAGCTCCATGGAACCCTTTATTTTTGAAAAAAATTAAATTCAAACTTTTTGACTTCAAAAAATTCTGAAAAATATATGCAACTATACAAGGATGAAATGTATGTGTGTGTAAAAATTCAAGATGAAATACTTTGAAATGCGACCTATCAGAAAAGACAAATTTTTGGACTTTGAGGATGAATAGTATCATGTGTTAAAAAGCCTCAGATTTGTCTTTTTTGCACAGCCTTCATTTCAACGTATTCCGTCCTAAAAATTTACATACATGTGTGTTATGTCTCCATGTATATCTGTATTTTTTTAGATTTTTTTGAATTTTAAAAATATGAAATTTCATGAATTTTGTGTTTTCCAAAAGCCGAGCTCCAAAAGGTATTTTCGAAAGAAAACACACTTCATCATCTTCCCCATGCACCACCAAAATTTATCTTTTTGAAATCCCAAAAGCACCAACGGCGAGCGAAGCGCGTCCAACCCTTCTAGTACATGATTATGTATACATTTCATTAAAATCCTAGATTTTAGGTATTTCAAGCTTTTGGACCACTGTATTGCACACACTTTCGTCTACTTCCACTACGACTAACATTGCATTGGACAATCTTGTAATCAAATTCTGTCTTGGCAGAAATTATAAATATCAGAGTGGTAGATAGATTAGCGTTTTCACTGAGTAAGTGCAAGCACACCGCTCTTGATTTGACGGATATAAGTGACTGTATGTGAAGATGACAAGTACATTCTCCTCCTCTGCAATCTCTCTGGACCAAACAACGCTTGTGTCAAATATCTTGATCTGGGTTACTTATGCTTAAGTTGGCTCCTATTTTCTTATGGCGTCCATCGATACAGGTGATCTCAAGTGTCTGTTGCTAAGTAGTGCTTTTCTAGATTTGTTTAACATACAATGGTGCTCCTGGTCAAGTTTATGCAGACAAGATGAATTGTGTTGGCTGCAGTGCTTGCGTGTGCGCTATTGTGATTTTGTGACATGGAAATGGTGTTACCCGCTCCACATCTTACCAAATTTGAGTTCAATGACTATCTAACGCAAATTGTGCTCAGTGAATGTTTGACATTGTCATAGGCAACCTTTTTGTGTCAAACATGAGAGCCACCAGCTTTTATCATTAGAGAGATCATTAGTAGTATGGAGGAGAGGGATTCTTGCATTGCTCATACTCGTCAGAATTGTAATATGGTTAGTCGCGCCTTGGCTAATTTTGGTAGGGTGCAACGCTGAACTATGGTTTGGCTAGGCTCGGGACCGGATGAGGTCATGGAACTTGTAAGACGAGAGAGTAACATTTGATTTGAGTAATGCAAGAATTACTTTGCAAAAAAAAAAAACATGAGAGGCACCAGATTTTATGATTATGGTTTCGACTTCTTCACCGTATGCAAAAACTATTTCTACTTACTAGGAGGCAAGCCAGATAAGCTATCAAACAAACAAAGAGAACTATTTCTACTTTTAAATATTGACCAGGTTTGCTCTACAAAGAAATGCTTCCTTTTATAGAAATTTCTATCACAAATATTGCATCTCAAATAGATTACTCCTGTCAATCTGAATTAAATGATGCAACCTCCATATATACATTGTATAGAGGTTGCGTCATTTAATTCAGGTCGGAGGGAGTATTGTTTTTGTGTTTGTTCTATATGCTATGATTCACTAAAAACAGACTAATCTGAGGCATCTGAACATGGACCTTGAGATCATGTTCAATCCATATGCTGGTAGTTAGGTTATGGGGGTTGTTGAGAGTATCCACATGTCAGGATTGCTACCGTGCTTAAATGTATGGTAGTAGTTTCAGTGGCATATGGTGACCCTCGTCCTACAGATGATATATATTCAGTCAGCAAGGAGGGTGGAGTTGGTACCGCGTCCATGAGAATAGGAAGTTTGCAGAGAAAAACCTTGGCAGAAGAGTTTTGTCATATTTTATTGTGTATTACAATGCTAGGGCTGGAAATCTTGTCTATATATATGTGGATGGATGTGCACTGTGGAAAATGGATCAATCGGTGACTTTCTTTTATTTCCATCGTAAAGCTTTCTGAACCAACAATGTCAGAGAAGCCACAACTTCTAACTACACTAGAGATTTTAGTTAAGTTATTATAAGTAACCACCCACTTTTAAGATACTTCCGTTACTTAAGAAACGCAAGAGGGATGCATTCCCGTTCAAATTACTTGCAACTTGAAACATTTTTTGCTTCTTGCAAACTGCGAATATAGAAAGGTTTGACGTGAGATAACCAGTCTGCATCATACCATTACTGCTTAGTAGCATCTCAACACACACACTTGCAGTGCTCTCAACAGGGAATAATCCACGAAAAAGAGGGAGCTGCAACAATGTCATATCAAAACAAAGCCATCAATTCAGCAGGATTACAGGAAATGACAAAATGGTTATGTCTTATACAAGAGCCGATCTAAGACTGTCTGATAATCATAAATACTTGTAGGCTCATGATGTTATTAGGGAACCAGTCGATGTTTTTTGCTTCTCCTTTGGGCAGGATATTGATTTTTACTCTTCTTGCTTGTTCCTGCAGGGCTTATTTAGGAGAAAGGTTCCTCACTCTTTCACCTCGGGAACCGGCTGCAAAGCTCAAGAGCACTTTCTTCTTCTTCCTGAAAAAGGAACATCCTTTCACTTTCACGACGATCGACTTGAGGCCAATCGTGCTGGCGGATCGCCCCATGTGTTTCCCTGTTGCTTCACTGGCGTACCGAGCAAGACGAGACCGCCCTTTTCGATCCTCCAAGCAGCCAGCAGAAGCGCCGGCCTTCCTGTTCTCCTTCATGTCCGTCACGGTCACAAAGGTCTTTTTCTCCTTGGGTGCGATGTTTAGAACATCTATCTTTACTCGCGGAGCCGCAGTCCACGTTATTTCCATGTTTAATCGGCTAGACCTGCTACCGCCGCCTGTGAAATCATTTTCAGCAAAGCGACGGTAAATGTTGTCGTTCTGCTTCCTTGTTTGCATGAGGCGGCTCATCGGATCGCCGTTCGTAAGGCCCTGCAGTGAGTTCTGCAAAAGCACAGATTGAGACTCAACTATCAAGCACCAGATAACAAGATCGGCTGCTTTATTGATGTCTCAGCAAAACTTGAAAAAATGCACAAGACAAGTTGTGTGTGTATAGCAACGCGTTTGTAAGATCACATAAGATTCAAGGCTATATAGAGTAGCATTTGTGGTTATAAACAGCACTGGACATGGTTTGGTAGGTTAGCTGGCAATGGCAAAGAGCAAGCAGCACCTTTAGAAGAGGTGGAACAGTAGCAAGAAACAAGGAAATGATGACAAGAACACCTATGTACACACAAGAGGATGTACCACTCAGTATGATTATAGTTGAATCAGTATGAAGCACTGTGCCACTCAAGAGGCATGTACACACTTGTCTAGCTCCTGAATTTATCTGCTTCAGTTCAAATTCACTCTACCATCGCATTGCCACTTAAGATACCATTTAGATCGAGTTAGCTTAGCTGGAAATGCAATGGAAGAGAACAATGTCAATTAGACCGGGCAGCTGGTAAACATACCTTGTCAGTCGACAGAAGCCGTTGGGTGCCCGGTGAGGCAACCGGTCGCAGGAGCGCTCGTCCAGCGAGCCCGAGTGCCCTCACAGCCATCGCCGTCTGCCGGACAGAAAAGAATGAGGTCCGGTAGAGGCCGCTGGCAACGGTAGGGACAAAATCCTTGTCTTCCGATCTGGGCTATGGGGTTCAGGGGAAGAAAAGAGCGCTAAATATTTGTACATATCAATGAAATAAATATTCAACTATGCAGCGAATAAATTTATTAATCAAGTTGGGTCACTGGGTTGCTACATAAACATCAGCAATACTAAATAAGCAAAATAAACTAGCCCGTGAAATAATCTAAATAAACTGACGGCCAGCTGCCCAGCTGGGCATGTTATGCTGGATTTACAATATGAAAGCGACCAAATGGTGAGTTATGACAAAGGAGTCTATAAACATCACAGTTCATATCTATGAACAAAGGAGTCTATGCACACCAAAACATCACAGTTTATCATTCAAGTACACACCAAAACAGTGGATAAATCTTATATGTACATATATACATTCTTTAGCTGGGCAGGACACACTCAACTACTCAGATTATCTGTAAACTGCATGGAAACCACACAATATCTATAAACTGCGGAAGAGAAACCTCTAAACAGCAATGACATTATATTTATATCTATAAAACTGCACAATGCACACAGGCACACAGCGTTCCTTTACCTTGACGGAAAGCGGGCAGAGGTGGCGTGGGCGTCGAAGTGCTGCAGTGGTTGGGGCTCGGGGCAGAGTTGGATCGGGGGAGGCAGCGTCGTCGGCTTCGGTGGCGTGAAGGATGGAGCCGGAGTTGGTAGGACGGGGCGGAGGCGTCCGTGCGGTCGGGGCTCGGGTGGAGCGGGGGTGGGCGCGGGGTAGTGGTACGGGGCGGCGGGGTCCCTACGCTCGGGGCTCGGCGGCGGTTTCGGGGGCGGGGGATCTGGATGCAGTCGCCGGAGGAGGCAGCGGCCAGAGATCGGGGACGGTGGCGGCGTTCGGCTCGGGAGTGAGGGTGAGGAGAAAGGGAAATGCAGGGGACGACTAGCATGGGATGAGCACGTGAGGTGAGATCTTGCGATCCAGCAACCTGAGCCGTCGGATGAAGACCTCATGGTACAGATCAAACACGCTGGGGTTTGATGGTACATCTTGCACTGGAGCCATTAAATTTTGATAGTTTAGTACTCTTTTTCTTTTGAAATTAGTAGTTTAGTACTCTTGGTACTCTCTCACTTGCTTTGTTTGAAAGAGGAAAATTTTCTTTGATCTCAGTTTCAATGGAAAGACCAAGGAATTCTAACATTCATTTATACCTCTTTTTTTATTCATATATGCATGAAGAACGAGAATAAGATCCTCAATGGTACGACAATAATTTTTTATGTGCTTTGATTTTGATTCGACCATATTTATTAGAGCATCTCCAGCCGCGCCCCCAACAGGCCCACCCCCAGGCTACCTTTTCGGCGCCGGCGCTGAAAAAACGCTCCAGTCGCGCCCCAGGACGCCGAAAATCGCCGGTTCGGCCCGTTTTGTGCCCGCTGATCGCAGGCTAAACCCGGCGCACTGGGGGGCGATCGGGGGCTCCGGCGCAAGGGAAAAGCGCGGCTGGCCCACACCGTCAGGTGGAAAAATCAAGTTTTTCTTCCCGACTCGCCTCCCACCCCCCGCGCTCTCGGCCGCCACTAGTTGTATCCCGATGCCGCTCGTCGCCCTTCACCGCTAGATAGCCAACCCTCGCCGGAAAAAGAGCAGAGGTTCGCCGAGGCAGCCCCTCCACCAGCAGCTAGGCATTTTTGCCACCGTTTCCGGCCGCGGAGGGGCAGTTTAGCGGCGGGTACACGCCCACCGTGCGCAAGGTGTTCGACGATTTGCCTAGCTCGGCGATGGACTCGGACGACGAGGAAGCGCTCGTCACGCTGCTGGAGGAGGAAGCCGAGGCCGACGTCCAGGAAGAAGAGCATCTCATGGTGCTCGCCGCCCTCGCCCAACTGCTGGCGAGCAATGAAAAGCCGTGGCCAGCTGGCTCGGCGCCGGGGCGGGTGAAAGCAAAGAACCGGCATCGTCTCGAAGGCTACTGCATGCTCTACTCCGACTACTTCGCCGATGCTCCACTTCACGGCGACAAAACATTTCGACGCCGCTATCGGATGAGCCGAAAGCTCTTCCTCGGGATTGTGAATTCCATCCGGGAGTTCGACAGCTACTTCAAGTCAAGATGGATTGCATCGGCAAACTTGGATTCACCTCGATCCAGAAGTGCACGACAGCGACGAGGATGCTTGCATACGGAGCTCCCGGTGATTCACTCGACGACTATGGGCGCATGGCCTAGTCCACCACCATTGAGTGTTTCTACAAGTTCTGGCGGGCAGTGGTGGCAGTGTTTGAACCGCAATACTTGAGAACACCCAATGCGGAAGACATTGCTCGGATCCTAGCACAAAATGCAGCAAGAGGATTTCCTGGGATGCTTGGAAACATCGACTGCATGCATTGGAAATGGAAGAACTGCCCATTTGCTTGGCAGAGGATGTACAAAGGCGCCAAAAGCGGTTGTAGTGTGGTACTTGAGGCGGTGGCCACACAGGACCTCGGGATTTGGCACTCTTTCTTTGGTATGCCAGGAACTCACAATGACATCAACGTGCTGCAGTGCTCCCCTGTCTTTGCCAAGCTTGTTGAAGGTCATTCTCCTTCGGTAAACTTCGAGGTCAATGGGCGGCACTACAACAAGGGGTACTACCTAGCTGATGGCATCTATCCGAGATGGTCTACATTTGTGAAGACTATCTCAAACGTTGTGCCAGGAGACAAGAAGTCCCACTTTGCCAAGGTGCAGGAGGCTTGCCGGAAGGATGTCGAGCGGGCATTTGGTGTGCTCCAATCTCGGTTTGTTGTTGTCCGGTACTGATACGTCTCCGTTGTATCTACTTTTCCAAACACTTTTGCCCTTGTTTTGGACTCTAACTTGCAGGATTTGAATGAAACTAACCTGGACTGACGATGTTTTCAGCAGAATTTCCATGGTGTTATTTTTGTGCAGAAACAAAAGTTCTCGGAATGACCTGAAACTTCACGAAGATTATTTTTGGAAATAATAAAAAATATTGGCGAAAGAATCAAGGCCAGGGGGCCCACACCCTGTCCACGAGGGTGGGAGGCGCGCCTGCCCCCTGGGTGCGCCCCCTACCTCGTGGGCCCCCTGGTGCTCCACCGGCCTCAACTCCAACTCTATATATTCATGTTCGGGGAGAAAAAAAATCAGAGAGAAGGATTCATCGCATTTTACAATACGGAGCCACCGCCAAGCCCTAATATCTCTCGGGAGGGCTAATCTGGAGTCCGTTCGGGGCTCCGAAGAGGGGAATCCGTCACCGTCGCCGTCGTCATCGTCAACCATCCTCCATCACCAATTTCATGATGCTCACCGCCGTGCGTGAGTAATTCCATCATAGGCTTGCTGGACGGTGATGGGTTGGATGAGATTTATCATGTAATCGAGTTAGTTTTGTTAGGGTTTGATCCCTAGTATCCACTATGTTCCGAGATTGATGTTGTTATGACTTTGCTATGCTTAATGCTTGTCACTAGGGCCCGAGTGCCATGATTTCAGATCTGAACCTATTATGTTTTCATGAATATATGTGAGTTCTTGATCCTATCTTGCAAGTCATTAGTCACCTACTATGTGTTATGATCCGCAACCCAGTGACAATAATCGGGACCACTCGGTGATGGCCATAGTTTGAGGAGTTCATGTATTCACTATGTGTTAATGCTTTGATGCGGTACTCTATTAAAAGGAGGCCTTAATATCCCTTAGTTTCCAATAGGACCCCGCTACCACGGGAGGGTAGGACAAAAGATGTCATGCATGTTCTTTTCCATAAGCACGTATGACTATATTCGGAATACATGCCTACATTACATTGATGAATTGGAGCTAGTTCTAGGTCACCCTATGTTATGACTGTTACATGATGAACCGGATACGGCATAATTCTCCATCACCGATCCAATGCCTACGAGCTTTTGAAGGAAATATGCCCTAGAGGCAATAATAAAGTTATTATTTATTTCCTTATTTCATGATAAATGTTTATTATTCATGCTAGAATTGTATTAACCGGAAACATGATACATGTGTGAATACATAGACAAACATATAGTCACTAGTATGCCTCTACTTGACTAGCTCATTAATCAAAGATGGTTATGTTTCCTAACCATAGACATGTGTTGTCATTTGATTAACGGGATCACATCATTAGGAGAATGATGTGATTGACATGACCCATTCCGTTAGCCTAGCACTTGATCGTTTAGTATATTGCTATTGCTTTCTTCATGACTTATACATGTTCACGTAACTATGAGATTATGCAACTCCGTTTATCGGAGGAACACTTTGGTGCTACCAAACGTCACAACGTAATCGGGTGATTATAAAGGAGTACTACAGGTGTCTCCAAAGGTACATGTTGGGTTGGCGTATTTCGAGATTAGGTTTTGTCACTCCGATTGTCTGGAGAGGTATCTCTGGGCCCTCTCGGTAATGCACATCACTATAAGCCTTGCAAGCAATGTAGCTAATGAGTTAGTTACGGAATGATGCATTACGTAACGAGTAAAGAGACTTGCCGGTAACGAGATTGAACTAGGTATTGGATCCCGACGATCGAATCTCGGGCAAGTAACATACCGATGACAAAGGGAACAACGTATGTTGTTATGCGGTTTGACCGATAAAGATCTTCGTAGAATATGTAGGAGCCAATATGGGCATCCAGGTTCCGCTATTGGTTATTGACCGAGAATAGTTCTAGGTCATGTCTACATAGTTCTCGAACCCGTAGGGTCCGCACGCTTAACGTTACGATGATGCTTTATTATGAGTTTATGAGTTTTGATGTACCGAAGGAGTTCGGAGTCCCGGATGAGATCGGGGACATGACGAGGAGTCTCAAAATGGTCGAGACATAAAGATCGATATATTGGACGACTATATTCGGATTTCGAAAAGGTTCCGAGTGATTCGAGTATTTTTCGGAGTACCGGAGAGTTACGGGAATTCGTATTGGGCCTCTTTGGGCCATACGGGAAAGGAGAGAAAGGGCCAAAAGAGTGGCCGCACCCCTCCCCTTGGACTAGGGAGGGGGAGCGCACCCTTCCTTCCTTCTCCTTCTCTCTTCCCTTTCCTTCTTTCCTACTCCTACTACATGGAAGGGTTCCTAGTTGGACTAGGAAAGGGGGAATCCTACTCCCGGTGGGAGTAGGACTCCCCTAGGGCGCGCCATAGAGAGGGCCGGCCCTCCTCTCCTCCACTCCTTTATATACGGGGGCAGGGGGCACCCCATGAAGACACAAGTTGATCTACAGATCGTTCCTTAGCCGTGTGCGGTGCCCCCTTCCATCATATTCCACCTCGGTCATATCATCACGGAGTTTAGGCGAAGCCCTGCGCCGGTAGAACATCATCATCGTCACCACGCCGTCGTGCTGACGGAACTCATCCCCGACACTTTGCTGGATCGGAGTCCGGGGATCGTCATCGAGCTAAACGTGTGCTGAACTCGGAGGTGCCGTGCGTTCGGTACTTGGATCGGTCGGATCGTGAAGACGTACGACTACATCAACCGCGTTGTCATAACGCTTCCGCTTACGGTCTACGAGGGTACGTGGACAATACTCTCCCCTCTCGTTGCTATGCATCACCATGATCCGTGCGTGTGCGTAGGAATTTTTTTTGAAATTACTACGTTCCCCAACAGTGGCATCTGAGCCTGGTTTTATGCGTTGATGTTATATGCACGAGTAGAACACAAGTGAGTTGTGGGCGATACAAGTCATACTGCTTACCAAAGATGTCATACTTTGGTTCGGCGGTATTGTGAGATGAAGCGGCCCGGACCGACATTACGCGTACGCTTACGCGAGACTGGTTTCACCGCTACGAGCACACGTTGCTTAAAGGTGACTGGCGGGTGTCTGTCTCTCTCACTTTATTTGAACCGAGTGTGGCTACGCCCGGTCCTTGCGAAGGTTAAAACAGCACCAACTTGACAAACTATCGTTGTGGTTTTGATGCGTAGGTAAGAACGGTTCTTGCTCAGCCCGTAGCAGCCACGTAAAATTTGCAACAACAAAGTAGAGGACGTCTAACTTGTTTTTGCAGGGCATGTTGTGATGTGATATGGTCAAGACGTGATGAGATATAAGTTGTTGTATGAGATGATCATGTTTTGTTGAAGTTATCGGCAATCGCGTAAGCCTTATGGTTGTCTCTTTATTGCATAAGATGCAAGCGCCAAATAATTGCTTTACTTTATCGCTATGCGATAGCAATAGTTGCAAGAGCAATAGTTGGCGAGACGACCATGTGACGCACATTGATATAGATCAAGATGATGGAGATCATGGTGGCATGCGGTGACGATGGAAATCATGACGATGCTTTGGAGATGGAGATCAAAGGCACAAGATGATGATGGCCATATCATGTCACATATTTTGATTGCATGTGATGTTTATCTTTTATACATCTTATTTTGCTTAGTTCGGCGGTAGCTTTATAAGATGATCTCTCACTAAATTATCAAGGTATAAGTGTTCTCCCTGAGTATGCACCGTTGCGAAAGTTCTTCGTGCTGATCGGGTGTGATAGGCTCTACGTTCAAATACAACGGGTGATGATCGGGTGTGATAGGCTCTACGTTCAAATACAACGGGTGCAAAACAGTTGCACACGCGGAATACTCAGGTTAAACTTGACGAGCCTAGCATATAACAGATATGGCCTCGGAACACGGAGACCGAAAGGTCGAGCGTGAATCATATAGTAGATATGATCAACATAGTAATGTTCACCATTGAAACTACTCCATCTCACGTGATGATCGGACATGGTTTAGTTGATATGGATCACGTGATCACTTAGAAGATTAGAGGGATGTCTATCTAAGTGGGAGTTCTTAAGTAATATGATTAATTGAACTTAAATTTACCATGAATTTAGTCCTGGTAGTATTAGCATATCTATGTTGTAGATCAATAGCTCGCGTTTAGCTCCCTGTTTTATTTTGATATGTTCCTAGAGAAAACTAAGTTGAAAAATGTTAGTAGCAATGATGCGGATTGGATCCGTGATCCGAGGTTTATCCTCATTGCTGCACGTAAAAATATGTCCTTGATGCACCGCTAGGTGATGACCTATTGCGAGGAGCGTATGCGGGCGTTATGAACGTTTGGCTAGCTCAATATGATGACTACTTGATAGTTTAGTGCACCATGCTTAATGGCTTAGAATCGGGACTTCAAAGACGTTTTGAACGTCACGGACCATATGAGATGTTCCAGGAGTTGAAGTTAATATTTCAAGCAAATACCCGAGTTGAGAGATATGAAGTCTCCAACAAGTTCTATAGCTAAAATATGGAGGAGAATCGCTCAACTAGTGAGCATGTGCTCAGATTGTCTGGGTACTTCAAACGCTTGAATCAAGTGGGAGTTAATCTTCCAGATAAGATAGTGATTGACAGAATTCTCTAGTCACCATCACTAAGTTACTAGAACTTCGTGATGAACTGCAGTATGCAAGGGATGACGAAAACGATTCCCGAGCTCTTCATGATGTTGAAATCGACGAAGGTAGAAATCAAGAAAGAGCATCAAGTGTTGATGATTGACAAGACCACTGGTTTCAAGAGAAGGGCAAAGGGAAAGAAAGGGAACTTCAAGTAGAAAGACAAGTAAGTTGTCACTCCTGCGAAGAAGCCCAAAGATGGACCAAAGCCTGAAACCGAGTGCTTACATCGCAAAGGAAATGGTCCTTGGAAGCGGAAATGCCACTGAATATTTGGTGGATAAGAAGGATGGCAAAGTGAACAAGGGTATATTTGATATACAGTTATTGATGTGTGCCTTACTAGTGTTTATAGTAGCCCCTGAGTATTTGATACTTGTTTGGTTGCTAAGATTAGTAACTCGAAACAGGAGTTACAGAATAAACAGAGACTAGTTGAAGGGGAAGTGACGATGAGTGTTGGAAGTAGTTCCAAAATTGATATGATCATCATCGCACACTCCCTATACTCTCGGGATTAGTGTTGAACCTAAATAAATGTTATTTGGCGCTTATGCGTTGAGCATGAATATGATTTGATCATGTTTATTGCAATACGGTTATTCATGTAAGTTAGAGAATAATTATTGTTCTGCTTACATGAATAAAACCTTCTATGGTCATACACCCAATGAAAATGGTTTGTTGGATCTCGATCGCTTGATACACATATTCATAATATTGAAACCAAAAGATGTAAAGTTAATAATGATAGTGCAACTTATTTGTGGCATTGCCGTTTAGGTCATATTGGTGTAAAGCGCATGAAGAAACTCCATAAAGATGGATCTTCGGAATCACTTGGTTATGAATCATTTGATGCTTGCGAACCGTGCCTTTTGGGCAAGATGACTAAAACTCCGTTCTCCGGAACAATGGAACGAGCTATTCACTTGTTGGAAATAATACATACCGATGTATGCGATCCAATGAGTGTTGATGCTCGTGACAAGTATCATTATTTTCTGACCTTCACAGATGATTTGAGCAGATATGCGTATATCTACTTGATGAAACATAAGTCTGAAATAGTTGAAAAGTTCAAAGAATTTCAGAGTGAAGTGGAAAATCATCGTAACAAGAAAATAAAGTTTCTACGATCTGATCGTGGAGATGAATGTTTGAGTTACGAAGTTTGGTCTTCATTTGAAACAATGTGAAATAGTTTCGCAACTCAAGCCATATGGAACACCACAGCATAATGGTGTGTCCGAAAGTCGTGACCGCACTTTATTGGATATGGTGCGATCTATGATGTCTCTTATCGGTTTACCACTATCATTTTGGGGTTATGTATTAGAGACAGCTGCATTCACGTTTAATAGGGCACCATCTAAATCCGTTGAGACGACACCGTGTGAACTATGGTTTAACAATAAACATAAGCTGTCGTTTCTTAAATTTTGGATTTGTGATGAATATGTGAAAAAGTTTACACCAGATAAGCTCGAAACCAAATCGGGAAGTGCGTCTTCATAGAATACCCAAAGGTAACTATTGGGTACACCTTCTATCACAGATCCGAAGGCAAGTTATTCGTTGCTAAGATGGATCCTTTCTAGAGAAGAAGTTTCTCTCGAAAGAAGTGAGTGGGAGGAAAGTAGAACTTGATGAGGTAATTGTACCTTCTCCCTTATTGGAAAGTAGTTCATCACGTAAATCAGTTCCAAAGTGATTCCTACACCAATTAGTGAGGAAGTTAATGATGATGATCATGAAACTTCATATCAAGTTGCTACCAAACCTCGTAGGTCTTCCAGAGTAAGATCCGCACCCGAGTGGTACGGTAATCATGTTCTGGAAGTCATGTTACTAGACCATGATGAACCTACGAACTATGAGGAAGCGATGATGAGCCTAGATTCCGCGAAATGGCTTGAGGCCATGAAATCTGAGATAGGATCCATGTATGAGAACAAAGTATGGACTTTGATTGACTTGCTCGATGATCAGCAAGCCATGTTAAATAAATGGATCTTCAAGAGGAAGACGGACATTGATAGTAGTGTTACTATCTACAAAGCTCGACTTGTCACAAAAGGTTTTCGACAAGTTCAAGGTGTTGACTACAATGAGATTTTCTCAATCAGAAGCGATGCTTAAGTCTGTCTCAGATCATGTTAGCAATTGCCACATTTTATGAAATCGCAAATGGATGTCAAAACTGCATTCTTTAATGGATTTATTAAAGAAAAGTTGTATATGATGCAACCAGAAGGTTTTGTCAATCCTAAAGGAGCTAACAAAATGTGCAAGCTTCAATGATCCATCTATGGACTGGTGCAAGCATCTCGGAGTTGGAATAAAACGCTTTGATAGTGTGATGAAAGCATATGATTTTATATAGACTTTTTGAGAAGCCTATATTTACAAGAAAGTGAGTGGGAGCACTACAACATTTCTATAAGTATATGTGAATGACATATTGTTGATCGGAAATAATGTAGAATTATGCTGCAAAGCATAAAGGAGTATTTGAAAGGAGTTTTTCAAAGAAAGACCTCAATAAAACTACTTACATATTGAGCATCAAGATCTATTGAGATAGATCAAGATGCTTGATAAGTTTTTCAATAAGTACATACCTTGTCAAGATTTTGAAGTAGTTCAAAATGGAACAGTCAAAGAAAAGTTCTTGCACGTGTTGCAAATGTGTGAAATTGAGTAAGACTCAAATCCGACCACGGCAGAGAAAATAGAAAAGAGAATGAAAGTCATTCCCTATGCCTTAGTCATAGGTTCTATAAAGTATGCTATGCTATGTACCAGACCTATTGTATACCTTGCTCTGAATTTGGCAAGGAGTACAATAGTGATCTAGTAGTAGATCATCGGACATTGGTCAAGAACATTCTTAGTGAGGACTAAGGAAATATTTCTCGATTATGGAGGTGATAAAAGAGCCCGTCGTAAAGAGTTACATCGATGCAAGCTTTTTACACTGATCTAGATGACTCTAAGTCTCAATCTGGATACATATTGAAAGTGGGAGCAATTAGCTAGAGTAGCTCCGTGCAGAGCATTGTAGACCTAGAATATTTGCAAAATACATACGGCTCAGTATGTGATGCACAGATTGACTAAGCTTCTCTCACGAGCAAAACATGATAATACCTTAGTACTCTTTGGGTGTTAATCACATAGCGATGTGAACTAGATTATTGACTCTAGTAAACCCTTTAGGTGTTGGTCACATGATGATGTGAACTATGGGTGTTAATCACATACAGATGTGAATATAAGTGTTGAATCACATGATGATGTGAACTAGATTATTGACTCTAGTGCAAGTGGGAGACTGAAGGAAATATGCCTTAGAGGCAATAATAAAGTTATTATTTATTTCCTTATTTCATGATAAATGTTTATTATTCATGCTAGAATTGTATTAACAGGAAACATGATACATGTGTGAATACATAGACAAACATATAGTCACTAGTATGCCTCTACTTGACTAGCTCATTAATCAAAGATGGTTATGTTTCCTAACCATAGACATGTGTTGTCATTTGATTAACGGGATCACATCATTAGGAGAATGATGTGATTGACATGACCCATTCCGTTAGCCTAGTACTTGATCGTTTAGTATATTGCTATTGCTTTCTTCATGATTTATACATGTTCCTGTAACTATGAGATTATGCAACTCCTGCCACCGGAGGAACACTTTGGTGCTACCAAACGTCACAACGTAATCGGGTGATTATAAAGGAGTACTATAGGTGTCTCCAAAGGTACATGTTGGGTTGGCGTATTTCGAGATTAGGTTTTGTCACTCCGATTGTCGGAGAGGTATCTCTGGGCCCTCTCGGTAATGCACATCACTATAAGCCTTGCAAGCAATGTAGCTAATGAGTTAGTTACGGAATGATGCATTACGTAACGAGTAAAGAGACTTGCCGGTAGTGAGATTGAACTAGGTATTGGATACCAACGATCGAATCTCGGGCAAGTAACATACCGATGACAAAGGGAACAACGTATGTTGTTATGCGGTTTGACCGATAAAGATCTTCGTAGAATATGTAGGAGCCAATATGGGCATCCAGGTTCCGCTATTGGTTATTGACCGAGAATAGTTCTAGGTCATGTCTACATAGTTCTCGAACCCGTAGGGTCCGTGACGCTTAACGTTACGATGGCAGTTTTATTATGAGTTTATGAGTTTTGATGTACCGAAGGAGTTCAGAGTCCCGGATGAGATCGGGGACATGACGAGGAGTCTCGAAATGGTCGAGACATAAAGATCGATATATTGGACGACTATATTCGAGTTCGGAAAGGTTCCGAGTGATTCGGGTATTTTTGGGAGTACCGAGAGTTACGGGAATTCGTATTGGGCCTCTTTGGGCCATACGGAAAGGAGAGAAAGGGCCAAAGAGTGGCCGCACCCTCCCTTGGACTAGTCCGAATTGGACTAGGGAGGCGCACCCTTCCTTCCTTCTCCTTCTCTCTTCCCTTTCCTTCTCTCCTACTCCTACTACATGGAAGGGTTCCTAGTTGGACTAGGAAAGAGGGAATTCTACTCCCGGTGGGAGTAGGACTCCCCTAGGGCGCGCCATAGAGAGGGCCGGCCCTCCTCTCCTCCACTCCTTTATATCTGGGGCAGGGCACCCCATGAAGACACAAGTTGATCTACGGATTGTTCCTTAGCCGTGTGCGGTGCCCCCCTCCACCATATTCCACCTCAGTCATATCGTTGTGGAGTTTAGGCGAAGCCCTGCGCCGGTAGAACATCATCATCGTCACCACGCCATCGTGCTGACAGAACTCATCCCCGAAACTTTGCTGGATCGGAGCCCGGGGTTCGTCATCGAGCTGAGCGTGTGCTGAACTTCGGAGGTGCCGTGCGTTCGGTACTTGGATCGGTCGGATCGTGAAGGCGTGCGATTACATCAACCGCGTTGTCATAACGCTTCCGCTTACGGTCTACGAGGGTACGTGGACAATACTCTCCCCTCTCGTTGCTATGCATCACCATGATCCGTGCGTGTGCGTAGGAATTTTTTTGAAATTACTACGTTCCCCAACAACTTTTCACATATTGCTCTTTGCTTAGTTACTTTACCGTTGCCACTGTTACAATCACTACAAAACTATCGCTGTTACTTTTGCCACCGTTACCGCTACTATCATACTACTTTGCTACTAAATACTTTACTGCATATATTAAGTTATCCAGGTGTGGTTGAATTGACAACTCAACTGCTAATACTTGAGAATATTCTTTGGCTCCCCTTGTGTCGAATCAATATATTTGGGTTGAATACTCTACCCTCGAAAACTGTTGCGATCCCCTATACTTGTGGGTTATCAAGACTATTTTTCCGCGCCGTTGCCGGGGAGCATAGCTCTATTCTTTGAGTCACTTGGGATTTATATCTACTGGTCACTATGAAGAACTTGAAAGACGAGACAACTAAAATTTATCCCTCAACTACGAGGGGAGGTAAGGAACTGCCTGTTGGGGATCGTTGCAGAAATTAAAAAATTTCCTACACATCACCAAGATCAATCTATGGAGTAACTAGAAATGAGAGAGAGGGGAGTGCATCTTCATACCCTTGAAGATCGCGAGACGGAAGCGTTACAAGAACGCGGATGAAGGAGTCATACTCATAGCGATTCAGATCGGGGTGGATTCCGATCTAAGCGCCGAACAACGGCACCTCCGCGTTCAACACACTTGCAGCCCGGTGACGTCTCCCGCACCTTGATCCAGCAAGGAGGAGGGAGAGGTTGAGGAAGAAGGCTCCAGCAGCAACACGACGGCGTGGTGGTGATGGAGTGGCAGTTCTCCGGCAGGGCTTCGCCAAGCTCACGCGGAGGAGGAGAGGTGTTGGGGAGGGGAGGGGCTGCGCCTTGGATGTGTTCGTGCAGCCCTCCCTCCACCCCTCTATTTATAGGGAGAAGGAGGAAGGGGCCCGGCCCCTCTAGATGAGATCTAGAGGGGGGGCGGCGACCAAGGGGGAGGGGGCTTGCCCCCCAAGCAAGGGGGGCGCCCCCTTTAGGGTTCCCCCCCAACCCTAGGCACATGGGCCCTAAGGGGGATGGCGCCCAACCCACTTAGGGGCTGGTTCCCTTCCACCTACAACCCATAAGGCCCTCCGGGGCAGGTGGACCCCCAGAATCCCTCCTGTGGTCCCGGTACAATACCGGTATACCCCTGAATATTTCCGGTGACCGTATGATGACTTCCCATATATAAATCTTCACCTCCGGACCATTCTGGAACTCCTTGTGATGTCCGAGATCTCATCCGGGACTCCGAACAACATTTGTTAATCACATACAAATCTTCCTTATAACCCTAGCGTCATCGAACCTTAAGTGTGTAGACCCTACGGGTTCGGGAATCATCTGAACATGGTGAGACATCTCTCCGGCCAATAACCAACAGCGGGATATGGATACCCATGTTGGCTCCCACATGTTCCACGATGATCTCATCGGATGAACCACGATGTCAAGGATTCAAACAATCCCGTATACAATTCCCTTTTTCAATCAGTACGTTACTTGCCCGAGATTCGATCGTCGGTATCCCAATACCTCGTTCAATCTCGTTACCGGCAAGTCACTTTACTCGTTCCGTAATGCATGATCCTGTGACCAAGTACTTAGTCACATTGAGCTCATTATGATGATGCATTACCGAGTGGGCCCAGAGATACCTCTCCGTCATACGGAGTGATAAATCCCAGTCTCGATTTGTGCCAACCCAACAGACACTTTAGGAGATACCTGTAGTGCACCTTTATAGCCACCCAGTTACGTTGTGACGTTTGGTACACCCAAAGCATTCCTACGGCATCCGGGAGTTACACAATCTCATGGTCTAAGGAAATGATACTTGACATTAGAAAAGATTTAGCAGACAAACTACACGATCTTGTGCTATGCTTAGGATTGGGTCTTGTCCATCACATCATTCTCCTAATGATGTGATCCCGTTATCAATGACATCCAATGTCCACGGTCAGGAAACCGTAACCATCTATTGAACAACGAGCTAGTCAACTAGAGGCTCACTAGGGACATGTTGTGGTCTATGTATTCACACATGTATTATGATTTTCGGATAACACAATTATAGCATGAACAATAGAAAATTATCATGAACAAGGAAATATAATAATAACCATTTTATTATTGCCTCTAGGGCATATTTCCAACAGTCTCCCACTTGCACTAGAGTCAATAATCTAGTTACATTGTGATGAATCGGACACCCATAGAGTTCTGGTGTTGATCATGTTTTGCTCGTGGAAGAGGTTTAGTCAACGGATCTGCTACATTCAGGTCCGTGTACACTTTACAAATATCTATGTCTCCATCTTGAACATTTTCACGAATGGAGTTGAAGCGACACTTGATATGCCTGGTCTTCTTGTGAAACCTGAGCTCCTTGGCGAAGCAATAGCTCCGGTGTTGTCACAGAAGAGAGTCATCGGGCCCGGCGCTTTGGGAGTAACTCCTTGGTCAGTAATGAACACCTTCATCCAGATAGCTTCATGTGCTGCCTCCGAGGCTGCCATGTACTCCGCTTCACATGTAGATCCCACCACGATGCTTTGCTTGCAACTGCACCAGCTTACTGCCCACCATTCAAAATATACACGTATCCGGTTTGTGACTTGGAGTCATCCAGATCTATGTCGAAGCTAGCATCGACGTAACCCTTCTGATGAGCTCTTCGTCACCTCCATAAGCGAAACATATCCTTAGTCCTTTTCGTGTACTTTAGGATGTTCTTGACCACATCCGGTGTTCCATGCGGGATTACTTTGGTACCTTCCTACCAAACTTACGGCGAGATTCACATCAGGTCTGGTACACAGCATGACATACATAATAGACCCTATGGCCGAGGCATAGGGGATGACTCTCATCTTTTCTCTATCTTCTGCCGTGGTCGGGCTTTGAGCCGTGCTCAATCTCACACCTTGCAATACAGGCAAGAACCCCTTCTTGGACTGATCCATATTGAACTTCTTCAATATCTTGTCAAGGTACGTGCTTTGTGAAAGACCAATGAGGCGTCTCGATCTATCTCTATAGATCTTGATGCCTAATATGTAAGCAGCTTCTCCAAGGTCCTTCATTGAAAAACACTTATTCAAGTAGGCCTTTATGCTTTCCAAGAATTCTATATCATTCCCCATCAATAGTATGTCATCCACATATAATATGAGAAATGCTACAGAGCTCCCACTCACTTTCTTGTAAACACAGGCTTCTCCATAAGTCTGCGTAAACCCAAACGCTTTGATCATCTCATCAAAGCGAATGTTCTAACTCCGAGATGCTTGCACCAACCCATAGATTGAGCGTTGGAGCTTGCATACCTTGTCAGCATTCTTAGGATCGACAAAACCTTCCGGTTGCATCATATACAATTCTTCCTTAAGGAAGCCGTTAAGGAATGCCGTTTTGACATCCATTTGTCATATCTCATAATCATAGAATACGGCAATTGCTAACATGATAGGGTCTCATCGTAGTCAACCCCTTGAACTTGTCGATAACCCTTAGCGACAAGTCGAGCCTTATAGATGGTCACATTACCATCTGCATCTGTCTTCTTCTTAAAGATCCATTTATTTTCTATGGCTCGCCAATCATCGAGCAAGTCAGTCAAAGTCCATACTTCGTTTTCATACATGGATCCTATCTCGGATTTCATGGCTTCAAGCCATTTGTCGGAATCTGGGCCCGCCATCGCTTCTTCATAGTTCGAAGGTTCACATTGTCTAACAACATGATTTCCAGGACAGGGTTGTCATACCACTCTGGTGCGGAACGTGTCCTTGTGGACCTACGAAGTTCAGTAGTAACTTGATCCGAAGTGCCTTGATCATCATCATTAACTTCCTCTCTAGTCGGTGCGAGCACCACGAAACATTTTCTTGAGCTGCGCTACTTTCCGGTTCAAGAGGCAGTACTTCATCAAGTTCAACTTTCCCCCCACTTACTTCTTTCGAGAGAAACTCTTTCTCTAGAAAGGATCCATTCTTGGCAACAAATATCTTGCCTTCGGATCTGAGGTAGAAGGTATACCCAATAGTTTCTTTAGGGTATCCTATGAAGACGCATTTTTCCGATTTGGGTTCGAGCTTTTCAGGTTGAAGTTTCTTGACATAAGCATCGCATCCCCAAACTTTCGAAAGCGACAGCTTAGGTTTCTTCCCAAACCATAATTCATACGGTGTCGTCTCAACGGATTTCGACGGAGCCCTATTTAAAGTGCATGCGGCAGTCTCTAAAGCATAACCCAAAAATGATAGCGGTAGGTCGGTAAGAGACATCATAGATCGCACCATGGCCAACAGAGTATGATTACGATGTTCGGGCACACCATAACGCTGAGGTGTTCCAGGCGGCGTGAGTTGTGAAACAATTCCACATTTCCTTAAGTACGTGCCAAATTCATGACTCAAATATTCCCCTCCACGATCTGATCGTAAGAACTTTATTTTCCTGTCACGTTGATTCTCAACCTCACTCTGAAATTCCTTGAACTTTTCAAAGGTCTCAGACTTGTGTTTCATTAATTAGACATACCCATATCTATTTAAGTCATCAGTGAGGGTGAGAACATAACGATAACCACCGCGAGCCTCAACACTCATTGGACCGCACACATCAGTATGTATGATTTCCAATAAGTTGGTTGCTCGCTCCATTGTTCTGGAGAACGGAGTCTTGGTCATTTTGCCCATGAGGCATGGTTCGCACGTTTCAAATGATTCGTAATCAAGAGACTCCAAAAGTCCATCTGCATGGAGCTTCTTCATGCGTTTGACACCAATGTGACCAAGGCGGCAGTGCCACAAGTATGTGGGACTATCATTATCAACCTTACATCTTTTGGCATTCACACTATGAATATGTGTAACATCACGTTCGAGATTCAATAAGAATAAACCATTTACCAGCGGGGCATGACCATAAACATATCTCTCATATAAATAGAACAACCATTATTCTCAGATTTAAATGAGTAGCCATCTCGCATTAAACGAGATCCAGATACAATGTTCATGCTCAAAGCTGGCACTAAATAACAATTATTGAGGTTTAAAACTAACCCGTAGGTAAATGTAGAGGTAAGCGTGCCGACGGCGATCACATTGACCTTGGAACCATTCCCGACGTGCATCATCACCTCGTCCTTCGCCAGTCTCCGCTTATTCCGCAGCTCCTGTTTTGAGTTACAAATATGAGCAACCGCACCGGTATCAAATACCCATGAGCTACTACGAGCGTTGGTTAGGTACACATCAATAACATGTATATCACATATACCTTTGGCATTGCCGGCCTTCTTATCCGCTAAGTACTTGGGGCAGTTCCGCTTCCAGTGACTAGTTCCCTTGCAATAAAAGCACTCAGTCTCAGGCTTGGGTCCATGCTTTGGCTTCTTCCCAGCAACTGGCTTACCGGGCGCAGCAACTCCCTTGCCGTCCTTCTTGAAGTTCTTCTTACCCTTGCCTTTCCTGAACTTAGTGGTTTTATTCACCATCAACACTTGATGTTCCTTTTTGATCTCCACCTCATTGATTTCAGCATTGAATGTACCTCGAGAACGGTCTTTTCCATCCCCCTGCATATTGAAGTTCATCACAAAGCTCTTGTAGCTAGGTGGGAGCGATCAAGGATTCTGTCATTAATCGCATCATCATCCGGGAGATTAACTCCCGGTGAGATAAGCGGTTGTGCAACCTGCACATTTTGAGTGTGTGCTCATTGTAACTATTCTCCTCCATCTTACAATCATAGAACTTGTCGGGGACTTCATATCTCTCGACCCGGGCATGAGCTTGGAAAACCATTTTCAGCTCTTTGAACATCTCATATGCTCCGTGCTGCTCAAAACGCTTTTGGAGCCCGGTTCTAAGCTGTAAAGCATGCCGCCTTGAACTGTGGAGTAATCATCACTACGCCGACCGCCAAAGCGTTCATAACGTCTTGAGTTGCTTTGGGGAAAAGCAGTGCGTCACCTAAGCGGTGCTTCAAGGACATATGCTTTCTTGGCAGCTATGAGGATGATCCTCAGGTTACGGACCCAGTTCGTGTAGTTGCTACCATCGTCTTTCAGCTTGGTTTTCTCTAGGAACGCGTTGACGTTGGGGGCAACATTAGCGTGGGCCATTTGATCTACAAGACATATTGCAAAGTTTTAGACTATGTTCATGATAATTAAGTTCATCTAATCAAATTATTTAGTGAACTCCCACTCAGATAGACATCCCTCTAGTCATCTAAGTGATACATGATCCGAGTCAACTAGGCCGTGTCCGATCATCACGTGAGACGGACTAGTCATCATTGGTGAACATCTTCATGTTGATCGTATCTTCTATACGACTCATGTTCGACCTTTCGGTCTTCCGTGTTCTGAGGCCATGTCTGTACATGCTAGGCTCGTCAAGTCAACCTAAGTGTATTGCGTGTGTAAATCTGGCTTACACCCGTTGTATTCGAATGTTAGAATCTATCACACCCGATCATCACGTGGTGCTTCAAAACAACGAACGTTTGCAATGGTGCACAGTTAGGGGGAACACTTTCTTGAAATTATTGTGAGGGATCATCTTATTTAAGCTACCGTTGTTCTAAGCAAATAAGATGTAAAACATGATAAACATCACATGCAATCAAATAGTGACATGATATGGCCAATATCATTTTGCTCCTTTGATCTCCATCTTGAGCGCCATGATCATCATCGTCACCGGCATGACACCATGATCTCCATCATCGTGTCTTCATGAAGTTGTCTCGCCAATTATTACTTCTACTACTATGGCTAATGGTTAGCAATAAAGTAAAGTAATTACATGGCGTTTTCATTGACACCCAGGTCATACAATAAATTAAGACAACTCCTATGGCTCCTGCCGGTTGTCATGCTCATCGACATGCAAGTCGTGATTCCTATTACAAGAACATGATCAATCTCATACATCACATATATCATTCATCACATCCTTTTGGCCATATCACATCGCACGGCATATGCTGCAAAAACAAGTTAGACGTCCTATAATTGTTGTTGCAAATTTTTTACGTGGCTGCTATAGGTTTCTTAGCAAGAACATTTCTTACCTACGCCAAAAACACAACGTGATATGCCAATTTCTATTTACCCTTCATAAGGACCCTTTTCATCGAATCCGATCCGACTAAAGTGGGAGAGACAGACACCCGCTAGCCACCTTATGCAACTAGTGCATGTCAGTCGGTGGAACCTGTCTCACGTAAGCGTACGTGTAAGGTCGGTCCGGGTCTCTTCATCCCACAATGCCGCTGAATCAAGATAAGACTAGTAACGGCAAGTAAATTGACAAAATCGACGCCCACAACAACTTGTGTTCTACTCGTGCATAGAAACTACACATAGACCTGGCTCATGATGCCACTGTTGGGGATCGTTGCAGAAATTAAAAAAATTCCTACGCATCACCAAGATAAATCTATGGAGTAACTAGCAATGAGAGAGAGGGGAGTGCATATTCATACCCTTCAAGATCGCTAGACGGAAGCGTTACAAGAACGCGTATGAAGGAGTCGTACTCGTAGCGATTCAGATCGCGGTGGATTCCGATCTAAGCGCCGAACAACGGCACCTCCGCGTTCAACAAACGTGCAGCCCGGTGACGTCTCCCGCGCCTTGATCTAGCAAGGAGGAGGGAGAGGTTGAGGAAGAAGGCTCCATCAGCAACACGACGACGTGGTGGTGATGGAGTGGCAGTTCTCCGGCAGGGCTTCGCCAAGCTCACGCGGAGGAGGAGAGGTGTTGGGGAGGGGAGGGGATGCGCCTTGGATGTGTTCGTGTAGCCCTCCGTCCACCCCTCTATTTATAGGGAGAAGGGGAAAGGGGGCCGGCCCCTCTAGATGAGATCTAGAGGGGGGGCGGCGGCCAAGGGGGAGGGGGCTTGCCCCCAAGCAAGGGGGGCGCCCCCTTTAGGGTTCCCCCCAACCCTAGGCGCATGGGCCCTAAGGGGGATGGCGCCCAGCCCACTTAGGGGCTGGTTCCCTTCCACCTACAGCCCGTAAGGCCCTCCGGGGCAGGTGGACCCTCCCGGTGGACCCCCGGAACTCCTCCGGTGGTCCCGGTACAATACCGGTATACCCTCGAATATTTCGGTGACCGTATGATGACTTCCCATATATAAATCTTCACCTCCGGACCATTTCGGAACTCCTCGTGACGTCCGGGATCTCATCCGAGGCTCCAAACAACATTCGTAATCACATAAAAATCTTCCTTATAACCCTAGCGTCATCGAACCTTAAGTGTGTAGACCCTACGGGTTCGGGAATCAGGCAGACATGACCGAGACATCTCTCCGGCCAATAACCAACAGCGGGATCTGGATACCCATGTTGGCTCCCACATGTTCCACGATGATCTCATCGGATGAACCATGATGTCAAGGATTCAAACAACCCCGTATACAATTCCCTTTGTCAATCGGTACGTTACTTGCCCGAGATTCGATCGTCGGTATCCCAATACCTCGTTCAATCTCGTTACCGGCAAGTCACTTTACTCGTTCCGTAGTGCATGATCCTGTGACCAACTACTTAGTCACATTGAGCTCATTATGATGATGCATTACCGAGTGGGCCCAGAGATACCTCTCCGTCATACGGAGTGACAAATCCCAGTCTCGATTCGTGCCAACCCAACAGACACTTTCGGAGATACCTGTAGTGCACCTTTATAGCCACCCAGTTACGTTGTGACGTTTGGTACACCCAAAGCATTCCTACGGCATCCGGGAGTTACACAATCTCATGGTCTAAGGAAATGATACTTGACATTAGAAAAGCTTTAGCAGACGAACTACATGATCTTGTGCTATGCTTAGGATTGGGTCTTGTCCATCCTGCTAATGATGTGATCCCGTTATCAACGACATCCAATATCCATGGTCAGGAAACCGTAACCATCTATTGATCAACGAGCTAGTCAACTAGAGGCTCACTAGGGACATGTTCTGGTCTATGTATTCACACATGTATTACGATTTCCGGATAACACAATTATAGCATGAACAATAGACAATTATCATGAACAAGGAAATATAATAATAACCATTTTATTATTGCCTCTAGGGCATATTTCCGACACTGCCATCTAGCTCTGCACTTGATTCACCTTCTGTTTTGAGTAAGCTTGCGACACCTAAACCTGCTTCTGCTATTAATTCTGATATGTCGCATGTGATTGATGATGCCACTTCTGCTATGCATGATACTTATGCTGAAACTACTTCTATGCTTGATACTAGTGTGCCACTTGGTGAATTTCTTGATGAACAACTTGCTAGCTAGGGAGAATGAAATTAATGAAACTGATAATATTGATGAAAGTGATGATGAAGATTCTCCCCCTAGATATGAATTGCCTGTTGTGCCTGAGGGTTATGTTATGGATGAAGAAATTGCTAGAGACTTTCTTACTTGCAATGATAGAAGTGATCTTAAGAAATTATTAGCCAAGCTGAAACAAAAATCTCTGAATGCTAGAATGAAATATGATCCTGCTTATGCTACTTCACCTATCTTTGTTACTGATAAGGATTATGAATTCTCTGTCAATACGATATAATTACTTTGGTTGAATCGATCCTTTCTATGGCTATGAATCTGAAACTGTTGTGGCACATCTTACTAAATTAAATGATATAGCCACCCTGTTCACAAATGATGAGAAAACTCGCTACTATTATATCCTTAAAATATTTCCGTTCTCATTAAAGGGTGATGCTAAAATATGGTTTAATTCTCTTGATCCTGTTTGTGTGCGTAGTCCCCAGGATATGATTTATTACTTCTCTGCTAAATATTTCCCTGCTCATAAGAAACAAGCTGCTTTAAGGGATATATATAATTTTGTGCAAATTGAAGAAGAGAGTCTCCCACAATCTTGGGGGAGGCTTCTCCAATTACTTAATTCTTTGCTGATCATCCTCTCAAGAAAAATGAAATACTTGATATCTTTTATAATGGACTAACCGATGCTTCTAGAGACCACCTGGATAGTTGTGATGGTTGTGTTTTCAGGGAAAGAACTGTTGATCAAGCTGAAATTCTATTGAATAATATGTTGAAAAATGAAAATAATTGGACACTTCCTGAACCAACTCCTAAGCCAACTCCGAAGAAAAGGGGTGTTCTATTTCTCGATCCACGAAGATATGCAAGAGGCAAAGAAATCTATGAAAGAAAAAGGTATTAAAACTGAAGATGTTAAGAATTTACCTCCTATTGAAGAAATACATGGTCTTAATTTACCGCCTGTTGAAGAAATACATGGTCTTGATAACCCGGCACAGGTAGTAAAGGTAAATTCTCTCTATAGATATGATAAAGCTGAAATCCCGCCTACTAAGTCTGCTAGCCAATGCTTAGATGAGTTTGATAATTTTATTGTTAAACAAGAAAACTTGAATGCTTATGTTGGTAGACAATTAAAACGCAATGCTTATATGATTGAACACTTGAGTGATTATATGTCTAGAGTTAAAGGTAAACTTAAACTCATTAGTAAACATGCTTTTATGGTTACCACTCAAGTAGAAAAAGTACTTAAAGCTCAGAATGATTTGCTCAATGAATTAAATACTAAGAATAATGACTTTGCTGTTAGAGTTGCAACTAGAGGGGGTAAAGTGACTCAGGAACCTTTGTATCCTGAGGGCCACCCTAAGAGAGTTGAGCAGGATTCTCAGAGAACTAATGTTGATACACCTAGTCCTTCTAAGAAGAAGGAAAAGAAAAATGATAGGACTTTGCATGCTTCTAGTGAACCTGTTGTTGACACACCTGAGAATCCCAATGATATTTCTATGTCTGATGCTGAAACACAATCTGGTAATGAACATGAACCTAGTGATAATGTTAATGATGATGTTCATGTTGATGCTCAACCTAGTAATGACAATGATGTAGAAATTGAACCTGCTGTTGATCTTGATAACCCATAATCAAAGAATCAACGTTATGATAAGAGAGACTTTGTTGCTAGGAAACACGGTAAGGAAAGAGAACCTTGGGTTCAGAGGCCCATGCCTTTTCCTCCTAAGCCATCCAAGAAAAAGGATGATGAGGATTTTGAGCGCTTTGCTGAAATGATTAGACCTATCTTTTTGCGTATGCGTTTGACTGATATGCTAAAAATGAATCCTTATACCAAGTATATGAAAGAAATTGTTACACATAAAAGAAAGATACCGGAAGCTGAAATTTCTACCATGCTTGCTAATTACACTTTTAAGGGTGGAATACCAAAGAAAGTTGGAGATCCAGGGGTACCAACTATACCATGCTCCATTAAAAGAAACTATGTTAAAACTGATTTATGTGATCTTGGAGCCGATGTTAGTGTTATGCCTCTCTCTTCATATCGTAGACTTGATTTGAATAAGTTGACACCTACTGAAATATCTTTGCAAATGGCTGATAAATCAACTTCTATACCTGTTCGTATTTGTGAGGATGTGCCTGTTGTGGTTGCAAACGTTACTATTTTGACGGACTTTGTTATTCTTGATATTCTGAGGGCGATAGTATGTCTATTATTCTTGGAAGACCCTTTTGAATACTGCAGGGATGTTATTGATTGCAACAAAGGCAATGTCACTTTTCATGTTAATGGTAATGAGCACACGGTACACTTTCTGAGGAAACAACCTCAAGTCCACAGTATCAATTCTATTGAAAAAATTCCATCGATTACTATTGGAGGTTTTGAATTTACTCTTCCTACTTTCAAGAAGAAATATGATATTCTTATTATTGGGGACGTGCATATCCCCGTTGAGGTAACCTAGTGTTATTCGAAATTTCTCCGGTTCCATGTTATTCGAAATGAGTTTGTTAACAGGACCTGATCAACCTTGTTAGTGGATTCCTTTTGATGAGCATGAGATGGATGAAGTTAGAAAGCACAACCTTTTGTACCCTCCTTTTACTTTCTGTTATTTAGATTAAATAAAGTAAAAATAGTATTTTCTGTCAGTTTTCTGAATTATCCATGCAATAAAAAAATACCCCAAAAATAAAAGTTCTCCAAATGCCCCGAAATTGAAATATGTTTTTTTCTGAAATATTTGAGAATATCTGGCATTGAGAACACAGCAGGGGAGTAAGCACCTGGCCACGAGGGTCCATGGCGCGCCCACCCCCTGGATGCGCCCCCTGCCTCGTGGGCCCATGGTGGCTCCCCTCCACTTATTCCTGCATCCACAGACTCCTTCTTCCTCCCAAATAAATCACCAACCAGCTCAAGCACGAGTTCTAGCTCATTTTGTTGCGATTTTCGATCTCCTTGCTCAAAGCTCCACTCACAAAACTGCTTTGGGGGATTGTTCTTCGGTATGTGACTCCTCCAATGGTCCAATTAGTTTTTTGTTCTAGTGCTTTATTCATTGCAAATCTTTGCTGCTTAGGTGACCCTGTTCTTGAGCTCGCATGTCATATTTACTTGGTCCCAAGTAGTTCTAATGCATGATATAGTCTCTAGGCACTTGTGGGAGTAGTTGCTATCAATTTTGTTGAGCTTGGTTCACTTTTATTTGAAGTTACTAAAAATTTCAGAAATTTTTCAGAGGAAGAAATATGTTTAGGAGAATGTATCAAGGTGGTCCTTGGACCCAGGCTCGCAATACGCGATGCGGACGATGAACCACCGAGGGAAGCTCAAGTGCGGGCTTGTGAATGGCCATCAGAGGACTTTATGGTTCGAGCAGGAATCAAGGAGGAATTTAACGCATATGTGTGTAACGCTGATCTTGAGAGCTTCGAGGCAGATAAGTGCCATCAGTACCACTATCTTACTAATTCCTTTGTGAGAAGGTTTGAATTTTCATCATCACGCAATTCTCAAACTATCCTGTTTGATCTTTATGAAAATCCTTATACTATGAACTTAGAGGATTTTAATACTGCTTGCGAACTTCCACAATGGGGTATCCTAGTGAACCTCGCAAATCTGAATTTAGAGATTTTCTTGCTAGTATAACTGTGGGGGAATCTAGAGATATAACACAAGCTACCATAGGGAGCATTCATTTTCCTGCTATACATTATTTTGCTCTCTTCATAGGTAGGTGCATAAATGGTAAGGATGAAGCATGTCACATGTGTGTCCCTGATCTCAGTGTTCTCAGGAGTGCTGTACTAGGAGATAAACACTATAATTTGGGAGCCATTGTTGCACGTAGGTTTCATAATAATAGAATTAATGGAGATTTCTTTGGTGGAATTTATGCAACCCGCCTAGCTAATTTTCTTGGTATACCCATACGTGAGTATGATATTGAGTTGCCTCCTGTTTATTTAGATTATGAGGCTATGGTTCATCATCAGTTTGTTGAGAGGAACGACCAGTTCCTCTAGTACCGACTAATCTTTGACAGATGACGCACCTATCACGTCGCTCTCCCTGCCCCTACTTTCTTTGATTTTCAGGCAAAGGGGAGGTATGTCATAACCAGGGGGAGGCGGACGAGTACGAGAGGAGGGCTGAGACAGCTCGCCTCCAAGCTGCAGCCAACGATACAATAGCCGCTACATCTCAGTACGACCCCAAATACAACTTTGGATATCCGCCAGGCCAACCGTGGCAATAGACCAACTTAGGCCAAAAGCCTAAGCTTGTGGGAGTACGTATTTCTCACCGACATTACATTTATGTTCACACACTCATTGCTAGTTGTCGGTGCTCATACTTTTTCATTGTGCTATCCATGCTAGTTTATTTTCCTTTTTATGTTTTCTTCTTGTGTGTTTGATAAACCTTAAGAAAAACAAAAAAAAATTAGTAGTAGCTTTTAGCTAGCTTATTTCTTTTTTTGCTGTAGTAGTAATAATTCAAAGAAAACCCAAAAAGATTTCTCGTTCTTCTTTTGCTTGTTGGGAGCTTTCCCGTGTAAATAGTTTTATTTATTTTCTTTCCTTTGGGGGTCGATAGGAGAAGAACATAATGAAAATGTTGAAGTGGATCTTATATGCATTATTGTTGATTTAACCAAGAGCCCATATTGCCTTGTCTTCTCCTGTTTATTGAATGCCTGCAGATTCCAGCTTAGTCCAATGCACCTGCACTATTACCATTATTCACATCGTTCGGTCGTGCAAGTGAAAGGCAATTATGACGATATATGGTGAAATGATTGAGATGAGAGAAGCTGGTATGAACTCGGCCTCTCTTGTTTTTGTAAATATGATTAGTTCATCGTTCCTGATTCAGCCTATTATGAATGAATATGTTTGCAATGACAATTAGAGATCATAGTTGCTTATGACATGCTTAATTAGCTAGGATTTTATAATGGTTTACCTTGCATGCCAACATGCTATTAAAATGGTTGTGATGTGGTATAATAGGTGTTGGGGATCGTAGCAGAAATTTAAAATTTTCTACGCATCACCAAGATCAATCTATGGAGTCATCTAGCAACGAGAGAGAGGAGTGCATCTACATACCCTGGTAGATCGCGAGCGGAAGCGTTCAAGAGAACGGGGTTGATGGGGTCGTACTCGTCGTGATCCAAATCACCGAAGATCCTAGCGCCGAACGGACGGCACCTCCGCGTTCAACACACCTACAGAGCGGAGACGTCTCCCGCGCCTTGATCCAGCAAGGAGGAGGGAGAGGTTGAGGAAGAGAGCTCCAGCAACAGCACGACGGCGTGGTGGGGATGGAGTGTGATTCTCGGCGAGGCCGCCAAGCTCTTAACGGAGGAGGAGAGGTGTTGGGAGGGAGGGCTGCGCCTTGGATGTGGTGTGCAGCCCTCCCTCGCCTCTATTTATAGGGGAAGGGGAAGGGGCGGCCCCTCTAGATGAGATCTAGAGGGGGCGGCCAAGGGAGGGTTGCCCCCAAGGGGCGCCTTTAGGTTTCCCAACCCTAGGCGCATGGGCCCAAGGGGATGCGCCCAGCCCACCTAGGGATGGTTCCTTCCACCTACAACCCATAAGGCCCTCCGGCAGGTGGACCCTCCCGGTGGACCCGGAACCCCTCCGTGGCCCCAGACAATCTTGGTATGCCCCGAACTTTTCCGGTGACCGTATGATAACTTTCCATATATAAATCTTCACCTCTGGACCATTCCGAACTCCTCGTGACGTCCCGGATCTCATCCGGACTCGAACAACATTCGGTAATCACATACATATCTTCCTTATAACCCTAGCATCATCGAACCTTAAGTGTGTAGATCCCTACGGGTTCGAATCACGCAGACATGACCGAGACAGCTCTCCGGCCAATAACCAACAGCGGGATCTGGATACCCATGTTGGCTCCCACATGTTCCACGATGATCTCATCGGATGAACCACGATGTCGAGGATTCAAGTAATCCCATATACAATTCCCTTTGTCAATCGGTACGTTACTTGCCCGAGATTCGATCGTCGGTATCCCAATACCTCGTTCAATCTCGTTACCGGCAAGTCACTTTACTCGTACCGTAATGCATGATCCCGTGACCAACCACTTGGTCACATTGAGCTCATTATGATGATGCACTACCGAGTGGGCCCAGAGATACCTCTCCGTCATACGGAGTGACAAATCCCATTCTCGATCTGTGCCAACCCAACAGACACTTTCGGAGATACCTTTAGTGTACCTTTATAGCCACCCAGTTACGTTGTGACGTTTGGTACACCCAAAGCACTCCTACGATATCCGGGAGTTGCACGATCTCATGGTCTAAGGAAATGATACTTGACATTAGAAAAGCTCTAGCAGACGAACTACACGATCTTGTGCTATGCTTAGGATCGGGTCTTGTCCATCACATCATTCTCCCAATGATGTGATCCTGTTATCAATGACATCCAATGTCATGGTCAGGAAACCGTAACCATCCATTGATCAACGAGCTAGTTAACTAGAGCTCACTAGGGACATGTTGTGGCCTATGTATTCACACATGTATTACGATTTCCAGATAACACAATTATAGCATGAACAATAGACAATTATCATGAACAAGGAAATATAATAATAATCATTTTATTATTGCCTCTAGGGCATATTTCCAACAATAGGGTGGTATCCTCCTTTGAATGATTTAAGTGACTTGACTTGGCACATGTTCACGCACGTAGTTGAAACAAAATCAACATAGCCTTCACGATATTTATGTTCATGTTGGATTATATCCTACTCATGCTTGCACTCAATGTTCATTAATTTTAATGGACGTTCATGACTGTTGTCGCTCTCTAGTTGGTCGCTTCCCAGTCCTTTTCTAGCCTTCACTTGTACTAAGCGGGAATACTGCTTGTGCATCCAATCCCTTAAGCCCCAAAGTAATTCCATATGAGTCCACCATACCTTCCTATATGCGGTATCTACCTGCCATTCCAAGTAAATTTGTATGTGCCAAACTCCAAACCTTCAAATGAAATTCTTTTTTGTATGATCGAATAGCTCATGTATCAACTAGGGTTGTCTGTATCTTCCATGCTAGGTAGGTTATTCTCAAGAGGAGTGGACTCCGCTCCTCACTCACGAGAAAATGGCTGGTCACCGGGATGCCCAGTCCCATGCTTTAAGCAAATCAAATCAAAATAATTGCAAACAAGACTCCCCCAGGATTCTTGTTAGTTGGAGGCACTCGTTGTTTTGAGCAAGCCATGGATCAATGCTTGTTGGTGGAGGGGGAGTATAAACTTTACCATTCTATTTGGGAACTGCCTATAATGTTTGTAGCATGGAAGATATCGCCATCTCTCGGTTGTTATGTTGACAATGAAAGTATGCCGCTCAAAATATTATTTATCTCTATTTCAAAAATCGAGCTCTGGCACCTCTACAAATCCCTGCTTCCCTCTAGGAAGGGCCTATCTATTTACTTTTATGTTGAGTCATCACCCTCTTATTAAAAAGCACCAGCTGGAGAGCACCGTTGTCATTTGCATCCATTACTGTTAATTTATATTGGGTATGACTGGATCTCTTTTACCATGAACTACAATATTTAGTCAGTCCTTGATCTTTAAAGGTGCTCTGCATTTATGTTTTGCGCCTCGTAAAGGGCTAGCGAGATACCATCTTGTTATATCATATTATGATTGTTTTGAGAAAGTGTTGTCATCCGAGATTTATTATTATTGCTCGCTAGTTGATTATGCCATTGATATGAGTAAACATGAGACCTAAATGTTATTGTGAATATCGTTAGTCATAATCTTTGCTGAAAACTTGAATGCTGGCTTTACATATTTACAACAATAAGAACAAACAGAGTTTGTAAAAGTTTTTCTTTACCACTTTCAGTTTATCAACTGAATTGATTGAGGACAAGCAAAGGTTTAAGCTTGGGGGAGTTGATACATCTCTGTCGTATCTACTTTTCCAAACACTTTTGCCCTTGTTTTGGACTCTAACTTGCATGATTTGAATGGAACTAACCCGGACTGACGCTGTTTTCAGCAGAATTGCCATGGTGTTATTTTTGTGCAGAAACAAAAGTTCTCGGAATGACCTGAAACTTCACAGAGATTATTTTTGGAAATAATAAAAAATGCTGGCGAAATAATCAAGGCCAGGGGGCCCACACCCTGTCCACGAGGGTGGGAGGCGCGCCCCCTGCCTCGTGGGCCCCCTGGTGCTCCACGGACCTCAACTCCAACTCTATATATTCACGTCCGGGGAGAAAAAAAATCAGAGAGGAGGATTCATCGCATTTTACGATACGGAGCCGCCGCCAAGCCCTAATCTCTCTCGGGAGGGCTGATCTGGAGTCCGTTCGGGGCTCCAGAAAGGGGAATCCGTCGCCGTCGTCATCATCAACCATCCTTCATCACCAATTTCATGATGTTCACCGCCGTGCGTGAGTAATTCCATCGTAGGCTTGCTGGACGGTGATGGGTTGGATGAGATTTATCATGTAATCGAGTTAGTTTTGTTAGGGTTTGATCCCTATTATCCACTATGTTCTGAGATTGATGTTGTTATGACTTTGCTATGCTTAATGCTTGTCATTAGGGCCCGAGTGCCATGATTTCAGATCTGAACCTATTATGTTTTCATGAATATATGTGAGTTCTTGATCCTATCTTGCAAGTCATTAGTCACCTAATATGTGTTATGATCAGGCAACCCCGAAGTGACAATAATCGGGACCACTCCCGGTGATGACCATAGTTTGAGGAGTTCATGTATTCACTATGTGTTAATGCTTTGGTCGGGTACTCTATTAAAAGGAGGCCTTAATATCCCTTAGTTTCCAATAGGACCCCACTGCCACGGGAGGGTAGGACAAAAGATGTCATGCAAGTTCTTTTCCATAAGCATGTATTACTATATTCAGAATACATGCCTACATTACATTGATGAATTGGAGCTAGTTCTATGTCACCCTATGTTATGACTGTTACATGATGAACCGCATCCGGCATAATTCTCCATCATCGATCCAATGCCTACGAGCTTTTCACATATTGCTCTTTGCTTAGTTACTTTACCGTTGCCACTGTTGCAATCACTACAAAACTATCACTGTTACTTTTGCCACCGTTACCGCTACTATCATACTACTTTGCTAATAAATACTTTGCTGCAGATATTAAGTTATCCAGGTGTGATTGAATTGACAACTCAACTACTAATACTTGAGAATATTCTTTGGCTCCCCTTGTGTCGAATCAATAAATTTGGGTTGAATACTCTACCCTCAAAAACTGTTGCGATCCCCTATACTTGTGGGTTATCAGGTACCCTGCTCAGACCTGGTCGAAAGATCAAATGTGGGAGATCATGAGTTGCTGTGTCATCTTGCACAACATGATCATCGAGAGCGATCAAGTAGAGCCAGTGTTTGACACTGAACCATACTACAGGCAGGGTCCTCTAGACGAAGTTGATCTCCAGCTACCGACAACCTGGACTGCCTACCTCAGTATGCGTCAGGAGATCCGAGACCCACACGTGTATCATCAACTGCAGCAGGATCTGGTGGAGCACCTATGGAGGCTTTAGGGCGACACCGGGCGCGACGTGTGAGGAAATATGGGTTTTTATTTGTTGAACTGTATAATTTGTATTGAACTATTTGTTGTTGCACTATTTTGTTGAACTAGTTGATTTTCTGTGATGAAATATGTGATAAAAAATATTTATGTTGGTAATTGAACGCCAAGCCACGACGAACCACGCCGAATATGGGCCTATTCTCGCCCATATGGGCCCTTTATTCGCCGAAAGTGGGCCGAAAACTGGGCCAATATCGGCGCCTGGGGGCGACGGCTGGATGCCCAACCGCCCCCAGCGCCGATTGTATCGCCGGCTCGCCCCCAGGGGGCGATTTTTATGCCTCCTGGGGGCCAACGGCTGGAGATGCTCTTAGTATTCCTATGTGTTTTCTAGTGCATGTGAACTAAACACTAAGGTTGAGAGAATTTCTATGTTTACCAATTTTCTGTTTTACGCATGCATTATTATCATATTTTTATTTTTGTCCTATTCCCGCATTTTTAGCATCCTACTAACTAAAGAAGCCCTACAACGATGGTAGGGAGACCGTAAATGAAGAAGAGGTCCTCATGGGTGGGGCATCGACAATGTACAGAGGCGGAGCTGCCTCTAATCTGGCCCCGCATCCCAGTCATCAAGCATATAATAATGCCTTGCAATCTGTAGCATCTCATGTTGCATCCAAAGATGGGTCCCACAAATAATCACTAGTACGCGTTGGTGCTATACAAACGGTTTTAAACCCCTTTCCGCGATGACATTTGGAACCGTCGCCTAGTGAGTGACGGTGATAGGGGTCCTTCCCACATGACCCAGAAACCGTCGGGGATATGCCCTCCTGGCACACACGCTCGGCAAAATGAGGTCATGTGCGACCGACGAGCGCTCAAATATGTAAATACATACAGTAGAGCTAAAAAATATAATTATACAGGCGAAATTTTTTCCCGTCGCAAGTACATCCCACACAGTCAGTCCATGCTAAACGTTTCCGTTTGTATGTACATCCCACACAGTCGCTCCAAGGAAAACGTTTCCGTTCACAGGTACATCACACACAAATTTTCCCGTTAAATCGTTTGTGATAGCATTGCCATTACACACGATATTAACAATTTTATCGTTTGCGTTATTGAAGTGTGTGGCAAAGGCTGTCCATCACACACAGTTTTTATGTGGTAAACATTTGCACAAGGCGGCCTAACGCAAACAATTTTCAAGAGGATGTCGTGTGTGCAGTGGAGATTGATCACACACGTAGTGGATCCTAGAAACATTTCTGATCTCCACGTCTATCACAAACGGTTCGCTTTCGCAAACCGTGTGCAGTTTAATCTCTAATTAATCCCTAATTTAAAAATCACATGTTTTGAATTTGAAAGTAGGCAATCACTTATTTCATATCCAACCATGTTTATTACAAATATAGGTTCAACCACGAATGCATAATTCGATGCACATGTACATATACTGAAGAACTACAGAAGCACCAAGTAAAGAATGATGAACCACAGTTGTACTAAAGACTGTAAAGAGAGAGGCGAAAGACATTCTGGTTGCTGGAGAAGGTGAAGCGCAATAACCATATTGTGCCCTCCTCCATGTGTAATGCGCCCACGACTCTAGGCCAACCTCTTGTGATGGCTGCCCGTCCATCCTTCACTGTCTTCATTATGACTTCTCGATGCTCATTATGGTCTGAATGAAATACTTTAACCTTCATTGTGTGTCCACCAATCATGTACTTTGCGAGGTAATCTTGGGTGAACTGCTTCGGGAACCACTGGGAACGAAAAAGATTCAGACATTGTTGTCTAACAACTCATTATGGGCAGTAAAAAGAGAAGGCTACAAAGTTTGTAGTTACCATCCTACAGCTCACTGTTGTGTTGGATAGAGCATAAACAAATAATTTGCTTGACACCATTTGTATATTTTTGCTAATAATCCTTATCAGTTTCCTCACTTGATGCTTGTTCATGAATATCTCATTGCCCCATACACAAAAAGGGTCGATGCGTGGATCCTTGCCAAGGGCATATGTACCTACAAGCAACAAGTTAATATTGGAAGCTAACAAGTGTCTAGGCCTGGATCTATATGCACTACATTATGGAACGACGAGGGGAGTACAAGCCGAGGGATGAAGCTAACCTCAGTGGAAAATGGTGGGCACTCCCGTTGTTGTCCTGCATAAGTAGTGGAAAGGCATGATAAGTACAACAACCTTAACATCAAACAAATATAGCAAAGGTAAACAACATCATCTCCAAATGATAGCTTGAATGTGTTGGTTTCAGCATGCTGTTATAGCAGATATAAAATGGAAGGCAATTTTACCGACAGCAGGCTTAATGATACGTCTCCAAACGTATCTATAATTTTTGATTGCTCCATGCTATATTATCTACTGTTTTGGACATTATTGGGCTTTATTATCCACTTTTATATTATTTTTGGGACTAACCTATTAACCGGAGGCCCAACCTGTAATTGCTGTTTTTGCCTATTTCAGTTTAGCGAAAAGGAATATCAAGCGGAGTCCAAGCGGAATGAAACCTTTGGGAACGTGATTTTTAGGAAGATTATGATCCGGGAGACTTGGACCCTACGTCAAGAAACAAGGGAGGAGGCCACGAGGTAGGGGGGCGCGCCTACCCCCCAGGCGCGCCCTCCACCCTCGTGGCCCCCCTGTTGCTCCACCGATGTACTCCTTCCTGCTATATATACCTACGTACCCCCAAACGATCAGATACGGAGCAAAAAACCTAATTCCACCTCCGCAACCTTCTCAGACTCCATGAGATCCCATCTCGGGGCACATTAGGAGCTCACGAGGGAGGGGCATCCATCACGGAGGGCTTCTACATCAACATCATAGCCTTTCCGATGAAGTGTGAGTAGTTTACCTCAGACCTTCGGGTCCATAGTTAGTAGCTAGATGGCTTCTTCTCTCTTTTTGGATCTCAATACAATGTTCTCCCCCTCTCTCGTGGAGATCTATTTGATGTAATCTTCTTTTTGCGGTGTGTTTGTTGAGACCGATGAATTGCTGGTTTATGATCAAGATTATCTATGAGCAATATTTGAATCTTCTCTGAATTCTTTTATGTATGATTGGTTATCTTTGCAAGTCTCTTCGAATTACCAGTTTGGTTTGGCCTACTAGATTGATCTTCTTGCAATGGGAGAAGTGCTTAGCTTTGGGTTCAATCTTGCGGTGTCCTTTCCCGATGTGATGAGGGGCAGCAAGGCACGTATTGTATTGTTGCCATCGAGGATAACAAGATGGGGTTTTTATCATATTGCATGAATCTATCCCTCTACATCATGTCATCTTGCTTAGGCGTTACTCTGTTTTCTTGAACTTAATACTCTAGATGCATCTTTGGATAGCGGTCGATGAGTGGAGTAATAGTAGTAGATGCAGTGCAGAGTCGGTCTACTTGTCTCGGACGTGATGCCTATATACATGATCATACCTAGATACTCTCATAACTATGCTCAATTCTGTCAATTGCTCAACAGTAATTCGTTCACCCACCGTAAAATACTTATGCTCTTGAGAGAAGCCACTAGTGAAACCTATGGCCCTCAGGTCTATCTTCGTCATATTAATCTCCCAACACTTAGTTATTTCCTTTGCCTTTTACTTTGCTTTTATTTTACTTTGCATCTTTATCACAAAAATACCAAAAATATTATCCTATCGTATCTATCGATCTCACTCTAAATAAGTGACCGTGAAGGGATTGACAAGCCCTTATCGCGTTGGTTGCGAGGAGTTATTGCTTTGTCTTGAGTCACGAGGGACTCGTGGCGTAGCCTCCTCTTTGGATTGATACCTTGGTTCTCATAAACTGAGGGAAATACTTACGCTACTTTGCTGCATCATCCTTTCCTCTTCAAGGAAATCCAACGCAGTGCTCAAGAGGTAGCAAGAAGAATTTCTGGCGCCGTTGCTGGGGAATCTACGCAAAAGTCAACATACCAAGTACCCATCACAAATCCATTATCTCCCACATTACATTATTTTCCATTTGCCTCTCGTTTTCCTCTCCCCCACTTCACCCTTGCCGTTTTACTCGCCCTCTCTTTTCCGTTCGCCTTCTTTTTCGCTTGCCTCTTGTTTGCTCGTGTGTTGTATTGCTTGTCTGTCACGATGGCTCAAGATAATACCAAATTATGTGACTTTACCAATACCAACAATAATGATTTTCTTAGCACTCCGATTGCTCCTCTTACCAATACTGAATCTTGTGAAATCAATGCTGCTTTGTTGAATCTTGTCATGAAAGATCAATCCTAGTGAAGATGCCGCTACCCATCTAAATAGCTTCGTTGATTTGTGTGATATGCAAAAGAAGAAAGATGTTCATAATGATATTGTTAAATTGAAGCTATTTCCTTTTTCGCTTAGAGATCGTGCTAAAGCTTGGTTTTCGTCTTTGCCTAAAAATAGTATTGATTCTTGGAATAAGTGCAAAGATAATTTTATCTCTAAGTATTTTCCTCCCGCTAAGATCATCTCTCTTAGAAACGATATTATGAATTTTAAGCAACTTGACCATGAACATGTTGCACAATCTTGGGAGAGGATGAAATTAATGATACGTAATTGCCCTACTCATGGTTTAAATTTGTGGATGATTATACAAAAAATTTATGCCGGATTGAATTTTGCTTCTAGAAATCTTTTAGATTCGGCCGCGGGAGGCACTTTTATGGAAATCACCTTAGGAGAAGCTACTAAACTCCTAGATAATATTATGGTTAATTATTCTCAATGGCACACTGAAAGATCTACTAATAAAAAAGTGCATGCGATAGAAGAAATTAATGTTTTGAGTGGAAAGATGGATGAACTTATGAAATTATTTGCTAGTAAGAGTGGTTCTTCTGATCCTAATGATATGCCTTTGTCCACTTTGATTTAGGATGAATCTATGGATGTGAATTTTTTTGGTAGGAATAATTTTGGTAACAACGCGTATAGAGGAAACTTTAATCCTAGGCCTTATCCTAGAAATCCCTCTAATAATTATGGAAATTCCTACAACAATTCTTATGGAAATTTTAATAAGATACCTTCTGAATTTGAGACTAGTGTTAAAGAGTTTATGAATTCGCAAAATAATTTCAATGCTTTGCTTGAAGAGAAATTGCTTAAAGTTGATGATTTGGCTAGGAACGTTGATAGAATTTCTCTTGATGTTGATTAGATCTATTCCTCCTAAGCATGATATCAATGAGTCTCTCAAAGCCATGAGAATTTCCATTGATGAGTGCAAAGAAAAAACCGCTAGGATGTGTGCTATGAAAGATGCCTTTATAAGAGCGTGTTCTTCTATTTCCTATGAAAATAAAGATGAAGATCTAAAAGTTATTGATGTGTCCCCTATTAAATCTTTGTTTTGCAATATGAATATTGATAATGATGGGATTGAATATGATCCACCTTTACCTAGAAGGCGTTCCAAAAATTCTGAGTTTTTAGATCTTGATACTAAAATTGATAAAAGTGGGATTGAATAAATCAAAACCCTAGATGTTGCTAAACCCACTATTTTGGATTTCAAGGAATTTAATTATGAAAATTGCTCTTTGATTGATTGTATTTCCTTGTTGCAATCCGTGCTAAATTCTCCTCATGCTTATAGTCAAAATAAAGCCTTTACTAAAGATATTGTTGATGCTTTGATGCAATCTTATGAAAAAAAGCTTGAGTTGGAAGTTTCTATCCCTAGAAAACTTTGTGATGAGTGGGAACCTACTATTAAAATTAAAATTAAAAATCATGAGTTATATGCTTTGTGTGATTTGGGTGCTAGTGTTTCCACTATTCCCAAAACTTTATGTGATTTGCTAGATTACCGTGATTTTGATGATTGCTCTCTAAACTTGCAACTTGCGGATTCCACTATTAAGAAACCTATGGGAAGAATTAATGATGTTCTTATTGTTGCAAATAGGAATTATGTGCCCATAGATTTTATCGTTCTTGATATAGATTGCAATCCTTCATGCCCTATTATTCTTGGTAGACCTTTCCTTAGAACGGTTGGTGCAATTATTGATATGAAGGAAGGGAATATTAGATTCCAATTTCCATTAAAGAAAGGCATGGAACACTTCCCTAGGAAGAAAATAAAATTACCATATTAATCTATCATGAGAGCCACTTATGGATTGCCTACCAAAGATGGCAATACCTAGATCTATCCTTGCTATTATGCCTAGCTAGGGGCGTTAAACGATAGCGCTTGTTGGGGGGCAACCCAATTTTATTTTTAGTTTTTTTTGCTTTTTGCTTATGTTTAGGAATAAATATTTGTTCTAGCCTCTGGTTGTTTTTTTATTTTTTAATTAGTGTTTGTGCCAAGTTAAACCTATAGGGTCTTCTTAGATGATAGTTATTTGATCTTGCTGTAATTTCCAGAAACTTTCTGTTCACAAAAACAATTGTTAAAAATCACCAGAACGTGATAAAATACTGATTCCAATTGACACTGGTCAATAAATAAATTTTCTAGGTCTTCCTATTTTGGTAGATATTTTAGAGTTCCAGAAGTTTGCGTTAGTTAAAGATTACTACAGACTGTTCTGTTTTTGACAGATTCTGTTTTTCGTGTTGTTTGCTTATTTTGATGAATCTATGGATAGTAAAATAGTTTATAAAACATAGAGAAGTTGGAATACAGTAGGTTTAACACCAATATAAATAAATAATGAGTTCATTACAGTACCTTGAAGTGGTCTTTTGTTTTCTTTCGCTAACGGAGCTCACGAGATTTCTGTTGAGTTTTGTGTTGTGAAGTTTTCAAGTTTTGAGTGAAAGATTTTGATGGATTATGGAACAAGGAGTGGCAAGAGCCTAAACTTGGGGATGCCCATGGAACCCCCAAGATAATCTAAGGACACCAAAAATCCAAAGCTTGGGATGCCCCGGAAGGCATCCCCTCTTTCGCCTACTTCCATCGGTAACTTTACTTGGAGCTATATTTTTATTCAGCACATTATATGTGTTTTGCTTGGAGAGTCTTGTATGATTTGAGTCTTTGTTTGTTAGTTTACCACAATCATCCTTGCTGTACACACCTTTTCAGAGAGCCATATATGATTTGGAAATTGTTAGAATACTCTTTGTGCTTCACTTATATCCTTTGAGTTATATAGTTTTGCTCTAGTGCTTCACTTATATCTTTTAGAGCACGGTGGTGGATTTGTTTTAAAGAAACTATTGATATCTCATGCTTCACTTAGATTATTTTGAGAGTCTTAAATAGCATGGTAATTTTCTTAAATAATCTTAATATGCTTTGTATTCAAGATTTGTAAAACTTCCTTATGAGTGTGTTGAATACTATGAAAAGTTTGATGCTTGATAATTGTTTTGAGATATAAAGATGGTGATATTAGAGTCATGCTAGTTTAGTAGTTGTGAATTTGAGAAATACTTGTGTTAAAGTTTGTGATTCCCGTAGCATGCATTATGGTGAACCGTTATGTGATGAAGTCGGAGTATGATTTATTTATTGATTGTCTTCCTTATGAGTGGTGGTCGGGGACGAGCGATGGTATTTTCCTACCAATCTATCCCCCTAGGAGCATGGGCGTAATACTTTGCTTTGATAACTTGTAGATTTTTGCAATAAGTATATGAGTTCTTTATGACTAATGTTGAGTCCATGGATTATACACACTCTCTTCCTTCCACCATTGCCAGCCTCTCTAATACCGCGCACTTTTCGCCGGTATCATACACCCACCATATACCTTCCTCAAAACAGCCACCATACCTACCTATCATGGCATTTCATAGCCATTCCGAGATATATTGCCATGCAACTTTCCATCGTTCCATTTATTATGACACACTCCATCATTGTCATATTGCTTAGCATGATCATGTAGTTGACATCGTATTTGTGGCAAAGCCACCGTTCATAATTGTAACGCCCAGATAACCATGCTACAGTAATCTCACATTAATGGTGCCACGTCACCTCTGTCTCTGTACTTAATCTCGGGTTAACTCGAAACCGCTTCAAAATTCAAATTCAAATTAATGTCAACAATAAAAGTTTTCAAAAGATATAACAAAAATGTTCGGGTTGTGCCAAAAATGGCATAGGTAATTATAGTGCAGCAAAATCAATTTTAGAAATTGCCTAAATGATTTAAAATGAAATAAAATAGAACAGAAAATAAATAAAAGAAAGAAAATACAAAAAGAGAAAACAAACTAACCAAAAAAAGGAGAAAGCAACCCCCCCCCCCCACTAGGCTCCGGCACAGCAGGCCACAGCCCTACTGGGCCAACCCACCGGCCCAACCGACCACCACTCCCTCTCCTTATCCCCCCACCCCCGCAAACCCTAATCCTCACTACCCCCACGATCCCCACCCGCTCCCTCGTTCACCCACACCGCCGCCACCACACGCGACACACACACACACACACGCACGCATCGTGCCTGGGGGAGGGGCGCCCCTGCTCGATACCCTCCTCCCGCACGGCCGCACCCGATGCAAGCCACCACTCCGCTACGGCCAGCGCAGCCGGCGCCGGTGCCCCCACCCCAAGGCCTCCTCTGCGCCCCTCCTCTCCCTCCCGCGGTGCCCGCCTGACGCCGCGGCCTCGCCCCGATGCCACCGCCGCACACCGTCGCCGCCTCGTCCTGCCACTGCATCGCCGAACCTCGCCGCATCCTCGTCACCTCCCACGACGGCCTACAACAGGCCTCGTCGCCCCCGACGCCGCTGGACCACGTCGCCGTTGCCCGGAACGCCACCTCGACCGCCTCCTCGTCGGACCTCGCGTCCTCGTCCTCTTCCCCATCGGCCGCCAGAAAGCCTCGGTGCCCCCTCTCCCCATCAACGCTGGTGAGGCCCCAGGCCTCTCCCCTTCTCCGCCTCACGCCTCACTCGCGGTCACCGTACGTTAGATCGTCCGCAGCAGCGCCGGTGGCTGCAGCTCACCGTGCCAGCCGCGCCCTCGTACCGTGCTCCCGCGAGCACCGCCCGTAACCTTTGCACCTCACCGTGCCGACCCCCACGGTGGCACAGCCACACTCGCGCCATGGCGCTTGCCCGCCCATTTTCTTTGTGGTCTTTGCCTCCGCCCGTTCCGGTGGCCGCTACCTCCACAGCCGCCCTTTCTTTGTGGTCTTCTTGCCTCCGCCTGCTTCGGTGGCCGCTACCTCCCTGGCCGCCCCTGCCTTGCTTCCTCCCCGCGAGCGCGGCTCGCGCGCCCACCCATGGCCTCGCCGGGGTCCTGTGCCCCTTCCCCGCGTGCCCAGCCGTGGCGCTGGCCGACCTGTGCCACTGACCCAAGGGGCCCACGCCCCTGTACTATTTAGAACAAAATAATAAAAATAATAATAAATGAAAATGAAAATATTAATTAATTAATTAACTTAATTAATCTTGTTTAATTAAACTAAAAACATTAGTTACCTAATTAACTAATTAAACTGGTTAATAGGTTAATTAGATTATTGTACCTATGACATGCGGGACCCACACGTCAGCGACCCAGTCAACACCTCTGTTGACTACTGACGTCATGCTGACGTCAGCATGCACTATTCTGGATAATGTTGAATTAAATCATTTAAATAAATTCTAAAAATGATTTAAAACTTTAAAAATTAAAATAAAATAAACCATAGCTCGGATCGAAATACTTTGTACATGAAAGTTGCTCAGAATGACGAGACGAAACCGGATACGCAGCTCGTTCGTCCGCCACACATCCCTAGCATAGCAAACACGCAACTTTCCTCCTCTGGTTCATCTGTCAGAAAACGCGAAACACCGGGAATACTTTCCCGGATGTTTTCCCCCTTCGCCAGTAGCACCTAGTACTGCGTTAGGTCACCTCTAGCGCCGTGTATTGCCATGTTACGCTTTGTGATGCTTTGATTGCTCTGTTATTTATTGTATTCCCCCTCTGTTACTTCTTTCCAGTAGACCCCGAGACTACCGGCGGCCCCCAGTTCGACTACGGTGTTGACGACCCCTCCTTCTTGCCAGAGCAACCAGGCAAGCCCCCCCTTGATCACCAGATATCGCCTATTCTACTCTGTACTGCTTGCATTAGAGTAGTGTAGCATGTTACTGTTTTCCGTTATTCCTATCCTGATGCATAGCCTGTCCGTGATACTAGTGTTGATACCTTGACCTGCAATCCTACATGCTTAGTATATGATGCTAGTATTCCATCAGTGGCCCTACATTCTTGTCCGTCTGCTGTGCTATACTATCGGGCTGTGATCACTTGGGAGGTGATCACGGGTATATACTATATACTTTATACATGATACATGTGGTGACTAAAGTCGGGTCGGCTCGTGGAGCACCTGCGAGTGATTCACGGATTGGGGGCTGAAAGGACCTTTGTCCCGACGGCCCTCTGGGTGGATCTTTGTGGCGGAGCCACAGGGCAGGTTGAGACCGCCTAGGTGAGAGGTGGGCCTGGCCCTGGTTGGTGTCCGCGGTTACATCATTAACACGCTTAACGAGATCTTGGTATTTGATCTGAGTCTGGCCATTTGGTATATACGCACTAACCAACTACGTGGGGAAGATATGGGCACTCGGCGTCGTGGTATCAGCCGAAGCCTTCGTGACGTCGATGGTTGGCGGCGCGCGGATTGGAACGTAAGCTTGCTCTTGTATTAAGGGGCTAGTTACGCTTTCGGCCGCCCTACTTAGCGTCTTGGTGTGCAATGGGCGATGGGCCCAGACCCCTGCGCCATAGGATTTAGACCGGTGTGCTGACCTCTCTGTTGTGCTTAGGTGGGGTTGCAACGTGTTGATCTTCCGCGGCCGGGCATGACCCAGAAAAGTGTGTCCAGCCAAATGGGATCGAGCGTGTTGGGTTATGTGGTGCACCCCTGCAGGGAAGTTTATCTATTCGAATAGCCATGATCTTGATAGCAGGGCGACTTGGAGTTGTACCTTGACCTTATGACAACTAGAACTGGATACTTAATAAAACACACCCTTCCAAGTGCGAGATACAACCCGGTGATCGCTCTCTAACAGGCGACGAGGAGGATCGCCGGGTAGGATTATGCTATGTGATGCTACTTGCAGGACTTGATCTACTCTCTTCTACATCTTTGTAAAGGCCGGAGGCTGCCGAGCGTAGTCTTCAACAGGATTAGCTATCCCCCTCTTATTCTGGCATTCTGTAGTTCAGTCCACCGATATGGCCCTTTACACATATACCCATGCATATGTAGTGTAGCTCCTTGCTTGCGAGTACTTTGGATGAGTACTCACGGTTGCTTTTCTCCCTCTTTTCTCCCTTCCCTTCTACGGTTGGCGCAACCAGATGCCGAACCGAGGAGCAGGCATACCGTCGACGACGACTCCTACTACACTAGAGGTGCCTACTACTACGTTCAGGCCGCTGACGACGACCATGACTAGTTAGGAGGATCCCAGGCAGGAGGCCTGCGCCTCTTTCGATTTGTATCCCAGTTTGTGCTAGCCTTCTTAAGGCAAACTTGTTTAACTTATATGCGTACTCGAGATATTGTTGCTTCCGCTGACTTGTCTATGATCGAGCACTTGTATTCGAGCCCTCGAGGCCCCTGGCTTGTATTATGATGCTTGTATGACTTTTTTATATTTTTAGAGTTGTGTTGTGATATCTTCCCGTGAGTCCCTGATCTGGATCATACACGTTTGCGTGTATGATTAGTGTACGATTGAATCGGAGGCGCACAATAATTCTTTTATACATGTCACTCTTGATTCATTGCATATCCCGGTACACCACTGGAGGCATTCATATAGAGTCATATTTTGTTCTAAGTACCGAGTTGTAATTCTTGAGTTGTAAGTAAATAAAAGTGTGATGATCATCATTATTAGAGCATTGTCCCAAGTGAGGAAAGGATGATGGAGACTATGATTCCCCCACAAGTCGGGATGAGACTCCGGACTAAAAAAAGAGAGAGGCCATAAAAAAGAGAAAAGGCCCAAATAAAAAAAAGAGAAAAAGAGAGAAGGGACAATGTTACTATCCTTTTACCACACTTGTGCTTCAAAGTAGCACCATGATCTTCATGATAGAGAGTCTCTCATTTTGTCACTTTCATATACTAGTGGGAATTTTACATTATAGAACTTGGCTTGTATATTCCAATGATGGGCTTCCTCAAAATGCCCAAGGTCTTCGTGAGCAAGCGAGTTGGATGCACCCCACTTAGTTTCTTTAGTTGAGCTTTCATATACTTATAGCTCTAGTGCATCCGTTGCATGGCAATCCCTACTCATTCACATTGATATCTACTAATGGGCATCTCCATAGCCCGTTGATACGCCTAATTGATGTGAGACTATCTTCCCCTTTTTTGTCTTCTCCACAACCACCATTCTATTCCACATATAGTGCTATATCCATGGCTCATGCTCATGTATTGCATGAAGATTGAAAAAGTTTGAGAATGTCATAAGTATGAAACAATTGCTTGGCTTGTCATCGGGGTTGTGCATGATTGAAATACTTTGTGTGGTGAAGATAGAGCATACCCAGACTATATGATTTTGTAGGGATAACTTTCTTTGGCCATGTTATTTTGAGAAGACATGATTGCTTTGTTAGTATGCTTGAAGTATTATTATTTTTTGTGTCAATATTAAACTTTTGTCTTGAATCTTTCGGATCTGAATATTCATACCACAATTAAGAAGAATTACATTGAAATTATGCCAAGTAGCACTCCGCATCAAAAATTCTGTTTTTATCATTTACCTACTCGAGGGAATGACGAGGAATTAAGCTTGGGATGCGACACGTCTCCAACGTATCTATAATTTTTGATTGCTCCATGCTATATTATCTAATGTTTTGGACATTATTGGGCTTTATTATCCACTTTTATATTATTTTTGGGACTACCTATTAACCGGAGGCCCAACCCAGAATTGTTTTTTTTGCCTATTTCAGAGTTTCGCAGAAAAGGAATATCAAATAGAGTCCAAGCGGAATGAAACCTTTGGGAACGTGATTTTTAGGAAGATTATGATCCGGGAGACTTGGACCCTACGTCAAGAAACAAGGGAGGAGGCCACGAGGTAGGCGCGCCCTCCACCCTCGTGGGCCCCCTGTTGCTCCACCGACGTACTCCTTCCTCCTATATATACCTCATTGCCCCCAAGCGATCGAATCACGGAGCCAAAACCTAATTCCACCGCCCGCAACCTTACATGCCCACGAGATCCCATCTTGGGGCCTGTTAGGAGCTCCATGGGAAGGGCATCCATCACGGAGGGCTTCTACATCAACATCATAGCCTCTCCGATGAAGTGTGAGTAGTTTACCTCGAGACCTTGGTCCATAGTAAGTAGCTAGATGGCTTCTTCTCTCTTTTGGATCTCAATACAATGTTCTCCCCCTCTCTCGTGGAGATCTATTTGATGTAATCTTCTTTTTGTGGTGTGTTTGTTGAGACCGATGAATTGTGGGTTTATGATCAAGATTATCTATGAGCAATATTTGAATCTTCTCTGAATTCTTTTATGTATGTTGGTTATCTTTGCAAGTCTCTTTGAATTATCAGTTTGGTTTGGCCTACTAGATTGATCTTGCTTGCTGTGGGAGAAGTGCTTAGCTTTGGGTTCAATCTTGCGGTGTCCTTTCCCAGTGACAGTAGGGGCAGCAAGGCACATATTTTATTGTTGCCATCGAGGATAACAAGATGGGTTTTTTATCATATTGCATGAATCTATCCCTCTACATCATGTCATCTTGCTTAAGGCGTTACTCTGTTTTTTTGAACTTAATACTCTAGATGCATCTTTGGATAGCGGTCGATGAGTGGAGTAATAGTAGTAGATGCGGCGAGTCGGTCTACTTGTCTCGGACGTGATGCCTATATACATGATCATACCTAGATACTCTCATAACTATGCTCAATTCTGTCAATTGCTCAACAGTAATTCGTTCACCCACCGTAAAATACTTATGCTCTTAAGAGGAGCCACTAGTGAAACCTATGGCCCCCGGGTCTATCTTCATCATATTAATCTCCCAACACTTAGTTATTTCCTTTGCTTTTTTACTTTGCTTTTATTTTACTTTGCATCTTTATCACAAAAATACCAAAAATATTATCCTATCGTATCTATCAGATCTCACTCTCGTAAGTGACCGTGAAGGGATTGACAACCCCTTTTCGCGTTGGTTGCGAGGAGTTATTTGCTTTCTGCAGGTATGAGGGACTCGCGCGTAGCCTCCTACTGGATTGATACCTTGGTTCTCAAAAACTGAGGGAAATACTTACGCTACTTTGCTGCATCATCCTTTCCTCTTCAAGGAGATCCAACGCAGTGCTCAAGAGGTAGCACTTAACAGCCATCCAATATTGCAATTCAAACTGGTATTGTTGAAAATGAATAGAACGTAGGTAATGCTTAAACATCACACTGGATAAATGTGCAAAACTGAAATAAAGGGCATGTGTTAACTACACCAGGAATAACTGGTACCAAATATAGCCGTTCAAACTGGTAGTGATGTAGTCGAGTGGCACCGTTCTGACTTGCACATAATGAACAACACATTGTGAATGACTGAAATAAACAAGGCATAAATGACTAGTATAACAACCAAATATAGCAACTGAAAACTAGACAGAGTCTCACTTCAACCAACCTAACAAGCAAATACAGATAAACATGGCATATGTTTGAAAACTGGACAAATGCTCACTGCAACCAACCAAACAAGCAGATAAAGATAAACAAGGCATCTGCTTGATAACTGGACATATGCTAAAAAAGCAACCTAACAACCAAATACAGATAAACAAGGCATCTACTTGATAACTGGACAAATGCTTAAAAAAGCAACCTAACAACCAAATACAGATAAACAAGACATCTTCTTGATAACTGGACAAATGCTCACTGCAACCAAACTAAGAACCAAATACATATAAACAAGGCATCTGCTCGATAACTCGAAAAATGCTCACTCCAACCAACCTAACAACCAAATACAGATAAACAAGGCATCTACTCACTATAAACAACTAAATATAGCCATTTGTGAAACTGAAGTGGACAATTCATACTTAAACATCACATAGCCCTATTGAACAATTCATTTTTGCATAGCTGAAATAATTAAACACGACACAGTTAAAGCACCGCACATCAAATGCTACTACAACAAAAGTGCGGGTTGGCAAGCTAGAAAAGGTAAGATTTCTTGATAGAATGTTGCCTCACATTTCATGGGCGGGATCCTTCCGATTGGAAAACCTGAGACCCATGGTGCACTCTCTGATGTCACAGATGGGCTGTTTCACCTTGGAAGAACCTTTGTGGGTTCCCTCCTCGTGGTCGTGGTCGTGGTCGATGAGATCTGACTTGGCAATTGAGGATCCCAAGCCGCCGCCGTAGAACGTGTCCTTCAAAAATGACAAAATGGGCTCGATGGCGTATAAAGCTCGCGAATCCTTGACCGCTTGGCGGAGGAGATCAGCGGCAGGGCCGTCAAAGAGATCGACGGCGGTTGAACCAGAGGGGTTGGGGATGTGTAAGCGCATATTTATCCCGTAAGTGTTTTGGTGATTGATGACGATACTTTTGCGGACTAATCGTATGCTTTGAGTTCCTCAGATGGTTCATCTCTAGGCTCGAGACGATTCGGTGCCCCTCAGAGACTATTGAAGACGGCGTCGTCCTCGTTTCTTTTTGGTGGATTTGAGTCGTAGGAGAGCCGTACTATTAAGAGGGGGTCCGCGTCGGAAAGGTTAGGGCGGAATCAACACGTACACTTGTCCCTCCTTTCCCTGCACTTTGGAGCTTCCCTTCGTTATCTTGGTTGTGCGGATATCTGACATTTGCCTCTGTACTTGCGGTAGTACCGCAGGTACACGCGGTAGTACCACAGGTACAAGCGGTAGTACCACGGGGCGCCACGGTAGTACCGCTCCCCAGGAGTGGTAGTACCGCGGCTCCTAGGCCTAGTGCCGCTCCGGTGCGGTAGTAGGGGCGGATGTAATTTTTTACATCGCGCCACCACCTGATAATACCGCTTCGTCTGGAAGCGGTAGTACCGCTGAGGCGCCACGGTAGTACCGCTCCCAGAGGCGGTAGTACCGCTGACTCCTAGCCTAGTGCCGCTCGGTGCGGTAGTAAAGGCGGATGTAATTTTTACATCGCGCCCACCACGGTAATACCGCTCACGAGGAGCGGTAGTACCGCGTCGGATTTTCGCACTACCGCGATTTCAGCGGAAGTTGGCACGGATGTAATTTATTTCGTCGTGCCCTTCTCAATCGTGACTCCACCTGCCTTACGGTAGTACCGTAAGGGAGCGGTAGTACCAGCAGCGGTAGTACTGCCTGGTCGAGCTAGTTCCGGCTGTCTTCTTTGCCTTGGTACCGTGGTCCTCCACGGTAGTGCCGTCTTGACCTCATGATAATACCGCGCCCACCGAGCGGTAATACCCGGCGCGAGCTGACTAAGTGGATAACGGTTGGATTTTTCCCACGACTATATAAGGGCTTCTTCAACCTCTAGTTGATTACCTCTTCCCCTCTAAGCTCCATTGTTGCTCCAAGCTCCATTTTGGCCGATCTCTCTCCTAGCCAATCAAACTTGTTGATTTGCTCGGGATTGGGTGATAAGGGCCCGATCTACTTCCACCACAAGATATTTGATTCCCCACTTATCCCTTGCGGATCTTGTTACTCTTGGGTGTTTGAGCATCCTAGACGGTTGAGGTCACCGTGGAGCCATATTCCATTGTGGTGAAGCTTCATTGGTGTTGTTGGGAGCCTCCAATTAAGTTGTGGAGATTGCCCCAACCTTGTTTGTAAAGGTTGATTCGCCGCCTTCAAGGGCACCAATAGTGGAATCACGGCTCTTGCATTGTCTTGAGGGCGTGAGGAGATTACTGATGGCCCTAGTGGCTTCTTGGGGAGCATTGTGCCTCCACACCGCTCTAACGGAGGCGTACTTCCCCTCAAAAGGAAGGAACTTGATAACACATCCTCGTCTCCACCGGCTCCACTCTTGGTTATCTTATCCCTTTACTTGCAAGCTTATTTGTGTTCCTATCCTTGCTTGCTCGTGTGCGTGTGTTGTTGCATCATATAGGTTGTCCACCTAGTTGCATATCTAGACAACCTTTATTAGTGCAAAGTTTAAATTGGTAAAGAAAAGCTTAAAATTGTTAGTTGCCTATTCACCCCCCCTCTAGTCAACCATATCGATCCTTTCAGGATGGACCACTTAACCTATGACATGGCCCGTGTGAAGTTGTCGTTGTGGACGAGCTTGATGTCGTAGCAAGCTTTCCCGAGATATAGTAATACGCTAGCCCGCTGACATGAATCCTTCGGCATGGCAACGTAGTCAACGTCTTCGCCGGCTTCCGCGACGACGTGTTGCTCCGAGATCGACAGGTCGGGGCGAACGGCGGCCACCTCGCCAACGTCCACCGGAGAGGCCATGATAAACCTCTTCTTGGCCGAACGCTCGTCGGGCACCCGGGATACGTGGTCGAGCTTAGGCTGCGACATTTTGGACCAGGGGATGTGGATCTGGCGGGGAGGGACACCACATGCCTCATCTAAAAACTCAGGGGAGTGGGGCGACGGTATGGGAATTGCTGGGTAATCTAAACTTTATTATCTAAGCTAGGAGGAACAGGCAGACCTGCAGGCGTTGGTGGCGGCGGCGGCGGCGAGCTAGGGTTCGAGGGGGGAGAGGGGCGGGTGTGGGACTATGGACAAGGGGGAGGGGTTGGTGTTTGAGGATACGCCGCGACTACTGAAAATTTTAGTAATGGTGGGTGGAGATGGTGACGGTTCAAATGTCTCGACTACTGCAATTTTACTATAAGGTCGGTGCTGGAGGAGTGTGGGCGACGGTTGAAGTACGACGACTACTAAAATTTGGGTAAAGGAATTGATGCGGGGCGGGAGTGCCCAAGATCGCGCACGGTCCAATAACAATATGCGTGTATGATAATAAAGAAAAGTGGCGCGGAACCGCCGATTTTTGCAACGCTCAAGGCGGGTAGTTTGTTTTTATATTTCTAGCTAGCTGGTCTATTGCACATGGTTCGTCCTAATTTCCAAATAAACTGACCCGCCTTTAGCTTGCACAGGTGGTGGTTTTACAGCGCACTTGCATTGCACACGGTTGAGCCAGTACCTCCATGCTTTGCTCGCGCTTGCGCGGTCGTGGTGATTTCAGCGCACTTGCATCACACACGGTTGAGCCAGTATCTCCACACCTTTGCTCGCGCTTGCGCAGTCGTAGTGATTTCAGCGCACTTGCATCGCACACGATTGAGCCAGTACCTCCACCTTAATTTGCTCGCACTTGTGCAGGCATGGTGATTCACAACGCACTTGTATCGCACACGGTTATAAGATATTATACCCGTGTCCATTGAGCATCATCAGAGTCTTTGCAGCAAAAAATAACGTTAGAGAGGGTCAGAGGACAGCCACACCAGCATGTGGCCCAAATATATATAAGTGAAAAGGGTGGTGTGTAATGTTCAAAATTTCAATGCACAACTTTGACCGCGCGGGCCCATGGTTGGGCGCGTCGTCGAAGATCGATGAGAGGGGCCAGAAGTCAAGTACCATTTGGAAGTGGCCAAATATATGTAGGAATATTGGGGATGTTTAAAACTTTAAATACACAATGCATAACTTAGGTGACACCTGCCTCGCAAACCCGAAAGCACCCTTGGATATATATAGCCACAGAACTAGTTAAGGGTTTCAACGGTGCAAAAGTTCTCAAAAATTCTGAAAAAAATATTAAACCAACACACCTATAATATAACATGATCCAACGAAGGGATTAAAAAAGTACGACTGTATGTGTCCTGGACAAAAAAAACAAATAGTTCAGCATATATTTATGTCGCAGTGAGCTGAAATGCTTATTATTTTTGCCGAGGGCACATAGATGCATATTTTGACAATCCCTCCGTTGGATCATCTTATTACATTAGAGAGATGCTCCCATATTTATTTCATATTTTTTGATAACTTTTGAGCCATTAAAAGTTTAGCGATCCTTAACTAGTTCTGTGGCAAGCTATGGTAGACACAGTTTTACCCCTCTCTCTCTCTATATGTGTCAGCGGGGCGGATGCACGTAATGATCGATACTTTGGTCATACATGCATGTCACCATGACCTACCATAAGACGGACCAATGAATCTATCGTTTGGTCAAACGACAGTTGTTGTTGTCGATAAACCGCTTGGACCAATAGATTGAACCATCATGAAAATCGCACGAGAGGGACCACAAAACCAGCACCTTTTGCATGCGGCCCAAAATGATGTACGTTGGGAAGGGGTGATGTGTGTTTTCAATATAGAATAATGTACAATTTAGATGTGGTGCCTACCTCTCGATACAGACAACAAGCATGAAAGCAAGGTAGTTAAGGATAAGATACGCAGGGTTTGATGTAGGTCGAACCTAGCAATCCGAGCATGTGGGAGAGAATTCTGACAACGCATGAGCTCTAGCTTTGATTGAGCGACATGTGATCGGCCCTAACACGAACTAGGAGGAATCCATTCATGGCCAACACATAATACCCCTCATTATCGGTCAAAGGGATAATATATATATACACTCGGGGAGCCCACGGATATGCGTGTCGTCACAAAAAACCGCACAAGGGAGGCGTGGTTGATCAGAAGACCCCGTATACACTGCATGCGGCCCGAAAATATGTATGAGTACGGTGGTGTGTGATGTGTTTAAATCCCAAATGCACAACTTCGATGGGCCACCAACTACATTACAAACCGAACACCGTACCCGACTCCAAGCCTGGTTCAATACGTACGATTAGTTTCCCAACTTTGAGGCGGCGGCGTGGGGGAGGGGGGGGTCGTCCCACGCATGCGCTCAAACTTTATTTGGTCTAGCATGGGGGACACACACACACACACCTGATGTATAGATATACTAGTAAGTTGCACGTGCTTTGCACGTAACAAAGATATTGTCAATTGATGTAGCTCTGAAATGTGCTTTTATAGGGAAGAAAACACAATCCAAGGTAAAACCAAAAGCAAATATGAATTGAAAATTGCAATAATTATTACATAACTATCATGGCATTTTATTTAACATTCTAGAAAACAAATAGTATGTGGAGCTATTGTATTTTTGCAATACTCCAACAATATATTTTGGATTGGGTGTGACTCAATTCGGGTGGGACCCATCCAGCTTCCTTCATGTCAGGCGAAATGTCCTAATAAATCACGATGGCCTAGCGGCATGACACAATCGTGGTGTGATTGAATGACACAGGAGTGCGTCGCGTTGGTGGACATTTTTTTCCGATCGCGTTCAGAGTGGATTCTATGTCTATGGGGTTCAGACTCCAAGAGGAGCTTGTATGGATATGGCGTTCAGATCACCTATACACCAATTATCAACATCTACCGCTTTGGTCGGCGGTCGCGTTTGGTCATTGTTGCTACAACATTCACTCCATACGTTTAGGGTACATTTTTATGGGCTAAAATTGAAGACATGCATTATTCACAGTAAGTCTGTTTTTTATATTCCTAACAAAATAATCTTTTTGAGGCAATCCTAACAAAATACATTTTTTAGGCAATCCTAACAAAATACTTAACTGTGAGCATTATCACCAGTACAAATTTATTCGTGCGAAAGCCTAGTTTTTTTAGAGTAAGGCACGGAAGCCCAGCTATACTACGTGTATGGGCTCAATCGGGTGCAGAGCTGCCTTGGCCCGATCAATATCTTGTTCAAGACGTTATCTCTTCTCTAATCTTCTACATACTTCCTCACTGTTTTAGGCTCGTTAAGATCCAAATGGACCAGTCTTCTCCAGCGTCCTAGAACTCTGTCTCTCACCCGTCCCCATGGGCCCGTAGTTGTTTTCCCTTGCGCTTGGCCACCCCGGCACAAGGCTCCATGGGAGCACGCAGCTCTTGGTCCCCGTCATGTGCTCCCGCTGCTTGTTGGAGCTATTCCGTTGCTTGTTGGAGACTAAACGGAGGAATGGATCCATTTGTTAGGGCTCCTTTGATTCAAAGGAATTCCGTGGGACTTTTGAAGGGTTAGAATCCTTAGGATTTTTTCCTACATTTGTTGTTTGATTCACAAGATTGAATCCCATAGGATTTTTTCCTATGGTATCAGGTGTACTACATTTCATTGAAAATCTAGCATCCACTCCAACCTCTTTGTTCAATTCCTTTGTTTTTCCTGTAGCATCAAACACTCTATGCTAATTCTATAGGATTCAAGTGGACATGCCACTCAAATCCTGTATTTTCCTTATTCCCGCGTTTTTAAAATCCTGCAAATCAAAGAGGGCCTTAATGTTTTGAATGGAGCTCGCTTGATGAACTCCCATTCTGATCATGTTCTTAATCTCTCCCCATTCCCCTTTAACACCTTCTGCTTCTTCTAAATGATGATCCGTGTTTGTCAAACTTGTCATTCAATTCTTGTCAGCTCCATTTGGTTGATGGTTTTTATATCTCATTTTTAGCTGCAATTGGTGAAGATCTAGCAAGCTTGCTAGATTGTTATATACAGGGAAGCATAGAAGATTGTTATATCTGAGAAGCGTAGAAGATTGTTATATACAGTTCCATTTGGAGTGTATGTTGGTGTCCTTGTTTGGTGGCTATGAAAAGGAGGTTCTAGAGAAATGGAGAAGAGATTCCCACCTCTCACACTTAGGACGTTACTGTCCATACACGTGGGGAAATCCCGCACAACCAATGAGATGATCTAACAGCCAATAACGCTTGGATTTGCCACTTCTCAGCCGTCGGATGCTGCATATCGAATGGCTATTATTCAAACTTATTCATACACTATATAGTGGTATCTATACGCCTTATATAGTGTGTGAAAAACTTTGAAAGTTGGTCGTTGGATGAAGCCAATCCGACGGTACAAAGATGGCAAATCCGAGCACTACTGGCCATTGGATATCATCCATCAGATTCTGCCACATGTATAATCTAGAAGACTCCATGGTTGAACTTAATGCATGACTAACTTTGCCACAACTAAGCTCAGGCAAAGTTATTAATAAGTTCTTCAAAATGAGAGCCAGAAGTTGGCAAGCCTAAGGGAATCTTGCCACATTTTGTGTGTGTATGTCATGTGGGGCCAGTGTGGCTTGAACCAAACACTCACCTGAGTTAATCAAACTTGCCTAACCTTACATTCCACCAAAATTTGCCACATGTTAGAATCCAGAAAACTCCACATGTAGAAGCATAATGCACAAACCACCAGAATCTCATGCGTGCAATGCACGCGTACCTTACTAGTAGATATAGTGTGCGAATAACTTTGAAAGTTGGTCGTTGGATGAAGCCAATCCGACGGTACAAAGATGGCAAATCTGAGCAGTACTGGCCGTTGGATATCATCTACATTCCACCAGATTCTGCCACATGTACAATCTAGAAGACTCCATGGTTGAACTTAAGCATAATGCACAAACCTCAAAACACAAGCACTTCTTCTTTGTTCTCTAGAATCTTCCATATCTTAATTGCCCAATTTTTTTTGAAATGAATTGTCACCTTTTGTTTTTACCTTTACAATGCACAATTCCATAAATCTTAGAATAGATTTTTTTATAAAACTAATTGATTTTGGATGAGATGAACCATAAGGATTAAACAAACATCTACATCATGCATATATGATTCAAAGCTTACATGCTATAGTGTGGTATTTATTCATAATTTGGTAACCAAATCTCATGCGTGCAATGCACGTGTACCTTAATAGTATCAATAGGAAACCATCATGGTCAAACCCTTCTCGTTGTTGGGTCAAAGGGATAGATTGTTTGGGGCCCCTAATTGTCGGTAAAGGATATTATATATTCCTCAGGGAGCGCACAGATATGCACTAGAAAAAAATACACTTCCGTGATGATACGTGTTTGTCACAGTAGGTCACGTTTTCTGTCATGCATGTACATCCATGACAAATTTATGACAGAATGAAGATAGTCATACCGTGTCATCGTAGAAGTGTTCCATGACATTACCAAAATTATCATCACGGAAGTGTCCACTTCCATGATGATAAATCGCGCGATCACGCAGTGCTTTTCGTCAAGGGTGACCGACACGTGGCATCCACCGTAGCGAACGCCGTTAAGCTATCGAGTCGGGTTTTGGATCCGATAACCCGTTAATAGCCCCGACCAATGGGGATTTTCCATGTGTAAAATCATCATTGGCTGGAGGAAACACGTGTCGGCTCATCGTTGGGACAGATGTCATCCACTCATTGGACGTATAGGCGCCTATGATACGTCGACCGTGGCACTGCCCAACAGAGGCACATTCACAGTGAAAAGGCCGGCCCGGTAAAAATTAGCGAGCCAGCCCATATAAGGCCTACTTGTGTCGAGGTCCATTTAAGCCCACGGCCCATACGAGATGTGCCAATTCGGCCCGTCAACGGCCCGTTAAAGATTTGACACCATTGCAGCCCATCGTCAGTTCGAGCCCGTTAACAGCCCGCTATATATTTGGGCTCAATATCGGCCCGATGAGATTTCGGCTTGTTAACGACCCATTTAATGGATGGGCCAATTTTCAGGATGTACATCTTTCGGCCTTTTAGTGACCCATTTAAATGTTGGGCCAATTTCTGGCCCGGTGTGTCTTTCAGCCTGTTGACGGCCCATAAATCTGATGGGCCATTTGTTGTCGGACCTGAGTTTCGTCCTTTTAGCAGCCCATTTAAGTGTTGGGCCAATTACTGGCCCGGTGTCACTTTCAGCCTGTTGACGGCCCATAAATCAGTTGGGCATTTGTAGTCGGACCTGAGTTTTGGCCTTTTAGCGACCCATTTAAGTGTTGGGCCAATTCACGGCCCTGTGTGCCTTTCGGCCTGTTAACGGACCATAAATGAGTTGGACCATTTGTAGTTGGACCTTAGTTTTGGCCTTTTAACGGCCCATGCCCTTCATGGTCCAATACTAGCCCGGTTTCTCTTTCGGCCTACTAAAGGCCCACAACACAGTTGGGCCATTTACAATACGACCTGACTTTCGGCCTCTTAGCGGCCCATGGTCTTCATGGTCGATTACAAGCCCATTGTCTCTTTTCGGCCTGCTAAAGGCCTCTACGGTATAGTTGGGCCATATGTAGCCCAAACTTAGTAACGGCTGTTAACGGCCCGTGAAATAAATTAGGGCCACTGTTGCCCGCTTCGATGTCGGCCTGTTAACGACCCGGGAGGTAAGAGGGCCGACCATTAACTTTCGGCCTAGTAACGGCCCACTAACTTAATGGGCCCACTAAAGTTCGTACATGTCTTTAGGCCAAATTAGGTAATCTGAGCCCATTACGATGAGCAATTATGCATAGGACCAAAACCGATCAAGCAAAGGTACGGCATACAGGGAATAACGTTGCACATCCAGCATATATTACATGAAATTACATCCACTGGGCAATCAAAGATTGATGCCAGTGCAAATAAATGAGCAGAACCTAACCATCTACAACGTCACAATATGCAACGTCAGCACAGATGACGCCCATAAGCATGTGGGCAAGTTCTTTCTGCTTTACTACACTGTCTCTAAAAACATTGATCAGTTGTTGTGTCGCACGACTCTGCACCTCTGATTCATCCACCATTTCCATCATTGCTTCAGCCATTAATTGGTTCACAAACATACATTTATTCCGTTGCATCCGATACAGAGGATACTGAACAGATTCAGATGACGATTTTGGCAGGCTTGTATTATTGATAGTGGAGAGTGTCTCGACCACTGCATCATAACATAAATTAGGACGGGAACCAAACAGATTAATCATGAGTTATTGCCATATTACCTGGCCTAGATTTACTGGAAAGAAACAATGGGGTTGCCTTGCAGTTTTCAGATTTTGTATTCTTATCTTCAGCAGCCTGCACAAAATTAACACACTAGCATTGCTATCATTGGCCAAGTCAGATAATAGGAAAGCAACATTGACACAACTAACGTTTGGCCCACTAACCTACACCAAATTAACACAATATGGCACAGCTATCATCAACCAGGTAAGGTAGTACGAAAGCAACATTGACACAAAGAATGAATGGGCAACCAGAGAAGCACTACAATTCAGTATTGTGCGTTATATGAGATAGTACATTCATCAGCTCAGTATGCAAAACTACCAGGCAGTTTTCCTTACAAAAATCAACATTGGCGCCTTTAACATTTTGCTACAACTAATTTTAGATCAGATAAAGATTAGATTCACGCCGATTAACAAAATACATGTTGATGTAAAAATATAGTGATATACAACAGTACTTACATCAGCATTGGAGCATAGAGAATTCCATAAGATATTTTCCTCGAATCTGATCCCAATGGAGGAAGCCTTCTATCGTTTAACCTTATTTTCTCAAAGAGAGATGTGTAAGAAACATGTAGAAAATATGATCGAATGCTATAAAATTTCATGATGCGAGGATACGCTGCGCTTCTTAGAATGGAGTTGACATTCTTTTCTTTGGATCGAGCGGACTAGTTCTTTTGGCCACCGGAATCTGCTTATTATCGATTGGGAGTTGGGTTTCTCTGTCTTTGGAGCAGTATCTATGAAAAATGGAGTTGGTTTATTATCTCCTGGCGTTTGGATCTTTTGCAAAGACCTGGTTTGTAACCCTTCAGAATCTAACATAGCCGTCTTCCCCTTGCATGTCTTATATAGATGAATGGTGATTCAGTTATAAAACATGCTACAGCAAAGATGGAATAGGTAATGAAGAATAGAAAGGCATTACATATTGACATGTATTCCCTCCATCCGGAAATAAATGGACGGGTCTAGGCGTATTTCAGTTCTAGATACATCCAGTTTTATCCATTTCTGCGACATTTAATCCGGACGGAGGGAGTATGATGTAAGAGCTAGGAATACTGACAGGACAACCCGGTAAAAAACACTAAAAATCCATTGCAGAACCAAAGTATTCAAACCCACCGATATGAGATAGTACACTCATGCAGCTCGGGATGCAAAACTACCGTGCAGTTTTCCTTACAAAAATCAACATTGTGGCCTTTAATCATACATTTTGCTACAACTAAATTTAGATCGGATAAAGGTTGGATTCACGATTAACAAAATACATGCTGATGTAAGAATATAGTGATATACAATAGGTACTTACATCTACATTGGAGCACGTAGAATTCCTGCAAGAATCTTTCCTCATAAAGCGATACCATTGCAGAAATTCTTCTTTACATTAGCTTATTTTCTAAAAGAGAGATGGGTAAGAAACATGTAGAAAATATGATCAGCATGCTATAAAATTTCATGATGCAAGGATACGCTGCGCTTCTTAGAATTGAGTTGACATACTTTTGCTCGACTCGAGCGGACTAGTTCTTTGGCCACCGGAATCGCTTATTATCGGTAGGAGTTGGGTTTCTCGTCTTTGGAGCAGTATCTATAAAAGCTGGAGTTGGTTTATTATCTCCGGCATTTGGATCTTTTGCAAAGGCCTTGTTTGTAACCCTTCAGATTCTAACATAGTCGTCTTCCCTTGCATGCCTTGTATAGAAGAATGGTGCTTTAATTATAAAACATGCGGCGTGAAGAGATGGAATAGGTCTTGAAGAATAGAAAGGCATGACATATTGACATGTATTCCTCCATCCGAAAAAATGGATGGGTCTAGGCGTATTTCAGTTCTAGATACATCCCTTTTATCCATTTCAAAACATGTAATCCGGACGGAGGGAGTATGGTGTAAGAGCTAGGGATACGACAGACAATACAAGAAAAAACACTAGTTGAATGTAAAACTATATGCTAGCGGAATACGTACATAAATAACTAAGGCAACATACACGTGTATGATTGGGAAAATAAGATGGCATTGCAACAGAGCACTAGAATAGCACTTCAACGTAAAAAAACATGGTATGGCGTATGGATGAAGTACATCTTGATGAATAACAATGCATAAGATATTCGAAGCATGATGGCCAAATTAAGCGAGATGGCATTGCGATAGAGTAGAATGACATTACTTGAATTTGAAAACATGTTATCATGAATGGAATAGGTCTTGAAAAACAGGAAGGCATGACATATTTACATGCATGATCGACATGCTAAGCACATGGGCATTGCAACAGAGTAGATACACTCCGAGGACATTATATGCATGTTGTACCCATATCACAGGCCAAGTTAGAGCAAGGACCTTGTGGGGTGAAGAGGATTCATCATCTTTCTGCAAGTCTTCTGAAGAACTGCCTTTACTTGTTCCATCATATCGGGTATCATTGACATCAAGTTTATTGGCCTTTACATTGCTCCGTGAGGTTCTTGTGGATATATCAGTGTGTGCAATTATATCTGACATGCATGGAAGACAACTAGTAGTTAGATTTATGTAAATGAGTGCCTGTAGGAGACGACATAAATAGTAGGACTGGGGTTAACTAGCAGCAACAGGTCTCATAAACTAAAGGAAGAACACAGATGAAAGCTACATAATATGTATCGTTTGTACTCGAGATAACTAGATGGCACACAAAAGTATTAAAGAACAACATAGGTAATACTAGAAGTGGTATAATACTATAATCACCAGCCTGTGGGATAGCATTGGCTAATGGATAATAACTATGGAACAATGTTACCTAAAGAACAAGTATCTTAGCTGAACTATGGAACAGCGTGAACTCCTGAACAAGACCCGTAAGAGATCAACATGAATATACAGTGAAATGTGATGATCTATTTTCCGTGCTTAGATGAATAACAAAGCCATAAATGTTGCACACAAGTAAGATGAGGGTACAACCTATCGGCTGCCATCCATAGGAGTGAGCATCATGTGTTGACTTATCGATGGCCCTGCAGCTTGTTGTGGCTGTCCATGTTGGGCACGCGCATTCGATCTGAGGGGGCTGTTGAGTGGGGATAGCTCCCTTACGGTGTATGCTTCCCTTGTTGGAGCAGCTGCGGTGAGTCGGAAGGCGGTGTGCGAAGATGCAGATAACACATAATGTTAAGAACGACATATCTCTTTGATCTGAAGAAATACACTAAGAGATCAACAAAGAAGGTACGAGAGTGGTCACACGTCTGTTGGATCAAGACTAAATTGGGGTCACACGATTTTATTTTATTTTGGTATCGCCGATCTCGCCGGATGGCTTGATGGTCGCCTTGTGCCTCCCGGTGACACTGTTGGAATCTTCCCGAAGAGCCAGCGACCAATGGCGAGCAGCCTGCCTCCGTCCGTGGCCCGGCCAAAACCCGCTCCGCCCCACCGCTGCCGTGGTTGCACCGCCCCGGGCCAATCCACAAAGACTCCCCGTCATCCAGATCCGGCGGCGGCAGTACCTTCAACCCATGCAACTCTAAAAGATAGCCATCTAAGAGCTGCTTCCGCGGTGAACTTGCGGCCCCGCACCCTTACATTAGATACCAGCCAACCGGCATCCTAGGAGCTCCGCCGCCTCGAGGGGTGCTGCTTCCCATTGGGAATCGATTGGCCCAGAATAAAAATTCAGAAAACTGACACCTAAATAAAGTGATTTGAGATGAGGGTGCGACCTATTTGGCGGCATGGTGAAGTAGGCAGGTCCAGCTGCCGAGTCGGTGAGGCCGCACGCAGTTCTTGATGACGACCGGCGAGGAAAGAGCGATGTCACGATGGTCGTGACTCTGGAAGCAGCGCCAGACTCTGGACGGATCCGAAGTTGGAGTTGGCTCGGCGCCGTGAACAACCGGGGTGAGTCGGCTCGGTATGGTTCACGCGTCGTCGAGGCAGCACCAAGAAGACGGAGTAAGAGGCACACGGCCCGATGCACGACGGCAATTTGACAAATCTTGGCATTAGGGAGGAGGGCGGCTGTGAAATTGGTGCGGTGGGGCGCCATGGAGGTGGGGCTGAGGTTTGTGGCTCGGGAGAAGGGAGCTTCCCGGGGAGAAGGTGATTTGGTGCCCATGAGGTATGAATGGGGGCGGGCGGGGATTGGGAGGGAGTGGAACTATGTCTTACGGACGCATTTATGCGAAATGTGAGGGGAGTTACAGTTCTACCCTTGCCTATAGGCTTCTCGGCTTGAGTCTGTGTCTTGAGGGTCGAGGATAGTAGAGTAACTTTGCTTCTCCCCAAATAGTGGGCGGGAGCGATTTGAGCGAGGAGGGCGTGTTTTGAACTATAGTGGGCGCGAGCGATTTGAGGCGAGGAGAGCGTGTTTTGAAATAGTGGTAGCGAGCTATTTGAGGCGAGGAGAGCGTGTTTTGCCGACCATGGTTTATGAATTATTCGGCACATGTCATTTCGGCCGAGGAGAAGGTGCGCTTGGATGAAGTTACGAACCTACCCTCGATGTACAACGGGCCAATTGATGGGTGTCCCACATAGGACGGTAATTTCGCGTCTCCCATTTATTTGCTCGGGCGAATTCTACCGAGCAGAGAGGATGTTTAACGGTTCGTTCAAATTTTGGGAGAACGAGCATCCACGTCTACCTTACCAAGTCAATTCGAATCAAATTTTGAAATATTAGCTTGACACTTCTTTTTTAGATGGAGAGATGATGCTTGGGAGTAATGTGTTTTTACATGCTCGTTGCTAGCGATTTACTATATGACAAATAGTTGACCCACTCAAAAACGCGAATCAAACCCAAATTGAAATATCTCGATTCAATGAACTAGCTCGTTCAATGGGTCAAAACAGTGAACTAAATCCAAAATTGAACACCTCAATCGAGTAGCATGTTGTATGCAGTATTATAGTACTCCATGAACATGTTGAAAGTCAAATTAATGAACTTGTTTGATATACGCATATATCCGTTCATGTGTGGATTGCAGACAACATGTTCTCCAATTTAAATATTTGAATGCAAGTTTATATCAAAACATGGTCTATATTAGTCTTTGATGCATAAAACGCGACCTCCCCTCTCCCGGACTCCTGTTCTCTCTCTCTCTCTCTCACTCTCTCACGACAATCTTCAATTACATGCCTTGACGCATCTGACACAAAAACCTTGTTGGTTCCTCTCCCTTTCTCTCCCTCTCTCTCTCTCTCTCTCTCTCTCTCTCTCTGTGTCTCTCTCTCTTTGTGTGTGTGTGTGTGGGTGGGGGGTCTTTCTAGTTCGCATTCATATATACACCATCTATAGGTCTCTCTTGCACACTATGTATGATACTCTAGCTAGTCCAAGCTAGATATCTTGGGTGCACTCATTGTACGCACACAAATTCCTTGGCTCTTTGCCCGTAACTCTCTCACGCACCACTATGTCGTCTCGAAGCTCTCTCCCCCTCTCTCAAACTCTCCATCCACCTGGGTCACACATACACATGCATATCTCACTCACACTCGATAGGCCCATCTAAAACTCTATCTCTCTCCCTCGTTCTCTCTCCATCTCACACGCACACACACACACACAATCTCATGCCCAGCTAGCCAAGTATGATGGTCTCCCACTCAATTGTAGGCACACACAGTCCCCCTATATGTATATGACTAGCTAATCTTAGTCTCCATCACAAACATGTGCATGGTCTATCTCGATTTCTCTCGGGGCATCTTTCTATCGCGCACGCACCTTCCTCGATCTCCGGCCCATATAGTCCCCTCACGATCTCGAGGGGATCTCTCTATCACAAACACACCCTCTCTCCCTCCCCATGCGTCCATGCCATCCATGTGTCCCTCTCGACCTTTTTTCCTTGTTGGCCAGACCTCTATTGGACATGTGCTATAGGGGTGTCTCTCTCTGTTGCAAACACACACACTAGCTATCTTCATGTATCTCCTCTCCTCACTTTTCCATCTCGGAGATGCATGCGTGAATGCGTGATATGTTCGCATAAGAAACGAAAAAACACACTCTCTCTAATTTATCGTTTGTTGTCACTTTCTCTTTCACACACATACTCTTTTTGCACACTTACTCATTCTCCTTCACACGCACTTGATCTGTAGACACTCTCCTCCGTCCATAGCACATAGATTTATTGAAAAGTCAAACATCACAAAGTTTGACCATGTACGTGGAGAAAAAGAATTACATCTAGTACGGCAAACATATACCATTAGATTCACCATGAGATGTAGTTTTGTATGATGTATCTTTGGTATTGTAGATATAAATAACATTTGCGTAAACCTGATCAAAGTTTCCAAAGTTTGGCTTCTAAAAATTTGCATGCACTTTGCATTATCGAGCGGATGGAATATCTCTTTCCCCTCTCAACTATCGGCGCACCACTCAGCCTTATTGGGGCTCCTCAATCTCTCTCAAACTTTATTGGTCAGTTTGGTTCGTGACTGACCCTCATGTCTTGATGGCGGTACTGCTGGTGTGGACGTGAGATGTAAAATATTTCTGCTGGCCGGGCTTGTGTGGTCTTTGAAGCGTTTGGTTCATGCACAGGCGAACAAAGCATCAACGTCCCATCAATCAATCCATGCATCAATTATTTAATGCTAATATCCATCCATGTTGCTGTTAGCCTCATGGCCGCACGACCAGGCACAACCATGTTGCAGTGTCTGGAGTTCAGCCAGGCTAATTAAAGTGCAAGGGAACCCAGCCCAGGCGGGATTTCTTTTTCACAGGGTAGCAACCAAACAAGCATGCATGAAATCCAGCCACAACCCCAGGCCACAGAAAAGATGCTCACGACGCAAGCCAGACTGGCCTTATATCTCCCTAGTTCACACATACACATGTCTCGCTCGTGCTATACATATAGACCCATCCAACACTCTCCGCCCTTGTTCTATCTATATGTGACACGCACCCCCCTAAGTACCATAATCCCTCACTCCATCATAGGCTCTGTTTGGATCCATGGGTTAGAGTTAGTTTGGGTTAGTTTGGAGTCAACTAACCCAAAAAGATCCAAACAGGAGGCTTAGTTTAGGTTAGATGCATCTAACCCATCAAAAAAAACTAACCCATCCAAGAGGTGCTTATTTGGGTTAGTTCTTCTCGGGACCACTAATAAACACTTTTTTCTCTCGCTCTCCCCACAGCAGATCCCTCCCCACTTCCTCGAAGCTTCTCGTCCTCTCCCTCCCTCCCTCTCGCACCGCCCATGAAGGTGGCTCGCCGTATCCGTGCTCCATCTAACCCTGCCATCCAAACACCTCTTTACTTAGAGTTAGTTCTGGGTTAGTTCAGGTTAGAATCTAACTCTAACCTCTAAGCGAGTTAGAGTATCCAAACAAGGCCATAGGCGCAAGCACTCCCCCTCCTAAGTATGATTATCTCTTACTAGCCATCAGGAACACACATATTGTCTCCTTCCATCCATACGTCTATCTCGATATCCCTCGGGGCATCTTCTATCGCGCACACACCTTGTCACTCGATCTCCCACCCATGTAGTCCCATCACGATCTCCAGGGGATCTCTCTATGACAAACATACACTCTCTCCTCCCCATGTCTGCATTTTCTCCGTACGTCTCTCTCGACCTCTCTCCCTTGTTTACCAGACCCCTCTTGGCCACGTGCTAGGGGTCTTCCTCTCTCGGTTCCAAACAACCACACACTATCTCCTCACCTTGACTCTGTTGTCGAAGATGCATGTGTGATATGTTTGCATAAGACACGCACGCTTTTTCTCTACTTTTATCGTGTGTTGTCCATGTCTCTTTCACACACGCACACACACTTCTCTCTCTCTCTCTCTCTCTCTCTCTCTCTCTAGTTAGGGACTCTGTCACGTCCATAAGCATATGGATGTTTTGAAAAGTCAAACCTCAGAAAAGTTTGACCAGGTATATGTGGAGAAAAACATTTACATCTGGAATGATCATTAGATTCATCACAACATGTACTTACTTCATACTATCATTTATCTTTAGTATTGTAGATATAAGTAATTTCTTTATAAACTTGGTCAAAGTTTCAAAAGTTTGACTTAAAGAAATGTTGTAACTACATTATCGAACGGAGGGAGTAGCTCTTTCTCTCTCTCTCTCTGCTATTCTCTCACGGGCCTCCCCTCTCACTCGAACTCTCTATACCGACGGATTATACGCTCACTCTGTCAGCGTATAGCTCCGTATATTGTTTAGTTGACCGGTCAACAAATCCACATGCTGTGTTGTCAGCTCGTGTTCTGTATCTTGGTGTGCTAGCCCATGTGGCAGTGGGTGAAAATAAGTAAACTAGAGGCCCATCTGACACGCGGTGAAGTAAACAAAGTTGAAACCACTCGGGGTAGCACCCCGCACGCTAGTAAATTGAGGCGCGTGAGGACAAACTTCTTGCGGCGTGAAGGACAAACTTCGCGCACAATTAACCCTTTGTCGGCGGCATGCACGAAGGGCCTTTTCGCGCACACCCAGCACACAACACACACTAGCACACGTGTACACTGGCGTCGCCGCCGGTTGAGATGGACGGCGAGGCAGCCAACAAGCGGAGGCGGCTCGAGCCAAAACCGCATCCGGCGAGCCTGGACTTCATCAGCAGCCTCCTCCCCACCAAATCTGTCGTGCAGACCGCCCTGCTCTCTCGGTGGTGGCGCCCCCTCTGGGCTGCGTCCCCCTCAACCTCACCGTCGACAGCTGCCTCTACGACGGGGATTGCAAACGCATGGCCGCAGTCTCCAAAATCCTTTCATCACACCCTGGGCCAGCCGGACGCCTTGACATCCGCATGTTCAGTACCAACTGCAAGTTCCAACCCAAGTTCGACGAGTGGTTCTTATCCCCCGCCCTAGATCAGCTCGAGGAGCTCAGCTTTGAAGCTAGACGATGTCGCTCTCTGCCGCCGTCCGCGCTCCGCCTCACGCCAGCAGCTGCGCGCGCCCAGCTTCAGCTCCTGCTATCTTCCCCAGATTAATGCCGCACCCGCCCTTCTTCTCCCTCAACTCAAGCAGCTCGACCTCTTCGATGTTGTCATCTCGAAGAAGGCTATGGAGCACCTGCTCCGCAGCTGTACTGCGCTCGAGTACCTTCGTCTTGAGCAGATCCACGGGTTCATTAGCCTCCACATCGCCTCGACGAATCTCCGATGGATTTATGTGTCTTGCTGGCCCCGCAACAAGACATCAATTGGGAAGAGATCACTCCAGCTGTTCCACGTTATGGTCATTGAGAATTCGCCTTTCCTTGAGAGATTGCTTGTATCGGATCTAGAAGGTCCAACAAAAATCAGGGTCATTGACGCGCCGAAATTGACAGCGTTGGTGTACTCGTCTGCCAAATTCTCCGAACTCTTTATTGGATCCGTAATCGTTCAGGTACATCACTCATCTTCTTCTCCGTCTTCTTGAAATTCACATTTTTAAATTTCTTCTTGATGTATTTACGACTGTCTTCCAGAAAATGATTCCCACAAGCTTGACCCAGTCCATGCGCACAGTGAAGATCTTAGCACTAAAATCTATCGGCCCCAATCTGGATCAAGTTGTTGGATTCCTTACATGCTTTCCGTGCACGGAGAAGCTACTCATCGAGGTGAAACTTCTTTCCTATAAGTAAACGGTGATCACAACGTAGCTCAATTTTTTCGTAATTTTCCCAAATTACGATGACAAGTGTAGTGTTAAAAACTGCATCTATGCACTGCACCGAAAGAAATGTTTTTAATTTTTTTTCTCACGTGATCACCTGCATCGTTTTTATGCTATACTACTATAGTAGCCTAGGCTAGTCATAGTGGAAAGTAACTTAGACTACTCCAGTAACTCTATGGTTACCCTAAGAGCAAGTACTACCTCCGTCCTAGTTTAATCTTCCAATTTTGTAGTATCAAAATTTGACCATAGATTTAACTAACAAAATGTTAATGCATGTCACTAAGAACTATATCGTTGGATTCATATTTGAACATAATTTCAAATGGTGTAATTTTTAGTGACATGCATTGGCATTTTATTAGGTAAATCTATGGTCAAAATTTTATACTAAATACGAGGTAGTATTCCCTCCTTCCCAAAATTCTTGTCTTACATTTGTTTAGATACGGATGTATCTAACACTAAAATGTAACTAGATACATCCATATTTAGACAAATTTAAGACAAGAATTTTGGGACGGAGGGAGTACAAAAGTGGGCTATGTAGGACAAAACATGTGCCAAATTCACTTGTGATGCATTTGGCATTGATGCCCCTCCATTGCTCACCTGGTGCCCCAATCTGGATCACCTACTTTGCTCCGGTGCCAAATTAACTCACACAATGAAAAAACACTGTGTGGGAGAGAGAGAGGATTGAGGCAATAAAAAAACACTTGTTTGGGAGAGTGAGAGGCTGGTGTAGTTGGTTTGATTGATTTGTTTATACATGTGGGTCTGTGTGCACAGCGATGCCAACTCTCTCACATCGCGAGAGCGGTGCCAAAATATTTTGATTTGACATCGATGCATATTATGTGGCATACTTTTGCGAAATATGGCATCGGCCACATAGTGGAAGGCAACAAATGCCCAAGCTCTTCACGTGCTCCTAGTTAAATGAGAGGAAACAGAAAGAGAGAGAGAGAGAGAGTGAAAAAATATCACTAGCCAGCCAACCCTATCGTATGAGCGAATGATATTGGTACGGTAATCTTATGCAGCCAGCTGCTCTAATATGTTCTCTTCTTTTGCAGATAAAAAGACCCAAAAGTGAAAAATGTGCTGCACTATAACAATCTCATCGAATGCCTTGATCTCCATCTTACGTAAATTGATTTGATCGACTACCGAGGCAGCACATCTGAGATTAAATTGGCGAGTTCTTTGTTCCGGAGGCAAGTGTGCTCAAGGTAATGAGGTTTGGCGTTCTCTGGCGCAACAATGAATGGCGTCTTGATCACCGCATAAGCGTCTAAGCCTAAATGACAAAGTCTCCGCATGAAGCTGAATTTGTTTTTGAAACATCAAGTGGCCGAGACTCGAAAACTTATTTGCCCATTAGTGACTTGTCAGGGCGGTGGATTTTAGTTTGTACAATAACGCTGCATCCACCTAAAGTAATGAAAGTTCTTACGTAAACTTCCTAGTAATTCCCTCTTCCTAGGTGCATCATTACTCATAACATTTGTAATATCAGTTTGAAACTTGTAATATTGCTGTGTCCTATTCCTGCGTTTTCAAAATCCTGCGAATCAAACAGGTCCTGAGTTGGTGATGATGTTGTGCCTCCATCTTTCAACAATAGCCGTCGGATCTAGATCTGACGCATACAAACCAAGATTCTCCATTTTTGCAAAAAGATGCCCGCACTTGTTCCCTATTTACAAATAACTCTTTGTCTCTCACAATCAGCCTTATCTCCTCCCCACCACATCTACAAGGCCATGGAAAAATCTGGCGCGATGACCGCTGCCGGAGCCGTCCACCCCTAATCTTGGTGTTCCGTGCAACGCACGGGCATCTACGCACGGGAAATTATGTCGAACAGGGCTAGTTGTAAGCAGGCTAGTTCTACAGCCATGATGATAGTGACTGCAGACGGTGAGGCTGACTATGGTATGCCGAACACGACGCCTATACTCAGGTGTCCTCTCCGTGTGAGGTCTTGTCACTTCCTTTGTGAGGAGCAGCATGTAATAATTTGACCAGCGGGTAGTACAAAGGTGCTAGTACTCCTACTACTACATTGGTAGTACTACTACTAGTACTAGTAGCACCACCGTCTGAATTTAGGAGTACTACCACGTCCATCTGGATTTTAGTATTTGACTAGCAATATCTAGTAATGCATGTCACAAAAATGTACTACTCCCTCTCCAAATAAATACATGGTGTTTTATTCCTATCGGCGAGAGAACTTAATGTTTTTTTGCTAACTAGAGTACTAATAGGATTACATGCAATGAACTAAACACTGCATGTCATGTTTGGTAGTCTGAAGTCATTGAAAGCGTGCACGACCCACATCTCTCATTGGTTGATATGCCACGAAACAAGAAACAAGGAGGGAGTTAATGCACCTTGCCTAAGTGTTTTGGGATTATTTGGTTATCGTAATGTGACTTACACTACATTTTTCTTTACATGCATTAACATTTTATTAGTTAAATCAAAAGTCAAAACTTGGCGCAAAATGCAAAGGGGACCAATAAACCAGTAAACATCAAACTTCTCTCGTTTGGCCCCAACTAGAGGTCCGGTGGGATGACTATACTGCACCGACACGGAGGGGGACGCAACTTCATTGACTTACGGCAACTGCCTTTGGGTGAATGACACGTGGGCCCAGGGGTGGCTGGACCACCTATCATACAGCCAAAGGTAGGTGCAGTAGAGGGCCGAGGAGTACTACGAAATCCTACGCACCTACGCACGCTAACCAAGGGCAAGAGTGATCACTCAAATCGCAAGATCAGTTGACTAGAAGCTAAGCTAGACCCATGGAGGCGATGGCGCGAGCATCACCGGCTGTGCGGATGCTCCACGACGCCGGCCTGCGGCCCGGCAACGAGGAACGTCTCCAGGTAGTATTGCTTGAGGCCGCCAGGGCGAGGGGCCGCTTGGACGACATCTTCGTCTCCTCGTTCGACGAGGTCCTCGTCGGTTTCCTCGACAAGTTCACCGTCGTCAAGAAGCCCGCGGACGACTTTGACGTAAGCCTCCAGCCGACGCGCCCAGGCTCTGCGATGCCCGCCACCCTCAACGGCCACTATGTGACAACCTCTTCGACACACTGGTGGCCCTGCGACTGCCCGCCGTCGCGCCGGAGAATGTCCACCTCGAGGTCGCGCTCGTCGCGCAGCGCCTGGCGTAGCAAGACACCATCGACATAATCACCCACGTCTACGCGCAAATCGTCCACAAGGACTACTACATGAAAGAGGAGGACGATAGGATGCTGGCCTTCTTGGACCGCAGGGCAACCTTGGACGACACTGTTCAGAAGCACGTTGAGCTTGCCGCCAACCCCGCTGCTCCTCACACGTCGGTTGGTGACCCGGCGCACTAGGGAGTGAGGATGTCGTTGATGGATCTGTATGTATTTTTATCTTTCCGTCAAATCCATGTAGTAGTATATGATACTACAGTAATTATCTTACCTTTCGCATCAACTTCATAATTTTCGTACGTACTCCATGCATGAACGGCGCCAGAACCAAAATTCTCATTACTCTAGGCAAAATCGTTATTTTCTATCTATCGATCGCGCCATGGAGCAGAACCAAATTTTACAAGTTACGAGTTCAAAAGGAAAAGCCTGCCGTGTTCGCGTCGCACCCCCACACGGTTGGTCCGGCACACCGCTCAAGCGGGAATGCATGCGGTGCTGCATTTTCACTTACAAGTGGGACCGTAGTTGAGCAAACCGACTAACGGCAAACCCCCATCCCGCCCACCGCACGATGGCTGAGAAAACAGGAGGGAGAAGAGATGGCTGTAGCATGGACTCCAAGAAAATTGGTGTCGGATGGGACTCGTGTGGGTGGCGTGTGCCGTACTGCTAGACGTGAATGCTAGTTATGGCCCATGCCACCCCACTATATTGAGCCTATATCGAGGTACGTAGAACAAATTTCCTTCAGTCCGTGCTCAGCCCTCCTCTATCTCTCTTCTCAGCCAGCCAGCGGACGCGCGGAGCCCATCGTATGTTTGCTCACATGCGGTCCCACATGTCAGTGAAAACGCAAGCGGACCCGCTGAACCTGCACATCTTTCACCTCGGCGTCTTTGGTGATTAAAAACAAATCCAAGAAAGATCTTCGGTGGCCGCTTTTAGAGTTACTCAAGAGTAGTAAGATTCTATTTACAGTTTAACCCAAGATGCACATCTCGTGGCTTCAACTACCAATCTATTTTCTTTCATGACACGACCTGGATGCTGGATGTCCCACACGTCGGCAAAAGGAGGAAGAACCCGACCAAATCTTCGGTTGTGCTCTCGGATTAGACTAGTTGTGCTAACTTAAAAAATTTATTGTGTACTCCCTCCGTTCCAAAATACTTGACTTCCATTTGTCCAAAAATGGATGTACCTATATACTAAAACATGTCTAGATACATATATATATATTGAAAAATAGAAGGCATGTGTTGTGCAATGGAGGGAGTAGAATGGATGCAAGTTTTTGTATTGGGAAGAAGAGTACATCCATATATTGATATAGCGCAATTTAGTAGATGTTCTATCACTTTTAGCTAGCACAGAGGCTATAGATGAGATTAGTGCACTTGTTGATACTCCTACTTGGTATGCGTGTTGCTGCTTAGACGCAGAGAAAAACGGACCGGAGGGAGTACTAGAATAGAGGCTAGACATAAGACTAGATGCGAGGAAGCAACGTCTACTTCTTTACACTCGAAGAAGAAAGAAGCACGCAAGATCGAGCCTCCGCAGATCAACAATGAATGCATCGAGAAGGCACTAATGCAACTTACAGGAGTAGTAAAATGTATTCTTGTGGTTCTTGTTTTCTTTGGTCTTGCTTTTCTAGTAAAAATTATCGTTGGAGTTCGTGCAAAACGGAGGTCCGTTTGGGGTCGTGCGTTGCAGTTGGCCTTACAAGTGGGACCGCAGCTTAAGGAAACCGACTATCGGCAAACCCCCACCTCGCCTGGCCACAAGAATGGCTGAGTTAGAGAAACGATGAGGTTGAAGAGATTGCTCTAGCACGGACTCCAAGAAATATGGTGTCGATGGAAGTCGTCTTTGGTGGCGTGTGTCGTACTCCTGGACGTGAATGCTTGTTCTGGCCCATGCCACCCTACTACTCCTAGTACTTACTATATAGTACTACTAGTATCGAGGATTCGAGGTGCTGGTTACGTAGTAGTACAATATGGCTATAGTAAAAACACCCGCACGACGTGTGAAGCATGTGAAGCTAGTACAAATAGTGTACTACTATTGTTGATTGGCCTCATCCGATAACCTGTTGCAATGCACGTACAATTATGTATTCGGAAAGTATTTTTTTGCCTCGTCGCACCACTCACTCATAGAAGCAACTCGAAAGCCATTCATAAATTTAGTAAGTTTATCACAGGCATATCATTTTATTACATACAACAGGTCATCAACCCACATCGACAATGAGGATACATTATAAATACTAAAGTTTTCACCACACAACAAATAACAAGCAATGAAATGAACTTCAACTCAACCATTCCTCGGCGTTGGAAATGCTTGCTTTGAACCACAAGTGATTCTCTGGGATGGGCCATCCATTGTCGATCTGGAGACAAACGCAGGACTGATCATCCAGGCTGAAGCGGCCTACTATATCAGTACCAGGGTAGGGAACCAGCCAAATGTCCGAGGTATAGACACAGTTGCTTCTCATAAATGGTAGTAATGTTGTGGCAACAGCAGTTGGATCGCCTTTCACCATCATTGGATATTTTTGTCCATGGAAGAGCGAGTTTTCTCCAAGACTATCAATTCTGTACCAGGGAGAAGGAGTTGGCGCTAGCACACTAGTATCCATCCCGAATACCATGCAACGGGTGTTGGAATAGGTCCGGAGAGTGTTGGGGAACGTTGCATAAAATAAAAAAATTCCTACGTTCCCCAAGATCCATCTATGAGTTCACCTAGCAACGAGAGAGAGAGAGATGCATCAACATACCCTTGTAGATCGCGTGTGGAAGCGTTCAAGAGAACGGGGTTGAGGGAGTCGTTCTCGTCGTGATCCAAATCACCGGAGATCCTAGCGCCGAACGGACGACACCTCCGCGTACAACACACATACGGTCAGCATGACGTCTCCTCCGTCTTGATCCAGCAAGGGGGAAGGAGAGGTTGATGAAGATCCAGCAGCACGACGGCATGGTGGTGGATGCAGCAGGGCTCCGGCAGGGCTTCGCCAAGCAACTACGGGAGGAGGAGGAGGTGTAGCAGGGGGAGGGAGGCGCCAAGACTCAGGGTGCGGCTGCCCTCCCTCCTCCCTCCTTTATATAGGCCCCAGGGGGCGCCTGCCCCGAGATGGGAATTTCCCAAGGGGCGGCGGCTGGGTGGAGTGCCCCCAAGGCAAGTGGTGCGCCCCACCCTAGGGTTTCCAACCCTAGGCGCAGGGGCCCAAGTGGGGGGCACCAGCCCACCGAGGCTGGTTCCTCCCCACTTCAGCCCACGGGCCCTCCGGGATAGGTGGCCCCACCCGTGGCCCCCGGGACCCATCCGGTGGTCCCAGACAATACCAGTGACCACAGAAACTTTCCCGATGGCCGAAACAGCACTTCCTATATATAATTCTTTACCTCCGGACCATTCTGTAACTCCTCGTGACGTCCGGGATCTCATCCGGGACTCCGAACAACTTTCGGTTTGCTACATACTCATATTCATACAACCCTAGCGTCACCGAACCTTAAGTGTGTAGACCCTACGGGTTCGGGAGACATGCAGACATGACCGAGACGGCTCTCCGGTCAATAACCAACAGCGGGATCTGGATACCCATGTTGGCTCCCACATACTCCTCGATGATCTCATTGGATGAACCACGATGTCGAGGATTCAAGCAACCCCGTATACTATTCCCTTTGTCGACGGTATGTTACTTGCCCGAGATTCGATCGTCGGTATCCCAATACCTCTTTCAATCTCGTTACCGGCAAGTCACTTTACTCGTCCGTAATGCATGATCCCGTGACCAGACACTTGGTCACTTTGAGCTCATTATGATGATGCACTACCGAGTGGGCCCAGTGATACCTCTCCGTAATACGGAGTGACAAATCCCAGTCTCGATCCGTGTCAACCCAACAGACACTTTCGGAGATACCTGTAGTGCACCTTTATAATTACCCAGTTACGTTGTGACGTTTGGTACACCCAAAGCACTACTATTGTATCCGAGAGTTACACGATCTCATGGTCTAAGGAAGAGATACTTGACATTGGAAAAGCTCTAGCAAAACGAACTACACGATCTTGTGCTATGCTTAGGATTGGGTCTTGTCCATCACATCATTCTCCTAATGATGTGATCCCGTTATGAATGACATCCAATGTCCATAGTCAGGAAACCATGACCATCTATTGATCAACGAGATAGTCAACTAGAGGCTCACTAGGGACATATTGTAGTCTATGTATTCACACGTGTATTACGATTTCCGGATAATACGATTATAGCATGAATAAAAGACAATTATCACGAACAAGGAAATATAATAATAATCCTTTTATTATTGCCTCTAGGGCATATTTCCAACAGTCTCCCACTTGCACTAGAGTCAATAATCTAGTTACATTGTGATGAATCGAACACCCATAGAGTTCTGGTGTTGATCATGTTTTGCTTTCATGGAAGAGGTTTAGTCAATGGATCTGCGACATTCAAATCCGTATGCACTTTGCAAATTTCTATGTCTCCATCTTGAACACTTTCACGAATGGAGTTGAAGCGACGCTTGATGTGCCTGGTCTTCTTGTGAAACCTGGGCTCCTTGGCAAGTGCAATAGCTCCAGTGTTGTCACGGTAAGAGTTTGCTCGGCCCCGACGCATTGGGTATGACTCCTAGGTCGGTGATGAACTCCTTCACCCAAATTGCTTCATGCGCTGCCTCCGAGGCTGCCATGTACTCCGCTTCACATGTAGATCCCGCCACGACGCTCTGCTTGCAGCTGCACTTACCATCGCTCCACCATTCAACATATACACGTATCCGGTTTGTGACTTAGAGTCATCCAGATCTGTGTCGAAGCTAGCGTCGACGTAACCCTTTACGGCGAGCTCTACGTCACATCCATAAACGAGAAACATATCCTTAGTCCTTTTCAGGTACTTCAGGATATTTTTACATGTCCGATGTTCCTTGCCGGGATTACTTTGGTACCTTCCTACCAAACTTACGGCAAGGTTTACATCAGGTCTGGTACACAGACATGGCATACATAATAGACCCTATGGCTGATGCATAGGGATGACACTCATCTCTTCTATATCTTCTGCGTGGTGGGACATTGAGCCGAGCTCAATTTCACACCTTGTAGTACAAGCAAGAACCCTTTCTTGGACTGATCCATTTTGAACTTCTTCAATATCTTTTCAAGGTATGTGCTTTGTGATAGACCTATGAGGCGTCTCGATCTATCTCTATAGATCTTAATGCCTAATATATAAGTAGCTTCTCCAAGGTCCTTCATTGAAAAACTCTTATTCAAGTAGACCTTAATGCTGTCCAAAAGTTCTATATCATTTCCCATCAAAAGTATGTCATCTACATATAATATGAGAAATGCTACAGAGCTCCCACTCACTTTCTTGTAAACGCAGGCTTCTCCATAAGTCTGCATAAACTAAACGCTTTGATCATCTCATCAAAGCGAATGTTCTAACTCCGAGATGCTTGCACCAGCCCATAAATGGATCATTTGGAGCTTGCATACCTAGTTAGCATTCTTAGGGTCGACAAAACCTTCCGGCTGCATCATATACAGTTCTTCCTTAAGATAGCCGTTAAGGAATGCCGTTTTGACGTCCATTTGCCATATCTCATAATCATAGTATGTGGCAATTGCTAACATGATTCAGACGGACTTCAGCTTCACTACGGGAGAGAAAGTCTCATCGTAGTCAACCCCTTGAACTTGCCGATAACCTTTAGCGACAAGTCGAGCTTTATAGATGGTAACATTACCATCCGCGCCCGTCTTCTTCTTAAAGATCCATTTGTTTTCTATCGCTCGCCGATCATCGGGCAAGTCTGTTAAAGTCCATACTTTGTTTTCATACATGGATCCTATCTCGGATTGCATGGCTTCAAGCCATTTGTTGGAATCTAGGCCCGCCATCGCTTCTTCATAGTTCGTAGGTTCATCGTTGTCTAACAACATGATTTCCAGGACAGGGTTGCCATACCACTCTGGTGTGGAACGTGTCCTTGTGGACCTCTAATGGGCACAAAGAGCAACTTGATTGGAAGTACCTTGATCATCATCATTAATTTCCTCTCCAGTCGGTGTAGGCACAACAGGAACATTTTCCTGAGCTGCACTACTTTCCGGTTCAAGAGGTAGTACTTCATTGAGTTCTACTTTTCTCCCACTTACTCCTTTCGAGAGAAACTCTTTTTCCAGAAAGGATTCGTTCTTGGCAACAAAGATCTTGCCTTCGGATCTAAGGTAGAAGGTATACCCAATGGTTTCCTTAGGGTATCCTATGAAGACGCATTTTCCGACTTGGGTTCGAGCTTTTCAGGTTGAAGTTTCTTGACATAAGCATCGCATCCCCAAACTTTTAGAAACGACAGCTTAGGTTTCTTCCCAAACCATAATTCATACGGTGTCGTCTCAGCGGATTTAGGCGGTGCCCTATTTAAAGTGAATGTAGCTGTCTCTAGAGCGTATCCCCAAAATGATAGCGGTAAATCTGTAAGAGACATCATAGATCGCACCATATCCAATAGAGTGCGATTACGACGTTCGGACACACCGTTCTGTTGAGGTGTTTCAGCGGCGTGAGTTGTGAAACGATTCCACATTTCCTTAAGTGTGAACCAAATTCTTGACTTAAATATTCTCCTCCAAGATCTGATCGTAAGAACTTTATTTTTTTGGTCACGTTGATTCTCTACCTCATTCTGAAATTCCTTGAACTTTTCAAAGGTCTCGGACTTGTGTTTCATCAAGTAAACATACCCATATCTACTCAAGTCATCGGTGAGAGTGAGAACATAACGATATCCTCCATGAGCCTCAACGCTCATTGGACCGCACACATCGTTATGTATGATTTCCAATAAGTTGGTTGCTCGCTCCATTGTTCGGAGAACGGAGTCTTGGTCATTTGCCCATAAGGCATGGTTCGCATGTGTCAAATGATTCATAATCGAGAGACTCTAAAATTCCATCAGCATGGAGCTTCTTCATGCACTTGACACCAATGTGACCAAAGGCGGCGATGCCACAAGTATGTGGGACTATCGTTATCAACCTTACATCTTTTGGTATTCACACTATGAATATGTGTAATATCACGTTCGAGATTCATTAAGAATAAACCATTGACCATCGGAGCATGACCATAAAACATATCTCTCATATAAATAGAACAACCATTATTCTCGGATTTAAATGAGTAGCCATCTCGTATTAAACGAGATCCTGATACAATGTTCATGCTCAAACTTGGCACTAAATAACAATTATTGAGGTTTAAAACTAATCCCGTAGGTAAATGTAGAGGTAGCGTGCCGAAGGCGATTACATCGACCTTGGAACCATTGCCGACGCGCATCGCCACCTCGTCCTTCGCCAGTCTCCGTTTATTCCGTAGCTCCTGCTGTGAGTTACAAATATGAGCAACGACACCGGTATCAAATACCCAGGAGTTACTACGAGTCTTGGTAAGGTACACATCAATTACATGTATATCAAATATACCTTTAGTGTTGTCGGCCTTCTTATGCGCTAAGTATTTGGGACAGTTCCGCTTCCGATGACCCTTCCCTTTGCAATAAAAGCACTCGATCTCGGGCTTGGGTCCATTCTTTGACTTCTTCCCGGCAAGCTGGCTTACGGCGCGGCAACATCCTTGCCGTCCTTCTTGAAGTTCTTCTTACCCTTGCCCTTCTTGAACTTAGTGGTTTTATTGACCATCAACACTTGATGTTCTTTCTTGATTTCTACCTCTGCTGACTTCACCTTGAAAATACTTCAGGAATAGTTTTCACCATCCCCTGCATATTGTAGTTCATCACAAAGCTCTTGTAGCTCGGTGGGAGCGACTGAAGGATTCTGTCAATGACCGCCTCGTCCGAGAGGTTAATGTCCAGCTGGGACAGGCGGTTGTGCAACCCAGACATTTTGAGTATGTGCTCACTGACAGAACTATTTTCCTCCATCTTACAACTATAGAACTTGTCGGAGACTTCATATCTCTCGACCCGTACATGAGCTTGGAAAACCATTTTAAGCTCCTCGAACATTCATATGCTCCGTGTTTCTCAAAACGCTTTTGGAGCCCCGGTTCTAAGTCAGTAAAGCATGTCGCCTTTGAGCGAGGGAGTAATCATCAAGACGTGATCGCCAAGCGTTCATAACGTCTTGGTTCTGCAGGATGGGTGCTTCACCTAGCGGTGCTTCTAGGACATATTGTTTCTTGGCTGCTATGAGGATGATCCTCGGGTTAGGACCCGATCCGAATAGTTGCTGCCATCATCTTTCAGCTTGGTTTTCTCTAGGGACGCGTTGAAGTTCATGGTGACATGAGCGTTGGCCATTTGATCTACAAGACATTTTGCAAAGATTTTAGACTAATGTTCATGATAATTAAGTTCATCTAATCAAATTATTTAATGAACTCCCACTCAGATTTGACATCCCTCTACTCATCTAAGTGTTACATGATCCGAGTCGACTAGGCCTTGTCCGATCATCACGTGAGACGGACTAGTCATCGTCGGTGAACATCTCCATGTTGATCGTATCTTCCATACGACTCATGTTTGAACTTTCGGTCTCTTGTGTTCCGAGGCCATGTATGCGTACATGCTAGGCTCGTCAAGTTAACCTAAGTGTTTTGCATGTGTAAAACTGTCTTACACCCGTTGTATGTGAGCGTAGGAATCTATCACACCCGATCATCACGTGGTGCTTGAAACGCATTTAACTTTAGCAACGGCCCACAGTTAGGGAGAACACTTTCTTGAAATTATTATAAGGGATCATCTTATTTACTACCGTCGTTCTAAGTAAACAAGATGCATAAACATAGTAAACATCACATGCAATTATATATAGTAGTGACATGATATGGCCAATATCATATAGCTCCTTTAATCTCCATCTTCGGGGCTCCATGATCATCTTGTCACCGGCATGACACCATGATCTCCATCATCATGATCTCCATCATCGTGTCTCCATGAAGTTGCTGCCAGCTATTACTTCTACTACTATAGCTAACGGTTTAGCAATAAAGCAAAGTAATTACATGGCGTTGAATCAATGACACGCAGGTCATACAATAATTAAGACAACTCCTATGGCTCCTGCCGGTTGTCATACTCATCAACATGCAAGTTGTGATTCCTATTACAAGAACATGATCTCATACATCACAATGTATCATTCATCATACATCACAACTTTTTTGGCCATATCACATCACAAGGCAATTGCTGCAAAAACAAGTTAGACGTCCTCTAATGGTTGTTGCATCTTTTATGTGGCTGCAATAGGGTTCTAGCAAGAACATTTTCTTACCTACGAAAAACCACAACGTGATTTGTCAACTTCTATTTACCCTTCATAAGGACCCTTTTTGTCGAATCCGCTCCAACTAAAGTGGGAGAGACAGACACCCGCTAGCCACCTTATGCAACTAGTGCATGTCGTTCGGTGGACCCTGTCTCACGTAAGCGTGCGTGTAAGGTCGGTCCGGGCCGCTTCATCCCACAATACCGCTGAAGCAAAATAAGACTAGTAGCGGCAAGAAAGTTGACAACATCTACGCCCACAACAAATTGTGTTCTACTCGTGCAATAGAGAACTACGCATAGACCTAGCTCTGATACCACTGTTGGGGAACGTTGCATAAAATAAAAAAATTCCTATGTTCACCAAGATCCATCTATGAGTTCATCTAGCAACGAGAGAGAGATGCATCTACATACCCTTGTAGATCACGTGCGGAAGCATTCAAGAGAACGGGGTTGAGGGAGTCGTTCTCGTCGTGATCCAAATCACCAGAGATCCTAGCGCCAAACGGACGGCACCTCCGCGTTCAACACACGTACGGTTAGCGTGATGTCTCCTCCGTCTTGATCCAGCAAGGGGGAAGGAGAGGTTGATGAAGATCCAGAAGACCTGACGGCGTGGTGGTGGATGCAGAAGGCTCGGCGAGGCTTCACCAAGCAACTACGGGAGGAGGAGGAGGTGTAGCAGGGGGAGGGAGGCACCAAGACTCAGGGTGCGGCTGCCCTCCCTCCCCCCTCCTTTATATAGGCCCCCAGGGGGGGCTCCGGCCCTGGAGATGGGAATTTACCAAGGGGGCGGCGGCCAGGGGGGTGGAGTGCCCCCCAAGGCAAGTGGTGCGCCCCCACCCTAGGGTTTCCAACCCTAGGCGCAGGGGGGCCCAAGTGGGGGGCGCACCAGCTCATCAGGGGCTGGTTCCCTCCCCACTTCAGCCCACGGGGCCCTCCGAGATAGGTGGCCCCACCCGGTGGACCCCCGGGACCCATCCGGTGGTCCCGGTACAATACCGGGTGACCCCAAAACTTTCCCGACGGCCGAAACAGCACTTCCTATATATAATTCTTTACCTCCGGACCGTTCTGGAACTCCTCGTGACGTCTGGGATCTCATCCGGGACTCCGAACAACTTTCAGTTTGCTACATACTCATATTCATACAACCCTAGCGTCACCGAACGTTAAGTGTGTAGACCCTACGGGTTCGGGAGACATGCAGACATGACCGAGACGGCTCTCGGGCAATAACCAATAGCGGGATCTGGATACCCATGTTGGCTCCCACATACTCCTCGATGATCTCATCGGATGAACCACGATGTCGAGGATTCAAGCAACCCCGTATATTATTCCCTTTGTCAGACGGTATGTTACTTGCCCGAGATTCGATCGTCGGTATCCCAATACCTCGTTCAATCTCGTTACCGGCATGTCACTTTACTCGTACCGTAATGCATGATCCCGTGACCAGACACTTGGTCACTTTGAGCTCATTATGATGATGCACTACCGAGTGGGCCCGGTGATACCTCTCCGTGTCTGAGTGACAAATCCCAGTCTCGATCCGTGTCAACCCAATAGACACTTTCGGAGATACCTGTAGTGCACCTTTATAATCACCTAGTTACGTTGTGACGTTTGGTACACCCAAAGCACTCCTACGGTATCCGGGAGTTACACGATCTCATGGTCTAAGGAAGAGATACTTGACATTGGAAAAGCTCTAGCAAAACGAACTACACGATCTTGTGCTATGCTTAGGATTAGGTATTATCCATCACATCATTCTCCTAATGATGTGATCCCGTTATGAATGACATCCAATGTCCATAGTCAGGAAACCATGTCCATCTATTGATCAATGAGCTAGTCAACTAGAGGCTCACTAGGGACATATTGTAGTCTATGTATTCACACGTGTATTACGATTTCCGGATAATACAATTATAGCATGAATAAAAGACAATTATCACGAACAAGGAAATATAATAATAATCCTTTTATTATTGCCCCTAGGGAATATTTCCAACAGAGAGTGCGACCATGGGAGACTACACCTGCTTCCTTAACAGCAACATCATCAGTGGGCTGTATTCACACGAGAAGAGGTGATCCATCGGAATTAGTTGCCAGGCGCCAAGTAGTATATGGGTGCTGCTTGTCCTCATGCTCGTGGTCATCACCATAATCATCTCCCCCTTGGTTATAAAAATCTTCAAGTATAGGTGGTGGAATGTTCACAGGACCTTGGAAACACAAGAAGAAGGTTAATTAGTAAGCCTGGCCATAGTGGGGGTAACATAAGTACTCCCTCCGTCTAGGTGAGTAAGGCTGGTCATAGCAGGGAGTAACTTATACTAGTGTCATGCATATGACACTAGTCTAAGTTACTACCTTCATAGTGCAAAGTAACATAGTAGTAATGTCATAGTTTCCTTCATTTATTAGCTCATAGACTCATTTTGCTTCGGGAATCGCTATGTTACAGTAACATGTTATGTTACCACAAGCACCTCTTTCCTCATTAAATACTTGCCACATAAGCAAAATTGTCTTGGGATGTGTTAAGTTACTACCTAAGTTACCCCCACTATGGCTAGCCTAAGTCATCTTAGTTTGTGCACCATGACCAAGGAGGAGGGGAAAACGAGAGACTTTAATGTTTATTTGCTAATTAATAGCATTGCATGCAATGAACTAACCACTGCATGTCGTGTTGGGTAGTCTCAAGTCATTAAAAGCATGCACATTCCTCATCTCTTATTGGTTGACATGTCAAGAAACAAGAACGAGGTAGAAGTTAATGCACGCGCCTTAGTGTTTTGGGATTATTTGGTTTTTGTAAGACGACTTACACACCTAGACGGAGGGAGTAGTATCATGCACTTGGGACTCGCAAACATGCTTATGTGGCAGGCAATTAAGGAAGACAGAGATGGTTATAGTAACATAGGTAGATACCGTAACATAATAAATGTGATGCTACTATGTGTCATGCATGGCAATAAATGAGACCACCTATGATACTAATCTAAGATACTATGCACTATAGATGTAGTAACATAAACTAGTAACATATGCATGTTACTAGTCTAAGTTACTCCGCATGCATGTGGATGAAACAATTATAATTACGGTGGAAGACAAGCGTGCAAAAAGCGAGGATGCCATGCAAAAAGCGATTGCCACGAAAGTGGTGGCAGCAAACACAAGGCCCTCGTGTTGAATTGCATCACAAGACTCATCCGTGTACAGAAACTGATTTTTGAGCAATATCCATCCAGTCAAACCACTGACGACAGCAACAAGCTTGTCGAAGATAGCAACAACTTCATAGTTGTTGTAATTCCAAGAGCGGTTGGGAACTCGAGAAATTGCTATCTTTCGTAGAAGACAGTCACCATGATTATATTTGAACGTGCGTACAATACCGGTGTGCTCAACCTCTGGGCAGTCTGCTGAGTTTTTTGGAAGTGGAACCCGGTCACGAGTGTACACATTCACAAGTTCCTACTCGCAGTTGGACCCAATGTAAACAACCCAATCTCCATTTGCGCCTGCCAAGTCCTTGCCCTCAAGCGATGGCATCTTAACATCATACGTATCATTATCAAGCAGCATCAACTTGCACAGGGCGAGGCCTCCATCATGACGGCGCTAGTCATCAGGGTCACGGCGAAGAAGATAGGGGAGATCAAACCGCTCCTTGACTCTTGGGTTCCTTGTAATGATGTTATTAGTTGAGTCGAGAATGGGCTTGAACGAACCTGCCATGCTAGCCGAGGTGATGACGTCGCACCCGATCAATGAGTTCCTCCACCACGTCATCTTTCGGATCGGGGCAATAATAACGGGTCATTTCCGTCCTGTTCCCTCCATGGAGAAGACGATCGAACAATGGCGTAAGAAAGGGTGAAGGGCTGAAGGAAAATGGAGGAGGGAGAGGAAGAGCGTCGACAGCGATTCCAAATCAAGAGGGAAAAGCGAAGAGTCGGTGGGCGGTTGCCGGTTGCCACGGTTCACGAAGGGGCGCCCCGGCCTACACGTCGGTTCTGAAATACTCCTACTACTCGCCGTCGTCTCACTGATATGTTGGAATGGGACCACATGTCAACGAAACATGGTGTGTAATTTCTCGTGCAAAATGCGATCTGGCCGCGTTGGCCCGAGGTGCCGCATTAGTTATCGACCTTTATTTTTTTAATGGCGTGTCGTTCAGTTTGGAAGCACGACTAACTGGTATTGTACATAGAGAAAATATAAACTACTCTACCACTACTCCACCTCCAGTACTAGTAGTATAAAGAAGATATATAGGCTGGAGCTTCAACGCTTTCTTGCCAAGGGCTGCCCATTTGCTTCTCACACTACCACCCTCTCTCCAGATCTAAAAAAGACGGACCCTCTCTCCCTCCTCACCGGTGGTCACAGATCCGCCGGGGAAGAAAAGGACGTGCAACATTGGCCTTTTCGTCGTCGGCGAGCGGCGAATGCGCTAACGACAAAGCCGTCCTCTCAGACCTAGAGCCCGCACGGGATGGCCTCCGTCCCCAAGCTCGCTGTCGTATTGTATGCGGACGACGACGACCACGAGCGAAGCCACTTCCCACCGACCCTCAGGTATGCTACCTCTTTTCGAACCATACCCTTGTTCTATTGCCCCATCTGGCACGTCGTTGCATGTGGATCTTTTTCCACTCCACCATCTTTCCAATTTGCTATCCTCTCGCTCTGCTGGCCACGCAGCATTTAAAAACCATAATTTGCACTATTAAAGGAAACCCTACTTCATGCACTAATGCATATGCGGGTTGAATAAGGAAATGAAGGGAGACTGTCTTGTCCAAGAGAGTAGGCATCGAACCCGCATCTAGGTTGAAAAGGGGAAAATCAGTAGCTAAGGAACGAGTCTCGTGTCTCTTGGTTGAAGAAGGGTAGAAAGGCATGACAACGCAATAGAGAATGACCAGGTGGATTGGTTTGTTGTCCTGACATTGTAAAAAGGTGGCTAAAGAGAACAAAACTGGGACGTAATCCACATATGCTGCCTTGATATTTGTTGCTCTGGGCAACCATACCTCCCTCACCACTCTGCGTCCGTGGAGGTACATCGTCTTGGTGCGCCCACTGTCCGAATGGGCCTCCCATGCTCTTATTGCCACTTTTTTTGCTGTTAGTATAACGCCAGTAGTCAATTCAAGCAATGCTACTGCTAAAGTGATGCCACATTTAACTAATGCCGCTCTCAATCTAATGCCACCGATAAATTTAAGCAGTGCCATTTAATGTCACTGGATCATTTCAGGGTTAGCTATTGATTGTGGATGTATTAAAGATTTTTCAGCTAAGGCATTCTAATGCTGTTGCACATCCAGTATACCAACGATGAAACTTGTTACTACCTTCAGATTTTTGCACTGTTAATGCTTATAGATTACATACCTCACTTTCATGAGATAGGTTAATTTTTTTTATGCAGTGTCACCAAAATGCCAAGGCGCTGATGTCATTTTATTTTGGTTAAACTGCACAGACAATTATGAAGACAAGAGGAAAGGTCAAGAGTGGCACCTCCTCCTCCGGCTGTTCTCTTGATTCGTTCGATCAAGATTTTATGTTTGATCGATTATCAAGATTGGGATAGCAATTTTTAAGGCCCCCCCGAGTTCGATATGATATTTACCTTGGAGGTACATGGTTTGCAATTTTTTATTATTATCATTAGTTAATAATGCTAGTTACCTTCAGACTTCTGTATTTGGTTTAATGCTCATGCACAGCTAGTATACCAATGATGAAACTTGTTACCTTTACATTTTGTATTGTTAATTCTTATAGAAACCTTCCAGTGCTAGAGTTTATTGAAATCTGTTCAGTAAAACTATTGTACTATACCCTGTAATAAACTAACTACTCTTATGTTGCACTAGCCACTGGATTAGTGTATATTTGTAGTATTCGAATGGTGTTTCATTAGCGTATGGACATAAATAAATTGTGGCAAGCTTTCCCAGATATGTGCTCAAGAAAACTACTACCTGTTTTTCTAAATACTAGACGTTTGGGTACTTTAAATTGAACCGCGAAAACATCTTATATTAAGGAACAGAGGGTGTAGAGTTCACTCAAATTATCCCGGTAAAGCTAGTCACACCTTTGTTAAAATTAATGTTCATTATGTTATCGGAGGAGGTATGTATGTTTGTCTCTAATGCCTGTCTACTACTTACACGACACGTGATGTAATGTTAAGTCATTTCCTTTTATGCAGTGTCCTTTGAATTGTTAAGGCGGTGATGGTTTATTTTAGTAGAACTGCACAAAATTTGCTTAAAAGAAGAGGAAAGGTCAGGAATGGCTCAGTTTTTTAGAAAAAACTATGTATGCCTTCCTGACATCAGCCGCTGTTGCTTTATTTATTCCTTCAAACAGGTGGTTAGAAACAGTCTTGCTACCTTTTCCCATTAAGAAATTGGAATGCTTATATTTGTGAGTCTATGCTTCAACTAGTGCCACTTTTATAGTAATCACACTTTCAATATCTATGCAAACAGGGATTCTCGATTTTAGTGGAACTGCACAAAAAGTCCAACTGGTTCAACATTAGGAGCATGTTTTTTTCCAAACCTTTATATCCAATTGGTGGCACTATGAGCTGTTCATTACGAAGGTACATGGTTTAATACTATCTTGCTACTCTTTTTGTACTGTCATTAGATAGTAATACTAGTGGTTTGCATGTGAATTTATTGGCAGGGTGGACCTACATTGGAGGTGCAGGACAAGATTCAATGATTGGATGCTCAATTTCGGTTGTATCGATTTCACCTCTTCCATCACTGTGAACATGGTGTGGTATATGTTTACTAGCTGCTTGATATTTGTGCGCAGAGAGATGTCGCCCATTGCTATTTGGCAAAAAACAAAGTGTCCGCAATTTTGGTTGAACTGCACAAGAGAATAGTATAGTCATCGTGCATGCGATTGCCATTTGAAAATAGACACAAAGAATGGATAGTCACTTCATGGACTGCAGAAAAGTAATCTTGTACTATTTCTTGGCCAACACTAGGTGCTTCATTGCTTTGGTCTGATTATACAATGGGCATCATTTTCCCTAAGTTAAAGTTTGTATTCTGAAAATAGTCTCGCGGTGTGATCGAGAGAAGATCAAATCATATTGTAGTGGATGTTCCTCCATCATGTGTGGTTCATTCTCATGGTTCCAGCTGTTGGTGAAACCACTTACGTTTGCAAGAGGAATTGTAGACTTCACAAAAAAATTTGTCTTTCAGTTTGTACTGAATGTTGGCCAAGAGAAGTATCCATGTTAGTAGGAAGAACAGATGTTTTTTCTAGATCTTTGCTTTTGGAGCTACATATTTGTATATGATCTGTGAATCATTGAGATGCATTAACATGTTGATCTTATGTATGGGAATCGTACTAGTTAGTTTTAGTTGCGACGCAAGATCCAAAGTGGCCGATCTTTGATTTTGGAGCTACATATTTGTATATGATCTGTGAATCATTGAGATGCATTAACATTTACTTATTTCTGTTCGCTCAGTGTTTACAAGTTACTGATCGATCACTAGCTAGCCTACAAATGCGCCTCTGGCAGTTTTATTTATGCGGCCTTAAGATGCGAAGTGGCAGTTTTTTGAATAAAAATGCCTACCTCTGAAGAAACTGACAAACTACACTATTGATACTACACGGATAAAAATGCCTACCTCTGAAGAAACTGGCAAGCTACACGATGGATCCTACACGGATAAATAGCGGATCACGCACGTACTACCTCCTTTCCGGTTTGCAGGGCTCAATTCAAGAAACAACCTACTCGATCCTACACGAATAAATAGCAGATCAAGCACGTACTAGTACCTCCTTTCCGGTTTGCAGGGCTTAATTCAAACCTCTCACCAACCAAGGTACTCCCTCCGTCCGAGTTTATTAGTCCCGTGAGCGAAGCAGCAAGACCAAGGCATGGTAATAATTACCGCCATGCAGAAGTTTAATCCTAATTAATTCCAGCGATTTAAGTGGCTGCATGCGTGCCCTCGGCTGCGGCTCGTTGCATTCTCGCTTATGCATCGCCTGCGGTGATTACGAGTGCTGCATGCAGCCGGCTGTAATTAAGGCAGCTAGCTGATGCGAAAAAAGATACGCTTTAATTGTTGCGGGCTTTTTAAATCCGTGAAATCATTATTGACAAGGAGGGAGATGATTCGAGTGCACTTGTTTGACCGCCATGCCGGCGTGCGACCCAGACGGGACGGGACGACATAGTCATAATTTCAGTTTCCCTAGTTTTCCACGGCAAGCTGGCGCGCTAAGCCATTATGCATTGAATTCCGATGACCGTCGCGCTACCTTCCCCTATAAGTACTGTTTCCTGGCCTTCTCCAGTGCCACCGTGACCCAACTCGCCATATCCTCATAAGCCCCCACCGGCCTGACGTCGCTCGCCACGTCCACCATGCCCCCGCCCGTCCGCGGTAGGCGACGCCGGAGGTGGTCACCGTTGGAACTAGTGTTCGGTTTTTCACCGGAAGGCAGACGGAGGAAGGAGACATTCTATCTGTCTTTAGATGGCAATGCGCAGATCGAGGAGTTGTTGGAGCGCGACCGCATGGCGGAGGAGCAGGAGTTGTTGGAGCGCGACCGCCTAGCGGAGGAGCAGCGTATCGCCGATTTGCGCCGGCAGCGGGACATGGAGCAACAGCGCACAGACGCTCTGAGTCGCGAATTGGGCAGACTACGTGGAGGCGAGCGCCCGGCAAATAGCCCTGGAGGCTGTCGGGCACGCACGCGTTCGTGACGCCGATTTTTACTACCAGCTCATCAAGTGGGTTTCCCGCTTGGAAGCCGAAGCTTCGATGGACCACGCCGGCATGGAAAGGGCCAGCAGCGGCGAAACGCGCCTATCGCACCTCTGGCAAGTCCGAGGCGAGGCGTCGGACGCCGCTGCCGGCGTTTAGCGTGTACCACAGATGGCGGCCGACATCGTCTAGTTAGCTAAGAGTAAGTTAGTACTTGTCTAGTGGGAGTAGATAGTTAACTTGGCTATGATGGTTGTCAACATGGAAGTTCAGTACTCTATATGTGGATCGGACACATTACTTTGCTCTAAATGTTGAACTTTCCGTTTGAACGTATGGAATGGGCTGTTATTTTTTTAAATGGGTTGCGTTTGTCCTCCACGGGTTTAGAGGCTGACTTGTGGGCCTAGCAAGTTGACGCATACACAATCAGGAGATGATTGTACGTGGAGAGGATGACAGCAGGGACCCGCCAAGGTCATGACAGTATGCAAGCAAGTGCCTCCTTATTTGAAGCCAATAAAAAATGGCTCCTCCTAGTGGATTTCGACATCTGGGTCCCATGCCATTGTCAACGTAGTCAATAAGCGAGAGAATTGCACAATGAGCGGCTAACACGAGGACCCAAAGAGCTTCGCCCGATTATTTTTGTTTTGGGTTAATTTGATAAATGCCTCCGAGAAATGCCACTGCAATTTCCTATCTTTGAAAAATGCCATTTCATGCCATTTCTAGTGGCATTTTTCAAAGTCTGGAGTGGCGTTTTTCAAAGTTTGCAAACTGCAGTGGCGTTTTTCAAAGTTTGCAGAAATTGCAGTGGCATTTTTATGAATCGCCATAATTTGAGTGACATTTATCTAATTTGTTTTTGAGACGGAAGCAGGGTGTCAACTAGGTTGTGCGGGACACCCTGGCCTGTCTAGACAACCTTTTCTTTTATGTTTACCACAGACCAGCCCAGTAATTTTTTTTCTTTTTGAAAATGGCTAGCCCAGTTTTTTTGTTATTTGTCAAGTAAGTCGCGTTATCAGGCCTGTTGGGCTGCAAATCTTTCAAGACGAGGAGAGCTTCATTCGGCTGGCCGAGAAAATGGCCTATCAGTAATGAGAAATGGGTTGTACATTTTTAAAACACATCAAACTGGCAATTAGTTTCAAATATCTTTTTTTCATTTCGAGATTTTATTGCATTGATTTTTATGCGTGGACAATTTATTGGATTTTATATTGATATACATTTATTTTTAAAATCAGTCTGAATGTGACTCGAAATTTCGGGATTAAAAACAGTTGCATCAAGACCGACATATGCAAAATTTCGTATAAATTTTTAACCGTGGCCACAATATGGGATGTAATGCTAACAAAAAGATTATGGGCTCCAAAAAAAACCATAAGAATTAGCAAATGGGTTGTAAACTATTTGAAATAATGACAGATGGGTTGTATGCTGTTTTCCACAGATGGCCTGTATACTATTGGATGTCCATCCAACGGCCGTCGTGCTTCTTCAATCTCTGCTCTTCCTGCTCCAGCCGCTCAAACAAGCGCTGGCGGGACTGCCTGCTCCCTCCTCCCCGCGGCCGGCTGTGCTACCGTACTCCCAACGCAGGCCTCACCGCCCCACCGTACGCCCATCGCTGGCCTAGCCATCCCTCTACTCACCCACATTCCCACACCTGCTGTTATTCTCCGGCGACGGCAGACGAACCAGTAAACCCTCGTACTCCTCCGCGTGGGAAACAACTGCCGAGTATTCACTGGCTCCATGTCGTTCCCTTCCTAGGCCTCGCCGTCGTCCACCGCCCAGGTGCTCTCGGCGCGGCTTGGTCAACGTGGTCAACGACCGACATCCATCAGAAGTGGACTGTACGTGGAGAGGCTGACAGCTGGGTCCACGGCCGCACGCAAGGAAATGCCTCCTTATTAGGCGCAAAATAATGATTCCTCCACCTGACAGCTAGGACTCACAGGAAGGGCCTCTGTATTTCGCGAAAAATGTTCCCCCCGCTGACAGGTCGGACCCACCAGCTATATCTTCGCACGCAAGGAAGTGCCTCCTTATTACGCCCAAAAAAATGAATACCCCCTGCTAGCTGGGACCCACCATATTGCTGCGCTGACTTGTGGGCCTACTAAGTTGACGGGGCCAGAGGGCTTTGTCAACTTAGTCAATACTCCAGTGACCGTATGATGTCCATCCAACGGCCATATTGCTTCTTCAACCTCTGGTCTTCTTGCTCCAGCCACCCAAAGCAGCGTTAGTCGTGCCGCCTGCTCCTTCCTCCCATGGCCGGCTGTGCTACCGTGGAGGCCTCACCGCCCCCATACTACTCCCACCACTGGCCAGGCCATCCCTCCACTCACCCACACCCCCTGTTATTCTGCGGCGACAGCAGCCTCACACCGCAGCCGAACCAATGAGCGCCAGACTCCTCTCCGTGTGGGCATCCACCGCCGCATCTTCCCGGCTCTGCGTCGTCCCTTCCTAGGCCTCGCCGTCGTCCACCGCCGTGGTGCTCTCGGCTGGCGTGGTCAATGTGGTCAACGACCGACTTCCATCGGAAGAGTACTGTACGTGGAGAGGCTGACAGCTGGGTCCATGGCAGCCGCAAGGAAGTGCCTCCTTATTACGTGGAAAATAATTATTCCTCCACCTGACAGCGGAGACCCACCGGACGGGCCACCGGTATTTTGCGAAAAAAATCGTTTCCCCCTGACTGTTGGGACCCATCGGACAGGCCACCATATTTCGCGAAAAAAACGTTCCCCCCGCTGTCAGCTCGGACCCACCGGAAGTGCCTCCTTATTACGCACAAAAAAATGAATACTCCCCCGGCTAGCTGGGACCCACCTTGGTGGGAGGATGACTTGTGGGCCTACTAAGTTGACGGGGACGAAGGGCTTTGTCAACTTAATCAATATGAACGATTCTAGCTCTAGTGACCGTACGATGTCCATCCAACAGCCGTAGGGCTTCTTCAACCTCTGGTCTTCTTGCTCCAGCCGCCCAAAGCAGTGCCGGTCGTGCCGCATGCTCCTGCCTCCGTGGCGGCTCTGCTGCCAGAGGCCTCACCGCCCTACTATTCCCATCGCTAGCCAGGCCACTGCGGCGGCAGCAGCCTCACACCAGCCAGAACCAGTGAACCCTCGTACTCCTCTCCGCGCGGGCTTCCACTGCCGCGTCTTCCCCGGCTCCACGTCATCCCCTTCCTAGGCCTCGCCGTCGTCCACCGCTGTGGTGCTCTCCACGCGTCGTGGTCAACGTGGTCAAGGAACAACTTCCATCGGAAGAGTACTGTACGTGGAGAGGCTGACAGCTGGGTCCACGGCCACAACCCAGTTGTTTGTGATTTGCCAAGTAAGTCGCTTTGTCAGGCCTGTTGGGCTGCAAATCTTTTAAGACGAGGAGAGCTTTCATTCGGCTGGCCGAGAAAATGGCCCATCAGTAATGAGAAATTGGTTGTACATTTTTAAAACACATCAAACCGGCAATTAGTTTTAAATATCTTTTTTTTCATTTCAAGATTTTAAATTACATTAATTTTTATACGTGGAGAATTTCTTGGATTTTATATTGATATAGATTTATTTTTAAAATCAGTTTGAATGTGAGTCAAAATTTCGGGATTAAAAACAGTTCGGACCGCACCGAAATATGCAAAATTTTGTATAATTTTTAACCGTGGCCACAATATGGGTTATGGGCTCCAAAAAGAACCTTAAGAATTAGCAAATGGGCTGTAAATTATTAGAAGTAATGGCAGATGGGCTGTATGCTGTTTTCCACAGATTTGAGGCTTTCCTAAAAAAAGGTTGGCCTAGCGGTGACTGTTGGGTGTCCATCCAACGGCCGTCGTGCTTCTTCAATCTCTGCTCTTCCTGCTCCAGTCGCTCAAACAAGCGCCGACGGGACTGCCTGCTCCCACCTCCCCTTGACCGGGCTGTTCTACTGCGTCTTGAGCCTCACCGCCCCACCGTACTCCCATCGCTGGCCTAGCCATCCCTGTACTCACCCACACCTGTTGTTATTCTCCGGTGACGGCAGACGAACCAGTAAGCCCTCGTACAGTCGTACTCCCCTCCGTGCGGGAAACAACTGCCGAGTCTTCCCTGCCTCCGTGTCGTCCCCTTCCTAGGCCTCGCCGTCGTCCGCCGCCGTGGTGCTCTCGGTGCGGCGTGGTCAATGTGGTCAACGACCGACTTCCATCGGAAGAGTACTGTGCGTGGAGACGCTGACAGCTGGGTCCACGGCCGCAGCAAGGAATTGCCTCCACCTGACAATGGGGACCCACCGGACGGGCCACTGTATTTCATGAAAAAAACGTTTCCCCCCTGACTGCTGGGACCCACCAGATACACCTTCGCACGCAACGAAGTGCGTCCAGGTAAAAAAACAAAACGATCCGCCCCCCTGACTGCTGGGACCTACCAGCTACATCTTCGCACGCAAGGAAGTGCGTCCGAAAAAAAACGATTCGCCCCCCTGACTGCTAGGACCCATCAGCTACATCTTCGCACGCAAGGAAGTGCCTGACAGTCGGGACCCACCTGGTCGAAGCGTACGTAGCGTTGTCATTCTGGTCGCGAACGTGTACGTACATACTGTTCGTTGTAGAGGCGCGCACGTGTCGTAGTAGAGGCGCGCACGTAGCATGTACACGTACGTACAACGGACAAGGTGCAAGAAAGAAAATACGGCCACGTATGCATACATACAGGCAGGGTCTTGAACGCCTACTCGTGCATACGTACGGCCATGGCACATGTACATGGTTGGGTCGGAACGGAGAAACACCGTCGTCATCGTGTTCATGGGGAGGCAACAGAGTGTGTCGTGTTCATGTGGAGGCAACGGAATGCGTCGTGTTCATCGGGAGGCAACGGAACGCGTGGGAGCCAACCGGCTTGGACGGAACAGGCGATGGAAACGAGGCCTGGCGTACCGCACAACGGAGGAAACGGACCTCCTACGTTTGGAACGGGGTCCTGTTGACCGGGAGGGGTGTGGCGTACCACAAAACGGTGGAAACGGACCTCCTACGGTCGAAACGGGGGTCCTGTTGATCAGGAGGGGTGTGGCGTACCGCAAAAGCAGATTTAAACGGACCTCCCTACGGTCAAACGGGGTCCTGTTGATCGGGAGGGGTGTGGCGTACCGCAAAATGGACGAAATGGACTTGTGTTGGAGCGCTACGCTCGAAACGGGGGTCCTGTTCATCGGGAGGGGCGTGGCGTACCGCAAAACGGGACTCCACGTGATATTGTTCATCTCCACCGTCGACCTCCTCCAGCCTCCACGGGCTACCGTCGACCTCCTCCAGCCTCCACGGGCTCCTGTTCATCCAGCCTCCACCACGCGCTACTCCACCGGTTACTGTTCAACCACCCCTCCACGGGCACCCCTCCACCGTCTACCGTTCATCCAGCCCTCCACACCACGGGGTCCTGTTCAACCACCCCTCCACGGCCACCCCTCCACCGTCTATTGTTCATCCAGCCCTCCACACCACGGGGTCCTGTTCATCCAGAGGCAACGCCACCGCTCACTGTTCATCCAAACCCCACCCCGCAACGCTCACTGTCCATCCAATCGACCGGGTTCAGTTAGTAGCAGTAGCGAAGGAATCGCTCCATCGGGTTCAGTTAACAGCCATCGATCGATCGCTCGGGTTCATAAACACGTAGCCTGCGGTCTGTCGCCGAGTTCGATTAGAGCCCAACGCCTCGCTCGGGTTCGATTAGAGCCAACGCCTCGCACCTGCAGCGTCGTGTACGAGAAAGCAGCGCATCGCTTCGGCCCCGACCTCCACCGTAACAAGAACTCCCGAAATTTTCCTCCCCTTTCTTCTACCACGGTTTTTTCAGTCATGGACGGCCCAAAGAATGTCATGCAGCTGCGTCTCTGGCCCGCCTAGGACGAAAAGTCCATTTTCTGTCATGATTTTTTGTCATAGAAGTAGGAGCCCACCACATCTATGATGATACCGGGTTTGTCACAATTATCGTCATAGAAGTGTCATATGTATGACAGAAAAAAAATTCGTTCGGCCCAAAATGTCACGGATGTGTCTTTTTTTTTGTAGTGATGTGCCGCGTCTATAAGCCGCACAAGGGAGACATGCTCGAGAAGAACACCCTGCCCCCTATACCCTGCATGTAACCTGAAAAAGGTTTATATAATCGCCATGACAGGTCAAGTCAATCATTCTTTAATTTTTTAGAGGAAAAATAACCCATAAAAACATAGTAGGTTTATATAATCTCCATGACAAGTCCAGTCAATCATTCTTTAATTTTTTAGAGCAAAAAAGTAACCCATAAAAATATAGTCTACAAATTAGCAAAACAAGGATCCCAAGGTTTATATAATTGCCATGATAGGTCACTACAGAGATGTAATATATCTCTATAATGATCGTGTCATGGCATTTAAATGAAGTTTGAGATATGCAACTTCCCACCGGGTCACCCATCCTTGGACTACTCCAGCCCAAGCACGCTTAACTTCTGCGTTCTATTCGGCTAGGCTAGTGGATGGGAAGCCGGCCCTTGCTGATAAGAATTTCCTCCTTGCCACTAAGGCGTTTCACGCTGGTCACCCTATGGGACCTACTCCCTCCTATCACACACATTTGTGCTTTCAGAAACTGTGTGGGATATTTTAAATGGCCGGTGTGTTGCCGCTAGCTTTCAATGAGCACTTAGCGGGAAAACGATGGAAGAAGAGGCGGGAAACCGATGAGAGGAGTGGCAAGAAACGATAGCCTGTTTTGAAAACCTAGTAGAGAAGGAAGCATGAGCTAGCACGATGCATGCACACAGTGCTTACCTGTGTACTCCATGTGCTGTCGAAAGGGCTCAGGGTTGTTGTTCGATCTGGGAGCATCCAACGGTGCAAACGTACCATCCGTGGGGTTTGGGTTCTGGCCAGTCAGAACGCACGACTCAGATCGCGTGCGCAGCAGGGGGAATATCGTACGGAAACCAACATTCGGTGGAAACCGGTGAAACCACGAGAAAAAAATGTTTTGAAGTTTCAAAAAAATTTGAAAAAAATACAGGATGTTAAGAGGATGATGTTTTTTTTTGCGGGAAGAGGATGATGTTTTATTGCCACACAAAATTTCAAGTTGAAACACATTACGAGATGTGAGCTATGAAAAAGACAAAATCAATGTCACTATTCAGGGCTGAATTTGTTCTTTTCATATCTCACATCTCGTAATGTTTTTCAACTTGAAATTCCGTGTCACAATAAAACATCACCTTCTTAACATCCCACTTTTTTCAGATTTTATGAAACTTTTAAATATGGTTTCCACGAAGTTTTCATTGAATATCGGCTTTCGTGAGAGAACCGTGTGCTATTTGAAAACATTTCGTGAGAAGAATCTCTGTTTCTAAATCCCGGTAAATCCAAAACTAAGCCGAAAATCGTGAAACCTGGCATGGTTTCACGACATGGCACTTATATGTCGAGGAACACTACAAGAAATATGCTCAATTGTGACCTTCTGGCAGTGACCATGGAAGAAATCGTCATAAATCTATAACCATTTTGATCCAATTGGTCGTGGCCTATTTAGGAGAGTCGAAACCATAAACGATAGTGACTATTTTGGTCAAAAAGGTCGTAATTGCCTTACACAAAATGGTCATAAGCAGACAACAGTGGTCGACAGCCTTATTTCTAGCTGATTACGACCTATCCAGATGGTCATGGTGTTGTAACATGGATGACTGGATGTCCACATCATCAATTTTACCTATGTGTCGTGTCATTTTGGCTTATGTGTCGGTTGTAGCATCAGTCCGTCCATAGATTGACTTGTTGACTAAACTGGGTCTACATTTACAGACGGGGCCAACTAACACAGTACAAATGACAAGTGGGACCCGTCCCACAAAGGTGAATAAAGCAGAAAAAGGCGAAAATTCACTTTGGCTCATAGGTGTATATGCACCCATTGTCTAAATACATATTTTAAAAAGTTAAAAAATTCGAGAAAAAATCATGCGTGTAAATCCGGACACTATATGTGCGTGCACCAAGTTTCGATGAAAAATGACATTTTTTGTGGCTTGTGTAAAAAAGACAATTTTTGATGCTTGATTACAGCTATTCACAAACCACTTTTAATCTTTTTTACACATGCAACAAAAATGCCCTTGTTCGCCGAAATTTTGTGTGCGAACATAGGATGTCCAGATATACACACGGGATTTTTTCTATACATATTTCATAATAGGTATATCTACATCTAAGATCCAAAACGCCACTCTAAAAAAAGACCCGTCCCACAAAGGTGAATAAAGCAAAAAAGAAAGGCCACCGCGCCAAAACGCCACTCTCAAAGAAAAAAAGAACCCGTCCCACAAAGATGAATAAAGCAAAAAAGAAACCACACCACGTGATTCGAACTAGCTACCAATCGAGTTCACCTAAGGAGACAAACCACCACACCGTAACAAAGACACTAGTACATTCTCGCCCGTAACCTATTTAATGGGTAGTGTCGAGTGGGCTTGGGCCTTAGTGGGATAAGGGCACCTTTTTTTCTTTTATATTTTTCGTCTGCCAAGTGGGCCAACTACTGGGCCGCGGCTCGTTTTTTGGTCTGTTTTTTGTTCGTTCATTCTTTTTTTACTTTTGTTTATTATTTGTACTTCCAATTATTCTATATATATATATATAATGAAAAACAAACTTCACATAAAACATTTGAAAAAATGTTAACCAAGCATTTGAAAATCTTACATGTGTATAAATAAAATGATTACCATATGTACAAAAAATATACAATGTGTGTGGAAAAAGTTGATCATGTATTTAAAAATTTTAATCGAGCATTTAAAAAATGTTAAACAAACATACAAAAATTTAAATCAAGCATTTAAAAATGTTAATGTGTAAATAAAAATATATTAACCATGTATAAAAAATATTAATCTTGTATTTAAAAAATATTTAAATGTTGTATATAAAAATGTTGACTATGTATTCAAAAAGTTCTAACAAAGCACTTGAAATAGTTAATAGTGTATAAAATTTTTGTGTCTCATGTATAAGAAAAATGTATACAGAAAATATACAATGTGTGTGAACAAAGTCAATCTTGTATTTAGAAAATGTTAAATCAAGCATTTGAAAAAAAATGTTAAACAAGTATTTAAAAGATATTAAACATGCATAAAAATGTTCTTGACGTATATGAAAAATGTAGAATGAAAACCAACAGAAAGAAAGAAAAATGTTCTCGATGTATACGGAAAATATAGGATGAAAACTAGGTCACATATAATGACACAATGCAAATATTTTACATATTTCTGTTTTTTATTTTCTTATGCCAATTTCAGAATGCGTTCAAATGACGGGTATGGCCGTTCATAGCTAGAGATGGAATCTTGCAATACTCTTGGTGGATCTCTGATGAAATAGCTACTTGTATACCCATAAATGAATTTTAGAAAAAAAGACCAAACTGTGAGGCACCTGTAGTTAAAATTTTGTGAAGACAGTCTTCTTAGTAGATGATCATCCTCAGCCAAAACTCATGCCCATTGGCCATGCGCATTTCTCGTATCGCTAATCAAACACTTGGCTGCTAATTCATGTATGAGCATAGTTCGGTCTCCCCGTGAGAATCTTATACTGTAATTTTCTTCCTAGAACCTACCTGGGGAGTGACCAACCCACTAGACATGCCTAGGCTGCCCAGAACACAAGGCAACGCCATGGTCACGCGGTGACCACGCGGCGGGCAAGCGAGTTTACGCGCTCTGCAGTTGGGGCCATCAGCCACTGTCCAAACCTCGATGTATCACCACCAAACTATGTATTTATGATTAAATAGATACTTACGTAACTAGAAATGATTTTTGGAAAAAATAAAGAGCAAACTATGAGGTAGCTGCAGTTCAAATCTGACCCGCTTCCTACTGAATTGGCAGAAATTTGTCTTATTCACTAGAATTGTATAAATACTTTTCACGACCAACCATTTTGTCAATTGTGCATTAAATATGGCCTATTAGATTATAAAAATGACATGGTCCCATTTTACAACAAATATATGGTAGGTCCTTCACAAGAAAACTCATTTTGGGCACTCGAAAAATAAAAAAATGAATTTTTCGTCCAAAGAAAATGAAAACTTCCTTAGGCAACATTGTTTGCCATCCCAAGATGCGCCTTGTGCACAATATGAGATCATTTGAACAAACTATGCCATGAATGTGGCCATAAGATTAATCATTTGGCTTGAAAGCCATGAATCCTCACGCATGATAGCTCATTTATGAGAACACTTTTTTAAAATAATTGTCGTATTACAAGTTTATTATTTTGTCTGGCAACTTGGTCATATATAATGACACAATGCAAAGGTTTTCCAATTTTTTGATTTTTTTGAATATTTTATGACCGTTTCAAAATGCAGTCAAAACAGCGGGCATGACCGTTCTTAGCTAGTGGTTGAATCTTGGAATATTTTTAGTGTTTCTCTGATTAAATAGATACTTATGTACCTAGAAATTATTTTTGGAAAAAATAAAGAGCAAACTATGAGGCAGCTGTAGTTCAAATTTGACCCGCTTCTAGCTAAATCGGCGAAAATTTGTCTTTTTCACCAGAGGTGGATCAAAACTTTTGACACCCAACCATTTGGTCAATTGTGCATTAAACATGGCCTAGTATTTTATAAAATTTATTTGGTCCAATTTTGCAACAAATATATGGTAGGTCCTTCACAAAAAAAACTCATTTGGGGCACTCAAAAAATGGAAAATGAATTTCCCGTGAAAAGGAAATGAAAACTCCCTAAGGAAACATTGTTTGGAATTCCAAGATGCACCCTTGTGCAAAATTTGAGATCATTTGAACAAACTATGCCATGAATGTGGCCATAAGATTGATCATTTGGCTTGAAAGTCATGAATCTTCACGCATGATAGCTCATTTGTGAGGACACTTTTTTAAAATAATTGTCGTATTACAAGTTTATTTTTTTTCTGGCAACTTGGTCATATATAATGACACAATGCAAAGTTTTTCCAATTTTTTGATTTTTTTGAATATTTTATGACCGTTCTTAGCTAGTGGTTGAATCTTGAAATTTCTTTGGTGTTTCTCTGATTAAATAGATACTTATGTACCTAGAAATGATTTTTGGAAAAAATAAAGAGCAAACTATGAGGCAGCTGCAGTTCAAATTTGGCTCGCTTGCAGCTGAATCGGCGGAAATTTGTCTTTTTCACCAGAGGTGGATCAAAACTTTTGACACCCAACCATTTGGTCAATTGTGCATTAAACATGGCCTAGTATTTTATAAAATTAATTTGGTCCAATTTTGCAACAAATATATGGTAGGTCCTTCAAAAAAAAAACTACGAGCAAACTATTATTTTTGTTTAAATGGCTAAAAATGGTAGAAAGATCGGAAATGCATACAAGTTGGTTATCATCCATAAAATGTTGTATAACTTGAGTAAAAAAAATTAGTGGTGCCATTTTCGGAAAATATTATTGGTAGCTGCTTCAGAAATCCCCCCTATATTTACCACTCCGAAACTATTTTAAATGTCACTTTTTTGGGACCAATCGAATCTGAGAACCTCTCTTCCCACGGATCACCCCCCTAAGCCGATCTGAGCCGTCCACACCATACAGATCCAACATCTCCTAAACGCATGCCGGCCAACCCAAACCCTAGCATCGTGCGGCACACCCCCTCCCTCTCCCCGACCCAGACCCCGTCGTGCCCCGATCCACTCTCGCCGCCGCCCCCGCCCCTTGTCCCCCAGACCAGCCGCCGCAACGGAGAGAGGCGCTGCCGTGGGCTTCCTTCTTGCGCGTGCTTCGGTGCACGGTGCTCCATCCTACCGATTCCCCATCGTCTCCCACCGCCGCCAACCACATCTTCGCCTCTGTCCTCCCATAGCTCACCGCCGGGCTCCCCCTTCCCCTTCTCGTAGCTCCACAGCTGCCAGATCTGCCGCTCTCCGACCCCTCCATCCTCGAGGTCGACTAGATCCGCCCCTCCCTCTATCCGAAGCTCGCCGCGACCCCTTGCCCGTGGCTAGGGTTTCTGCTGCGGTGTTGCGTACACCGACGGCGCGTCTCAGGCGGCTCGTCTCCATCATCCACCCCGGGCTCCGCGCAGGTTCAACCTCCTCGGGCTGGTCCAGTTCGGGACAGAGGTGGTGAGCGTCCTCCCCGGACATCGCCCACCCGTGGCCGGAGTGGGTGGCACTGATGGAGCTCCTCCTCCACAAGGGCCACCTCGACGCCTCCGTCTTCGCCGGCGCCGCTCCGTCCAAGGACTCCAACCTCGTCCGCGCGCCCGAAGATCGTTAGGTGAGGTGGCTCAGCTTGGAAGGATCCTGCTTGTGTGTCTATGTGTGTTCTTGCACTGGGACTGCGTGTCTCGATGCTGTTGTCGGTGTCTGCCGCCATTGTTAGGCTGCACTCCAGATGTTTGCTGAAATGTGCCAGCAGTTTGCGTTGCCCTGCGTTGGGCACAGCATTGCAGACAAGGTGGTCATCCGTGTCTCAGTGGGGGGAAATGTTGCCTTTTGCAGCAGCTTGCCTAACAAATGCAATACTGCCGATATGTTGTCTTCAACCTTGGTAGAAAGATCCAGAGCACCGCTACCTAATAGTGGGATAATCAGTGCAAACTACTATGGTTGTTGTATCAAGTTGAGCAAAGTATTACCAAGTACTTTTGAAGCAATTAAAAAAATATCTGAGCTTATATACAGGGTGCTTAACATGTTCTACAACTATAGAAAGACACGTCAATCAATATATGCAATTTCAGGACATGATTTATGTTTGTGTAGAAGCAGTCTTATTGTTTCCCTCACCACTTGGCACTCGCCACATTGAATTTAACTACCAGGGCCCTAAAGTAAATGGGCCTTGATTGCATTACAATCTGACATCCCTGTGCCATGCATATAAAGTCGGAACTCTTACATTGCAGTGTATACATCAAGATGGGATATTCAGGTCACTCTGTGTGCTAGACGACGGCAGCCGCTGGCTGGAGGGTGAGGCTACTTCTTGTTGGGCACTTTGCCGAGCCGTGTGTGGCCTCCATCGCTGGTAATTACTTGGTCCGATCTATCCGCCACTGATGGCTAGCACTAGCAGTAGCTACTTCCGATCGAAAGGCCTTCGATACTACCCGTTTGTGCTGTCGTTGCAACCACCATGAGTAGCAGATACTGCCCGTTTGTGCTATCGTTGCAACCACCATGTGCTTTTATCGGTTTGCATGCTGCATGTTCGATGTTTTGCCTGAGTTGGGGACTGCAAATGGAAGGCTTTCGATCACCCGAAACCTGGGTACCTGCTGGGCAGCGTTTGTTTAACAAGTATTGTACTTACTGATGTTAGACTGCTACTGTTGATCGGTCACTCATATCATAAGTAGAAATCTCATCTGTTTTTCTATAACCTCATCTAGTTTAATGGTTCTGCTGTTTTTAGGTGCATGGGTTAGGTGCATGGGTTATTCATAGCATGTTTTGTTTTATAGTTTGTGGGTGAAATGGTTTGCCAGACATATGTCACCAAATTATATACATAGAAAGTGTGTGAAGGTGGGGGAGATAAGAAGATTATAGGAAAGTGATCGAAGCAGAAGACCAACAAGGCGTCTTGTGCATGCTTTGTTGGTACACTTTACCTTTCTCTGTTCTTTATCTTTCCCCTGTAAAGATCTTTGAGTTCTGATGTGTGTGTTCTAATTATTGAGATTGCATATGCTGTCGTGTGATGGGAATTGAATGTTTCTCACACTCGGCCTGTCTGTAGTTGTGTCTTTTTTACGAGCCCTTGAAAGCAACCTGTCTTGTTGAACTTTCAGCTTATATATTGTTCGGTTTATTGCAAAATTCACATAAGTTCTTCTCCTGGTTGTTGACAAAACATGTTGAAACTTCAGATCTGGGTTTGGCTAACAGATTGCATTGGAAATATATTGTTCTTCATTGCTTGATGTTCTTGTTGCCGATAATAGGGCATGTAGATAGCAAGTTATTTTCCTATTGGTTACTTATGATTATTGTGTCTCATGCTGAAAAAGAAAATGCACAATGAGCTTGTTTGGCATTTCCCACCTTTCTTTCAAAATGTCAGGTGTTGTATTAATATTATTATGTTAGCTTCTTAAATTGCTGCTACCAGGACATCTATTCTTGAATAGTTTGCTTATAAAGTTTCCTAGTCATTCAGAACCAACTAGAATATATTGATGGACATAGTACTCTGCTGTCTGCTCATGTTTACATCTTTCTTTATTTGCCAGGCTGACACGGAAAGTGCTATGGAACAAGAGGTGCCAGAAGGTGGAGAACATTCCTTCACTCAGCACATTCCTTCACTAGTTGTGTTTTTTTGGTTGGTGCCATCTTATATTCTTTGGTTACTAGTGCACAATACGGACATGTGCAATCTTATGAACATGGGGTAATGATACTAAGCTACTAGTTGTGTTATTTTGGCTGGTGCAACTTACGAACCTGTGGTGTAATGATACTGCTGGGCCTAAATTATTGAAATCCTGGAGAATTATATTATTATTCTCATTGTATTCTCCTGTGTTGGTTGACTGCAAAATTGTACAATATATTTTTTTTCATGTTGAGGCACTATTGTTTGTTGTTGGTCACCCTTGATGAAATTTGGAACAAAAATACTAAAGCTGTGTGAGTTGGCTTGACCGTTTCAAGCCCAATGTAGTTTATTTTGACAGAAAAAATATTCAATATGTATTTGTTTGATAGAAATGGGCTGGCCCAGTTAATGATGGATTGAATAAATGGGCTGCATGCCTCGGCCCAAGAACGAACATTATTAACGGTGATATGTTGGGCTTGGTCCATGCATATGGCCCAAAAGTAATTTGAGAAGTGGGCTGGATTATTGGGCTCAACCCATTAAAACAATCGATTTGTACCATTCCTACATGGCATCCATGTCATCATTTTTGCCACGTCATCAAATGTGCCACGTGGACAATGCCATGTGGCTCGGCCACATCAGATCCTACGTGGTCTAGGCTCCTAAATAATGACCATAATTTTGGTCTTAGATTCCATGACCTTAATTTTGGTCAAGGGTGGCCATGACAAAAAATTCAGAAAAGGTCACGTTTGTTTGTTCTTGACGGCCAACTATTGACCTTCATAACTTGGTCAAAAAAAGGTCAATAAACGATAATAATGAGGAATCAACGACCAAAATTAGGAGTCATAATTGACCGTATTTCTTGTAGTGGAATTTTTTTGTCCATTGTGGCGCAAATTTTATTACAGGCCTCTTACAAACCGGAGCTTCTCTCAAAGAAGCCTCGTGGTTCCGATATGAAAACGTGCCTTTGTGGGCGAAATGTAATCACTGCCTCTTTTCGCTTGTATTTTCTTCCACGGGCAACATGGAACGACATGATATCCATGCTGAAATTTAAACTTATTCAGGGTTCGTTTGGCCTTTTTATACACTAATTGAGTTTCCTAGGCATTTAAAGTCCATAATTCAAATCTAAACTACAAATACATGCTCCTGTTCACCAAAATGGCTAGAAAAATTATACATGTGTCCTTGGGTGCATGTTTAGGTCCCATGCCAGGAATGGGAACGAATTACAACTGTACCGGTGCCTTGGCTCATCCTCAAACATTTCGAATCTTGGTTTTTAAGTCCTCATAAATCCAAAACTCACCAGAAAGTCATCAAAGGTGGCATGGTATCATGTCATGGCACATACATGTCATGGTAAAAACATTGCCAATTTGGGCCAAGCTTTATTACAAACCTCTTACAAACCGGAGCCTATCACAAGAACCCTCGTGGTTTCGATAGGGAAACGTGTCCCCTTGTGGGCCAAAAGATAGTCACTCCCTCTTCTAGCCTCGTATTTTCTTCTACACGCGACACGGAACAATGGAAGATTCGCGCTGAACCTTGAAATTATTCAGGGTTCGTTTGACCTTTTTTATTCATTAATTGAGTTTTCTAGGCATTTAATGTCCATAATTCAAATCCGAACTACAAATACATGCTCCAGTGCACCAAAATGGCTAGAAAAAATGTACATGTTTCCTTGGGCTGCATGTTTAGGTCCCATGGAACGAATGAGAACGAATTCAACCGTCTCGCCGTCCTGGCTTGGCCACAAACTGTCACAACCCTAGAATTTGCTTGTTAATAGTTGCACCAGAGAGCATCCATGCATCATTTTAAATTCATGGAAATTGAATTGAGGGAATTTTCAAAGCCTCAGAATCCTTTTAAAAATGATCAACATTAAAATATTTTCAAATGAGCCCAAGAAAATGTTCATGTTAGTCTCTGAAAATATTGGCAAGAGCTAAAATTCAAACAAATATTTTTGGAATTTCAGAAATGGTTAATTTGGGACTTTGAATCAAGCCAATAATCATTTGAATTGGATTTATAATTACTATGTATAAAATATGAATCCAATAATCCTGAAAACCCGTGAGTGGCTTTGAATATATTGTATGAAGCCACATAAATATTTTCAGAAACTAAAATGATTTGGTCTGTGAGTCAAATCAAAACAGAATTGGAATATTAGAAAACAGAAACCGAAATATGAAATAGAAGGAAACTAACCTGGCCCAGCTTACCTGCACTATAGCTGGCTCAGCCTAGCTGGCCCAAGATGCCAGTCATCTTTGACCCCGCCGACTGAAGCAACTGCGTGCTGGACGCGCGCGCGCGTCGACGCCACCTCCTGCTTCACGCTGGAGGGTCATCCTCCTCCCTGTCCCCGTGCGTGGAGACGCCCTCGATCCCCTCTGTCCTCCCCCCATCCCTGACCCTCTCCTTCCCTCCATCGCTCGTCCCCGAGCTCGGTCGGGAGCAGCCATGGCCGCCACCCGTCGTCCTCGCGGCCACCAGCCACCCCTCGCCGCCCAAATGTAACCCTGAGCTTCGCCCCCATGCCCACTTCTCCCCGTCGAAGCCCACGTCCTCGGAAGCGCAGCAACATCGCCATCAGGCTCCTCCTCATCCTCGGGTGCCGATGACCACCGCCGTCGATTTGCTCCGTCCAGTGCGCCCCCTGAAGGAAATATGCCCTAGAGGCAATAATACAGTTATTATTTATTTCCTTATATCATGATAAATGTTTATTATTCATGCTAGAATTGTATTAACCGGAAACATAATACATGTGTGAATACATAGACAAAGCAGTGTCACTAGTATGCCTCTACTTGACTAGCTCGTTAATTAAAGATGGTTATGTTTCTTAACCATAGACATGAGTTGTCATTTGATTAACGGGATCACATCATTAGGAGAATGATGTGATTGACTTGACCCGTTCCGTTAGCTTAGCACTTGATCGTTTAGTATGTTGCTATTGCTTTCTTCATGACTTATACATGTTCCTATGACTATGAGATTATGCAACTCCCGTTTACCGGAGGAACACTTCGTGTGCTACCAAACGTCTAACGTAATCTGGGTGATTATAAAGGTGCTCTCTGGTGTCTCCAAAGGTACTTGTTGGGTTGGCGTATTTCGAGATTAGGATTTGTCACTCCGATTGTCGGAGAGGTATCTCTGGGCCCACTCAGTAATGCACATCACTATAATCCTTGCAAGCATTGTAACTAATGAGTTAGTTGCGGGATGATGTATTATGGAACGAGTAAAGAGACTTGCCGGTAACGAGATTGAACTAGGTATTGAGATATCGATGATCGAATCTCGGGCAAGTAACATACCGATGACAAAGGGAACAACATATGTTGTTACGCGGTTTGACCGATAAAGATCTTCGTAGAATAAGTGGGAGCCAATATGAGCATCCAGGTTCCGCTATTGGTTATTGGCCGGAGACGTGTCTTGGTCATGTCTACATAGTTCTCGAACCCGTAGGGTCCGCATGCTTAAAGTTTCGATGACATTTATATTATGAGTTTATATATTTTGATGTATCAAAGGTTGTTCGGAGTCCCGGATGTGATCATGGACATGACAAGGAGTCTTGAAATGGTCGAGACATGAAGATTGATATATTGGACGACTATATTCGGACACCGGAATGGTTCCGGGGATTATCGGATACATATAGGAGTACCGGGGGGTTACCGTAACCCCCCCGGAGGTTATTGGGCCTCATGGGCCCAATTGGTGGAAGAGAGGGGCGGCCAAGGGGCAGCAGCGCGCCCTTCCCCCAAGTCCGAATTGACAAGGAGGCGGCGCCCCTTTCCTTTCTCCCTCTCTCTCCTTCCTTCTCCTCTCCTAATCCAACAAGGAAAAGGGAGGGAGTCCTACTCCCGGTGGGAGTAGGACTCCTCCTGGCGCGCCCCTCCTGGCTGGCCTCCTCCCCCCTTGCTCCTTTATGTACGGGGGCAGGAGGGCACCCTAGGGACAACAATTGATCTGTTGATCTTTTAGCCGTGTGCGGTGCCGCCCTCCACCATAGTCCACCTCGATAATCTTTGTGGCGGTGCTTAGGCGAAGCCTGCGTCGATAGAACATCATCATCGTCACCACACCGTCGTCTTGACAAAACTCTCCCTCAACACTCGGCTGGATCGGAGTTCGAGGGACGCCATCGGCTTGAACGTGCTGAACTTCGGAGGTGCCGTGCGTTCAAGACTTGATCGGTCGGATCGTGAAGACATACGACTACATCAACGCGTTGTGCTAACGCTTCCGCTTTTGGTCTCTGAGGGTACGTGGACAACACTCTCCCCTCTCGTTGCTATGCATCACCATGATCTTGCGTGTGCGTAGGAATTTTTTTGAAATTACTACATTCCCCAACAGTGGTATCAGAGCCAGGTTTTATGCGTAGATGTCATATGCACGAGTAGAACACAAGTGAGTTGTGGGTTATATAAGTCATACTGCTTACCAGCATCTCATACTTTGGTTCGGCAGTATTGTTGGATGAAGCGGCCTGGACCGACATTACGCGTACGCTTACGCAGACTGGTTCTATCGACGTGCTTTCCACACAGGTGGCTGGCGGGTGTCAGTTTCTCCAACTTTAGTTGAATCGAGTGTGGCTACGCCCGGTCCTTGCGAAGGTTAAAACAACACCAGCTTGACAAACTATCGTTGTGGTTTTGATGTGTAGGTAAGAACGGTTCTTGCTCAGCCCGTAGCAGCCACGTAAAACTTGCAACAACAAAGTAGAGGACGTCTAACTTGTTTTTGCGGGGCATGTTGTGATGTGATATGGTCAAGATGTGATGAGATATAAGTTGTTGTATGAGATGATCATGTTTTGTTGAAGTTATCGGCAACTGGCAGAAGCCTTATGGTTGTCTCTTTATTGCATAAGATGCAAGCGTCAAATAATTGCTTTACTTTATCGCTATGCGATAGCAATAGTTGCAAGAGCAATAGTTGGCGAGACGACCATGTGACGACACATTGATATAGATCAAGATGATGGAGATCATGGTGTCATGCCGGTGACGATAGAGATCATGACGATACTTTGGAGATGGAGATCAAAGGCGCAAGATGATCATGTCCATATCATGTCACATATTTTGATTGCATATGATGTTTATCTTTTATGCATCTTATCTCGCTTTGATTGATGGTAGCATTATAAGATGATCTCTCACTAAATTATCAAGGTATAAGTGTTCTCCCTGAGTATGCACCGTTGCGAAAGTTCTACGTGCTGAGACACCACGTGATGATCGGGTGTGATAGGCTCTACGTTCAAATACAACATGTGCAAAACAGTTGCACATGCGGAATACTCAGGTTAAACTTGACGAGCCTAGCATATAACAGATATGGCCTCGGAACACGGAGACCGAAAGGTCGAGCGTGAATCATATAGTAGATATGATCAACATAGTTATGTTCACCATTGAAACTACTCTATCTCACGTGATGAACATGGTTTAGTTGATATGGATCACGTGATCACTTAGAAGATTAGAAGGATGTCTATCTAAGTGGGAGTTCTTAAGTAATATGATTAATTTAACTTTAATTTATCATGAACTTAGTCCTGATAGTATTTTGCAAATAATGTTGTAGATCAATAGCTCGCATTGTTGCTTCCCTATGTTTTATATATGTTCCTAGAGAAAACAAAGTTGAAAGATGATAGTAGAAATGATGCGGACTGGGTCCGTGATCTGAGGTTTATCCTCATTTCTGCACAGAAGAATTATGTCCTTGATGCACCGCTAGGTGACAGACCAATTGCAGGAGCAGATGCAGACGTGATGAACATTTGGCTAGCTCAATATGATGACTACTTGATAGTTTAGTGCACCATGCTTAACGGCTTAGAATCATGACTTCAAAGACATTTTGAACATCATGGACCATATGAGATGTTCCAGGAGTTGAAGTTAATATTTCAAGCAAATACCCGAGTTGAGAGATATGAAGTCTCCAACAATTTCTATAGCTAAAAGATGGAGGAGAATATCTCAAGCAGTGAACATGTGCTCAGATTGTCTGGGTTCTACAATCGCTTGAATCAAGTGGGAGTTAATCTTCCAGATAAGATAGTGATTGACAGAATTCTCTAGTCACCATCACCAAGTTAGTAGAACTTCGTGATGAACTATGATATCCAAGGGATAACGGAAACGATTCCCAAGCTCTTCGTGATGCTAAAATCGACGAAGGTAGAAATCAAGAAAAGAGCATCAAGTGTTGATGGTTAACGAGACCACTAGTTTCAAGAAAAGGGAAAAGGGAAGAAGGGGAACTTCAAGAATAACGGCAAGCAAGTTGCTACTCAAGTGAAGAAGCCCAAGTCTGGTCCTAAGGCTGAGACTAAGTGCTTCTACTGCAAAGGGACTGGTCACTTGAAGCGGAACTGCCCCAAGTATCTGGCAGATAAGAAGGATGGCAAAGTGAACAAAGGTACATTTGATATACATGTATTTGATGTGTACTTTACTAGTGTTTATAGCAACCCCGCGGTATTTGATACTAGTTCAGCTGCTAAGAGTAGTAACTTGAAACGGGTGTTGCAGAATGAACATAGACTAGTTAAGGGTGAAGTGACGATGTGTGTTGGAAGTGGTTCCAAGATTGATATGATCATCATCGCACACTCCCTTTACTTTCGGGATTAGTGTTGAACCTAAAATAAATGTTATTTGGTGTTTGCGTTGAGCATGAATATGATTTGATCATGTTTATTGCAATACGGTTATTCATTGAAGTTAGAGAATAATTGTTATTCTGTTTACATGAATAAAACCTTCTATGGTTATACACCCAATGAAAATGGTTTGTTGGATCTCGATCGTAGTGATACACATATTCATAATATTGAAGCCAAAAGATGCAAAGTTAATAATGATAGTGCAACTTATTTGTGGCACTACCGTTTAGGTCATATTGGTGTAAAGCGCATGAAGAAAATCCATGCTGATAAGCTTTTGGAGTCACTTGATTATGAATCAGTTGATGCTTGCGAACCATGCCTTATGGGCAAGATGACTAAGACTCTGTTCTCCGGAACAATGGAGCGAGCAACTGACTTATTGGAATACATACTGATGTAAGCGATCCGATGAGTTTGAGGCTCACGGCGGGTATCGTTATTTTCTGACCTTCACAGATGATTCTAGCAGATATGGGTATATCTACTTGATGAAACATAAGTCTGAAATATTTGAAAAAGTTCATATAATTTCAGAGTGAAGTGGAAAATCATCGTAGCAAGAAAATAAAGTTTCTACGATCTGATCATGGAGAAGAATATTTGAGTTACGAGTTTGGTCTTCAACTAAAACAATGTGGAATAGTTTCACAAATTCATGCCACCTAGAACACCACAGCATAATGGTGTGTCTGAATGTCATAACCGTACTTTATTGGATATAGTACAATCTATGATGTCTCTAACCAATTTACCACTATCGTTTTGGGGTTATGCATTAGAGACATCTGCATTCACGTTAAATAGGGCACCATCTAAATCCGTTCAGACGACACCATATGAACTGTGGTTTGGCAAGAAACCAAAGTTGTCATTTCTTAAAATTTGGGGTTGCGATACTTATGTGAAAAAGTTTCATCCTGATAAGCTCAAACCCGAATCGGAGAAATGTGTCTTCATAGGATACCCAAAGGAGAAAGTTGGGTACACCTTCTATCAAGATCGGAAGGCAAGACATTCATTGCAAAGAATGGATCCTTTCTAGAGAAGGAGTTTCTCTCAAAAGAAGTGAGTGGGAGGAAAGTAGAACTTGATGAGGTAATCATGCACTGCTCCCTTATTGGAAAGTAGTTCATCACGAAATCTGTTCCTATGACTACTACACCAATTAGTGAGGAAGCTAATGATGATGATCATGTAACTTCAGATCAAGTTACTACCGAACCTCGTAGGTAAACCAGAGTGAGATCCGCACCAGAGTGGTACGGTAATCCTGTTCTGGAGGTCATGTTACTTGACCATGACAAACCTACGAATTATGAGGAAGCGATGATGTGCCCAGATTCCGCAAAATGGCTTGAGGCCATGAAATCTTAGATGGGATCCATGTATGAGAACAAAGTGTGGACTTTGGTTGACTTGCCCGATGATCGGCAAGCCATAGAAAATAAATGGATCTTCAAGAGGAAGACGGACGCTGATAGTAGTGTTACTATCTACAAAGCTAGACTTGTCGAAAAAGATTTTGACAAAGTTCAAGGTGTTGACTACGATGAGATTTTCTCACTCGTAGCGATGCTTAAGTCTGTCCGAATCATGTTAGCAAATTGCCACATTTTATGAAATTTGGCAAATGGATGTAAAGACTGCATTCCTGAATGGATTTCTGGAAGAAGAGTTGTATATGATGCAACCTGAAGGTTTTATCGATCCAAAGGATGCTAACAAAGTGTGCAAGCTCCAGCGATCCATCTATGGACTGGTGCAAGCATCTCGGAATGGAATATACGCTTTGATGAGTTGATCAAAGCATGTAAGTTTTATACAGACTTGTGGTGAAGCCTGTATTTACAAGAAAGTGAGTGGGAGCACTACAACATTTCTGATAAATATATGTGAATGACATATTGTTGATCGGAAATAATGTAGAATTTTCTGGAAAGCATAAAGGAGTTTTTCAAAGAAAGACCTCGGTGAAGCTGCTTACACATTGAGCATCAAGATCTATAGAGATAGATCAAAACGCTTGATAAGATTTTTCAATGAGTACATACCTTGACAAAGATTTTGAAGTAGTTCAAAATGGAACAGTCAAAGAAGGAGTTCTTGCCTGTGTTTTAAGGTGTGAAATTGAGTAAGACTCAAAGCCCAACCACGGCAGAAGATAGAAAAAGAATAAAAGTCATTCCCTATGCCTCAGCCATAGGTTCTATAAAGTATGCCATGATGTGTACCAGATCTATTGTATACCCTACACTGTGTTAAGCAAGGGAGTACAATAGTGATCTAGGAGTAGATCACTGGACAACGGTCAAAATTATCCTTAGTGGAATAAGAATATGTTTCTCGATTATGGAGGTGACAAAAGGTTCAATGCGTAAAGGGTTACGTCGATGCAAGTTTTGACACTGATCCAGATGACTCTAAGTCTCAATCTGGATACATATTAAAAGTGGGAACAGTTAGCTAGAGTAGCTCCGTGCAGAGCATTGTTGACATAGAAATTTGCAAAATACATGCGGATCTGAATGTGGCAGACCCGTTGACTAAACTTCTCTCACAAGCAAAACATGATCACACCTTAGTACTCGTTGAGTGTTAATCACATAGTGATGTGAACTAGATTATTGACTCTAGTAAACCCTTTGGGTGTTCGTCACATGACGATGTGAACTATGGGTGTTAATCACATGGTGATGTGAACTATTGGTATTAAATCACATGGTGATGTGAACTAGATTACTGACTCTAATGCAAGTGGGAGACTGAAGGAAATATGTCCTAGAGGCAATAAAAAAGTTATTATTTATTTCCTTATATCATGATAAATGTTTATTATTCATGCTAGAATTGTATTAACTGGAAACATAATACATGTGTGAATACATAGACAAACAAAGTGTCACTAGTATGCCTCAACTTGACTAGCTCGTTAAACATGGTTATGTTTCCTAACCATAGACATGAGTTGTCATTTGATTAACGGGATCACATCATTAGGAGAATGATGTGATTGACTTAACCCATTCCGTTAGCTTACCACTTGATCGTTTAGTATGTTGCTATTGCTTTCTTCATGACTTATACATGTTCCTATGACTATGAGATTATGCAACTCCCTTTTACCGGAGGAACACTTTGTGTGCTACCAAACGTCACAACGTACTTGGGTGATTATAAAGGTGCTCTATAGGTGTCTCCGAGGTACTTGTTGGGTTGGCGTATTTCGAGATTAGGATTTGTCACTCCGATTGCCGGAGAGGTATCTCTGGGCCCACTCGGTAATGCACATCACTATAAGCCTTGCAAGAATTGTAACTAATGAGTTAGTTGCAGGATGATGTATTACGGAACGAGTAAAGAGACTTGCCGGTAACGAGATTGAACTAGGTATTGAGATACCGACGATCGAATCTCGCAAGTAACATACCGATGACAAAGGGAACAACATATGTTGTTTTATGGTTTGGACCGATAAAGATCTTTGTAGAATATGTGGGAGCCAATATGAGCATCCAGGTTCCGCTATTGGTTATTGGCGGACACGTGTCTCTGTCATGTCTACATAGTTCTCGAACCCGTAGGGTCCGCTTGCAACAAAGTTTCGATGACAGTTATATTATGAGTTTATATGTTTTGATGTACCAAAGGTTGTTCGGAGTCCCGGATGTGATCACGAACATGACGAGGAGTCTCGTAATGGTCGATACATGAAGATTGATATATTGGACGACTATATTCAGACACCGAAATGGTTCCGGGGGTTATCGGATATATACAGGAGTACCGAGGGGTTACCGGAACCCCCCGGAGGTTATTGGGCCTCATGGGCCCAATTGGAGGAAGAGAGAGGCGGCCAAGGGGCAGCCGCGCGCCCCTCCCCCCAAGTCCGAATTGGAAAAGGAGGGGGGCGGCGCCCCCCTTTCCTTTCCCCCTCTCTCTCCTTCCTTCTCCTCTCCTAATCCAACAAGGAAAAGGGAGGGAGTCCTACTCCCCGTGGGAGTAGGACTCCTCCTGGCGCGCCCCTCCTGGCCGGCCACCTCTCCCCCCCTTGCTCCTTTATATACGGGGAGAGGGGGGCACCCTAGGGACAACAATTGATCTGTTGATCTTTTAGCCGTGTGCGGTGCCCCCCTCCACCATAGTCCACCTCGATAATACTGTAGCAGTGCTTAGGCGAAGCCCTGCGTCGGTAGAACATCATCATCGTCACCACGCCGTCATGCTGACGAAACTCTCCCTCAACACTCGGCTGGATCGGAATTCGAGGGACGTCATTGGGCTGAACGTGTGATGAACTCAGAGGTGCCGTGCGTTCGGTACTTGATCGGTCTGATTGTGAAGACGTACGACTACATCAACCGCGTTGTGCTAACGCTTCCGCTTTCGGTCTACGAGGGTACGTGGACAACACTCTCCCCTCTTGTTGCTATGCATCACCATGATCTTGCATGTGCGTAGGTTATTTTTTGAAATTACTACGTTCCCCAACACCCCCATCCTCACAGTCGCCTCTGCTGAACCGCCGTGAGCCACCGCCCCTTCTCTCTCTCTCTTCCACGCGAAACCGCCCTCCAGTGAAGTTCCCCGCCATGGCTAAGCTTCGGCCGCAATCGTAGCTCGCCGCCGGCGTTGTTTCCTCCCACCCCGTGGCCTCCCGTCCGGTCCTTTGGATGTGGACGAGCATGAGGCCCTCCCTGGTGCCAGCTGCGTGACGAACTGCCGTCCCTAACGCGAGTCCGGCGAGCTCTCGCCATCGGTTTGGTCATCGCCGGCGTAGATCCGGTGATGATGACGTGGCTGCTTAATTAGGGTTTAATCGCCTAGTTAATTAACCACAGTGACATAGACAATTGGGCCCCGTGCCCTTAATTAACCACAGTTTATTTCCTGTTTAGTTTTAACTAATCACAGTGGCCCCACGCGTCAGCGTTGACCTTGCTGATGTGGCCCTTGACCGACCCCATGTGTCAGCGACCCTAACCAGCCCTGGGTCACTGACCAATGGGTCCCATGGTCAGGTTTGACCTGGACCGGCCCTATTGACTTGCTGACGCAAGGCTGATGTCATGCTGACGCAATAAAGTATTTTCTGGATTTAGTGTAATTTAAAATAGCCAGGGAATTCTAGAAAATGACTTAAACTTCTAAAAATCATAGTAAATAATCTGTAACTCAGATTGAAAAGATTTATATATGAAAAATGATCAGAAAAATCCAAAGAACCTGAATACGGCATTTTAATGCATGTTTGAACAAGTTAACCTCACTGAATAGGACAATTCATGATTATGGAATAAATGGTAACTAGTTTTGGTGTTGGAATTTGATATAGGTTTGAATTCCACTTCAATGAATATGACTAACTGTTGCACTAGATCATTTCAGTACTTTAATATGACATATCATTCATATGAATTTGCATTGCATTGATTATGGTTCCTTTTGTGTTTGCCGGTGGTTGTTCCCTCTTAGTAGATGATGTTTCCGACGACGTGATCGATGACACCTATGAAGAGCTATACTATCTTCAGAAGTGCCAGGCAAGCAAACCCCCTTGTTCATTCCGATACAAACCCACTCTCTTGCTCCTGCTCTCTTTTACTGCATTAGGACAACACCATTTCAACTGTTACATGTTGCGGTAGCTGAACCCCTTTCCTCTGCATGACATGTCATTGCCAGAGTAAATAGATAAAACCCACTAGCATGAGTAGGAGTTGTTCGAGCCCTGATGTGCCTACTCATTCATGCTTGTTTTTCATGCCTGCTACTGCCTAGAGTTGAGTCAGGTCTGATTCATCGGGGATGAATTAGAGGTGTGTGAACATGTCCTACTATTGTGAGCTAAGTGTGTGAACACGATTTGGTAAAGGTATTGGTGAGAGGCCATGTAGGAGTACATGGTGGGTTGTCTCATTGAAGCCGTTCTCAGGAACTGAGTTCTGTGTTTGTGATCCATGAGCAGTTACTACCACACATTGGGTTACGGTAACTCGACCCTCTCGACATATTAATCAACATGATCTCTGTCCGGGAGTTGCAACTAGTTTACGTGTATGCAGAGGTAGTGTTAGTAGTCTACCAAGTGGCACCCGGTACAGGTGGGCTTGGGACAGGCTAGGCACCGTGGCCGGGTATGCCAAACGTCGCCCGTTTGGTGGGTTGGAACCCTGTACAAATCGTTTGGGGCCGTGAGCGACACCCCAACCGGATCTCCTTGCAGATGGAACCCGAGTAGGCGATAAACCTGGATGAGAGACTTGTGTGGTTAGTCAGGTCGCGACCGACTCCCTCGCCAGGCTTCCGCTTGAAGGTTGCCAAGATACACGATGTGTACAGGGTGGTAAGTGGCGAGAGCGTGTGTGAAGAGGTACACCCCTACAGGGTTAACATCATCTATTCGAATAGCCGTGTCCGCGGTAAAGGACTTCTAAGTTGCATGTACAGTTCATAGACAAGTGAAAGTGGATACTCTAAAATGCGCAAGATAAGCGTGAGTGCTATGGATGGCGTTCTCGTAGGGAGACCGGAGCAGATCCACAGTGGTGTATGGATATGGTGAATATGTGGACTCGTGTGCGCCACCTCAAAGGAGTTACTTGCAGTCGTAGTACAGGATAGCCACCGAGTCAAAGCTGGCTTGCTGCAGTCAAACTCCACCACCCCTTTGTTGATACCGATGCATACGTAGCTAGTTCTGATGTAAGTCTTGTTGGGTACATTTGTACTCATGTTTGCTTAATTTATGTTTTTGCAGAGAGACTTCAGTCTCGCTAGTAGTTCCGCATGGACTTCAATGCTTAGCTTGTTACCTCAGCTATGATCTTGTACCCTTGGGAGGGTCTTGTGGATAGTCAGGCTTCTCAGCCTATTTCATTTGTAGTTGTGTGTACTCAGACATGTTCATGCTTCCGCTTGATGCTTGTATGCTTGTATGCTCTTGTACTCAGACCCATGTTTGTAATACTTGGCTCTTCAGAGCCTTATGATTAAATACTTTGAGTCATAGAGTTTTGTTGTGATGCCATGTTGTATTTACACATATCGAGAATATTGTGTGTATGATTTGAAATGCTTGGTATGTGTGGGATCCGACAACCTAGTTGTCTATCCTTGGTAGCCTCTCTTATGGGGAAATGTAGTCTAGTGCTTCCACTAAGCCATGGTAGCCTGCTACAGCCCGGTTTACCGGAGTCCTGTTAGCCAGCTTGCTCTTTGCTCCTAACACTTAGACGGCCTCCATGTGTCCTACTTGATCCTGTATACGCCTTTGGGGAAATGTCACGCGGTGTATACCGGAGTCCTGCTAGCCTGCTACAGCCCGGTTTACCGGAGTCCTGCTAGCCCAGTTGCTACAGCCCGGAATCACTCGCTGATGACCGACACGTTCGATGCTGGGTCATGTATGCCTGTCCCTGTAAGTTAGTGCCACTTTGGGTTCACGACTAGTCATGTCGGCCCGGGTTCTCTGTCATATGGATGCTAGCGACACTATCATATACGTGAGCCAAAAGGCCCAAACGGTCCCGGGCCAGGTAAGGTGGCACCCGTGGGAATACCGTGCGTGAGGTTGCAAATTGATATGATGTGTTACATGCTAGATCAGTGTGACTTAGAATCGGGGTCCTGACAGCTTTGGTATCAGAGCCTGACTGCCTGTAGGATTACCAAGCCAAATTGGTCGAAGTTGAGTCTAGAAATTCTTTAGTTATGTAAGGGAATTGATTGTGGATGGGAACGTAAGGCTCTTTTTACTCCTTTACCTTATGTACTTATGATCTGAGTCATCCTCTTCTCTTCTACGGGGATTAAGAACTAGGCTTTCTCATCTTCTATCAGGATCACGTGCTACTAATCCGTAGACTTATAGGATTGATGGTTTCAAGCCCCAGTTCAGTTCATACTACTTCTGTGTGTTGTTAGTTAATCTCAGAACCTTGATATTGTGTTGTTAAGTGGTTATGCCACCATTTTGAAGGATGTCTCAAACCTTTTCGAGCAATTATAGCCGTTATGCTGTCCGAGTCATCCTAGATTTCTAAATAGTCTGATGCATTTGCAAATTCCTTCTTTCCGTTCTCGATGTTCCTTTGGGCCAGATTAACCACACTAATCGTCTGTTGAGGTACTCCATTGCCTTGACATATATGTTGGAGCTAGTATTATGACCCTAGGCATCCTAGAGAACCACCCAGTAATCTAGCAATGTTTATATTCCTAGTGTGATGATTCTGGTCATCATTCTCGAAAGCATCTCGTGATGCTATTTAGTTGATAGGTATTCCATTTCCGGGTTTTTGAACCCGTGATTCACCCTACCTACTTCTTGTTGATAGTGTTTGCTAGTTCCTTAGGATATTAGTAACCTTTGTGATTGTCCTCGAGGTCCGTGGCATTTTCCTCTTCCAAATACCATGCACTACTTATGGCAGACGTTCCTCGTTGAACCGAAAGATCACAACCAGAGTGCTCTTGATGAGTTATCGATTCCATGTCGTGACTCTGCCAGTTCTACCTTTCTGCATGGGTTATCGGAAGAAATATGTTGAACTCGTTCGACATACTAATCTATGCATCCACAACTCAGAAAGATACATGTTCCTTTGAGTTGTCCATCTTTAGTTGTATTCCGGCCCTCGTGTATCATTTGATAGTTAGGAGTATTTGTGCATCCTTGTTCATCGATGCCTTTTACTCCTATGGTCCGCCAAGCCATTCTACTCCGGAATGACTAGGAGAAACAAACTCCAGTACCCCGTCCATTTCTGGGATTGGGTCAAAGTAGTTGTATTCCACAGAACAAATGCCAATCCAGCTTTTGTTCTGTTCTACCTTGGAGTATTACCATCTTTATGTCAAGAATTTCATGAGAATTGCACCACCTCTTATGGATTCCTGCCGCAGTGATACTTCTTGCCATCATTATTCATTCCTCGGTTTCCGTGTTATTGTAACCGGAATGCCGACAAGTGTACTGTGATGTGCGAAATCAATACTCCTAGCAACCCTGTTGCTTGGTAGTTAATGGACAACACTCTCATTCTTAGTGTGTTGGTTATTAGATCAGTATCCTAAGATTGATCGTGCTACCTAGTCCTTATTTCTGGTGCACTATTCGATCAATGAGTTAGGATTTTGTCAAACCCTTGCTCTGTTGATCATATCGTCTTGCCCTGAAAAGCAAGATTGTTCTCGAGCTTAGTAACATATCGGTGGTTCGTGATTTTCCGAATATCTTCTCGGAGGTATCACCAGGTTGTCACCTGACCGCTATGTTGAGTTCGTGATCAAGTTGGTTTCTTGTAGCCACCCTTTCCTCCAAGAATCTGTGTTGGATACCCCTGAGCAAGTTGGTTAAGCTTAACAACAACTTGGAGAGTTGGAAGATGAAAGCTTGTCCGACCACGCTCATCCCTATGGGATATCTGGTATCTGTGTTGAAGAAAGATGATATCTTCATCGATTGATCCACGTGATCAACTATCGACGCTATTGTCTTATCAATCCTTTGATTTGAGTGTGTGCTATCGTCAAATCAAATTAGAACCAACGATGTCCGTAATGTTGTCTTACTCGTGGTTGTATCCTCGAGCATACATCATTACATCTTTTGGGTCTGACCAATGCTATCACCTTGTTCACATAGTTGTGGAATTCCATCTTCATGGAAGTATCGATGATTTGTTGTGGAGCCTATTGATAATATTTTCATCTTGTCCATGATTCATGTCGAACATCTAAGTAGTGTTGGAAACTTATATAAGCATTATCTTCATGTTCCATTCATGAAGCATATGTTCGGATGAGAGAAGTGACTTCCTCTAATTCATGTGCATTTGATGCAAGTTGCCGCCGTGAACTCGAGAAAGTCAATGTTGCTTCCTCTGGAATCATCCCAAGTTAGTCATCCATGTGCGAAGTATACTTTGGTTTGTGAGATTAGCTACCTTCATTCCATATGTGTTTCCTAGCACACCAAGCCACTGATTGACTTGTTCAAGGAGAAGAAGTTCCTTCTTAAGAGCTAATCATGCCTTAAGTAAGGACTTTGCTATCCTCGATGATGGTTCCCAACCGTAACCGGTAGTGTTTTGTTGTAAGACTACTATGTGGTCATGCTTATGCAGGACATTGTGTTCACATGTGTGTAGCAAAACCAGCTCATGTTTTGGAGCTTGCTATCGTAGTTCATCTCCCGAGAATCTCACAACGTCATCTCGTCGATTTGTGTTGCAAACTTTCTTTCCAGACACGTTGTCTGAATTATCCTGTTGCCAACCAGATCTGAATTTTAGGCAGATGTGATGGTTGGAACTTCTTCCAAGAACTATGATATAAGTTCCAGTGAAGTGGACGCACCTAGCTGGAAGCAATATTGTTTTAGTATCTTGGTTAAGCCGTTTGGTCACCTCCCATGAGGATTTCGCATGACTTATTCTAGAAGTTGTTTCTTATGGATTTTGTGCTTCCGAAGTCCGACCTCTTACTTGATGTTCTAGATACCAAACCATATCTATAAATGGGTGACGCTAGCACATCAAGGGGAACATTAGAAGCAGAGTGCTAAATGTCTCTCGGTCAATCATCCAGATTTCGTTCCCTTGGCCTCGCTAGGTGAAATCTGAGAAAGTGTTGTATTTCCTTGCACCTGCATTGTCCACCACTATTCATCATGGTAGTAAGATGTGTTGCTAGGATCCTCGGCACGGATGTTGGTAAGACCTGGATCACTATGGACATGCTCAAGTTCTTGAGAGCACACTCAGTCACTAGGTTATATCCTCGGTATCAATTGGAATGTGCCTCCCGTTTGTCAAGTTGTTCTATAACCATTGTTTCCTTTCCGAACTGAGTATGTCATTTCCCCAAACCCCTTCAAATGATCATCGTGAATTGCTCGACCTTCGAGGAGATCGTTTCCTGTGGAATATCCTTTCGTCGTCATCGAGTTGAGTGAAGATCTCGAAAGCAAGGATATCAAGATCAACATGAAGCAAGGAATCAACGTTCCTATGAAGGCTAATTGGATCGAGAAGATTGTGATATCTTTGTGTCCCCTCTATACTCTTACCTCACGTCTTGAATCTCGGGACGAGATTCTTGTTCAGTGGGGGTGAGTTGTCACAACCCTAGAATTTGCTTGTTAATAGTTGCATCAGAGAGCATCCATGCATCATTTTAAATTCAAGGAAAATGAATTGAGAGAATTTTCAAAGCCTCGGAATCCTTTTAAAAATGATCAACATTAAAATATTTTCAAATGAGCCCAAGAAAATGTTCCTGTTAATCTCTAAAATATTGGCAAGAGCTAAATTCAAACCAATATTTTTGGAATTTCAGAAATGATTAATTTGGGACTTTGAGTCAAGCCAATAATTATTTGAATTGGATTTATATTTACTATGTATAAAATATGAATCCAATAATCCTGAAAACCTGTGAGTGGCTTTGAATATGTTGTATCAAGCCACATAAATATTTTCAGAAGCTAAAATGATTTGGTCTGTGAATCAAATCAAAACAGAATTGGAATATTAGAAAACAGAAACCGAAATATGAAATAGAAGGAAACTAACCTGGCACAGCTTACCTGCACTATAGTTGGCTCAGCCCAGCTAGCCCAAGATGCCAGTCATCTTCGACCCCGCCGACTGAAGCAGCTGCGTGTTGGACGCGCGCGCGTCGATGCCACCTCCTGCTTCGTGCTGGAGGCTCATCCTCCTCCCTGTCCCCGCGCCTAGAGACGCCCTCGATCCCCTCTGTCCTCCCCCCTTCCCTGGCCCTCTCCTCCCCTCCATAGCTCGTCCCCGAGCTCGGCCGGGAGCAGCCATGGCCGCCACCACTCGTCCTCGCAGCCACCAGCCACCCCTCGCCGCCCAAACGTAACCCCGAGCTTCGCCCCCATGCCCAATTCTCCCCGTCGAAGCCCACGTCCTCGGAAGCGCAGCAACATCGCCATCGGGCTCCTCCTCATCCTCGGGTGCCGATGACTCCCGCCGTCGATTTGCTCCGTCTAGTGCGTCCCCGTCCTCGCCGTTGCCTCGCTGGAACCACCATGAGCCACCGCCCCTTCTCTCTCTATCTTCCGCGCGAAACCGCCCTCCAGTGAAGTTCCCCGCCGTAGCTCGCCGCCGGCGTTGTTTCCGGCCACCCCGCGGCCTCCCGTCTGGTCCTTTGGATGCGGACGAGCGAGAGGCCCTCCCTGGTGCCAGCAGCACGATGAACTGCCGTCCCTAACGCGAGTGCAGCGAGCTCTCGCCGTCGGTTTGGTCATCGCCGGCGTAGATCTGGTGATGATGACGTGGCTATTTAATTAGGGTTTAATCACCTAGTTAATTAATCACAGTGACACAGACAGTTGGGACCCGTGATACGTCTCCAACGTATCTATAATTTTTGATTGCTCCATGCTATATTATCTTCTGTTTTGGACATTATTGGTCTTTATTATTCACTTTTATATTATTTTTGGGACTAACCTATTAACCGGAGGCCCAGCCCAGAATTGCTGTTTTTTGCCTATTTCAGAGTTCCGCAGAAAAAGAATATCAAACGGAGTCCAAACAGAATGAAACCTTCGGGAACGTGATTTTCGGAACGAACATGATCCAGAGGACTTGGAACCTACGTCAAGAAACAAAGGAGGAAGCCACGAGGTAGGGGCGCGCCTACCACCCCCAAGCGCGCCGTCCACCCTCGTGGCCCCCCTGTTGCTCCGCCGACGTACTCCTTCCTCCTATATATACCTCGCATTACCCCAAGCGATCGAATCTGAGCCAAAAACCTAATTCCACCGCCGCAACCTTCTGTACCCACGAGATCCGATGTTGGGGCCTGTTCTGGAGCTCCGCCTGAGAGGGCATCGATCACGGAGGGCTTCTACATCAACACCATAGCCTCTCCGATGATGTGTGAGTAGTTTACCTCAGACCTTCGGGTCCATAGTTATTAGCTAGATGGCTTCATCTCTCTTTATGGATCTCAATACAATGTTCACCCCCTCTCTCATGGAGATCTATTCGATGTAATCTTCTTTTTGTGGTGTGTTTGTTGAGACCGATGAATTGTGGGTTTATGATCAAGTTTATCTATGAACAATATTTGAATCTTCTGAATTCTTTTATGTATGATTGGTTATCTTTGCAAGTCTCTTGATTTATCAGTTTGGTTTGGCCTACTAGATTGATCTTTCTTGCAATGGGAGAAGTGCTTAGCTTTGGGTTCAATCTTGCGGTGTCCTTTCCCAGTGACAATAGGGGCAGCAAGGCACGTATTGTATTGTTGCCATCGAGGATAACAAGATGGGGTTTTTATCATATTGCATGAATTTATCCCTCTACATCATGTCATCTTGCTAAAAGCGTTACTCTGTTCTTATGAACTTAATACTCTAGATGCATGCTGGATAGCGGTCGATGTGTGGAGTAATAGTAGTAGATGCAGTGAGTCAGTCTACTTGTCTCGGACGTGATGCCTATATACATGATCATACCTAGATATTCTCATAACTATGCTCAATCTGTCAATTGCTCAACAGTAATTTGTTCACCCACCGTAAAATACTTATGCTCTTGAGAGAAGCCACTAGTGAAACCTATGGCCCCTGGGTCTATCTTCCATCATATTAATCTTCCAACACTTATCTATTTTCATTGCCTTTTATTTTACTTTGCATCTTTATCATAAAATACCAAAATATTATCTTATCATATCTATCAGATCTCACTCTAAATAAGTGACCGTGTAGGGATTGACAACCCCTTATCGCGTTGGTCGAGGATTTATTTGTTTTGTGTAGGTGCGAGGGACTCGCGCGTAGCCTCCTACAGGATTGATACCTTGGTTCTCAAAAACTGAGGGAAATAATTACGCTACTTTGCTGCATCACCCTTTCCTCTTCAAGGGAAAACCAACGCAGTGCTCAAGAGGTAGCAAGAAGGATTTCTGGCGCCGTTGCCGGGGAGGTCTACGCAAAAGTCAATATACCAAGTACCCATCACAAACCCTTATCTCCCGCATTACATTATTTGCCATTTGCCTCTCGTGTTCCTCTCCCCCACTTCACCATTGCCGTTTTATTCGCCCTCTCTTTTCCATTCGCCTCCTTTTTGCTTGCTTCTTGTTCGCTCGTGTGTTGGATTGCTTGTTTGTCACGATGGCTCAAGATAATACCAAATTATGTGACTTTACCAATACCAGCAACAATGATTTCCTTAGCACTCCGATTGCTCCTCTTACCGATATTGAATCTTGTGAAATCAATGCTGCTTTATTAAATCTTGTCATGAAAGATCAATTCGCCGGCCTTCCTAGTGAAGATGCTGCTACTCATATAAATAGCTTCGCTGACTTGTGTGATATGCAAAATAAGAAAGATGTGGACAATGATATTGTTAAATTGAAGCTATTTCCTTTTTCGCTTAGAGATCGTGCTAAAGCTTGGTTTTCGTCATTGCCTAAAAATAGTATTGATTCTTGGAATAAGTGCAAAGATGCTTTTATCTCTAAGTATTTTCCTCCCGCTAAGATCATCTCTCTTAGAAACGATATTATTAATTTTAAGCAACTTGATCATGAACATGTTGCACAAGCTTGGGAGAGGATGAAATTAATGATACGTAATTGCCCAACACATGGTTTGAATTTGTGGATGATTATACAAAAAAATTATGCCGGATTGAATTTTGCTTCTAGAAATCTTTTAGATTCGGCCGCGGGAGGCACTTTTATGGAAATCACTTTAGGAGAAGTTACTAAACTCCTAGATAATATTATGGTTAATTATTCTCAATGGCAAGCTGAAAGATGTACTAATAAAAAGTGCATGTGATAGAAGAAATTAATGTTTTGAGTGGAAAGTTGGATGAACTTATGATTATTTGCTACTAAGAGTGTTTCTTCTAATCCTAATGATATGCCTTTTTCTACTTTGATTGAGAATAATAATGAATCTATGGATGTGAATTTTGTTGGTAGGAATAATTTTGGTAATAACGAGTATAGAGGAAACTTTAATCCTAGGCCTTATCCTAGTAATTCCTCTAATATTTATGGTAATTCCTACAACAATTCTTATGGAAATTTTAATAAGATGCCCTCTGAATTTGAGACTAGTGTTAAGGAATGTATGAATTCGCAAAAGAACTTCAATGCTTTACTTGAAGAGAAATTGCTTAAAGTTGATGATTTGGCTAGGAACGTTTATAGAATTTCTCTTGATGTGGATTCTTTAAAACTTACTATTTCTCCTAAGCATGATATCAATGAGTCTCTCAAAGCCATGAGAATTTCCATTGATGAGTGCAAAGAAAGAACCGCTAGGATGCGTGCTAAGAAAGATTCCTTTATAAGAGCGTGTTCTTAGAGTTCCTATGAAAATAAAGATGAAGATCTAAAAGTTATTGATGTGTCCCCTATTAAATCTTTGTTTTGCAATATGAATCTTGATAATGATGGGACTGAATGTGATCCACCTTTACCTAGAAGGCGTTCCAAAAATTCAGAGTTTTTAGATCTTGATGCGAAAATTGATAAAAGTGGGATTGAAGAGATCAAAACTCTAGACATTAATGAACCTACTATTTTGGATTTCAAGGAATTTAATTATGATAGCTGCTCTTTGATAGATTGTATTTCCTTCTTGCAATCCGTGCTAAGTTCTCCTCATGCTTATAGTCAAAATAAAGCATTTACCAAACATATCGTTGATGCTTTGATGCAATATTATGAAGAAAAACTTGAGTTGGAAGTTTCTATCCCTAGAAAACTTTATGATGAGTGGGAACCTACTATTAAAATTAAAATTAAAGATCATGAATGCTATTCTTTGTGTGATTTGGGTGCTAGTGTTTCCACGATTCCAAAGACGTTATGTGATTTGCTAGGTTTCCGTGATTTTGATGATTGCTCTCTAAACTTGCACCTTGCGGATTCCACTATTAAGAAACCTATGGGAATAATTAATGATGTTTTTATTGTTGCAAATAGGAACTATGTGCCCGTAGATTTTATCGTTCTTGATATAGATTGCAATCCTTCATGTCCTATTATTCTTGGTAGACCTTTCCTTAGAACGATTGGTGCAATTATTGATATGAAGGAAGGGAATATTAGATTCCAATTTCCATTAAAGAAAAGGCATGGAACACTTCCCTAGAAAGAAAATAAAATTACATTATGAATCTATTATGAGAGCCACATATGGATTGCCTATCAAAGATGGCAATACCTAGATCTATCCTTGTTTTTATGCCTAGCTAGGGGCGTTAAACGATATCGCTTGTTGGGAGGCAACCCAATTTTATTTTTTAGTTTTTTGCCTTTTGTTTCTGTTTAGTAATAAATATTTGTTCTAGCCTCTGGTTAGATGTGTTTTTATGTTTTAATTAGTGTTTGTGCCAAGTTAAACCTATAGGATCTTCTTGGATGATAGTTATTTGATCTTGCAGAAATTTCCAGAAACTTTCTATTCACGAAAATAATTGTTAAAAATCACCAGAACGTGATAAAATATTGATTCCAATTGCTTCTGATCAATAAACAAATTGTCTAGGTCTTCCTATTTTGGTAGATGTTTTGGAGTTCCAGAAGTTTGCGTTAGTTACAGATTACTACAGACTGTTCTGTTTTTGACAGATTCTGTTTTTCGTGTGTTGTTTGCTTATTTTGATGAATCTATGGCTAGTAAAATAGTTTATAAACCATAGAGAAGTTGGAATACAGTAGGTTTAACACCAACATAAATAAATAATGATTTCATTACAGTACCTTGAAGTGGTCTTTTGTTTTCTTTCGCTAACGGAGCTCACGAGATTTTCTGTTAAGTTTTGTGTTGTGAAGTTTTCAAGTTTTGGGTGAAAGATTTGATGGATTATGGAACAAGGAGTGGCAAGAGCCTAATCTTCGGGATGCCCATGGCATCCCCAAGATAATCTAAGGACACCAAAAGCCAAAGCTTGGGGATGCCCCGGAAGGCATCCCCTCTGTCGTCTACTTCCATCGGTAACTTTACTTGGAGCTATATTTTTATTCACCACATGATATGTGTTTTGCTTGGAGCGTCTTGTATCATTTGAGTCTTTGCTTTTTAGTTTAACACAATCATCCTTGCTGTACAAACCTTTTGAAAGAGACACACACGATTCGGAAATTATTAGAATACTCTATGTGCTTCACTTATATATTGAGTTATATAGTTTTTGCTCTAGTACTTCACTTATATCTTTTAGAGCACGGTGGTGGATTTGTTTTATAGAAACTATTGATCTCTCATGCTTCACTTAGATTATTTTTAGAGTCTTAAATAGCATGGTAATTTTCTGAAATAATCCTAATATGCTAGTTATTCAAGATTAGTAAAAACTTTCTTATGAGTGTTTTGAATACTAAGAGAAGTTTGATGCTTGATGATTGTTTTGAGATATGGAGGTAGTGATATTAAAGTTGTGCTGTTGAGTAGTTGTGAATTTGAGAAATATTTGAGTTGAAGTTTGCAAGTCCTGTAGCATGCACGTATGGTAAACGTTATGTAACAAATTTGAAACATGAGGTGTTCTTTGATTGTCCTCCTTATGAGTGGTGGTCGGGGACGACGATGGTATTTTCCTACCAATCTATCCCCTAGGAGCATGCGCCAGTAGTGCTTGGTTTTTGATGACTTGTAGATTTTTGCAATAAGTATGCGAGTTCTATATGACTAATGTTGAGTCCATGGATTATACGCACTCTCACCTTTCCATCATTGCTAGCCTCTTGATGCCGTGCATTGCCCTTTCTCACATTGAGAGTTGGTGCAAACTTCGCCGGTGCATCCAAACCCCATGATATGATACGCTCTTTCACACATAAACCTCCTTATATCTTCTTCAAAACAGCCACCATACCTACCTATTATGGAATTTCCATAGCCATTCCGAGATATATTGCCATGCAACTTTCCACCATTTCGTTTATCATGACATGTTCATCATTGTCATATTTCTTAGCATGATCATGTAGTTGACATAGTATTTGTGGAAAAGCCACCGTTCATAATTCTTTCATACATGTCACTCTTGGTTCATTGCATATCCCGGTACACCGTCTGAGGCATTCATATCGAGTCATACTTTGTTCTAGGATCGAGTTGTAATCATTGAGTTGTAAATAAAAAGAAGTGTGATGATCATCATTTTCTAGAGCATTGTCCCAAGTGAGGAATTAAAAAAAAGAGAAAGGTCATAAAAAAGGAGAAGGCACCCAAAAAAATGAGAGATAAAGAGAGAAGGGACAATGTTACTATCCTTTTACCACACTTGTGCTCCAAAGTAGCACCATAATCTTCATGATAGAAAGTCTCTTGTTTTGTCACTTTCATATACTAGTGGGAATTTTTCATTATAGAACTTGGCTTGTATATTCCAACAATGGGACTCCTCAAGTGCCCTAGGTCTTCGTGAGCAAGCAAGTTGGATGCACACCCACTTAGTTTCTTTTGTTGAGCTTTCATACATTTATAGCTCCAGTGCATCTGTTGCATGGCAATCCCTACTCCTTGGATTAACATCAATCGATGGGCATCTCCATAGCTCATTGATTAGCCTCGTTGATGTGAGACTTTCTCCTTTTTTGTCTTCTCCACATAACCCCCATCATTATATTCTATTCCACCCATAGTGCTATAACCATGGCTCGCTCTCATGTATTGCGTGAAGGTTTATAAGTTTGATATTACTAAAGTATGAAACAATTGCTTGGCTTGTTATCAGGGTTGTGCATGATGAGAGCATTCTTGTGTGACAAAAATGGAGCATGACTAAACTATATGATTTTGTAGGGATGAACTTTCTTTGGCCATGTTATTTTGAGAGGACATAATTGCTTAGTTAGTATGCTTGAAGTATTATTATTTCTATGTCAATATTGAACTTTTATCTTGAATCTTTCGGATCTGAATATTCATACCACAATTAAGAAGAATTACATTGAAATTATGCCTAGTAGCATTCCATATCAAAAATTCTGTTTTTATCATTTACCTACTCGAGGACGAGCAGGAATTAAGCTTGGGGATGCTTGATACGTCTCCAACGTATCTATAATTTTTTATTGCTCCATGCTATATTATCTTCTGTTTTGGACATTATTGGGATTTATTATGCACTTTTATATTATTTTTGGGACTAACCTATTAACCAGAGGCCCAGCCCAGAATTGCTATTTTTTGCCTATTTCAGAGTTTCGCAGAAAAAGAATATCAAACGAAGTCCAAACGGAATGAAACCTTCGGGAACGTGATTTTCGGAATGAACATGATCCAGAGGACTTGGACCCTACATCAAGAAACAAAGGAGGAAGCCATGAGGTAGGGGGCGCGCCTACCCCCCCCCCCCCCCCAAGCGCGCCCTCCACCCTCGTGGGCCCCCTGTTGCTCCACTGACGTACTCCTTCCTCCTATATATACCTGCGTACCCCCAAACGATCAGATACGGAGCCAAAAACCTAATTCCACCACCGTAACCTTCTCTACCCACGAGATCCCATCTTGGGGCCTGTTTCGGAGCTCCGCCGGAGGGGGCATCGATCACGGAAGGCTTCTACATCAACACCATAGCCTCTTCGATGATGTGTGAGTAGTTTACCTCAGACCTTCGGGTCCATAGTTATTAGCTAGATGGCTTCTTCTCTCTTTTTGTATCTCAATACAATGTTCTCCCCCTCTCTCTCGTGCAGATCTATTCGATGTAATCTTCTTTTTGCGGTGTGTTTGTTGAGACCGATGAATTGTGGGTTTATGATCAAGTTTATCTATGAACAATATTTGAATCTTCTGAATTCTTTTATGTATGATTGGTTATCTTTGCAAGTCTCTTGAATTATCAGTTTGGTTTGGCCTACTAGATTGATCTTTCTTGCAATGGGAGAAGTGCTTAGCTTTGGGTTCAATATTGCGGTGTCCTTTCCCAAAGGATGAGGGGCAGCAAGGCACGTATTGTATTGTTGCCATCGAGGATAACAAGATGTTTTTTTTATCATATTGCATGAATTTATCCCTCTACATCATGTCATCTTGCTAAAAGCGTTACTCCGTTCTTATGAACTTAATACTCTAGATGCATGCTGGATAGCAGTCAATGTGTGGAGTAATAGTAGTAGATGCAAAGGTGAGTCGGTCTACTTGTCTCGGAAGTGATGCCTGTATACATGATCATACCTAGATATTCTCATAACTATGCTCAATTCTGTCAATTGCTCAATAGTAATTTGTTCACCCACCGTAAAATACGTATGCTCTTGAGAGAAGCCACTAGTGAAACCTATGGCCCCTGGGTCTATCTTCCATCATATTAATCTTCCCACACTTATCTATTTTCATTGCCTTTTATTTTACTCCCTCCATTCGTTTATATAAGGTGTATTTGTTTTTTCATAAAATTCCACAATGTAAGGTGTATTTCTTCTAAATTCTCATAATTCCCTTTGTATCCCTCCAGAAAGAGGAAAGTATCTCTCTCCTGATTTCCTGCATCTCTCCTTGTATCAAAAGAAGGAAACTATCTCTCTCTTGATTGCATGTATCTCTTACTTTCCTGGACTCACTGATTTACTTTCCACTAACTAACAAATTTGTCAAGGGTAATTTTGTCCTAACACCTCTATAATTATGCGCCTTGGTCACCGTGCCGAAAATAATACACCTTACATAAAGGAACGGAGGGAGTACTTTGCATCTTTATCATAAAAATACCAAAAATATTATCTTATCATATCTATCAGATCTCACTCTCGTAAGTAACCGTGTAGGGATTGACAACCCCTTATCGCGTTGGTTGCGAGGATTTATTTGTTTTGTGTAGGTGCGAGGGACTCGCGCATAGCCTCCTACTGGATTGATACCTTGATTCTCAAAAACTGAGGGAAATACTTATGCTACTTTGCTGCATCACCCTTTCCTCTTCAAGGGAAAACCAACGCAGTGCTCAAGAGGTAGCACCCCGCGCCCTTAATTAACCATAGTTATTTTCTGTTTAGTTTTAACTAATCACAGTGGCCCAACGCGTCAGCGTTGACCTTGCTGACGTGGCCCTTGACCGACCCCATGTGTCAGCGACCCTAACTAACCCTGGGTCACTGACCAATGGGACCCATGGGTCAGGTTTGACCTGGGCCGGCCCTGTTGACTTGCTGATGCAAGGCTGATGTCATGCTGACGCAATAAAGTATTTTCTGGTTTAAGTGTAATTTAAAATAGCCAGGGAATTCCAGAAAATGACTTAAACTTCTAAAAATCATAGTAAATAATCTGTAACTCAGATTGAAAATATTTATATATGAAAAATGATCAGAAAAATCCAAAGAATCTGAATATGTCTTTTTCATGCATTTTTGAACAAGTTAACCTCACTAAATAGGACAATTCATGATTATGGAATAAATGGTAATCAGTTTTGGTGTTGGAATTTGCTATAGGTTTGAATTCCACTTCAATGAATATGACTAACTGTTGCACTAGGTCATTTCAGTACTTTAATATGACATATCATTCATATGAATGTGCATTGCATTGACTATGGTTCCTTTTGTGTTTGCCGGTGGTTGTTCCCTCTTAGTAGACGATGTTTCCGACGACGTGATCGATGACACCGATGAAGAGCTATACTATCTTCAGAAGTGCCAGGCAAGCAAACCCCCTTGTTCATTCCGATACAAACCCACTCTCTTGCTCCTGCTCTCTTTTACTGCATTAGGACAACACCGTTTCAACTGTTACATGATGCGGTAGCTGGACCCCTTTCCTCTGCATGACCTTTCATTGCCACAGTAAATAGATAAAACCCACTAGCATGAGTAGGAGTTGTTCGAGCCCTGATGTGCCTACTCATTCATGCTTGTTTGTCATGCCTGCTACTGCCTAGAGTTGAGTCATGTCTGATTCATCGGGGATGAATTAGAGGTGTGTGAACATGTCCTACTGTTGTGAGCTAAGTGTGTGAACACGATTTGGTAAAGGTATTGGTGAGAGGCCATGTAGGAGTACATGGTGGGTTGTCTCATTGAAGCCGTTCTCAGGAACTGAGTTCTGTGTTTGTGATCCATGAACAGTTACTACCACACATTGGGTTCCGGTAACTCGACCCCTCTCGACTTATTAATCAACATGATCTCTGTCCAGGAGTTGCAACTAGTTTCGGTGTTTGTAGGTAGTTTTAGTAGTCTACCAAGTGGCACCCGATACAGGTGGGCTTGGGACAGACTAGGAACCGTGGCCGGGTATGCCAAGCGTCGCCCGTTTGGTGGGCTTGGAACCCTGTACACATCGTTTGGGGCCGTGAGCGACACCCCGGCCGGATCTCCATGCGGATGGAACCCGAATAGGCGATAAACCTGGATGAGAGACTTGTGTGGTTAGTCAGGTCCTGGCCGACTCCCTCGCCAGGCTTCCGCTTGAAGGTTGCTGAGATACACGACGTGTACATGGTGGTAAGTGGCGAGAGCGTGTGTGAAGAAGTACACCCCTGTAGGCTTAACATCATATGTTCGAATAGCCATGTCCGAGGTAAAGGACTTATGGGTTGTCTGTACAGTTCATAGACAAGTTAAAGTGGATATTCTAAAATGCGCAAGATAAGCGTGAGTGCTATGGATGGCGTTCTCATAGGGAGACGGGAGCAGATCCATAGTGGTGTATTGATATGGTGAATATGTGGAATCGTGTGCGCCACCTCAAAGGAGTTACTTGCAGTCGCCGTACAGGATAGCCACCGAGTCAAAGCTGGCTTGCTGCAGTCAAACTCCACCACACCTTTGTTGATACTGATGCATATGTAGCTAGTTCTGATGTAAGTCTTGTTGGGTACATTTATACTCACGTTTTCTTAATTTAGGTTTTTGCAGAGAGACTTCAGTCTCGCTAGTAGTTCCGCGTGGACTTCGACGTTTAGCTTGTTACCTCAGCTACGATCTTGTACCCTTGGGAGGGTCTTGTGGATAGTCAGGCTTCTCAGCCTTTTTCATTTGTAGTTGTCTGTACTCAGACATGTTCATGCTTCCGCTTGATGCTTGTATGCTCTGTATGTTGGGCCATGAGACCCATGTTTGTAATACTTGGCTCTTGAGAGCCTTATGATTAAATACTTTGAGTCATAGAGTTTTTTTGTGATGCCATGTTGTATTTACACATATCGAGCATATTGTGTGTATGATTTGAAATGCTTGGTATGTGTGGGATCCGACAACCTAGTTGTCTATCCTTGGCAGCCTCTCTTATGGGGAAATGTAGTCTAGTGCTTCCACTAAGCCATGGTAGCCTGCTACAGCCCGGTTTACCGAAGTCCTGTTAGCCCAGTTGCTACTGCTCCGGAATACTTAGACTACCGGCATGTGTCCTACTTCGATCATGTGTCTGTCCCTTCGGGGGAATGTCACGCGGTGTATACCGGAGTCCTGTTAGCCTGCTACAGCCCGGTTTACCGGAGTCCTGCTAGCCAAGTTGCTACAGCCCGGAATCACTCGCTGATGGCCGACACGTTCGATGCTGGGTCATGTATGTCTATCCTTGTAAGTTAGTGCCACTTTGGGTTCACGACTAGTCATGTCAGCCCGGGTTCTCTGTCATATGGATGCTAGCGACACTATCATATACGTGAGCCAAAAGGTGCAAACGGTCTCGGGCCAGGTAAGATGGCACCCGTGGGAATACCGTGCGTGAGGCCGCAAAGTGATATGATGTGTTACATGCTAGATCGGTGTGACTTAGAATCGGGGTCCTGACACAAACATTGTGAATCTCGGTTTTTAAATCTTTGTAAATCCAAAACTCACCAGGAAATAATGAAACTTGGCATGGTGTCACTACATGGTATATATAATTGTCCAATTTGGGCGAAGCTATATTACAAGACTCTTGCAAACCGGAGCCTGTCACAACCCTCGTGGTTCCGGTAGGGAAACATGCCCCTCTTGTGGGCGAAACGATAATCGCTGCATGTTCTCGCCTTGAACTTTGTTTTCTACAGGCAACATAGAATAACATGAGTGTCGGGCTGAAATTTGAAGTTGTTCAGGGTTCGTTTGGCCATTGTATATATATTACTAATTACTAAGTTTTCTACGCATTTAATGTAGTCCATAATTCAAATTTGAAATACAAGCACATGCTCCAGTGAAGCAAAATGGGAGGGAAATCGTACATGTGTCATTGGGTGCATGTTTAGGTCTCATTTAAGGAATGGGAATGAATTTCAAACTTGTCGCCGTCTTGAAACATTGAGAATCTCGGTTTTTAAATCCCAGTAAATCAAAAACTTGGCATGGTTTCATGACATGGCACATATATGCCGTGGTAAAAGAAATCGTCCAGTTTGAGAAGAGGCGCACACATTAGTAGCCAACGAAATCCTTTTTGAAACAAAAAGCTGACACGTTAATATCGCAAACGGTTGTATTATATTAACTGCGTCGAAATTTAACCATACTCGGTGGCATGCGTGCAGCTGTTTGATTAGACGGGACGAGCGCGAGAAGTCCGCCGTGTAGGCTCGATGGGACGCGTGCGAGCAGTCCGCCGCGCAGGCTGGACGGGACACGTGCATCTTGTCCACCTTGCAGGCTCGACGGGACACGTGCGAGCAGCAAGGCCGCCCATGCTCACCGGGAAGCGAGCTCTTTGACCTCCATGCACCAGTCGCCGCCCGCCTCGCTCACAACTTCTCAATTAATGGGTTAATTAAAGCACCTGGACGGAGGGTGTTTGCTTGTGATCCCATGGCAGCATTTGCTCTGTTCGTGTTTTCAACTCGTATTCCGCCCTAATTTAAATTTCCACACAGGGCAACGCATAATACGACCACAAATAAAATGGCAACGGATAATACGACGACAAATTTACATATTCCGGATAATTTGAAATGCCACATGCGGCAAAGTCCGGAAGACACGGGGGCACGAGAAGAAGAAAATTGCAGACAACGATCTGTGTCGCTACTGTCTCTACTCGTCGATGGATTGTCGTGCGACGAAATCCTCCAGCTCCTTCTTCAATTCCTCACGACTTTGCTTGAAAGCAGCCACGGATTCCTTCACCTCCTGCTCATGCTTGATCCGGAGCTTCCTCAAGCCACCCATCAGTTCCTCGACGACCGCTTTCAGCGTCATCTCCGAGGCACTGCTTTGCTCATGCAGCATCTTCCAGCCGGCGGCCTCCTCCTCCTTCTCCGCGACCAACTTGAGGAGCTTCGCATGTCACCCATGAGTTGCTCGACGAGGCCAGTCGCCCTGTCAACTGAGGCATCGCTGATCTTTAGCAGCTTCATCAAGCCGTCGACCAGCTCCTATTGTGTAGTGACGCTAGCGAGAATGTCGTCATCACCGGCGAAGGACTTCAGGAACGCCGGCTCGTCGCGATGGCCGACGTCGCGAATGCGCTTATGAGAGCCCTCGCGTTCCCGTGAGAGCTTGTTCTAGGGCTCCGCTGCGCGTCGGGACATCTCTGTTGCGGCTGCGGCTTCGCCGCGGGACCTCTCTAGTGCTTCCGCGGCCTTGGTCTTTGTTGCCTGGTTATATGTCCACCCTAAACTCCTCCTACCGGTCATGGCGGAATGACTTGACGGGAAAGACCAGTTTTGTGGGTGATGAGGAGAGGATCAGTTAAGTAATTTTCGAGTGGGTAGTTTTTATAGCCCGGTGCTAAGTGTGAACACATATTAGTTTGATAGGTGTGAACATATTTGCAATTACTTATTGCGTTGTAATCTGTAATGTGACGAGAAACAAGGTCAAAATTTATTGATGGCAGAAGGTTGACCACGTGGTACCTCACTGTTGAGTCGGTTGTTTGCCACGTATCACACACATCTTGTTAAGTTGAACTGTTTCTATCGTGTTCGCTAATCAAAAACAGTTCATCCCAGTGAATCGTATGCCCTATATCACACACACCTTGATCTGGCTAACCGTTTCTATTGCACTCCCTAATAGCAAACCGTTCATCGGAGCGAACTGTATGCCGTATATAGCACACACATTGATCTGGCTGCCCGTTTCTATTGTTCTGCCTCATCGCGAACAGTTCGAATGGGTCAACCATGTGCCCTGGATCACACACGCAACTAAAATCTGAACCGTGTTTGACATATCATTCATCGCAAACGTTTTGCACCTTTTTTGGCCATTTTTTTACATCCCAGTTTGTGATTAATGCATCACGCACAGTTTTGTCAAAGGGTCTTTGATCGTAGTTTCGCGTTAGCAGCAAACTGCAGTAGTGAATAAATAACCCTGATATACCAAATCATCCCTAAATCTTCCTGGTCCTATCAACAAAGAGTATCATTCAACGTCATAGGCTCACATTGTAGCCCCATTTGAGTCTCCTAATCATCAAAGGTAGTCTCCAAGCCTAACATTAATGGAAAAATTTAAATCCTAGAGGATGGGATCTGTAGTGTATAGGACCACCTTTAGCAAACCTCTAGGATCTAGAGGTTGTCTTACAGGCAGAAAAATACCACAATGTGCTTGCTCGACTCCAGAGTAGTGCGGGTTAGGCTTAACTTTGGCCTTTAGAGTTTGGCTTATAAGGAAGAACACTACATAAGCCAAAAGCCAAATTTAAGCCAAATCAAACATCCGGCTATTGGATGGTTGAACCTGCAGTTTTTGTTTCGGGATTTTTCCTGCCGCAGTTGGCTCCAAAAGCACACATGACCATTTTACCACCATCAAAATTGTCATCTACCGCTTCTTTCTACATTCCACGGGACATCTAGTATGAGATCAGCACATCAGGCGAGATCATGCAATCTAGCTACCTAGGTTATTGGGTTAAGATCCCATAGTATAGATCCGGAAGGTGAAGTTGCGTTGGACATTTTGCATGAACATACTCACCACATGGAAATATTTTAGGCTAAAGTCCGCTCAAATCCCACCCCAAACCCTCTCTCTCTCTCTCTCTCTCTCCATCCAGGACTAGTGTGCCGCCGAGTGCACCACTACAAGACCACGCTCCTCCTCACCCTGACTTGTCCAACTGAAATTGCTGAATCAATGCATGCCACCTCTGTCTCCAGCTACCCGCATGCCCATCATCACCAGAGTTCCCGCCTCCATCTGCTTCGGGTGTAGGAGCGCTCGAACCAACCTATTGCTTGATGCCGACAACAAGGAGCGTGCAAATCCAAGGTTTACCATGACCACATTTTAGTCGGGATCCACAGATGGAGCTAATGAGGGCAGGTGCATCCACACTCATCGTCGCCACACACATAGACAGTAGTGTCACTAGCACGCACCGGTCGTCACAGGTGATCTATTCACTTGATTGTCCATCACCTTTTTGTTGCTTCTGCATCTTTGTCATTGATAACCGTGTGTTAACCACTGGCATGTCTTAGGCATGTTTTTGTTAACTTCTTTCCTTCTTTGTTTGGTTAATTTGTGTGATACTTAGTTTTGGAGCATTTCTTCGAGTTGAGTTTTTGATTAAATAAAAGTTGTGCAGTAATCTTCTTTCCTTCTTTGTTTGGTTAATTTGTGTGATACTTAGTTTTGGAGCATTTCTTCGAGTTGAGTTTTTGATTAAATAAAAGTTGTGCAGTAATCATGATCACAATCAATCCGTTAATTGTGCATTTGAACTGTTGGTTGTGAACAACTCTTCGTCATTTGTGCGAAGTTCCTTTGTTCTCTTATTGATACTATATGACCTTACTTCACTCCATTTGTTCTTGAATCTCGGACATTGTTAATTCAACTACCGATTAGAAAGTTGATGGAAGTTTGTTATTATTTCAATACACTTATGGAATTTTAAATGTTTGTTTTTTGCAAAAGTTTACGATGTTTCTTGGTATCATGAACATGTCCAGTTGAATTGGTTTGTGATCTCATGAAGTTTGTTTTGTGGTCTTGCTTACCGAATATACTCAAGCAATGCAAAGATGGGAACTACAAATACTTTCACTTTTTGTGGAAGTACTTTCGTATGATATTTTAGTTTTTTTGCGCAGATATGGTATTTAGTTGGCTATACAATTTCTTTTTTAGTGGCAATAGTTTTGCACATAGAGTATATTTGTATTGTTAAGTAATTAGATTGATATGGAGGTATAATAGTTTTACTATTTTTACCATTTATATTGTATGGATACATTATTTTTTTCGACAAACAACATTTGCTTTCTTCATACTAACAAGCAAGTGAAAGAGTACTAAACTATCAAAATTTAGGTTCTCCAGTGCAAGATGTACCATCAAACCTCGACATGTTTAATTTGTACCATGAGATCTTCATCCAATGGCTCACGTGGCTGGTTTGTACGATCTCACCTCATGTGCGGATCACATGCTAATCAGAACATGAGAATTTTGTCAACTTTTGTGGGAATTAAAAAACACACAAGGATCCTAATAAACATGGTCAAATTGAAGTCAAAGCACATCACAATACAGTTAGAATGTTATTATGCCACTAAGCATTTTAGACTTGTTCTTCGTGCATATAAATTTGAAGAAGAGGTCGAAATAGATGTTAAGAGTTCATGTGTTGTTTCCTTTGAAACTGAGATGAAAGAAAAAATTCCTCCATTTTTCCTCTACCCAATTCCTTTAAACCAAAAGGAATGAATAGTACAACCATAGGGAAATGTCATATTCCTACCTATTTCCCTCACTTTTCCTTTGAACCAAAGGAGTCCTTGGTCGCTTTTATTTGTTGTGCTTCCTAATTCTGTATGGCCACCCGCCGTCGGTGTCGTACATGATGTGCTAAAGAAGCAAAACATGGTGAGGTTGGGGTCCTCGACGAGGCTATAGCCGCAATGAGTCGGGTATCACTGCCTCGTTGTTATTCGATCTACCCAAGGGGGCTCATTGTGCCCGGAAATCCCTAGCTCTCTCTTTGTTGGTTGTGTGAAATCTACATTGTTACCAAAACATCAAGCGACACACCGAGTACCACACCATCTCCTCGAACAACCTCCTCATGGTAATGCCCTTGTGTGCAAGGCTGTCTCGCTCACCAACAACGCCATCAACAACATCGAGCATGTCATAGTCAATTTGGATCGTCCTAACACATTGTTGGTCGGCGCCCAGGAGATTAAGCTCGAAGATCCTAGCAAGGGAGTGTACATGTCATTGGTGGCAAGCAGGAACTCGCGGGAAAGCATGGCGCCCTCTCTAGTGAGTCCTTCACTTGGCACAACATCCACATCTCACTCCGGGGTGTGATGTCAACTCCCCCCCCCCCCTACATGAATAGACGGTCGAAGGCTAATGACTGATGCAAGCAGTGTTGTAGGAAAGGTTCAACTAATGAACATGACATATGTAACTAAAAACTAACAAAGTAGTCAAGAATCTTACTTAAAGAAGGGTTTTACTAATGTTTTCTATCGCACTGCTCACAAAGCTTTTGCTTGCATTCCCTAGCTCTCTCCAACCTCAACCTCTGGACACATGGCCAACACTGGTTGTCAACACTTGTTGGTTGGCTCCACCAACAAGCTTGTGTACTACATCCTGTGCAACATTGAGCTTAGTTGCCATCTTATAATCTGAGGAGTCCATCCCAACAAGTGCCCCAACAACAAATATATCGCAATTGTCCTTCCACCATTTTGCCAAGTTTTTAATTGTACAACTTTCCCATGTTTCTGGCATAGTTCATGCATTGTAATCACAAGTTGCTCATTTATTGTAAGATTAGGCCAAGATGTACGTGTGGATTCAGCAGTTTAGGTTGATTTGCATGCTAAATGTAATTAAGATTGAACTTTTCCATGTTGTAACTAATAGGATACTTCTATTTCTCATTCCGTTGTTTGCCCAATGCAAACGTCCTTCATGCCAGGGCGACACATTGTGGAGGGAGTGGTTGTCCTACATGGAATCATTCATGGGCTCCACTCTAAGAAACCCGACTAAGTTGTTTTAAAGTGAATTTTTAGAAGGTTTATGATAAATTGAAGTGGCCTTTCCAACAAAAAGCTTTGCGCATGAAGGCTTTTTCTTCTCACTGGTGGCAACAAGTGAGAGGTTTTGTCCAGAGAGACGGTTTGGGGTGAAGGTTAACAATGACATTGGTCATTATTTCCAAACCCACAAGGAGTTGCGGCAGGGAGATCGCATGTCACCAATCCTTTTTAACATAGTTGTCGACATGTGTGGCAATTATCATTGCAAGGGCTAAGAAGGATGGTTAAGTTGGTGGTATGAGTAATATGGTGTGTCGATTCTTCAATAGATGGCACTATAATCTTTTTGGAGTATGATTTAGCAAAAGCAGTCAATATGATGTTGATTTTGTGTCTCTTGGAGCAGTTTTCTAGTCTCACAAATAGTTTCCATAAAAGTGAGGTTCTTTGCTTTTGCAATGCCAAAGAAGCAACAAATGAGTATGCGCAACTGTTTGGTTATGCCATTGGATTTCTTCTGAACATGTATCTTGGAATGCCTATTCATCCTAGAAAACTCACAAATAAAGAAAGGAAGTTTATCAAAACTAGAGATTACCCCGCGCGTTGTTGCGCGGATCGATTGCAATATATCTCGAGTGATTTAATTGTATGAAACATGAATAGTTGAATTAGTAATATATTAACCAAAACTAAAAAATACATATTATATAGTATTGTGTTTGATTATTGTGTAGTCAAACATATTTTGAATATAAGTGGCATAATATAATGAAAAAATACCATGCATGTTGAGTGGACCATTGATGAGCTGGCATGTGTGGTGAGATGAGATGTGTGCATGAAACCAGCTAGTAATAGAAAAAATTCTCATGCATGTTGTGATGGGTCTTTTGATGATGTGACATGTGTGCATGTTAAGATAACAGAGATTGTGAGTAAATATATATGATATCAGTTTGAAAAGAATCTTAGCAATTGGAAAGCCAAGCTCATGTTTTGTGCTGCTCGTTCGACCCTTATCAACACACAGTTATTACTAGTCCATCCAGGTTTATGCAATCGCTTTCTTTTCTGAGAAAACTTTCGATCTATTCATCTTCAATCATTATAGTACAATGAACATAAGAAATAATAAAAGTTACAGCCAGATCTGTACCCCAACTAGCGACCATTACAAGCATTAAAACGAGTGCGCAGCCGTCATCGCCTCTCGTTCGTTGGAGCAAAACATGTTGTAGTAGATAATCGAAAAGTGGTTGTGCTAATGCCACATATGACCAGCGCACCAAAACAACAACCACGGCCGATTAAGAGACGCGTAGATCGGAAGAATTTTATAGAAAATAAGAGAAAATTCAAAAAATAAATAATGATTCTCGCCCTTTAGGGCCTGTTCTGAAACTATCTAGCTTCTCCAAAACTTCCCATATCCACCTTCTTTATCACGCTTCTTTTTTTTTTTGAGGGTACTTTACCACGCTTCTTGCTTCACGTGGCGAACGTGAAACGTTCTGGAGCGTCCCCAGCTTCTTCCAGCTCCTGGTTTGACCTGGCAGCCCAGCTGGGGAGCTCAAGGCCTGCCGGTTGCCATCTTGGGCTGGAAGGAGCCCATCTCTGGGCCATACTGCTTGGGTGAATGGCTGGGCACAATTTTTTTCACAGGATATAATTTCTGCGATTTGTGGCTGTACAGAGTACTTTTGTGTAGTAAAGCTGGGTTGAAAATATAGGCCAAATGTATTTTTGAAAGGATCACAAATATTCCTAGTTAAGACAAGTTATATAGTACTAAAAACAAATAACTATTTTCTAAAGGAACAATATAACAGTTCTGTCCATCCATTCTCCTGCCCCGCTACAGCCGGTGGACCTCTACATGCTGGACTACAAGAGCAGTAACAGCCTCGACATGAAGGAGCTCACTGACGGCCACAACACCGAAACGGCCACAACGCTGCAGTGACAACCTCGACATGAAGGAGCTCACTGACGCTACAAGAGCAGTGGGAGACCAAATTTTGAGTGGGTAAATTTTGGCATCAAACTCCACCAAAACTAAATAGAAACTTCCAACGAGTCATAATATTGCACGTGGCCAAAAAGAGCTGGAGGAAAAAAACTAACCGAGGGAGAGCGAGAGCTACAGACTCAATTGGCAAATGAAGAAACTGTGACAGAACTTCAGAAGTACTCATCTGAGGTATGGGTCGAAGCGGAACTATCGGCATCAGTTCATCTCACAAACACGTGGAATCTCCATGACCCACGGCACTGTGCACGTTATCACCATTGTTCCACTGGTCATTCTTGCTTCTTTCAAGAGAATTCTTATCTAGAAATATCTAATAAAATAAATATAAAAGATGATAATTATGACTGCGGTCCAAGCATGCCCGTTTCACAGATAGTTGTCCACTCATCGCCGCAACAAAACAATGGGTCCTGCCAACTTAGACTTCTTCCAATGCAAAGGTTAGATGAGGTGCTAAGTGTATTAAATGTCTTAGTAACGGATAGCTTGCTTCATTTAATTAGTTGTATACTCGAAATTATACTTCCACCTAGGTACACGCAGCTAGCACCGTTTCTTTCTAGGTTCACCAAAGTACTCTCTCTCTCTCTTCTTAATTAACCTGCACATCAAATTTTATGCCTACTTGGCAGCCTTAGCATCTGTACGTGGTGGAGCATTGGGAGGGGCCTAAATATGTCACTGCTGGTGGAATAGACAAGGAGAAGAAAATAAGATGCATTTGATTGGTTGGGAAAACATGAGGCTTCCTAAAAAGGAGGGTGGTTTGGGATTTCGAGATCTTCATTCCTTTAACATGAGGCCCCGACAAGTGTTGGGGGGCCCATGGGCCAAGGGGAGGGGGCAAACCAGCCCACTAAGGGGCTAAACGCCCCCCTCACCCCATCTCGCTAACCGGGAGGGTTGGGGGCGCCTCCCTAGGCTTTGCCACCTCCCGACTTGGGGGCAGTCACCCTGGGGGAGATCCCATCTGCCCTGGCCGCCGCCCGCCCTAGGGGAAACCCTAGGGCGCCACCCCCTCCTCCCTTTCCCTATATATAGAGAGGTAGAGAGAGGGCAGCCACACCCCAGAGAACACATCTCCACGCCACGACGCTGCTTCTCCTCTCCCTCGCATCCATCTTCCTCTCTGTAGTGCTTAGCGAAGCTCTGCTGAGATTCTGCCACCACCGCCGCCACCACGCCGTCGTGCTGCCGGAGGACTCGAGCTACAACTTCACCATCGCTCGCTGGATCGAGGAGGTGAAGGCATCATCAAGCCGTACGTGTGTTGAACACAGAGATGTCGTCCGTTCGGCACTTGGATCGGGAGTTCGCGGGACAGATCGTGATTGGATCGCGAAGACGTTCGACTACATCAACCGCGTTTCTTAACGCTTCCGCTTAGCGATCTACTATGTAGATCCAATCTCTCCTCTCGTAGATGGTCATCTCCTGGATTGATCTTGGTGAGCGTAGGAATTTTTTTGTTTCCCATGCAACGTTCCCCAACAGGCGGCGGGGCGCACAGTGACGGCGGGGATGACGCGCCAGATCTGCGAGGTGGCCGCTGCTCGTGGCGAGGGCCGAGGATGGTACTGCTGGTGGTGCGCGCCTGGCCACGGTAGCCAGCTTGGCTGGTAGGCGGCACGGGCTTAGATGGCGTTGGCTGGTTGCCACGGCTCAGTCTCGGGCGTGGTGACTGGTGATGGCGGGCTCGATCCTGATAGGCGTTGGGGATAGGTTGGGGCTGAGAAATGGTGCACGTCTCGAGGTGCTACAACGTCATGGCTGCTGCAGGTCTTCATGTGGCGAGGGGTGGCGGTGGCGACATCCTTCTCCTGGATGTGTGTCGGCGGCAGGTGCAGATCTAGGGTTCGTGCTCGGGCAGGCCATGTCGGGGCCCGGGGCGGATCGTGGCTTGTACTTCGGGTAGGAGAGGCCGGGCTTGGCCCGGGAAGTGCCCGCGGGTGGTTCTTGTGCTCTCCTTGTGGGTGCGGTGCTCGATGGTGGTGATCGTGTTACTTTTGTGTCGGTTCGTGAATCGGCGCCGGTGACCACGGACATGGCACCGTGTGAGCTCACCTGGCCATGGGCCTGGGGCTAGCTCGCCGGTGGCAATCGGCAGTCTCTGAGTTTGGTCCCCCCCCCCCCCCCCAACCCACCGTGCACTAGTTGGGAACGCAGGTGTGGGTGCCTCCTACGGTGGAGGCGCCTACCCAGACTCGGGGACTGATGCCGGGCTACAAGTAGATGGACTGCCGTCACTCCTCCTACCGTGGTTGAGTGCGTTGTCATGTGTGCGGCACACGGTATCCAGCGACAGGTATGCCAGGGCAGCGGCCCTGGATGGTCGTCTGCATGGTTGCTCTTCGGCAGGCACCACTCCCGGGTTGTGGGGGCAAAGGGAGGTGTTGTGTCGGGTAGCTTCCTCCTCTGGAAGGGCGGCGTCCCGATCTGGATCTAGGGTTCTGTCATCGCCCCGTTCCTTCTGGCAGCCTAGTAATGGCACGGGTGAGTTGCCGAGCGAAAGCTCCGTGCCTCGGCGCCGACGACGGTGACACCCGAGGGTGCCGCGATCTTTTTGAAGACGTCGTTATGGTTCTTCTCTCCGTGTCAGGGCTCCGGGTGAAGACATGTGTCCGATGTGGACTCGGCAGCGGGGACGTTGTGCACCGTTTTTTCTTTTGAGGGCGTTGTTGTGGAGCTTAGGTATGCTAGGCCATAGCGTGGAGGTGTTTAGTTCATCCGGTGTTCGTTGCTGGTAGCGTAGTCACATGCGTTCTGTGTGTATCAGATATCTTAGAATCGGCTTTGTAGGAGAGCTACCTCATCATCTTGTATCGTTTGGCCGTATACTTCTTCGATTGGTGCTTTATTTATAAAACAGGGCAAACACATGTTTTGAGACGGTACGAAGCACATAGGGAATGAGCGTCCACGAAGCAAGCACACAGGTCGATCAAGCGTTCCGATACAGTTCGCAGGGTGGCCCATCAGAATGTCATGGCCATACTGAAGGCGGCTAAGTGTTAGTCGTCGGAGTGAAATCAAAAACTGTTCGACAGGAACGTATAACTCCAAGCCACGAAAATGTACTCTTCATCTTATCTCAGCAAGGGTGTAGTATGATTCAGTAGTCCAGCTATGTGGCTCCTTGTGATGGCGGCCTTCTCCTTGGCCAGTGCCGCCGTCGCCTTCGGCCCCGAAGGCCTCCTCGGCAGCTCTCCGGCCACGACGGCGGTGAAGACGGCTCACCTTCTCTTCTTTGCCACATCCTTGGGAGCCACCGTCTGGGCCATCTTAGTCAGTGGCTTAGTCATGTTCCTGTACGTACGAATCCATGCATTGCTGTGCAAGCCGGCTCTTCATGTTTATCTGAGTTTTTATTCTTCTTCTTTGTGTGTGTGTGGTTTAATTATCTTGGGAAGCCACTTGCCGAGGCACATGATGGGAAGACTGCGCGGGAAGGTGTTCCCGGCGTGCTTCACGCTGAACGCGGCGTGCACGGCCGTGTCCGCGGCGGCATTCGCCTGGCTACACTATCCGTGGAAGGCGACCCCGGCGGTGGAGCGCCGGCAGCTTGGGCTCCTTGTCGCCACCGTCGGGTTCGACCTCGCCAACCTGTTCCTCTTAGCGCCGAAGACCCTCAAGGTACACTGATCAATTGCATCTCATGTACTCCCTCCGTAGCGAAATGTAAAACGTTTTTTTATTTATGCCCTATGCATTTTTTTAAAAGTCTTACATTTTAGTACAGTGGTTGTGTTATATCTTTGCCTAGATATTTCGAGGGCAATTATAGATTACAATAGAAATAGCACTTGCGGTCAGAAAATATAAGAAATTAAGGGAAATGCTAAAATATGACGTCAGATTTTTAAGTATGCCCCCCCGTAAAAAAAGGTTTTTTAAGCATGGAAAATCGAACTATTTTTATGACAAATTATGTTGTCGTGAGGATGATAATTTTCTCTAATTAATAAGCATGGCAATTCTGGACAAGAAAACTGAACATGACAAGAATTTGTCATGCTTGCTAAAGTAAATTGTCATCCGCGAGATCACATAGTTTGTCATCCCGGCCAGCGAAATCCAAAACTTGTATCGTCAGATTGGAGATGCATGAGCGCATCTTCTATTCTTAAGTAGCTACAATCCACTGTATGTTTTTTCTATCCATGCTACATAAGCAATGCATGCAAGTCATAAATTACATTTTTTGTTGTTGCATTACTCTGTGCATGCAGCACTGCCACATCACTATCAATTAATGGATGTTAATCATAAGTTATCTTTTGCATTGTACTCTCGAAAAAGTTATCTTTTGCATTAGATTTTATATTGACAATATATGTGTTCGAGGAGTGCAGCATACTCTATGTAGTTCACCCTTCCCATTTTTTTTAGAAACGGCATTCTTTTAAATGTAATTTATTTTTTATATGCTTCTTATTTTTAGTTTTTTAAGCTTAATTTGCTTTGCATTAGTTTTAGATGATGTTTTAGCAACTATTTATACATTTCTTTTAGCAAGGTTCCCGCATCAACACACAGGGCATCATCTAGTATATTTAAGTTTCAATGCAAATTTGTTGCATTTGGGAGAGGTGGATATTCTCCACTAACAAGCTACAAAACTTACAATGGGGGCCATCCCTCATCCGACGACCGAGGTTGATTTCTTTCCTATTTTTTCATCACAGCCATTGTTTCTAGTGTAGTCTCCTCGTATGCTTTCCGGGTGTGATCACATGGTCTTGACCTTGGACCGACATTCACATGGCTAGATAACTCTCTCCCTCCCCTCTCTCTAACTTGCTTGACCTCTATATATGGTGCCGCTGTTGCAGATGATGCAAAATGGGGTTTAGGTTTGGAGGTTCTGAACGAACTATTGATTTTTTTTTATAGTTTTGACTCTAGGTTGCACATGCTATCGCAAGTACTCTCTCCGTCCGAAAATATTTATCCTAGAAATGGATAAAATGGATGTATCTATGACTAAAATAAGTCTAGATACAACTATTTCTTAGACAAGTATTTCCGGACGAAGAGAGTAGTACTTGCATGCATGAGTGAGAGACCACGTGATTTTTTTGTCACAGAGAGAGAGAGAGAGAGAGAGTTGTGAGAGATCATGCATTGGGGACGGGGACCCTACAACCAGCTGCGCGTAGAGGTGGATGCCTTTTTCTTTTTTGGGTTTCTCCATTGATGGATGGAATAGTACTTCAAAAAAGACATGTGCGTTTGGCTAGTCCAAAAAGCAACCATTTGCTTTCTAGATGTGTTCAGCCAGACCTGCCTAGTTATCCAAATAATACTATAATTAATTAAGCTGTTTGACTTATATATGGTGCCAAAGCCCGTTTCAGCCTTCATATTTTTTGATGTTCGCTTTAAAAACTTTTGGTGGTTCAAATTATGGCTCTGTTAGAATCGCTCTTATATTGCAACTTGCTTGACCTCCGTATATGGTACCGCTATTGCAGATGATGCAGAATGGGGTTTAGGTTTGGAGGTTCCACACGAACTATAGAAACAAATTATAGTTTTGACTCTAGGTTTCACTTGAAATTTTGGAAACACACTTAAATGCACATGATATCACAAAGTAGTACTTCCATGAACTAGTGAGAGACCATGTGATCTTTTGTCAGAGAGAGAGAGAGAGAGAGAGAGAGAGAGAGAGAGAGAGAGAGAGAGAGAGAGAGAGAGAGAGAGAGAGAGAGAGAGAGAGAGAGAGAGAGAGAGAGAGAGAGAGAGAGCAGGGGCGGCGCCAGCGTGGGGTCGTGCGGGGCCAGCCGCCCTGGGTAATTTTGGGAACCTAGGTACACCTACTGTAGGTGAACAGATTCGACAGGAGGTTGCAGATGAGGTAGAGCATGACGAGAGAAGAGGAAAGAAACAATTCGTTAGGAGATAGCCTGAGTAACGATTCGCTCGGAGCTGGGCTAGTCAAGTAAGGCCCAATGAAAGATAAGATGTGAGTCTGGTATTTTTTGTATGCAGCGACCATGACGTCCCAATTCCATCCATCATGGAACTACCCCTTAAAAAATCGATCGTGGAACTGATCAACATCATGCGATCACGCCCTGTACTACCACCGCAACGCGGCGCCACCCATTGTCGTCTCGCTGCGGCACTATCCAGGTCCATCCAACCGATCGTGTTGGAAGGAGAAGAAGAAAGGATTCCACATTTTCTCGATGCCGTCTGCATAGGAGGCGGCGTTGAAACCGCCAACACCAAGCGCCCCGCTCAAATCTACGAGCAGGTTCATTCATTCTCTGTTAATTTTCTCCTCTTCTATTATCTCAATTCTAAAAAGTTGAAAATTGAAAATTAATTACAATTTTATGTTATACCGAAAACTTTATAGATAAAGCAATGATCAAATACAAACCAATCCATACAACTAGACACCACAATTTGATGTTATAGGGACCTAAGAAGATGAAGCAGCTTAATTATATTTTCAGTGTTATCCCGGTGAAAAATCCGGGACCCTGAGTTTGTGAATATGAAGTAAATGCAGCCTGGAGTCTAAGTTAAATTTTATATGAACTTTTGTGTTATATATATTTTCCGCTTAGTTTTTGAGAATGAAGCTACTTTGAATAATTAATTGTGTTGATCGTCTTGCCTAATCGCATAATAGTACTTGGCCAATTAATTTTGTTGATTTTCTTATTTTGTTGTATCGTAGCTTTGAATTTGTTTGTTTCCTTTAAAAGTTTGCCCCAGGTAACATCCAATTCTGGATCCGACATAGAGAGAGAGATAGAGAGAATTGTGGGAGATCATGCGCTGGGGAATGTGGACCGTACAACCAGCTGTGTGTAGAGGTGGATGCGTTTTTCTTTTTTTGTTTCTGCATTGATGGATGGAATAGTACTTAAAAAGAGACATGTGCGTTTGGCTAGTTCTAAAAGCAACCATTTGTTTTCTAGATGTGTTCAGCCATACTATAAATAATTTAGCCGTTTGACTTATACTCCTTCCGTTCCTAAATATTTGCCTTTCTATTCAACAAGTGATTACTTACGGAGCAAAATCAGTGAATCTACACTCTAAAATATGTCTATATACATCCGTATGTGGTAGTTCATTTGAAATCTCTAAAAAGATAAATAATTAGGAACGGAGGGAGTATATGGTGCCAAAGCCCATTTTAGCCTTTATATTTTCTGGCATTCACTTTAAAAACATTTGATGATTCAAGTTACGACTCTATTATCTCGCAACAAAAATTATGACTCTGTTAGAATCGCTCTTATATTGTAACTTGCTTGACCTCTGTATATGGGTGCAGCTATTGTAGATGATGCAAAATGGGGTTTAGGTTGGAGGTTCTGCACGAGCTATAGAAACAAATTATAGTTTTGACTCTAGGTTTCACTTAAAATTTTGGAAACACACTTAAATGCACATGATATCACAAAGTAGTTGTTGGAGTATAATGTCCAAGCCCTCTCCCATAGTTTGGGCTTTTAAATGAATTAGCTGGAGTATGAATTCAATATGGTATCCGAGCCAAGAGGTCTTGAGTTCAATACCCTATCAACGCAATATTAAAAATAAGATTCTGCGGCCTAAATAAATCCATGTCTAAGATTAGAGAGTTTGATCATAGTTTGACCGTGTAAAAAAGAGAGTAGTTCCTCTTGTTCAAACCTCTCTTGCCGAGTCTTCTCCTCATAGCGAGGAATAAATAAGGCTAGACGCGAGGGGGTGTTAAAATATATTGTCTGTCTCTCACTGATAGGTAAACTGGTTAGATGCATAAACTTGCAACCAAGAGGTTCATTGTTGAAGACCCAGTAACGCAATAAATAATTGCGGCATATGCCCCCGCTTTCGTTGCCCATGTCATAGAGTCATAGACGTGAGGAGAAGTGTTGGAGTATAATGTTCAAGTGACTCGAGCACGAATTCAATAATAATACTTGCATGCACTAGTGAGAGACCATGCGATCTTTTATAAAAGAGGGAGAGAGAGAGAGAGAGAATTGTGAGAGACCATGTCTTGGGGAATTGGGACGTACAACCAGCTGCGCGTAGAGGTGGATGCATTTTTCTTTTTTGGGTTTCTGCATTGATGGATGGAATAGTACTTCAAAAAAAGACATGTGCCTTTGGCTAGTCCAAAAAGCAACCACTTCTTTCTAGATGTGTTCAGCCAAACCTGTCTCTTCAAGTTATCCAAATTATACTATAATTATTCTTTCTTAACAGATACTATAATTAATTAGGGTCTATTTAGGACACATCTAGATGTGACATAGTTACGCCACATTTAAACTGATGTCCACTCTGTTTGTGGTCTATTTTTTTATCCTTATTTTTTTGTTTTTTGTTGATGCATTATATATTTGTGGGAGCTTAGATGTGACATCCTTAAAAAATATCTAGATGTGAATTAGACAAACTGAATTAATTAAGCTGCGTGACTTATATATGGTGCGAAAGCCCGTTTTAGCCTTCATATTTTTGACGTTCGCTTTAAAACCTTATGATGATTCAAATTACAACTCTGTTACAATCGCTCTTATATTGTAAGTTGCTTGACCTCTATATATGATGCCGCTGTTGCAGATGATGCATGAGAGGCACATAGTAGAGAGGGCCCTTGGCATCGGCGAACGGGGATCCATCGACGGCTTACGGAGCAACGTGCGGGCGGCCAAGAGCGACGCCGCCCTTGCCGCGGCCAACAGGAGGTTCCTCGTGGCCCACATCTCATCGGCGTTGGCACTTCTTGCATCGATCTCCGGGCTTGTGGCCCACTCGTGGTACCTTGCGGGCAAGCTCGCTCTGTGAATTAAAGTTGTGCGTGCATGCACGCCGGGGATGCACCTGTGGACACTGCATGTCCAATAAAACTGGTTCACAAAACTCAAATGCTCTTTTCGTACGTACATGCTCTAAATAAATACGATATCGAATCCGATATTTTGTATGTTGGGATGTAAGCCCTGGCTCAATGGTAGACAACACTATGGTTGATCTCTCCGGCCAGGGTTCCATCAGCGTCCCGCTCTGGAGTTTCTCCTTTAAAACGAAGACAGGGGTTTCTTCTAATTCCCCTCTCATTCTCGCTTTTTAATGTTTAATACTAATGTTTCTCCTTTAATACTAACTTGTTAAGGCAAGAATTTGTCCAGCTACTCTATTAATAATTATATGTAATTTGTGTAAAATGAAAGTTATGTCATTAGATTTGAATTGTCTATTGTGAATCTTGAAACACACTTACGTATGTTATAATTTTATATATTAAATTACATGTTAACGGTGTAACTATAGGTCAGATTTTTATCTTAAGAAATTGTAATAACCATATATTACGAGCCAGATAAGTATATCTCAAGCAAATGAAAGACAATAAGGCATTTAGATTTATCAAGAACTTTGATTTATTTATTTTTTGAACCTGGGCATTCTCGGGTTGGGCCGGGTTTCAGACCCAGCTTATTAAAGCCCAAGGTACAAATGTCAAGCGTGGACCCAGCTCGAAGCCTGAAATTTTGCCTAAATTTGTGCCCAAGCCTGGACCAACATACAAGCCCGAGCCCGAAGCCCAGGAACACATGCATCGCATTTTACCTACATTCTCTATTTGCATATGCATATGGGCACTGCTACTTCTCGCCTCCTCTGAGCTGAATGATACGCGCGCCTTATGTGCCCCCTAAATGGCTCTCAGTGCACATTTCTTTCTTTCTTTATTCATTTTATAACTTTATTTTATATTGTGAATGGAAACATATTTTATCTAAATTTCAAAATGTTAATCGCTCTAAAAATTTGTCATGCAGTAAAAATAACTTTGCGCAACTTTTAAATTTTGTTGGTAGCATTAAACAAAATGTTCTTGGTATCGAAAAGCATGTCCTGTGATTAAAAAATATGTTCACAACATTTAAAAAATGGTAATAATACAATGTAAAAAAAGTTCACATAATTTAGAAAAAATACTTTGTACCATTCAAAAAAATGTTTATGCAGTGTAAAAATGATTATAAAATTATAAAAAATGGTCACATGGTTTTAAAAAATAGTTTGTACCATTAAAAATGATTGTGCCATTAAAATGTTTATAAAATGGAGAAAATGTTCATAATATTAAGAAAAAAGATGCGCACCATTCAAATAAATGTCTGTGAACTTTTAAAAAATGTTCACACGTTTTCAAAAAAATGTTCATGACATTTTAATAAAACATGTATACAATGTATAAAATTTTCATGTAAATTAGAAAAAATCAATGCATGAGGAAAACTTGGGGTTAGAAAATCTTAGGACTCACAATAGCTCAGGAAATAGCTCTCACGATATGTGAATATCAGCCGAGGTCCAAAAGAGTAAACTGACAGGCATTTGTTTGTTAGACTTTTATTTAACCTTGTTACAATTGTGTTGTTGCAGGTATGTTAATGATAAAGGGAAAGTTGTTGAATGATTTTTGTTTCTATATTAGGTAAGTGAGGCTACATTACAGGCACTAAAGGTAGCTCTTGATGCCATTCTTGATTATTACAAGTTATCCATTCATAGGCTACGAAGCCATGTGTATGATCATGCTTCAAATATGATAGGCGAGTTCAATTATTTACGAAAGAAAAATTCTTGATGAGAACCCTTATGCCTTCTACATACATTGCTTTGCACACCGGTTACAATTGGTGGTCATCTCAGCTGCTAGTTATTGCTCCTCTATTCATGATTTGTTTGAGCATGCCTCCCTCATTGTGACCACAACAAGTGCACCTTGCAGGAGATGGGATTCATTGGCAGAGGAACACCGTCAAACTATTTTAGATCAACTTGAGAGTGGTGAGATATTTAGTGCATAAGGTTTGAACCAAGAAACATATTTAGCAAGACCCGTAGATACTAGATGGGATTCACATCATACACTTTGCTTCATTTGAGTCAAATGTGGAAGTCGGTGTTATATGTGTTGAAGGGCGGGGGTCGTCACAAGCGGCCAATTTGATAGTAATAATGGAGAGATTAAATTGTGTTTGTTGCATCTTATATAAAGTTGCTTGCTATAACAAATGAGCTCTCATACTTTTTCAAAGAAGAGATATACAAAGTTTCAATGCCATTGAAGTAGTTGGCAATGCCAAAGATCAGTGGGCCTCTATGAGATAAAATGGTTGAGAGAGATTGTTCGATGAAGTCCAACACTTTTCTGCCGCCAAGGGTATTCCTATGCCTGATATGAATGAACAAATGCCAGCTCTTTGTCTTTCAAGGTGTTATGTTGTGACTTATGATGCTCTTCATTTCTACCGAGTTGCGATTTCCCACGTTGCCATTGACAAGAAATGCACTGAAATGAGCCATCACTTCAATGAAGCATCTTCAAAGATAATACTGGCCTTCTCATGCCTTCATCCAAAAAATTATTCTCCAAGTTTGATGTTGACAAACTTGCTAGCTTAACTGAAGTTTATCATGGAGATTTCTCTACTGGGGATGGTGTACTCCTAAGAGACCAACTTCAAACTTACTTTCTTCATGTACAAAGGCATAAGGCCTTTTCTTGTTGTATAGATCTTGAAAGTTTGGCTACAAAGATGGTTGAAACCAAGAAACATTTGGTTTTCCTACTGGTCTACAAACTCGTGGAGTTGGCTTCATTATTGCCTGTTTCAACGGCATGGGTAGTATAGATTATCAAGTCTAAATTGCACAGCAACATGAAGAATACATGATTACTAACTTGATGATTTGCTACACTAAGCAGTATATTTTTAGATGACTCGATGGCGATGCTACTGTTAAACGGTTTCAAGCCATGAAGTTTTGGGAAAGGCATTTGCCTAGGTCCAGTTAGCTTATTACCAGTGTGGTTCATTTTCTCCGATGTATTTATATTTCGAAGGAATATATCTTGTAGATTCTCTATATTGTGTGCACATGGTTGAACATTAGAGATTGAACTTTTGTCGTTGAAATGTTCAAAGGCTAGTATTTAGCGAGTTATTTTGGTATTGTATATAATCATTTTCACTTCTATGACCTATGAAGCATTAGTGCATACATTGCACATGACGCTCATCAGGGTAGACCGGAGTATGCCCAGGCTTTGGCAAATCGCTAGCTCCGCCATTGTTGTCAGGAACAAATGTGTAGCAGGGATGAGGAAATAGACAAAAAAAGACCAAATATATCCATGTGTCGTGGTGTGGCCACTCGAGATTCGGTTCCTACATGGCGCACGAGTGACAGATCCGGCTGGATAAGACAACATAGCTAGGCCAAAGCCAAACTGCAAAAATCTGAAAACTATCTCTGGTCATGTGGAAGTACGTACGTACTCGTTAAAACTTAAAACTGTTGTTTAATCAGACAAATTACAAGCTGGGGTTATGTGTAATTACTTCACTAGTAGAAAACAGGGCTATGGTCCCGGGCCAATATTCACATTAGTCCCGGTTTAATCACGAACCGGGACTAATATGAGCATTTATCCCGGTTCGTGCGGCTAAGGCATTAGTCCCGGTTCACCTGTGCCCTTTAGTCCCGGTTCGTGGCACGAACCGGGACTAAAGGGTGCGATGCCCATTAGCACCGGTTCATGCCTCAAACCGGGACTAAAGATTAGACCTTTAGTCCCGATTCGTGGCACGGACCGGGACTAAAGGGTGCGATGCCCATTAGCACCGGTTCATGCCTCAAACCGGGACTAAAGATTAGACCTTTAGTCCCGGTTTGAGGCACGAACCGGTGCTAATGGGGTTGAGACCTTTAGTCCCGGTTCGTGCCTAACTCGGATGAAAAAAAAATTTATATGAAAAATCATCTACTCGAAAAGTTACATCCAAATTTAACAGGGGGAACCCCGTTAAACATTTTCAAAATCCTCAAAAACCTAACAGAAAAAAGTTACGAGCCTTTTAAGATCTAGAGTGGAAAAAATCAAAAAAAATTCAAACTATGGTCAAACAATGGTCAAACTAATTATTCTAGAATATTAGTGTTACTAAATAATTTGTTCAGTTATTTGAATTTTGGTCAAATCTGGTCAAACTGTGGTCAAACAATGGTCAAACAATGGTCAAACTAATTATTCTAGAATATTAGTGTTACTAAATAATTTGTTTAGCTATTTTGAATTTTGGTCAAATATGGTCAAACTGTGGTCAAACTATGGTCAAACTAATTATTCAAAATAACTATTGTTTTCTAAATAATTATTGTTTTTCAAAACAATAGTTTGAAACTCAAACAGTGAAATATGTCACTTCATGCTCAAGCAAAATTCCTGAGGGTTAATAGGATTGACATCTTACTATTGTCAGGAAAACAACAAGTGTAGACTTGGAAACGAGGGAGAATAGAACCCGAAAGTTAAGCGTGCTTAGGCTGGGGGAGTGAGAGGATGGGTGACCGTTCGGGAAGTTAGATGATTTGGAATGATGAGGGTGATTAGAGATTAGAGGATAAATTGAGCAGTGATGAGGGGTGCTGATTAGAGATTAGAGGTTAAAATAATTTAGAAATTTGAAATTAAAAAAATTTCAAAAAAAAAATCATAAAATTTCACCAACCGGGACTAAAGGTGTAGCTCCACGTGGCCGCGGCCTTTAGTCCCGGTTCCGGATTGAACCGGGACTAAAGAAGGAGGCATTATTACCGATCCTTTAATCCCGGTTCACCAACCGGTACAATAGTCCTTTTTTCTACTAGTGCTTGTTCATGCTTATTTCTAGACCTAGCGGGCAGGCAAGTACGGCGTTTGTCGTTCAAGCACTTGCACCAAACTGCCTGCAACCCCAAAAATGATATACCACTTACCAATTGCAGTTTAGAGCATTGGTATACACAGAGCCTTTTATCCTTCAACTTATATTTTCTATAGAACCAAACTGCATGTTATTAACCCTTAGTGTAGTATATTTTTCATCTCCACTACTATTAAACAATTAAACAAGAACTTTTTTACGTGCACCCCGTTAAGTGTACACCGGTTAATCAGCACCGTCCGATTATCTAAATGAATGAAATCTAACAGATTAGATTGATCTAATGAGTTAGCAGGGGTGCAGTTAGCAATTATAATAGGCTGACCACCACTCCACCTGCAGACGAAAACTTCCCCTCCGTAAGTTTCTCTCTCAACCAGAAATCTCTCTCCCAAATAGGAGTAGATAAAGAAATCAACAATTAATCCCTAATTAATAGCGATGTCATTATAGCTAATGCTTGCAACCAGGCGTACGTGATCCATGCAAACCGGATATTCCCGCATCAATTCCTCACCCAATCGACGCCTCCATAGTCTGCATGCGTTTGTTGTTATGGAGGATAAAGGACGCCTCGCCGGGGCGTGTGCTCGGGTGAGGGGCGGCAGCCTTGCCGGCGGCGGGGACAGCTGCTGCCACGCGGCGAGGTGGAGCACGGCCAACGCGGCGGCTCAAGTGGTTGGCGACGGCGCCACTGCTTGATGGAGAACGCCGGGGGCGGTAGCAGCTGGAGCTTGCGAGCGGGAGACGAGAGGCTCACTGGAGGACGTGCCACCGCTAGCGTGTGAGGCGGCGCTCGGGCAGTGACGCCGCGATGGTCGCCCGGCGAGGCAGCGAGCAACATGACAGGCGCGGGCGGCACGCTGCCCGGACAAGATGAGGAGAATGAGGGGAGACGCGGAAGAAGCGGTCGTTGCAGGCGGCGGCGCCGGATGCGTCGGACGCGCGCGCTCGCCTGCGGTCATTGCAGACGCAGCAGCCGCCCATGGACGCTCGGGTCGATGCAGGAGGACGAGGAGGAGCTCACGAGGGCCAGCGGCGCTGGGAATGGATCGGATGTAGGCGGATCTAGCAATTCCACGAGGGCCACGACTCTCTGTTGAGGAAAAAGAAAGAGAAACAAGAGGAAGAAAGAAGAGACAAATTCATGTATCCTCTCTTCTCCTTACTCTCTATACTGCTGCTGCCTCTCTAATCTTGTTGCCCCTTGCTAATCCTAATCTCTTTCTGCTCTCCGTTGTTGCTACTTCCCATCTACTCCTCTCTGAATCTCCCTTTGATGTGCTTCTCTGAACCCCAACTTACTGCTGCTTCTTTTCTCCCTGCTACCCCACAGCTGCTACTTCTCTGAACCTTCACAACTGCTGCTCCTCTTCAGCACTTCAAGCAACAACAGGGACTGGATTCTCTCTCTCTCTCTCTGAAATTTTTGTAAACTTGAGAAATTTATGTTCAGAATTATGTAATATCCAGATTTGAGGAGTGCTTGCAGTCAGTGATTGGTTCAGTTTCGTATTTGTAAATATAATGACACATTTTGTGTGTTCGAAAAACAGAGAAGCAATGTATATGTTAAGAAAGAGAAATATGGGATTTATCAGCATGACAAGTTCTGCATCTATATGGGATCTATCAGCATGCCAGCATGTAGGCGAGGAGCTGCCCCTTTTTGAATTTTGCATGACAAGTTCTGCAGCTATATGGGATTTCTTCATGACCATCAGCATGGATGTTCAGGTACGGATTTCTTCAGAACCATCGACACTCAGAACAATATGCATGCATGCCAAGAACAGTTATTAAAAGATGTGTGTATCTATCATACAATTCTACCACTACATGCATGTATTTGTTTATGGATCATTCATAGTTGGCAACTTTTAATGGTCTCTAGGCAAACTTAATGTAATTTCACATGAGACAGTCATCATAGACAAGATTAGTTATCCAAAGAAACTTTATGCCTGATCTGCTTGGAATATAGGAAGTATGTGTGCCTTCTGTCTTCTTATGAACCTACGTTTGTGAACAAACAAAATATGTTCACTGGATTTTCAGCTACCTATATGCTTAGGAAGACACAACTTACATAGTTTAGGCTTTTTTGTTTTTCAATTCTGTTTAATAGATGCAGACCAACAAACAAGTTTGAATTATTTTACTATCAATTTTTATTGAGAATTGTTTGCCATTAATCTTTCTCCCTATTGATTTATTTTCCCCTTAGCATCTATCAACCATCATTGCCCGTGACCATTCTCGCTTTCCCAAATGCACAAACAAACGAAATACCTTGCATGCACTGCATAATTTAGTTACATTCAATGCCAGCACATGATCTTCTTACAGTATGTGAACAACGGACTGGAATTTTATTCGTTGGGTTCATATGTGGCATTTGCTCATTTGATTTTCACTTAAACGATCTTCTTACATTATGTGAACAACATACCGGAATTTTATTCCTTTGGTCCATATGTGGCATTTGCTCATTTGATTTTCAATTAAATTTGCGAGCGAGCTACTTTAGTTAGAATGCAATTTAAAAAAATGAAGGATTGTTCTAAGAGGTTAGTGTGGAATGAAACTTCCTAAGGAATGTAGAGCAAAAGAATCTGTAGAGTTTTTTTATAGGATTAATTCATTCATATAATAAGAGTGCCTAGAAAAAAAATCATATGGATTCAACCCTCTGAATTTTCAATGAAAATATTCTGGATTAAAGATACCCTAAGGTGGAATCGAAAGACCACCATGGCCACAATTATTATCGAAAGTAGTTTATGTTTGTTATGAACTATTTTGAATACAAATAATAGGAAATAGGCCAAACATTTACTTGACTCGGAGAGGGTCTAGCGTGCAATGGTGTTCGATTTCTTAAATGGCTCGGTAAAACAACTCACTAAAAGAGAAATAAGATTTAAAATAAATGTTTTATTGCAGATTATAATGCGTGCGTTGCACGTGCATGCTTACTAGTACCTACCAATTGCAGAAGTCAGAAACCGCGCGCCTTTCATATCGATGTAAGGAAAGAGTAAACATGACCGGCCGAAACATAAGGAAAATGCCCTAAACTAGAACCGGAAAGAAATTTGGTGGATTGATCGCAACGTGCCGCGGCTCTAGGAACCTTCCTAGCCATGTTAATACGGCATGCAATCTCGTGTGATCTCCTATACAATAGAAAGAGGAGACGCCATGCCTTGTGTGCTCGGCGATTCCCCGACCGCGATCTCCACCCCTCCCTCGCTTTCCACGCAGAGATCGATCGACATGCCTCGGAAGAAGCAGGTAATGAAGCTGGTCGACAACGGCAAGAAGCGCGAGCTGACGTACAGGACCCGCCTGGGCGGCCTCGTCAAAAAGGTCTCGGAGCTCTCCACGCTCTGCGGCATCGACGTCTTCCTCGTCTGCGTCAAGCCCGGGCCGGCCGGTGGCGAGGTCACGGCCTGGCCGGAGGACCGCGACGCCCTGCAGGACCTGGTCGCGCGCTTCCGCCAGACCCCCCCGGAGAGGGTCAAGGAGAACCTGAACACCGCCACGTACCTCCAGGGCGAGCTGGCCAAGGGCCAGCGCAAGCTGGTCAAGGCCAGGCACTGCCGGCTCGACGACGTGCTCACGCACTGGGACCGCCACCTCGACGACCTCTCCCTCGACGACCTCAACGAGCTGTACCAGACCCTGGGCGAGACGCTGCAGAGGGCGCAGCGCCGGATCGCCGAGCTCGGCGTGCCGTCGTCCGCGCTCGCGGTGGTGACCGCGCCCGACCAGCAGCATGGCCCGGCGTTCCCGGGCAACGCCTTCGACTTCGGCTTCAGCTGCTTGTCCTCGGGCGCCAGCTCCTCCGTGGCCCTACCCCTACTTGGAGCGCAGGATTACCACTACCTTCCCCGAGACATCCCGCCGCCGCAGCCGCCCTACCTCGGCTTCCACATGCTGCCGTCGGGCATCGCCTTTGGGTCCCCGCTGCCGCTGTCCCTTCAGATGTCGGCGCCGTCAGGTTTCAGCTTTACCAGCGCAGCAGGCATGAGCATGACGATGGACCGCCTGCATTACGACGCCAACGCCGTCGTCAATGGGGGCGCGGCGGCAACCGGTGCGGCGTTTTATGATGATTTTGGCAGCAGGCAGGGGCAGGGTTTTGGTACTGGTGCGGCGCACCACCACCAAGATCTACTCGCGTATGGCTGCTTTGAGGCCGGCTACGATATTGAGCCCCGGACGGCCGGGTTTTGGCCGCTGGGCACTCCGAATAATAATCAAGTGGTGGACGCTGCCGCCTACCAGTCGCAGAATGATCCAGCGCTATGGTCGGATAATGGCGCCGGTCACCTTGCCCTGCAGGGCGGACAAGAAGAGCTGAGTCGGCTGCGGCGGTTTCACCGGAGGGTGTAGCATCAGCCTGAACATGAATGCATGCATGCATGATGTGTTCAAGGTTATTATGTGTCTACCCACAACACTACACAGTTAGATAATGTTTGCAAAATGTTTTTCTTTGTTGCACCGGATGTGGTATCATGCATGTGTTATCCTATAATCAGATATTAGTCTCTTTAAAGCATGCATGCAATCGTTATTTAATAGAGATAGATGCCTTTCTTATCAGTATACATGCTCTTATTAGCATAACCTATCCTGAATAGATATATTTCTTCTCAGTTTACATGCCCTTAGTTAATTAGCATAACCTATATAGGTTGCTCCATTATATGAAAATTTTGAACTTGGAATAATATCTAATAACTGAGTGCAAATATTGTTTTTTTTGTAAACTTTAGTTTATAAAAGTTTTGAGTTCCTACTTGATATGCACAGAAAAGTTTCAAGACACAAATGTGCACCTTCTATGCAAGTATGATCACATACAAGTCTGCTTAGGTTATGTTCACAATAGACGATGCAGCACTCAAAGTACCCAATTTTGGTCATAAGTCTCATCAGAATAAATTTATACGACCAAGCAGTGAACTCCCAAATGTAAATTTATACGACCAAGCAGTGAACTCCCAAATGCGACTACAGAGATGCGGCCAGCGCCATTGAGCAAGCCAATCGAATCGAATTTCAATCAAGAAAAGTTCGGACGATCCATGCAATACCAAGGTGTTATAATTAGAGGCAAGGTAGGCACAAAATGAGTGAGTGAGAGACTGTGGTGGTGGTGGTAGGGGTGAGGGAGGGGGGAGGAGAGAGAGTAGAGGGGAACCATCTATGTGGTGTGATGTTGTGGTGTGGTGTCTGGCTGGGAGGAGAGGGGGACCATGCATGCGAAAGAGAGAAAAGAGAGGAGGACCACGTGGGGGCTTTTTGTTGGTCAATTGCACGTCCGGACTCTTGCATAGCTCTCCCAGTTTAGTTTTGATTTGCAGGGAAGCAGACGTCTGAATCACTTTGCATTGGATGTCAAAAGTTGACACAAGTGGCCAGACACCACAATCCAGACATATACCTTAACTTTGAGGGTCTCCTTTGAAGATGACCTAAGCTCGTGTTTGCTAATGCCAAGGGCAACGGCCCCCTCCGCCTCCCACCCCCACCCCAACTAAGCCATAGCTCCACCGGTAGTTGCAAAGAAACATTTAAAACTTATTAATGTTGGGATGCACCATTTGAAGAACTTTAGGGGAATCTCGTGTTGATACCGAGAACTATAGTACACAACAGATGCTCAATATTATTCCAATCCCTGCTCAAATATCAGTCCTATCAGTCCTCCCTACAGAGCAAAGCAATAGTTAAGCCACAAATAGTAAAGTGATATTTACTGCGTACACAACATATGCTCAATATTAATCCAATCCTTGCTGAAATTACAGTACAAGATTACCTTTTCCTCTTTCTTGACTGCCTCTAATTCTGCTATTATGCTGCTGCAATTCTGCTCGTCCCCCATCGCATCCATAATGATCTTGCCTTCACCTGTTGTGAGGTTGAATGCGCCAATACGTCGGCCCTCTTTCAAATATTAGGCTCTTTAAAGCATGCATGCAATCCTTATTTAATAGAGATAAATGCCTTTCTCATCAGTGTGCATGCTCTTATTAACATAACCTATCCTGAATAGATGCATTTCCTCTTAGTTTACATGCCCTTAGTTAATTAGCATAACCTGTATAGGTTGCTGCATTATATTTAAATTTTGAATTTTATATAATATCTAATAGCTGAATGCAAATATTTTGTAAAGTTTAGTTAATAAAAGTTTTGAGTTCCTACTTGATCTGTACAGAAAAGTCTCAAGACACAAATATGCAACTTCTATGTAAGTATGGTCACATACAAGTCTGCTTAGCTTATGATTACAATGGATGATGCACCACTCAAAATAGCCAATTTTAGTTATAAGTCTGGACAGAATAAATTCATATGACCAAGCAGTGAACTCCCAAATGCGAGTCGCAAGGCGACATAACAAAAGTCTCAAGACACAAATATGCACCTTCCATATGTAAGTTTGTTGATCACATACAAGTCTGCTTAGGTTATTGTGACGCCCTCGATTCAATCGTACACTAATCATACACGCAAACGTGTACGATCAAGATCAGGGACTCACGGGAAGATATCACAACACAATACTAAAAATAAAATAAATCATACAAGCATCATAATACAAGCCAGGGGTCTCGAGGGCTCAAATACAAGTGCTCGATCATAGACGAGTCAACGGGAGCAACAATATCTGAGTACAGACATAAGTTAAAAAGATTGCCTTAAGAAGGCTAGCACAAATTAGGATACAGATCGAAAGAGGCGTAGGCCTCCTGCCTGGGATCCTCCTAAACTACTCCGGGTCGTCGTCAGCAGCCTGCACGTGGTAGTAGGCACCTCCGGTGTAGTAGGAGTCGTCGTCGACAATGGCGTCTGGCTCCTGGGCTACAACATCTGGTTGCGACAACCGAGAGGAAAGGAAAGGGGGAAAAAGGGAGAAAGCAACCGTGAGTACTCATCCAAAGTACTCACAAGCAAGGATCTACACTACATATGCATGGGTATCTGTGTAAAGGGGCAATATCGGTGGACTGAACTGCAGAATGCCAGAATAAGAGGGGGATAACTAGTCCTGTCGAAGAGTACGCTTCTGGCAGCCTCCATCTTGCAGCATGTAGAAGAGAGTAGATGGTAAGTTCACCAAGTAGCATCGCATAGCATAATCCTACCCGGCGATCCCCTCCTCGTCGCCCTGTGTGAGACCAATCACTGGGTTATATCTGGCACTTGAAAGGGTGTGTTTTATTAAGTATCCGGTTCTAGTTGTCATAAGGTCAAGGTACAACTCCAAGTCGTCCAGTTATCGAAGATCACGGCTATTCGAATAGATAAACTTCCCTGCAGGGGTGCACCACATAACCCAACACGCTCGATCCCATTTGGCTGGACACACTTTCCTGGGTCATGCCCGGCCTCGGAAGATCAACACGTCGCAGCCCTACCTAGGCACAACAGAGAGGTCAGCACACCAGTCTAAATCCTATGGCGCAGGGGTCTGGGCCCATCACCCATTGCACACCTGCACGTTGCATGGGCGGCCAGAAGCAGAACTAGCCCCCTTAATACAAGAGCAGGCTTACGTTCCAATCCGGCACGCGCCGCTCAGTCGCTGACGTCACGAAGGCTTCGGCTGATACCACGACGCCATGTGCCCATATCTTTCCCACATAGTTGGTTAGTGCGTATAGACCAAATGGCCAGACTCAGATCAAATACCAAGATCTCGTTAAGCGTGTTAAGTATCCGTTTACGCCGACCAGGGCTAGGCCCACCTCTCTCCTAGGTGGTCTCAACCTGCCCTGTCGCTCCGCCACAAAGTAACAGTCGGGGCCCGTCGGGAACCCAGGCCCACCTCTACCGGGATGGAGCCACCTGCCCCTTCAGCCCCCAACTCCGAACAGTATCATAAGTAATGTAACAGTATAAAGTATATAGCATATGCCCGTGCTCACCTCCCAAGTGTCGGTGGGAGACGACACCTATGGGATCACTGGAATCCCTTCTACGATTGCGGGGCGCGGGGATCGTGAGAAGAGCGGGACCAACAGACAACACAAAGGGATTTTACCCAGGTTTGGGCCGCAAGGATGCGTAAAACCCTAGTCCTGCTTTGGTGGATGTATTTAGTGTTCTTGAGCTCTCGAACTAGCTCTAGGCGCTCCACCGCGCTCGCCTGGACAAGGTCAAGTCCAGGACGGCGGTGGTGGAGAGGATGGAGGAGGACTTTGGGGGGCACGTCGCCGAGGCGCAGGACTGGTTCCGCCAGGCTCAGGATGAGCTGAAGGCCGCCCGGGGTGAGCTGGCCAACCGTGAGGTGGAGCTCGCCATGAAGCTGGCCGACATTGAGAAGGCCCAGGAGACGGCGAAGAGGCTGACCGATGAAGCCGAAGCCGTCCGGTCCCAGCACGAGGCCGCCCTGAAGACCCAGGAGGAGGACCTTGTCGAGCGCGAGGAGAAACTTGCCGCCACGCTCCGCGGCAAGGATGAAGAGGTGGACAAGCTCGTCCTGCAGCGGACCCAAGAGCTGGAGCGGAGGCATCAGGAGGCACTCAACGCTCTGGCTCAGGCCCATGCCGACAAGGTGAAGGAGCTGGAGGAGCAAGCTCTGAAGCTGGCCCATGAGAAGCACACGCTCAATGGTGCTCTGACGGTGGCGCAGGGTGAGATCATCAGCAAGTCTGGAGGGCTCTCCGAGGCTAACGCCTCCATAACAGATCTCAAGCTGAAGCTGGGAGAGCTCGAGGAGACGCTGTCGGGGGCCATGACCCGGGAGGGGATCCTGGCCAAGGAGCTGGAGACGGAGAAGCAGCTGCTGAAGAACGAGACCGCCAACCTCAAGGACTACAAGGCGGGCGAGAAACGCTGGCTCGGGCGCCTTGCCGCCGTCGCAAACTCGGCCGCCGATCAACTGGGCATCATGGGGATGCCGGAGATGGGGTACGCCCCAGAGGCGAACCTGAGCCCCAACGCCAACCTGACCATATACTTTGAGAAGGTCGTCGACGCCCTGAAGCGGCTTCACTCCAACCGGGCGGCCTCCCTGGCCGAGGAATCCCGGATACTCTGCCGGGGGACCATGACCAAGGTGCTCACCAAGATTGCGCACTGGCACCCAGACCTCGACTTCGGATCGGTGCTGAAGAGCTTGCTGGAGGATGCCAACATCGCGGCGCTCAATGAGCGTATCCAGCCCATCCTCAGCCGCATCGACAAAATCAAGAGGGTTGAGGGCCAGCGCCGGGACTAGGCATGCCGTTCTCTGTCGCCGTTGTGGGTTCATGACCAAGACAAAGCTATCTTTAGTTAGAGCCGCGGCGGCAATTTGTGTAATATAACTCTGTAATGCCCCTGAAACTCATGCATGTTATTTTCCTGTTTGATTTTCCTTTGTATGTCCACCCCACGTCAACTGGGTAAGCTTGCCGGCACGTAAACCCAGGGCGGCGTTTTGAGGACGGATCCTCATTAGCCTGCCGGGTGTGCTTGTCGCCGGGCAAAGCACCTTACCGCCCCTGGCGCGGCTGCTCGATCTGTCGAGCTTGACTCGAGTCAGAACCGAGAGCGTTGCTGATGGCGGAAGGCTACCCTGCCGCTCTCAACGCGGCCGCTTGAACTGTTGGCGGACTCGAAACAGAACAAAGGCGTTGCCGATCGCAGGAGGGCCCCTCTGCGTACAGGCTTTCCATACATAGGCCGAACCGTCGAGGATAATAACCTTACGTTTAAAGAGAAGAACTTAGAGTTCAGCATGACTTAGCTCTCTCGTCGCCGCCTCGGTGTCTTCCGCGCCACGGGCAGCGCCGCCTCCTTGGTCGTCTTCTCCACAGGGGCTGAAGAAAAGCTAGGTCGGCTGCTGGACCAGATTCTCACAATTGCGCCCCCTACCTGGCGCGCCAAAGATGTCGGTGGGAGATGACACCTATGGGATCACTGGAATCCATTCTACGTTGCGGGGCACGGGGATCGTGAGAAGAGCGAGACTAGCAGACAACACAAAGGGATTTTACCCAGGTTCGGGCCGCAAGGATGCGTAAAACCCTAGTCCTGCTTTGGTGGATGTATTTAGTGTTCTTGAGCTCTCGAACTAGCTTTAGGTGCTGCATGGTTCCAAAGAGCTGAATCCTTTACCTGGTCGCCTCGGGCCTCCTTTTATAGGGAAAGGGGTCGCCACAGTGGCAAGCAGGAGGTGGAAAGGGTACAGTGCTGCTAGTTTATCCATTGTATTACCGGACAAGATGCATTTAATGCGAGGCTTAGGTGTCCCTTCACTTTATTGGGGATGGGAGCGAGGCCCGTCCCATCCGTCGCCGCTCCTCCTTGCTTCGACACGTGCCCTGGCCAGCGATGCATGCGGTGCCATGTAGGCAGGCAGGCAGCTGGGGTGGCGCGGTGGTGGATCCTCCATGAAGGATTGCATGCCGCCATGCAGGTGCCTGCCCAGCTGGTTGGGTCGGCAGCCGCATGTGAACGGCGGCGAAGACTTATCTGGTGCGGGCCTGGCAGTGGCCCAGCTGGTGCGCTTTGGCGAGGGCCTTGTCGGGTGGCCCGGCAAGGGTCCTGCTGTGCCACGCTGGCCTCCCGGCAAGGGTCTTGCCGGGTGGCCCGGCAAGGGCCTTGCCGTGGCGCGCTGGCCTCTCGGGCAAGGGTCTTTCCGGGGGTCTTGTGGGTTTCTTCGGTGAGGATGGTTGCCCTCTTATCCTCATTTGATCTTGAGCATTCTATGTCTTCACAAAGATCTACATGCCACCACGGAGGTGCCTCCCGAGCCCTGTCCCAACGCATTTGTCTAAGCATTGGTGGGCTCAAGGGTGGCTTGCTCGGCTGGCGTGGGCGGGCTGCCCCGGCAAGGGTCTTTCCGGGAAAACCTGCTTCGCCCATCCGATCCTTGTGGCCTTGGTCCTTGTTGTTGCTTCATTTGTCTTCATGACTTTGGCTCCTCTTCAGCTCCCCTTTCCTGCTATGTCTATACATGGTCGTGGCGGGAGGCTCTGACTTCCTGTGCACAAGTAAAGGGGTCAAAAGCAGAGCCCCTACTTTTGTACATCGACAGGAGCCCTCGGGCCTGGGCCACACATAAGCGCAACACGTTTGTCGGTGTCAAAACCGGCGGATCTCGGGTAGGGGGTCCTGAACTGTGCGTCTAGGCGGATGGTAACAGGAGACAAGGGACACGATGTTTTTACCCAGGTTCGGGCCCTCTCGATGGAGGTAATAGCCTACTCCTGCTTGATTAATATTGATGATATGGGTAGTACAAGAGTAGATCTACCACGAGATTAAGGAGGCTAAACCCTAGAAGCTAGCCTATGGTATGATTGTTGTTCGTCCTCTGGACTAAAACCCTCCAGTTTATATAGACACCGGATAGGTTAGGGTTACACAGTCGGTTACAATGGTAGGAGATCTACATATCCAGACGCCAACCTTGCCTTCCACGCCAAGGAAAGTCCCATCCGGACATGGGACGAAGTCTTCAATATTGTATATTCATAGTCTTGGAGTCCGGCCGTGATGATAGTTCGGCTATCCGGACACCCCCTAATCCGGGACCCCCTTAGTAGCCCCCGAACCAGGCTTCAATGCCGATGAGTCCGGCGCGTTGATTGTCTTCGGCATTGCGAGGCGGGTTCTTCTCCAAATCCCATATACTTGTCGAATAGTGTCCGGCTTCTGATAAATGCTGCGCTCCTTGGCTTCTACGCCCAATAATGGCCATCTTCCATGTGTTTGAAAGAATGCGAAAAGCAGTGGTATTTTTACACTTACCCCCTAGCTGCGCAAATGAGCTGCCTATAAAAGGGCGAGGATCTAGATCTGAGTCACACCATCCCACCTTCATGAAGCTTTCAACAGGCGCCTCGACCAAAGCCCATTCCATCATGGACGGTCGACGCGGCTCCTCCTCTCGCGCTCCCAGCCCTCACCGAAATTGGGAGAGATGCTCACCCGCATAGCGAGCTAGTTATACTCCAAACCAAGGGATTCCTTCCCCGGCCTTCATGGTTACAGTTCGAGCCGGACTCGCCACCTACAAGGGCGGAAAGCAAGCAGAGAGTGTCACCGATCACTCTAAAGGAGAGCGGGTATGCTTCATCTCTTATCTAGTAAGAGGACTCGGATTTCCAATCCATCCGTTTCTCCGGGGGCTCTTGGAGTTCTACGGCCTCCAGTTGCACCACCTTACGCCTGCCTCCATTTTGCACATTGCGGGCTTCGTGGCCCTCTGCGAGCTGTTCTTGGGCATTGAGGCTCATTTCGCGCTATGAAAGAGATTATTCTGCCTAGTACCCCGTTCTCATGAGGGGTCAATATATCAAGTGGGCGGAGCCGAACTATGGCGCATCGCCGGGACCGGATATCTATCCGGAACCCCGAAGAAGGCATCCGAAGACTGGCCTTCGGAATGGTTTTACATGGATTACGTCCCGCTGCCGGATCCTGTTCGGATCGGCCTTCCGGAGTTTAGCAAGGCTCCTCTGAAAAAGCGCCTAAGCTGGCGCCATGAGCCCCTGAGGGAAAATGATCGGGATGTCCTTTACTTGATGAGCCGAATAAGATTACTGGCTCATGCCGGATTGACCATGATTGGAGTCATGGCAATCTGCATTATGAGGGGAGTGCAGCCGCTTCAATATAGGGCCCACCCCATGTGGGAGTACAACAGGGAGGACGACGCCACCCGCCATGGCCGCAACGGGCCGGGATCGGTCACCGAACTGGTGAAGACCTTGTCTGCCATGTATAAAGGGGAGGAGGAGGATTTCCTCCGCGTCAATCCACTGAAGGAGTTTTCTTCGAATAATCCTCGAAGCTGGGTAAGCAAACATCTTCGTGGCCTGTCCAATCCATGTTCCCCTGATTAAATATCTCATTTCATGGTTTCAAGCAGAACTGCGCCGGACTGTGGAGAAGATACATAGCCCGCCCCCACAACCTGAGGATCCGGAACGGTCCCTCGATCCGGCCTCCGAAGAGGATCCGGATATAAAGGTGGAGTTGATCGACGAGGTGTTCTACCAACTTAGCATCGACAATGCTTTGGTTGCCATTACGGCCGATTACCGGAATACTTCCAAATTTCACAGTGTAATCGAGACCGAGGTCCCAAAACCCCGATAATGACCCATCCATGCTTATTTTTGATCACCGTATACCAATGGTGTTTCACAGGGTACCTTCGAGGCGAAGCCGAGCCCGCGATGGCCAGCCAACAAGGCAAGGCGGCCTCAAGAAGCTAAAAAGAAGTGTTGTCCGGATCAAAACTCCGCCGCAGCGGTATGGCGTGTCACCATACTCCCGAGATTGATTCTCGAAGGCGATAACGCTGGTGCTCTTTTCGTGAAAAAGAGCACTCGCCGGACCGAGTCCGGATGTTTTATATCTCCGATGAATCCGGCTTCCAAAAGTTTGGCTAGCTCCTCTCCCATGGCCTGTCTCTTGGGTTCGAAAAGCGCCAAGAGCCTGTTTGATCGGCTTGAATCCTTTTAGGATATTTAAGCTGTGCTCGCCACCGACGTGGGATTCCTGGCATGTCTGAAGGGTGCCAGGCAAAGATGTCCCAGTTTTCTCGTAGAAATTCTCGTAGTGCGTCGTCTACATCAGGGTTTAATTGTGCCCCAATGGAGGCCGTCTTTGCAGGGTCCCTTGGGTGGACTTGGAATTTGACTATTTCATCCGCTGGCTTAAAAGAGGTGGACTTGGATATTTTATCAAATATCACATCGTCCCTGTTCACCGTGGAGCGCATCGCGGTGAGTTCCTCGGCCGCTAGGGCTTCGGATAGTGCCTCGAGGGCTAGTGCGGCTGTCTTGTTTTCGGCGCGGAGTGCTATGTTCGGATCACTAGCGAGAGTGATGATTCCGCTAGGTCCGGGCATTTTAAGCTTCATGTACCCATAATGGGGTATAGCTTGAAAAATTGTGAATGCCTCTCGTCCTAATAAAGCATGATATCCGTTGTTGAACGGGGCACTTGAAATGTGACCTCCTCGGACCTGTAATTGACCGGCGAGCCGAACACTACGTCTAGTGTGATTTTTCCTGTGCAGCATGCTTCCCGGCTAGGGATTATTCCTCTAAAGGTTGTGCTGCTTCGCTCAATGCGGTTCCAGTCTATTTCCATTTTTCGGAGGATTTCCTCATAGATGAGGTTTAGTCCGCTGCCGCCATCCATGATTACCTTAGTAAGGCGAAGCCGTCCACTATCGGACCGAGGACCAATGCGGCTGGTGCTCGGGCTGTTCGAATTTAGGTTAAATCACTGGCATTAAAGGTAATAGCCGTGTCCTCCATGGATTTATTGTTGCTACTTGGTAGACTTGACAAGGTTATGGCGTGTTCGTTTCGCATGTTATTTGATGCGAAAGTCTCAAGACTATTAACATCAGACCGGTGTTGCTGGGCTGGGGTTCAAGCTAGAAGCTCTTCGCCACTTTTGGCCACTGCCGTAGTATCCAACATGCTCGAAGGCTATGAGTTGGAGTGGCGCCCTCTGTGCTATGAATTTTGCAGGGTCCGTTTAGCCAACCCTCCAGTACGGTTCCGTACCCTTTAGGGGGTTTTGGCTTTTTGGTATTTAACCCAGGTGCTTGATGATGATGCACCCTTTCATTTCAGACTAGGGATGTATTCGGAGCCGGATTATCCCAAAATTTACTTTCGGTTTTCCAGGCGCTCTCCATCGCACAGTACTTTTGTACTATGGTCACCAAGTCAGCAAAGCGTGTAATTTCATGACGACTTATGGCGTTTAGGATTCCCTTGTCCGTGCAATTATTGCAGAAAATTGGGATTGCGTCCTCGTCTCGGCAGTCCTTTATCCTGTTCATAACCAGGAGGAATCTGGCCCAGTAATGATGTACTGTTTCAGCGGGCTCTTGCCGAATTTGAGAGAGATCGCTAATGTTTGGGTGGGCGGGTGGAACTAGATCCGTAACCCCGTCCAATTTAGGACTCAGGGGCCGAGAAGTTTCCGAACTCGAAAGTTTGGATTTTTGAGTGTTATCCAATGAGTCCAACCCGCCGCCTGACTTTAAGTTCAGGGCTTGATCGACATCCGTCCCTCTGCAGGAATCCGGCATGGAGGGATCGGGAATCCGGACGTAGCTAGTCCTTAAGATAGAAGAAGAATCGCCGCATTGCTCCTCTATCACAACAACATGATGGGTAGCCTGGGGAGAGTTGATCTCTCTCAGATCGGTTTTAGGCCCAATCCGGTCGTAGTCTGTGGCGACTCCCAGGGCGGCGATGCGATCCAAGAGCTCTTTTACGAAGGAGAGCTCAATCGGATCTAACTGTTCGGCAAGTTCCGAATTAACATGGAGATTGGTTTCGATGACTCGAGAGGTCATCGCCGCGGTAGCGAACCGGGCGGTCATAAGAAAACCACCTAGCCGAAGAGTCTAACCAGCGGCCAAGGCTCCTTTGGCGATAGTATCGTCTTTAAAGACGGGATGAGGCATCCTACCTGACGGTGACGACACAGAGGAACTCTCAATGAAAGCACCAATGTCGGTGTCAAAACCGGCGGATCTCGGGTAGGGGGTCCCGAATCGTATGCCTAGGCGGATGGTAACATGAGACAAGGGACACGATGTTTTTACCCAGGTTCGCCCTCTCGATGGAGGTAATACCCTACTCCCGCTTGATTAATATTGATGATATGGGTAGTAAAAGAGTAGATCTACCACGAGATCAAGGAGGCTAAACCCTAGAAGCTAGCCTATGGTATGATTGTTGTTCGTCCTACGGACTAAAACCCTCCGGTTTATATAGACACCGGATAGGTTAGGATTGCACAGAGTCGGTTACAATGGTAGGAGATCTACATATCCTATCGCCAAGCTTGCCTTCCACGCCAAGGAAAGTCCCATCCGGACACGGGACGAAGTCTTCAATCTTGTATCTTCATAGTCTTGGAGTCCGGCCGTGATGATAGTTCGGCTATCCGGACACCCCCTAATCCGGGACTCCTCAACGTTGTTGGGCCGTGCCCGTAGCAGTGCGTGTGCGGTTAGCGAATTTTTACCATGACCGCTGTTCCATCGCTCCATCCGGCTTCCCCACGACCCGCGTTGAACTCGTGACGTGGGGGTCGTGCGCGTGCGCATGACGTGGGAGGCATGCGTGGGACAGCGCTCGCAAGCATGCGTCGCATCGCAGTTAATGGGAAAGGAGGCGGCCCGCGCCTTCCCCATAAAAAGGAATAACCGCGGGCGCGCTGCTCACTTTTACCCCTTCCCTGTGCCTTCCTCCAATCTCAGAACCACCGCCCCCTTCTTCTCGAGCCTCTCTGCTTCCGCCCATCATCGTCGTGCTTTCGCCGTCCTCTGCTTTTCCGCTTCCCGCAGTCGCCATGGCGCCCAAATCCACCAGGGTTAAAGGAGGGGCCAAGGACGTCGGAGTGACGGAGGCACCGGAGGGTGCGCTAGCGGTGCAGCAGACATAGTCCGCCTTCTTTTCCCGTCGACGGTTGGCGTGCCTGAGCTTCGGGAGATGTTCAAGTGTTTGTGGGGTGTGAAGACGGGGAGAGAGAAGAGGGGGCATCGGCCACGACCGTCGTCCCTGCCAGTGCCGCTCCCTCCCCGCATCGGTACCCCTTCTTCGTCGACTATTTCTCTTGCGGGCTCTGTCCCCCCTTCTCCAATTTCTTCAAGGACATCATGCACACCTACGGCTTCCACCTCCTGGATTTTACTTCGAATGCCGTGGCGTGTATGGCCCTCTTCGCCCACCTCTGCGAGGGCTTCGTTGCACCCGGCCGGGCGCTCTTCCGCCATTACTTCTCCCCTCGGATCCAGGCAGGGGGCGCCATTGCTGGCTGTGTCGCCTGGATCCCGAGGGTCAAGGGGGCGTACCCACATGGCACCATGAAGGAGAGGTGGGAAGAATGGAGGGGCCGGTGGTGCTGGATTGAGGAAGAAGGCCCGCCAGCATTCTGCGAGGTTCGCCAGAAGCCGCCAGTTCGTGGCGGCAATTAGGGTGATGTCGACGTCGATGATGCGAAGCTCACGATCGCCACCACCAGGATTCTCCGGCTTACCCAGGCCGGGCTCACCCTCGATATGATCGCGGCAGATTTCATCCGCCGCCGGATTGCCCCTCTGCATGACAGAGGGAGGCCGGCCTGGCTCTATGTGAACGCCGCCAACATCATGAGGCTTTGTCCCGGCCTCGATAACAACCTGACGGTGCTGTGGCACGCCCATCTTTGCCAGTGAATCTTCCAACTCGAGGTCGACGATGCGGGCGAGGTCGAGTGGTCCGACAAGCTTGCCAGGGCCGCCGCAAAGGTCGGCAAGGTCGACAAGGAGCCTGTTTTTAAGCTGTCAGCGGGAGTGGTTCCGCTGAGCAACAACTCTCGTCGGAATGAGATCATCGCCATGATGCCACTTTCCAACGCGCACGGCCTCGACCCGAATTGGGCCGAGCCAGACGAGCTCGCGGTGCAGCAGTTCTTCGACACTCTGCACGAGATATACGTCACCGATGAGCCGCGGCTCATCCAGGACACTTCCCCGGCGGAGCTGGACTATATTGCCGCCAGGGTGGAGGAGGCAAGGCTTGCCGAGGAGGAGGCAAGGCTCATCAAGGAGGCCGGCAGCACCGGCGGCGTGGTGGACAAGGCCGCGGCGGAGGCGGAGGAGGTGGAGCTCGCCCGGTGGGCAACAACCGCTGGGGAGGCCAGCGATGTCGACACCGGGGCTCCCCTCGTCGAGGACGCCGCCAACGGTTCGTCGGAAGAGGAGGGAGAGGAGGGGAGGCCGTGCAGCTACGGCAAGCCCAGGAGGCGCCCGTGCGCCAGACGACGGCGGTGGCGGCGAAGAAAACGGTGAGAGCCGTGGCGTCGAAGAAGAGGACGCCTGCTTCTCCGTCGTCCAAGTGCGCCCGGATGTCATCGCCTCCCCCCTCACCGGCAAACATCGGTGCAGGGATTGGGCGTGACTTGTTTGACTTCGGGCCTCTCAGCCCAGAGAGAGAGCTCTGGCCTCTCAGCCCGGAGAGGAAGAGGAAAGCAACAGAGGAGGAGGAGGAAGAGGACGAAGAGTAAGCCTCTGCTTTCCTCCCTCATTCCTTGCACCCCCTCCCTTGATGGTGTTGCTTACCTGTCTTCATCTTGCAGGGATGTGGAGATTCTAGCCCAGAGGATCAAGAGGGCCAGGTTTTCGGCGAGCGGCCAGCCCCCGGCAGGTACCACCAGTACGCCACTGGTGGTGTCGAGCAGTCCGGAGAGCAGCCCCCGACCCAGCCCCCAGCGTGAGTCCACCACTCACCCTCAATCAATGTGTGTCGCGCGTGATGCTTCAGTGTTAACCGTGCCGTGGATGCAGGAGGGGAGCAGCACCAAGGGGTGCCACAGGGGGCTTCTCCGATTGTGCTGCCCCCGTTGAGGGAGTCCTGGATTAGGGGGTATCCGGACAGCCGGACTATATGCATCGTCCGGACTATTGAAGCGTGAAGATACAAGACTCAAGACTTCGACCCGTGTCCGGATGGGACTTTCCTTGGCGTGGAAGGCAAGCTTGGCGATCCGGATATTATATTTCCTTCCTTGTAACCGAATCCATGTAAACTCTAGCCCTCTCCGGTGTCTATATAAACCGGAGAGGTAGGTCCTTAGAAGGGCGATCACAATTACAATCATACCATCATAGGATAGCTCTTAGGGTTTAGCCTCTACAATCTCGTGGTAGATCTACTCTTGTACTACCCATATCATCAATATTAATCAAGCAGGAAGTAGGGTTTTACCTCCATCGAGAGGGCCCGAACCTGGGTAAACATCTGTGTCCCTTGCTTCCTGTTACCATCAGCCTTGACGCACAGATCGGGACCCCCTACCCGAGATCCGACGGTTTTGACACCAACATTGGTGATTTCATTGAGAGTTCCTCTGTGTCGTCGCTATCAGGCTCGATGGCTACTTCAATCATCATCAACGACGCTGTCCAGAGCGAGACCTTCCTCCTCGGACAGATCTTCGTGTTCGGCGGCTTCGCACTGCAGGCCAACTTGCTTGGCCATCTGGAGCAGATCGACAGCTACGCCCCTGGCCACCAGATTAGGTTCGGAAACCTGAACTACACGGCGGACATCCGCGGATACTTGATCTCCATAGATTGGGGCCTATGCCAGGAGCACAAGACAGTCACGACGAGCACGGCTTAGACCTGCCATTGGACGAAGCTCGGGGTATCACCCCCATAGTATCCCCGGACCTAGATCCGGAGCAGGCTGCGCTGCCTAAGGACGGAGGGATGGACCCCGCCCCACAGGTCGCACACTCATCGGCGGTGGAGCCGAACATGGGTCTTACCTCTGCGGTGGCCTATGACTTCGAACCTCCGGATTCGTATCCGGACGTTGGTTCCAGTCCGCACACTCCCGAGCCCGTCGGGCCAGGATGGGATCCAGTAATGGAGTTCACCGCTGCAGATATCTTCTAGAACTCGCCCTTTGGCTACCTGTTGGACTCATTAAAGTCTCTCTCTTTGTCAGGAGGCTCTTCGCCGAACTATGTCCGGCTCGAGTGGGAGGCCTGCGACGAAGGAATTCGTTGCCCACCCACCACCCACTTCATTGCCACGGTCGATGATTTAACCGAGGTACTGAACTTCGACTCCGAAGACATCGACGGTATGGACGACGATGCAGGATAAGAACATGAACCACCGCTCACTGGGCGGTGGACAACCACCTCTTCTTATGATATATATATGGTGGACACTCTGAAGGAAACAAATGGCGATGAGGCAACGGAGGATAAAACCTCAGGAAAAAAAACAAAGAATGGGCGTCGTCGGCGCCTCTCAAAGCCCCGCCACAGAAATACCGGCCCAGGAGCGAAAGCAATCTGAATGGTGCCGAAGAAGAATACAACCCTGATCAGCCCGCCTTGAGCAGGCCAAACAGGGGATGAGCAGGTCAGCCCGGAAGAACAAAGCGAACGAATACCCGGAGGAGGACAGCTACATGCCCCCCTCCGAAGACGAGATTAGCCACGTTGACGATGAGTTCGGCGTGCCTGAGGATCCCGTAGAGCAGGAGCTCTTCAAGCGTCGGCATATAGCCACTGCGAGGAGCCTGAAAAAAAGAAGCAGCAACAACTCCAAGCTGATCAAGACCTGCTCACAGACAGATGGACTGAAGACCTGGAAGCCAAGGAATACAGACTCGAGCACCATACGGCTGACCGGCTACCTCGTGGCCGGGATAAAATGGCATACCAGTCCGCATACCAGCCAACACCCCCACGCCAACATACTACGGCCCGGGGCAACCAAACAGGACAACCAAGATCGATCTACGGATAGCGGGGGCGCGCCTCGGCACGCGACGACGACCGTCACGCCGGATACACCTTCAACAAGTCCGGCCAGGCCGAATACAGCCACCCAGAGCAATTCGACCTGCGTAGCCACATAGCCCGGCACAGAGGCACCGCGCACCCCCTCTGCTTCACTGACGAAGTAATGGATCATGAATTCCCAGAAGGGTTCAAACCCGTAAACATCAAATCATACTATAGCACAACAGACCATGCAGTATGGATCGAAGATTTTCTTTTCCACATTCACATGGCCCGCGGAGACGATCTGCACGCCATCAATTATCTTCCCCTTAAGCTCAAAGGACCAGCCCGACACTGGCTAAACAGCCTGCCAGCAAATTCCATTGGCAGTTGGGAAAACCTGGAAGATGCATTCCTCGACAACTTCCAGGGCACATATGTGCGACCACATGGCGCTGATGACTTGAGCCACATTACTCAACAATCCGGAGAGTCTGCCTGGAAATTCTGGACTCGGTTCCTAACTAAAAAGAACCAAATAGTTGACTGTTTGGACGCCGAAGCCCTGGCGGCTTTTAAGCATAATATCCATGACGAGTGGCTCGCTCGACATCTCGGCCAGGAAAAACCCAAGTCCATGGCAGCTCTCACAACACTAATGACCCGCTTTTGCGCGGGCGAGGACAGCTGGTTGGCTCGCAGCAGCACTACGCCACATTCTGGCAATTCGGATGGCCGCGACAATAACGGCAAGCCACGGGGTAACAGACATAAGCGACGGAACAACGGCGACAACACTGAATACACGACAGTCAACACCGGATTCAGCGGATCCAAGCCCGGTCAGCGGAAGAAGCCGTTCAAAAGAAATCATCAGGGACCGTCCAGTCTGGACCGCATACTGGAGCGCTCGTGCCAAATTCATGGCATGCCGGACAAGCCAGCCAACCACACCAATAGAGATTGCTGGGTATTCAAACAGGCCGGCAAGATAAACGCCGAAGACAAGGACAAGGGGCTGCACAACAACGACGATGAGGAGCCCCGACGTCCTAACACGGGGGGACAGAAGAAATTTCCCCCCAGGTGAAAACGGTCAACATGATCTACGCCACGCACATCCCCAAGCGTGTAACATCCCAAATTTTCAATTTGGAATGTTATACATTAGGTCATCATGCATATCATATTTTTCTCGCATTTTCCGATCCTAGAAAATTTCACGCAACTCAAGGACCCTCGGAGAGAGTTGGAAGTTTCATTATTTTCATATTTGGGATTTATTTATCAAATCTTGAAAATAGGATCATTGGATTTATTTAATTATCTTCATAAATTTTTTACTATAAAACTTAAGAGAGGGAATAATATGACTTTCCCAATATTTAGGAAAAATGAAGATATTATAAATAAATCAAAATTTGGTTTTGGAAGATTTATTTTGCTTAGGCAACAATGAGCATTTTAAAAATTTATGCATGTTTGCCGTTTTTAAAGTTCATTTTGTTCGACTCATTTTTAGGAGTCGGGGAAAATTTGTTTTATTTAAATCGGAGTTCATTTGGTATTTTTTTTAATTCGTTTTGTTTTAATTTAAAAAAAAACGCGCCGCCCCCCCCTGGGCCAAGGCCCAGCCAGCCAGCGCCCCGGCCCGCCTCGCCTCTCTCCTCACAAGACGCCGCCCATGTGAGGCGCCGCCGCCACGCCTCACGCCGAGTCCGGCTCCGCCCGCCTCGCCCGGCTTGCCCCCTCCCCAAGCCACCCCGCCAACCCCCTCTTAAATACCGTCCCCTGCCTCTCTCTCACCCGCCGCCTCCCAAGCCGAGCCACGCCGCCGCCGCCAAGGACGCCCGCCGCCGTCGTTCGCCGCCCGGGAGCCCCGCCGCCTCACCGCCCCTCCCGAACCCCGCCACCCCTCGCCCGCCGCCGAGCCCGCCCGGCGATCACCGAGGTAGCCGCCGCCCGATCCGGTTTTCCCTAAAACCCGATCCGGTTTATTTAAAAAAGATGTTCGGTTTTTTAAAAACACTGATTGGTTTTATTTTTTCGGTTTTCTTAATTAACGAACGTTCACCGAACCGTTCGTTTCAATGAACGTGTTCGTTGGATTAGTTCTGTTAACGAACGTCCGTTATTTAATCCCTTCGTCATTTTTCTTTTAATCGGATTTAATCCGTTATTTTTCAGATTTGATTTCTGATCTGATTTTCAAATCTGTTTTATTTCTTGCTCGTTTATCGGAATCAGGTGATTCAAGCGCCTGGAGTTTCGTAACGAAACCGCCGCTCCGACTAACCTACTTTCACAGAGTTTTGCTACTGTGAAATTTTGACCTAATTTCAGTTTTCTAAACCGAGTCGTTCTCTATCGAGTTCCGACTTTCGATGCTTTATTTGATTCGATTCTTTTGCAACCAGGGTTCTTAAGTTGAACTATCTGGTTAGATCTTTTATTCGAGATTTCCCTGTGCATTAGATGAGTACTTATTGTATGCTTGTTGTTTGTCTGCGTTAGATCACCCGAAGTGCGCCGCTTGTTACTTCGAATCTCTAGGACTCGCGGATCATCAGCAAGGCAAGTAACACTTTGATCATACTCTTCTCATACCCAGTTTTTATGCATTAGATCAAACCCTCAAACACTTGCATGTTTAGGATCTAATTAAATTGTGGGATGGGAAGTAGATTGAGGTAGTACCTATTACCTGTTTTACTTATGAAACCTTGGGAGTTACTTCTACGTTTGCTTATTATGCCATGCTATGCTAGTAGACGTGGATTGGGTGAGTGAATATCCATGACAGATGTGAGATTGTTAATTAATGGTTTATTTAAGGTGGCAACCTAAACACACATCTGGGTGGATTGAGGCACCTGGTTTCTATCGTGACTTGCTCAGATTTCTTCTGACCGCCACCCGTGCTCTAAGGGATCATAAGATTATTCAAACTGGAAACTTCCGTGTGCAGCCACAAGCCAATTATGGGCTCTGGCGTAGTTGACTAAGTTGTGCGAACTCTTACGGGTAGGCTAGCTGATGTAGGGGATGTAGGTTGGTACGGTCTACCCACATGTAAGGTGCTAGCGCTCGAAAGACTATGTCTCGGTCATCCGCTCTCAAACACCATGTAGTGCGAGAACCAAACGGAGGCGATCGAGTCTTGTGGGGAAAAGTGCGCAAACCTCTGCAGAGTGTATAAACTAATCATGATTAGCCGTGTCCCCGGTTATGGACAAATCTTGAGTATCTAGTACTTGAATATCATGTGAATCTCAACATGTTACTCTAATAATAAAGTTATTGGGTTTTAATGAGTACTTTTAATTGGGATTGAGGATATCACAACCATTCTCAATGTTTAACAACCACCATGATAGTTAAATAAAATTATTCCTTTGATGTAGGGAAAAATCAGCTTTATGCAAAAATGTAACCGTGAGAGCCTTACCACCAGCCAAATATGCATGTAGTATAGGCTTGTTGCTTCATTACTCTCTATGTGTTACATTGCGGCATATTCCATGTGTCGACCCGTTTTGGCTGCAACTTTTCACGCTATGCAGACTTTTCTGCATTTACGAGTAAGGTGTTAGGTCGTGGTTCTATACTCGACGCCGTTGGAGTTGATGGACTCACTTGTCTTCCAAGCCTTCCGCTGTTATTATTAGATGGCCTTAAGCCATATTATTGTATTAAGTTCCCTTGTGGACAACGATGTAATAAGTGTGTGATTGCTACTCTGCTATAAATCCTTCAAGCACTGTGTGGTGTCAAGATTATCGATCCAGGATGACACTGAGCACAGAGCACTAGATCCATTCGGGTCTGGTCGCTACAGAGAATGGTATCAGAGCACACGCTGACTGTAGGACACGACCACGAAGATAAAGCCATAGATCACTATTCTCTTCCCATTTTCTAACTCCTCATCCTTTCTACTCTCTTTAGGATGAAGGACGCGAAGATCAAATACACCCAACCGGATGAAGGCACACCTTTTGGATTTCACTTGAAGGAAGTTACCAAGTACCTGAACATTGGACTACCAAGCTTCACCGGGACTTTCAACGCCACTCTGCTCAAGAGGAGCTACCGGAAGATTCACGCTCACGCTCCAGAAGGACATTCGCCCCCAATCACCAAGCCTATAGATAGTGTTTTCAAGGCACCAACTTGGAGTCTGGAAAGAGCATGGCAGCTCACATCACCATGGGACGCATTGGAGAAGTTTACCAAGAAGACCTTAAGGACACAATCTACCAGATTTGCGGACGCCGAGATGACAAATGGGACGTCGTCGATTACCAAGAAGGATAGATCCATTGCAGCATTCATCCAGAGTTAAACCAGCACATTCGGACGCCAGAGAATCAGATGTGCAATGATATGTTGGAGTTGCGAGAATGCAAAGGGAAGGATCATCGAACTTGAAGAAGAACTAAAGACAACTCGCAAGGACTATATGGACGAGATCGTAGCTCTAGCAAGACACAATAACGATCTTAAGTACGAGATTGAAGAACTCAAGAAGAAGTTGGCGCTCAGGAATGAAGACCAATATGTCGATTGCCCAAGCGACTACATCAACATCGACGACACCGATTCGGATCCAAGTGAACCCGACTTTGAAGACGAAGCTGGAGCAGACATTATGGAGTCTTCCACCGGTTCAAATTAGTAGAAGACCCCCACATATTAGTAGTATTCCCTCCATGTAAACATTATAGTACACGCACTTTTGCGATAGTTAGACCGTTGTAAGCCTTTGTTTGATTGATTGAAGTGATTTTGTGTGTATTTGCTCATGTGCATTTGGGTAGTGATTCCCCTTAGACCTCATTCTATTCTAAATTCTCATATTTTCTAAACCCATCAGATGCCTCCGAGACGCGACCCCAGATTCGTTTTCCCGCCAGAGATCACCCAACTGATCCAAGAGCGAGAATACCCTGATTCAAACATTGGTGCGTAACCGAGGCAACAACAACAACAACAACAACAACAACCCACCACCACCACCACCGCGGATCATCCGACTCGTTTCCTTAGACTAAACCCGCCGGTGTATTCCAAGAGCACCGAGCCAATTGTAGCAGATGACCGGCTCCGCAAGATAGGAAGGAGCTGACCACTGCAGGATGCACGGATGGAGAAAGAGTGAAGTTTGCAGCACATCAGCTTGAAGGACCCGCAGCAGATGGTGGGAGAATTTCACAACCACTTACCTCAGAGACACCGCCACATGGGATCAATTTCAGCAAGCTTTTTCGACCGCCCATGTTTCAGCAGGAGCTATGGCCATGAAGAAGCGTGAGTTTCGCAACTTACGCCAAGGAGGAAGGACTGTTGGCCAGTACGTGGATGACTTTAGTAAATTAGCACGTTATGCCCCAGATGACGTTGCTACCGATGCAGCTAAACAGGAGAAGTTTCTAGAAGGACTGAATGATGAGTTCAGCATGCCGTTGATGGTAGCCAGTTTCAATAACTACCAGGAGTTAGTAGACCGAGCCCTCATGATTGAAGGAAAGCAAAGAAGAATTGAGAACTGCAAGCGGAAGTATGGGCAAGGGAAGTATAACTGGAGCTCAGCAGAAACCTCGTTATACCCCTAAATCAGGAATTCAGTTTCAGCATACCCATGGAGGAGGTAATTCGCATAACCATAACAACACCAAGAATGGGAACGGGAATGGAGGAATCAACGGACAGAATCGCACCAACCCGTCAACACCATCCAAAGTAGACCTGAGACATATTACTTGCTTTAAGTGCCGCAAGACTGGGCATTATGCCAATGATCGGCCCGTATACGGAATGGAAATGGCAATGGAAGCTCGAAAGAAACCCAACCCTTTCAACAGGGGACAGGTGAACCACATTGAAGTGGAGGAGGTTGAAGATCAGCCCGATGCAGATGTCGGTAAGTTTTTGGTTAAGTCATTTACTGCAGCTTGTTCTTTTGGATACCGTGCATCGCATTCATACATATCAAGGGATTTGTGGATAAGTACAAGTTACCAACCCAAGCCCTTAGGTCACCCATGCTAGTAACCTCACCCGGAGCAGAGTACATGGCTAGTAAATGGTGTGATCGACTGCCATTAAGGATTGGACACTATGTTTTCCCCTCGGACCTAATAGTTCTGGAATCCCAAGGATTGGATGTGATATTAGGTATGGATTGGTTATCAAGGTATGGAGGAAACATAGATTGCACCACAAAGTCAATTTTGCTCACCACACCAGAAGGAAGAAGGATTAAGAATGTATCCCGACACGAGCCGAGAAGAGCGCAAGTTAACTGCTTATCAGGAGTGGTGCAAGAAGAAGTATCAGTGGTGAAGGATTTTCCTGATGTATTTCCGGAAGAGTTGCCAGGAATGCCACCGGATAGAGACATTGAGTTTTTGATAGAACTTTTGCCAGGAACAGGCCCAATATCGAAGCGACCGTACAGGATGCCAGCACAGGATTTGGCGGAAATCAAGAAGCAGATTAAGGAGCTTTTGGATAAAGGTTTTATACGCCCAAGTTCTTCACCTTGGGGATCACCCGTTTTGCTAGTGGAGAAGAAGGACGGATCGTTAAGAATGGTTGTTGATTATCGTGGATTGAATGAAGTAACAATCAAGAATAAGTACCCACTACCTATGATAAATGATCTGTTTGATCGCTTGCAAGGAGCCAAGGTGTTTTCCAAGATCGACTTTGCGATCGTGGTACCATCGATTGAAGATTCGGGAGCAGGACATACCCAAGACAGCATTTACCACGAGATATGGATCAGACGAGTATACCGTTATGTCATTTGGACTGACTAACGCACCAGCCTATTTCATGAACCTGATGAACAAAGTGTTTATGGAGTTTTTGGATAAGTTCGTCGTGGTGTTCATTGATGACATTTTGATTTTCTCGAAGAATGAAGAGGAACACAAGGAACATTTGCGATTGGTTTTGGAGAAACTAAGGGAACACCAGTTGTATGCCAAGTTCAGCAAATGTGAGTTTTGGCTAAAAGAAGTTGGATTTCTCGGACATGTTATATCCGGAGAAGGAATAGCAGTTGACCCCACAAAAGTTGAGACCAGAACCAAATGGGAAGCACCAACGAGTTGGAGAGATTCGGAGTTTCCTTGGACTCGCAGGATACTACCGAAGGTTCATTGAGAATTTCTCAAGGATTGCTAAGCCTATGACAGAATTGTTGAAAAGGAAAACAAATTTATATGGACTGAGGACTGTGAGGCAAGTTTTCAGGAGTTGAAGAAAAGATTGGTCACCTCACCAGTTTTGATATTGCCAGATCAGACTAAGGATTATGAGGTGTATTGCGACGCTTCACGTCGAGGACCTTAAGCAGTGCTTATGCAGGAAGGAAGAGTTGTTTCGTATGCTTCACGACAACTTAAGCCCCATGAGTTGAACTATGCCACTCATGATTTGGAGTTAGCAGCCGTTGTGCATGCCCTGAAGACGTGGAGACATTTTCTCATTGGAAATCATTGTGAAGTATATACGGATCACAAGAGTTTGAAGTACATTTTCACACGTATGAATTGAATCTCAGACAAAGGAGATGGTTAGAGCTTATCAAGGATTATGACATGAGATTGCATTATCACCCGGAAGGCTAATGTCGTAGCAGGCGCATTGAGCCGTAAGAGCCACGTCAATACCCTAATGATGGGAGGAATACCCAATGAGTTAGCCGAGGACCTTCGAGAGCTATGTTTGGAAATAGTTCCGAGAGGCTATGTAGCAGCATTGGAGATTCAATGACGCTGATGGACAAAATCGTAGAAGCCCAAAAGGCGATAAGGAAGTTGACTCTATAAAGGAGAAAATGAGCAAAGGAAAAGCTAAAGGATTTCGTGGAGGACGAGCACGATACCCTATGGTTTGAAGACCGTGTTTATGTGCCCAATAACCCCGAGATCGTGAAGCTGATTTTACAGGAAGCTCATGATTCACCCTATTCGATTCACCAGGAAATACCAAGATGTACTTGGATTTGAAGAATACTTTCTGGTGGACCGGAATGAAGAAGGATATTGCGGAGTATGTAGCAGTTTGCGATGTATGTCAGAAAGTAAAGGCATAACATCAGAAGCCAGCGGGATTGTTACAACCATTGCTGATACCCGAATGGAAGTGGGATAAACTAGGCATGGATTTTATCACAGGATTGCCAAAGACTCGTTCAGGATATGACTCGATTTGGGTCATAGTCGACCGTTTGACGAAGGTAGCTCATTTCATTCCAGTCAAGACTACCTATAGCAGTGCTAAGTTGGCAAAGATATACATGACCGTAATTGTGTGCTTACACGGAATTCCGAGGAGCATCGTGTCGAGATAGAGGAACCCAGTTTACCTCGAAATTTTGGAACCAGCTTGCATGAAACATTGGGAACCCGATTGGAATTCAAGTACAGCTTTCCACCCACAGACCGATGGATGACCGAGAGAGTCAATCAGATTTTGGAGGACATCTTTGAGAGCTTGTGCCCTAGATTATGGACCTAGCTGGGATGACAATTTGCCGTATGCAGAATTTTCCTACAACAACAGTTACCAAACCAGCTTGAAGATGGCACCTTTCGAGGCTTTGTATGGAAGAAGGTGCAGGACACCGTTGTTATGGAACGAAACTGGAGATCGTCAGTTGTTTGGACCAGATTTGATTAAGGAGTCTGAACAGAAAGTTAAGTTGATTCGAGATGTGCTCAAGGTAGCCCAGTCCGGACAAAAGAGCTATGCCGATTCAAAGCGCCAAAGCGATTGAGTATGAGATTGGAGACAGTATATCTCGAGTATCCCCGCTTCGAGGAGTTAAGCGTTTTGGAGTTAAAGGAAGTTAGCACCACGTTTCGTTGGACCGTATAAGATTTTGCAACGCATGGGAGAAGTTGCTTATAAGTTGGAATTACCAGTAGGACTGTCAGGAGTTCATGATGTATTCCATGTTTCTCAGTTGAAGAAATGTCACCCCGAGATAGCAGAGGTACCGTTAAGAGACACAAGTGCCACCGAAGCAATTCAGTTGAAGGATGACTTGACATATGAGGAAAAACCGGTTAAGATTCTCGATTATGCCAGAGAGTTACCCGCAGCAAGGTTATCAAGTTTTGTAAAGTTCATGGAGCCACCACACCGAGGATGAAGCCACACAGGAAAGAGAGGAAGTTTTGCTCAAGGACCACCCTCACCTATTTTCTAGCCAACCCGAATCTCGAGGGCGAGATTCATCTTAAGGGGGTAGGTTTGTAACATCCCAAATTTTCAATTTGGAATGTTATACATTAGGTCATCATGCATATCATATTTTTCTCGCATTTTCCGATCCTAGAAAATTTCACGCAACTCAAGGACCCTCGGAGAGAGTTGGAAGTTTCATTATTTTCATATTTGGGATTTATTTCTCAAATCTTGAAAATAGGATCATTGGATTTATTTAATTATCTTCATAAAGTTTTTCCTATAAAAACTTAAGAGAGGGAATAATATGACTTTCCCAATATTTAGGAAAAATGAAGATATTATAAATAAATCAAAAATTTGGTTTTGGAAGATTTATTTTGCTTAGGCAAAAATGAGCATTTTAAAAATTTATGCATGTTTGCCGTTTTTAAAGTTCATTTTGTTCGACTCATTTTTAGGAGTCGGGGAAAATTTGTTTTATTTAAATCGGAGTTCATCTGGTATTTTTTTAATTCGTTTTGTTTTAATTTAAAAAAAAAATCGCGCCGCCCCCCCTGGGCCAAGGCCCAGCCCGGCTCAACCAGGCCGACCCGGCGCCCGCCTCCCTCTCCCTCGCGCGCCACGCCGCCCTGTGAGCGCCCGCCGCCACGCCTCCCGCCCGGAGTCAGGCTCCGCCCGCCTCGCCCGGCTTGCCCCTCCCCAAGCCACCCCCGCCAACCCCCTCCTCCTCTTAAATACCGCCCGGCCTCCTCTCTCTCACCTTGCCGCCTCCCAAAGCCGAGCCCGCCGCCGCCGCCAAGGACACCGCCGCCGTCGTTCTCGCCGACGCCGGGAGCCCCGCCGCCCTCGCCGCCCCTCGAACCCGCCACCCCTCGCCGCCGAGCCCTCACCGGCGATCACCGGAGGTAGCCGCCGCCCGACCCGGTTTTCCCCTAAAAACCCGATCCGGTTTATTTAAAAAAAAAGATGTTCGGTTTTTTTTAAAAACCTAGATTGGTTTTATTTTTTTTCGGTTTTCTTAATTAACGAACGTTCACCGAACCGTTCGTTTCAATGAACGTGTTCGTTGGATTAGTTCTGTTAACGAACGTCCGTTATTTAATCCGTTCGTCGTTTATCTTTTAATCGGATTTAATCCGTTATTTTTCAGATTTGATTTCTGATCCGATTTTCAAATCTGTTTTATTTCTTGCTCGTTTATCGGAATCAGGTGATTCAAGCGCCTGGAGTTTCGTAACGAAACCGCCGTTCCGACTAACCTACTTTCACAGAGTTTTGCTACTGTGAAATTTTGACCTAATTTCAGATTGCTAAACCGAGTCGTTCTCTCTCGAGTTCCGACTTTCGATGCTTTATTTGATTAGATTCTTTTGCAACCAGGGTTCTTAAGTTGAACTATCTGGTTAGATATTTTATTCGAGATTTACCAGTGCATTAGATGAGTACTTATTGTATGCTTTTTGTTTGTCTGCGTTAGATCACCAGGAGTGCGCCTCTTGTTACTTCTAATCTCTAGGACTCATGGATCATCAAAGAAGGCAAGTAACACTTTGATCATACTCTTCTCATACCCAGTTTTTATGCATTAGATCAAACCCTCAAACACTTGCATGTTTAGGATCTAATTAAATTGTGGGATGGGAAGTAGATTGAGGTAGTACCTATTACTGCTTTTACTTATGAAACCTTGGGAGTTACTTCTCGTTTGCTTATTATGCCATGCTATGCTAGTAGACGTGGATTGGGTGAGTGAATATCCATGACAGATGTGAGATTGTTAATTAATGGTTTATTTAAGGTGGCAACCTAAACACACATCTGGGTGGATTGAGGCACCTGGTTTCTATCGAGGACTTGCTCAGATTTCTTCGGACCGCCACCCGGGCTCTAAGGGATCATAAGATTATTCAAACTGAAACTTCCGTGTGCAGCCACAAGCCAATTATGGGCTCTGGCGTAGTTGACTAAGTTGTGCGAACTCTTACGGGTAGGCTAGCTGATGTAGGGGATGTAGGTTGGTACGGTCTACCCACATGTAAGGTGCTAAGCGCTCGAAAGACTATGTCTCGGTCATCCGTCTCTCAAACACCATGTAGTGCGAGAACCAAACGAAGGCGATCGAGTCTTCTGGGGAAAAGTGCGCAAACCTCTGCAGAGTGTATAAACTAATCATGATTAGCCGTGTCCCCGGTTATGGACAACTCTTGAGTATCTAGTACTTGAATATCATGTGAATCTCAACATGTTACTCTAATAATAAAGTTATTGGGTTTTAATGAGTACTTTTAATTGGGAATGAGGATGTCATCAACCATTCTCAATGTTTAACAACCACCATGATAGTTAAATAAAATTATTCCTTTGATGTAGGGAAAAATCAGCTTTATGCAAAAATGTAACCAGAGAGCCTTACCACCAGCCAAATATGCATGTAGTATAGGCTTGTTGCTTCATTACTCTCTATGTGTTACATTGCCAAGATATTCCATGTGCTGACCCGTTTTGGCTGCAACTTTTCACGTTCTGCACTTTTCGAACTGACAGTAAGGTGTTAGGTCGTGGTTCTATACTCAGTGATGCCGTTGGAGTTGATGGACTCACTTGTCTTCCAAGCCTTCCGCTGTTATTATTAGATGGCCTTAAGCCATATTATTGTATTAAGTTCCCTTGTGGACAACGATGTAATAAGTGTGTGATTGCTACTCTGCTATAAATCCTTCGAAGTACTGTGTGGTGTCAGCATTACTGATCCAGGGATGACACTGAGCACAGAGCACTAGATCCATTCGGGTCTGGTCGCTACAAAGCGGGAGCGGAAGCGGGCACTGTCGTGGTTATAAGTCCGACAATAATGTAGGGGGGTAGGAATGGAGAGGCAAGATCCTAGCTATGCAGTAGTTGTATACGCACGATTTTTACGAGTTCAGGCCCTTCTCCGAGGAAGTAATAGCCCTACGTCTCGGAGCCCGGAGGTGGTCGACTGGATTATGTGTGTATGAATTACAGGGGTGCGAACCCTCGACACTGAGGAGGGGGTGGCTTATATAGAGTTCGCTGCACCCTCCGCCCTCGCTATGCAGGGTTTAAGGTACATTAAGGTCGGGCGTTACCGATGCTTGCCCGCCAAATAAAGTGCTATGATGACCATAAAAGCTACTTAATGACCGACCGTTAGCGTGCGGAGTGACTTTAGATCTCCTGGCTGTCGAGTGGTTGGCTTCATGGTCGAGTGTCTTCCAGTCTATCGAGTGGAACACTTCTGAGTCGATTGAAAGGTGATTCTTCTAGAGATGTCCTTGGGGAGGGTATCTTGGACAGGTCCATGACCCTACCCTAGGTACATAGCTTCATCATTAGCCCCCGAATGGATCGAGGTTTGAGTGGGGAAGGAGTTGAACACACTTCCGACCCATTTTTCGTGCTATGAGTATACCTTGCTCTGGATCAATGAACCTAGGTGACGGTACCAACTTCTTTTTCAGTCGCCTTGATCCATTTTTTGTATCCGTCGAGTGAGTTTCTCTACTTGAAGAGCTCCGAGTGACAAAGCGGAGGAGATCTTCCGTCTGACAAGTTGTTCTGTAGCTCACGGATTTCGCGGGATTCAAATTTCGGGAAGCGCGCGGGGCGGAGGAGGCCGCAGTAATCAGATGGGATAAGGCAGGGACGCCTCAATCTCCGCTCCACCTTTTTCGCCACGTATCACGCGCGCGATTGTTGCGGGATTTTACAGGATCGCTCGGGCCTACAAGTCAGTCACTCGGAAGTAACCTCATATAAGGCGCCGGACCGGGGTTTTTGAACAGTGCGTTCTCATTTCCTCCTCTCTTCCTCGGACTTATCAGCCGCGCCGCTTCGTCCAAAGGCACTGTCTCTGCGGCGCTGCCTCGCCGGTGACGATGGGGAAAGAGAAGACGGTGGCCCTGGAGCGGGCGAAGAAAGCAACGGCGAAGGCGAAGGGAAAGACGACCAGTCGGGGCGGATCTTCATCAAGGGCCGGCCTGCCGCAGGGCTGGATCCATGGCGACTGGATCCGCTTGAAGATTCGTCAAGAAGACCTCGACGACCTGGCCAATGGAGGACTGATCCCCCACGGATCGGCGCGGCTTCCGGGGAAGGAGTCCGAGCCGCAGCCTCGGGAGGGTGAGTGCGTTCTCTTGGCCACCCATGTCGACCGTGGGTTTTCCTTGCCTCCTCACCCTTTCTTTCGGGGATTTCTGAATTTCTTTGGGGCACAACTCCACCACTTCACACCCAACAAAATCGTGTATCTTGCTGCTTTCGTGTCTTTGTGCGAGAATTTCTTGGGTTGTCGGCCTCATTGGGGCCTTTTCAAGCACACTTTCACCTGTTGCTCCCAGACGGTGAAAAAGGCCAATCCGAGTGACGAGAGAACACAAGTGATTCAGATGTGGGGGTCTTGGGGTTCGGATGAGAGGGAAAAGTTCTTTTCCGGCCATGATCCTACCCGACTCGGTCCGTGGATGGCAGTCGACTTGGTTTTACTACAAAGACCAGCCGACGCCAGGGCAGTCGACCGGACTCCCTCCTTTTTCCATGGACCGAGTGAGGAAGCCTTCCTCTTTGAAGGTGATCCCGGAAGAGAAGGCGCAAGTTAAGGTACTGGTCAAACGTGTTGTCCAGCTTATCCGTGACGGGGTGACTGGTATGGACCTCTTGGAGGTCTTTCTTCGGCGACGCATCCAGCCACTTCAAGCTCGAGACCATCCGATGTGGATGTATTCGGGCACTGAGGACACCACTCGGATCCACCCGGAGGAGGTCGAGGATGCCACGCTGGAGGGGTGGCTGACGAGCATCATTGGGAACAAAGACAACCCTAGGGGAGCCAGGAGAATTCCTCCACTCGACCAGTCCCACGTACCGGACAAGTTTCAACTCTGAGTTTCCGAATGTAATTTTAACCATGCAGCTATTTATGCTCCGTCGATTGACTTTTGTTCTGCTTGTTTTTCTGCCAGGCTCTTATCGAAATGTACTCAATGCCCAACGGGGAGCAAGAGCAAGACCCGGAAGGGGAGGCGAGCGGCGGCGACTGGCATTCTGACGGAGAGGAGAGCGAGGAAAGTGACGACTCAAGTGACGAAGAAGAAGCCGAGTCACCTCCTCGCAGGGAGAGGCGATTCAAGCTCGACCAAGACCGGCCGAGCGCCCGTGAAAAAGCGATTGCTCAGACTAGCCCGTCTTCAAAGCACCCTCGGACGTCCTGACCGGCTCCGACTAAAAAAGCGTTAAAGCAGCCCAAAGTTGTAGTGCAAAGGCCTCGGAAGGCGTTGCCGAAGATTAAGATTGACATCCCCGTCGCTTCTGCGTGAGTGTCTCCCTTTGTATTCACTCGACGCTCTGTGCTGTTTATTTTTTCCTTGATTTGACCAGATAAACTTTGGAACTAGCAGCGCTGCTACTTCTGGGACTTCAACTTACAGGGATGAGGACGAGGCAATAGAGGATGCAGTCACCTCCAATCTGGGTACGATTTCTGTCGTTCTGTCTTTATTTGGTCGACTCAACTGTAATATATACCATTGGGTGATGCAATTTTGGCGACCGATCTTTGAACAGCTCCCAACATTATTGACCTCCCCGACGATGACGACGAAGAGCCCGAGAGGCCTTTGACGATGAAAAATAGGAAAACTCCTGCAGACAAGGTGCCACAATCGACACCGATAGCTGAACCAGTCATTCGAGATGCTGGTGATGCCAATCGGGCTTCTATTACCTTCGTCGTACCACTGTCGAGTGCTCTGCCTTCTTCATCGACTGCTCAAGCTCCTGCCGATCCACCTTCAGTTTTTGCTACCCATCACGTCCCAGAGGACGAAGTGAATGCTGCCAAGGAAGCCATACGCCAAGCAGGTATTATGATGGAGAAGATGAAGATGGTGCGGGATGTCAGTCAAGCCGCCTACGATGCCAGCTCGGCTCTCCAAAGCAATGTTCAGGTTAGCAGCACGTCGACTGGTTTTCTTGGCTTGCTCTGTTAGGATATGGTACCTGAAAACTCTCTTTCCAAGGATCTTTGCATCTGTGCACCCAGTGGGTGTTTCGACTTGTCACTGAGCAAATCCATACTTTGAGCTGAATTTTTGTTATTGAAGTTTTGGACTAGTGGGGGCACGCTGAGTGCACCCATTGGGTGTAGTCCCCGAGACTACAGTGGACTGCGGGTAGTCGACTGTAGTCTTGACATTTTAATTCCTTCACTCGGTCTGGTCTGGCCATGTCGAGTGTAAAATGAACTAGTGGGGGCATGCTAAGTGCACCCACTGGGTGTAGTCCCCGAGACCGTGGTCGACTGCTGGCAGTCAACTATGGTCTGAAGAACTTGTTTGTTGCTGTCTTTCTTCTTATATATATATATATATATATATTATATATATATATATATATACACACTCGCGCCGAAAAGGTCTCATCGAGTGTTAACTGAACCAGTGGTGGCACGCTAAGTGCACCCACTGGGTGTAGTCCCTGAGACTATGGTGGACTGCGGGCAGTCGACCGTAGTCTTAGTGTTTATTGTCTTTGTCGCTTTTCTCTGTAAAATAACCCATCCTCTCTGATTGCAGAAATCTTGTGACCTTGGAGCTCGCTTTGCCGACTTGGAAAAGCAGCAAATTCAACTCAACCTTGACCTGGAGTTGGCCAAGTCGAGGCTGCGAAGGCCAAAGATGACGCCAAAGGTAAGGAAGCTTTGTCGACTGTTTTGTCTTAGACCTGGATTTCATTCTGCTCTTTCTGAACTGAGCGTTATTTCTTTTCAGAAAAACTGAACCAAGCTCTGTTAAAGAAGGATCACGATCTGGCTGCTGCACAAAAGAAGGCCGACGACCAAACTGCTCTGGCTGAACGGAAGCTGGCTTCAGCCGGCAAACTAGAAGAGGAGAACGCGAAGATGAAATATGCTCTGGATGAAGCCAACAAGGAGGGAACCCTCTTGAAGAAGGACAAGGTTAACCTGAACAAGAAGATGGAAGGCATTGCTCGCAGGAGGGATGATCTGGAAAGCTATCTGAGGAGCCTCGCCAAGAAGTTATTCATCAAGCTTGAAGGTACATATCCCGTTCTGACTGGTTCATCTTTGTCGACTCGGCATACGAATATTGACTCATCCTTGGACTGTGCATGCAGAGTTTTGCCGAGACTTCGAGGAGGAGACTGGGCGAATCGAACCAAATTTGGACCCTATCAATTCTCCCGTGAAGGACGAAACTGCTATGAACCTGCTCCGACTGGAATCCCGCATCGACGACGTTGTTGACTATTTGGCTCGACTGAAAGTCGCCATGTCGCGGATCAACACAACACTTTGGCCAGGGTCAACACTCCAGAACGACCTCGAGTCTCTGATGACTCGACTTAACGAGATCCCTGGTCGAGTGCATGAGTGGAAGAAGTCTTCTGCTCGGTGTGGTGCTGATGTGGCTCTGTCTTTGGTTCGTGTCCACTGTAAAGAGGCGCGAGAAGATAAGCTGGCAGCAATCAAGGTCGCCAACACCAAGAAGCACGATTTCCGATCCTTTATGGAGACTTTCATTGATGCTGCCACTCGGATCGCCGATGGTGTCGACCTGGACAAGTTCGTCGAGCCTGCCAGTCGTCCTCCCGCAGAATGAACAAACTTTTATGCCTCACCTTAAATTTGCCTCGGAATGCCGAGTGGATTTTGTAACCGTTAAACTCCTTCGAGCTGAGAGCCCGAGTACTTTGATCTGCGGTTTGGAACCTTTAAGATTTATCTGAACTTGTTTTACTTCTGAATATGCTTGCATTTGCCTTCGAGTGGACTTTGCTCTTCACTTGGAATAGTCTTTGTGTTTGAGACGCAGCTCTGAGGTGGAAGATTTAGTCGACCTGTGCATCATTGCCCTTGCAGGAAGGGATGGAGTACGTATTGCAGTCGACCTGCGCCTCATCGTCCTTGCGGATCGGGATGGAGCACACATTGTATTTGTGGCGTAGCTCCCCAGGAGAAGGTAGCAGTCGACCTGCACCTCGTCGTCCTTGCGGGTCGGGATGGAGCACACGTTGTACTTGTGGCGCAACTCCGAAGGAGAAGGTAGCAATCGACCTGCACCTCGTCGTCCTTGCGGATCGGAATGGAGCGCACGTTGTACTTGTGGCGAAGCTCCGAAGGAGAAGGTAGCACTCGACCCGCACCTCGCCATCCTTGCGGATCGGGATGGAGCACACGTTATACTTGTGGCGCAGCTCCGAAGGAGAAGGTAGCAGTCGACCTGCACCTCGTCGTTCTTGCGGATCGGAATGGAGTGCACGTTGTACTTGTGGCGCTGCTCCGAAGGAGAAGGTAGCAGTCGACCTGCACCTCGTCGTCCTTGCGGATCAGTATGTTTTCGAACTTAGGCGAGTACTGGACTGCATCTAAGCCTCTGAGTGAGAGGATTGCTCTTCACTCGGTAGGATTTCTCAAACTTAGGCGAGTACTTGGACTGCAGCTAAGCCCCCGAGTGAGAGGGTTGCTCTTCACTCGGTAGGATTTCTCAAACTTAGGCGAGTACTTGGATTGCAGCTAAGCCTCCGAGTGAGAGGATTGCTCTTCACTCGGTAGGATTTCTCAAACTTACGCGAGTACTGGACTGCAGCTAAGCCTCCGAGTGAGAGGATTGCTCGTCACTCGGTAGGATTTCTCAAACTTAGGCGAGTACTTGGACTGTAGCTAAGCCCCCGAGTGAGAGGATTGCTCTTCACTCGGTAGGATTTCTCAAACTTAGGCGAGTACTTGGACTGCAGCTAAGCCTCCGAGTGGGAGGCTGGCTCACCACTTGGTAGGATTTTTTAAACTTAGGTGAGTACTGAACTGCAGCTAAGTCTCCGAATGGGAGGCTGGCTCACCAGTCGGTAGTATTTTTCAAACTTTGGCGAGTACTTGGACTGCAGCTAAGCCCCCGAGTGGGAGGCTGGCTCACCACCCGGTAGGATTTTTTAAACTTAGGCGAGTACTTGAACTGCAGCTAAGCCCCCGAGTGGGAGGCTGGCTCACCACCCGGTAGGATTTTTTAAACTTAGGCGAGTACTTGGACTGCAGCTAAGCCCCCGAGTGAGAGGTTGGCTCACCACTCGGTAGGATTTTCAAGTACTTAGGCGAAACGGATTCGCAGCTAAGCCTCCGAGTGAGAGGCTTGCTTGTCACTCGGTAGGAATTTTTAAGTACTTAGGCAAAACGGATTCGCAGCTAAGCCTCCGAGTGAGAGGCTTGCTCGTCACTCGGTAGGAATTTTTTTAACAAACTTAGGCGAAACGGATTCGCAGCTAAGCTACCCACTGGGGGGTTTCTTACAAAAGCAACAACAATCACTGGGAAAATTGTAACACTCTTGTCTTTGATAAATAAACTACAGAGGTATTTCTTATTACATCTCATCCGAGTGAGTACTTAAGTATAAAAGGGGTGGAGCAGCTCCGCATTCCAAGCTCGTGGCTCATCAATCTGGCGATCGACATTGTAAAGATGGTACGCTCCATTGTGGAGAACTCTGGTGATGATGAAGGGGCCTTCCCAAGTGGGAGCGAGCTTGTGCGGTTTCTGTTGATCTACTCGGAGGACCAAGTCTCCTTCTTGGAAGGCTTGACTATTCACACTTCTGGCATGGAATCGACGCAAGTCTTGCTGATAGATAGTCGATCGGATCAGGGCCATCTCTCTTTCCTCTTCTAGGAGGCCGACTGCACCCTGTCGGGCTTGTACTGCTTCATCTTCAGAGTAGAGCTCGACTCGGGGTGCATTGTGAAGCAAGTCACTCGACAGAACTGCTTCAGCTCCATAGACCAGAAAGAATGGAGTTCGTCCAGTTGACCGATTAGGGGTAGTCCTCAATCCCCAAATAAGCGATGGAAGTTAAATCGACCCATGCTTTGCTACATGCTTGAGATCGCGCATCAGTCGGGGTTTCAGTCCTTTGAGAATTAGACCGTTTGCTCTTTCCGCTTATCCATTTGACTGAGGGTGAGCGACTGAAGCGTAGTTGACTCGTGTGCCTTGAGAGGCGCAAAAGGCTCTGAACTTGTCGGAATCGAAGTTTGACCCATTATCAGTGATGATGCTATGCGGAACTCCATATCTAAATATCAACTCTCTGATGAAACTGATAGCGGTGCAAGCATCGAGATTCTTGATAGGCTTAGCTTCAATCCATTTAGTAAACTTGTCGACTGCAACTAGCACGTGAGTGAAGCCGCTCCTACCAGTTCTCAGTGGTCCAATCATATCCAATCCCCAAACAGCGAAGGGCCAGACGAGTGGAATGGTCTTCAAAGGTCGACGGGTTTGTGTGACATATTGGAGTAGAACTGACATCCTTCACATTTTTCGACTATCTCTTTCGCCATTTTCATTTGCTCTTGGCCAGTAAAATCCCGCTCGATATGCTTTAGCCACGATGGTCCGAGAGGACGCATGATGACCAGGTCCCGAGTGGATATCGTCAAGAATTATTTGACCTTCTTCCGGCGTTATACACTTCTCGACCGACTCGATCGCGCTTTCCCTGTATAACTGTCCCTTTATCACAGTAAAGGCCTTGGATCGACGGACGATCTGTCGAGCCTCTTCTTCATTCTCTGGGAGTTCTTTCCTTAGGATGTACGCGATGTACGGCACCATCCAGTCGGGAGTGATGACCAAGACTTCCATGATCAGGTCGACCACTGCTGGAACCTCAACTTCAGTCGGATATGTAGCACTTTTTGGTTGCGGAGCTTTTTCGGTGAAAGGATCCTCTTGAACTGATGGTGCGTGGATGTGTTCCAAAAACACATTGCTGGGAATGGCTTCTCTCTTGGAACCTATTTTTCCAAATCATCACCGCTTGATTTTTTCAATCGGGGTATATGATGAAGCTCTAACCCCTCGAATTTCTTCTCTAGCTTTCTCACTTCATTGCAGTAACCAGTCATGGTCGGACTTCTGACGTCCCACTCCTTCATCACTTGATTAACCACCAAATCTGAGTCGCCATAGACCATGGGGCAACGGACGCCGAGTGAAATGGCTATACGCAACCCATACAAAAGTGCTTCATATTCTGCTTCATTGTTGGAGGAATCAAAGTGAATTTGAAGAACATATCTAAGCTTATCTCCTCGGGGGGAAACTAACACTACCCCAGCACCGGAACCATTCAACATCTTGGAACCATCAAAGAACATGGTCCAGTGCTCCGAGTAAACTTGAGTCGGCAGTTGTTGTTCAATCCACTCGGCGACGAAATCTGCTATTGCTTGAGACTTGATGGATTTCTTTGCCTCAAACTTGATATCTAAGGGAAGGAGTTCAATCGCCCATTTTGCCACTCGACCAGTTGCATCTCTATTGTGCAGAATCTCTCGACAATGGAGCGTCAACGATTTAATGTAATGGAATGGTCAGAGAAGTAATGTGCAACCTTCTTCGTGGTCATATAAATCCCATATACAAGCTTCTGATAATGAGGATATCTTTGCTTTGACGGAGTTAAAACTTCAGAAATATAATATACTAGGCGCTGAACTTTAAAGGCTTTTCCTTCTTCTTCCCGCTCGTAGTAAATCTTGTCTTGACAACTTGTCCCGTGGCTGCAATGTAAAGCAGCAAAGGCTCTTTGCTGATTGCGGTAGCAAGCACCGGCTAGGTGGAGAGCAGGGTTTTTAGCTCTGCACACGCTGCATCAGCTTCAGGAGTCCACTCGAACTTGTCTGAATTCTTCATCAGTCGGTAAAGAGGCAATGCCTTTTCACCGAGACGAGAAATGAATCGACTTAAAACGGCCAAGCAACCAGTAAGCTTCTGGACATCGTGCACACGCACAGGACGTTTCATTCGGAGTATAGTACCAACTTTCTTTGGGTTGGCGTCGATTCCTCGTTAGAAAACGAGAAAACCGAGTAACTTTCCGCCAGGAACTCCGAATGTACACTTTGATAGATTAAGCTTGATATCGTACCTCCTGAGATTGGCAAAAGTTTCAGCAAGGTCAGTCAGCAGGTCGGAACCCTTCCGTGACTTGACCACAATATCATCCATGTACGCTTCCACATTCCGATTGATTTGAGTGAGCAAACACTTCTGAATCATCCTCATGAACGTGGCTCTGGCATTCTTTAGGCCAAATGGCATGGTAACATAACGGAAGCACCCGAATGGAGTGATGAAAGCTGTTTTGATCCCGTCGGGTCCATACAGACGGATCTGATGGTAACCGGAATAGGCGTCTAAAAAAGACAGGCGTTCACATCCTGCAGTTGAGTCGACTATCTGGTCGATGCGGGGGAGAGGAAAATGATCTTTCAGGCAGGCCCGGTTAATATGTTCGAAGTCAATGCACATGCGAAGTGAACAGTCCTTCTTGGGGACCATGACAACATTGGCGAGCCACTCGTAGTGGTAAATCTCTCGGATAAACTCCGCTGCAAGGAGTCGAGCCACTTCTTCACCGATTGCTTTTCTCTTCTGTACGGCGGACCTTCGAAGATGTTCCTTGACCCCGCATCGACTCGTAAACGATGCTCAGCCAGTTCCCTGGGAACACCTTGAAGGAAATATACCCTAGAGGCAATAATAAAGTTATTATTTATTTCCTTATTTCATGATAAATGTTTATTATTCATGCTAGAATTGTATTAACCGGAAACATGATACATGTGTGAATACATAGACAAACATATAGTCACTAGTATGCCTCTAATTGACTAGCTCATTAATCAAAGATGGTTATGTTTCCTAACCATAGACATGTGTTGTTATTTGATTAATGGGATCACATCATTAGGAGAATGATGTGATTGACATGACCCATTCCGTTAGCCTAGCACTTGATCGTTTAGTATGTTGCTATTGCTTTCTTCATGACTTATACATGTTCCTGTAACTATGAGATTATGCAACTCCCGTTTACGGAGGAACACTTTGGGTGCTGCCAAAGCGTCACAACGAATCGGGTGATTATAAAGGAGTACTACAGGTGTCTCCAAAGGTACATGTTGGGTTGGCGTATTTGAGATTAGGTTTTGTCACTCCGATTGTGGGAGAGGTATCTCTGGGCCCTCTCGGTAATGCACATCACTATAAGCCTTGCAAGCAATGTAGCTAATGAGTTAGTTACGGAATGATGCATTGCGTAAGCGAGTAAAGAGACTTGCCGATGTGAGATAGAACTAGGTATTGGATACCGACGATCGAATCTCGGGCAAGTAACATACCGATGACAAAGGGAACAACGTATGTTGTTATGCGGTTTGACCGATAAAGATCTTCGTAGAATATGTAGGAGCCAATATGGGCATCCAGGTTCCGCTATTGGTTATTGACAGAGAATAGTTCTAGGTCATGTCTACATAGTTCTCGAACCCGTAGGGTCCGCACGCTTAACGTTACGATGACAGTTTTATTATGAGTTTATGAGTTTTGATGTACCTAAGGAGTTCGGAGTCCCGGATGAGATCAGGGACATGACGAGGAGTCTCGAAATGGTCGAGATGTAAAGATCGAGATATTGGACGACTATATTCGGACATCGGAAAGGTTCCGAGTGATTCGGGTATTTTTTGGAGTACCGGAGAGTTACGGGAATACGTATTGGGCCTTATTGGGCCATACGGGAAAGAAGGAAAAGGGCCTCAAGGGTGGCCGCACCCTTCCCTTGGTCTGGTCCGAATTGGACTAGGGAAGGCGCCCCTTCCTTCCTTCTCCTTTCCCTGCCCTGTCCTTCTCTCCTACTCCTACTACATGGAAGGTCTCCTAGTTGGACTAGGAAAGGGGGGAATCCTACTCCCGGTGGGAGTAGGACTCCTCCTTGGTGCGCCCCCTCCTAGGCCGGCCACCTCCTCCCTTGCTCCTTTATATACGGAGGCAGGTGGGCACCCCAAGAGACACAAGTTGATCTACGTGATCGTTCCTTAGCCGTGTGCGGTGCCCCCTTCCACCATATTCCACCTCGGTCATATCGTCCGGAGCTTAGGCGAAGCCCTGCGCCGGTGAAGCATCATCATCGTCACCACGCCGTCGTCTTGTGGAACTCATCCCGACACTTTGCTGGATCGGAGTCCGGGGATCGTCATCGAGCTGAACGTGTGCTGAACTCGGAGGTGCCGTGCGTTCGGTACTTGGATCGGTCGGATCGTGAAGACGTACGACTACATCAACCGCGTTCTTATAACGCTGCCGCTTACGGTCTACGAGGGTACGTGGACATACACTTCTCCCCTCTCGTTGCTATGCTATCACCATGATCTTGCGTGTGCGTAGGAATTTTTTTGAAATTACTGCGTTCCCCAACAGTGGTATCAGAGCCAGGTTTTATGCGTTGATGTCATATGCACGAGTAGAACACAAGTGAGTTGTGGGCGATATAAGTCATACTGCTTACCAGCCTGTCATACTTTGGTTCGGCGGTATTGTGAGATGAATCGCCCCGGACCGACATTACGCGTCAGCTTCTGGCGAGTCTGGTTTCACCGCTTCGAGCACTTGTTGCTTAAAGGTGACCGGCGGGTGTCTGTCTCTCTCTCTTTAGTTGAACCGAGTGTGGCTACGCCCGGTCCTTGCGAAGGTTAAAACAGCACCAACTTGACAAACTATCGTTGTGGTTTTGATGCGTAGGTAAGAACGGTTCTTGCTCAGCCCGTAGCAGCCACGTAAAATTTGCAACAACAAAGTAGAGGACGTCTAACTTGTTTTTGCAGGGCATGTTGTGATGTGATATGGTCAAGACGTGATGCTATATTTTATTGTATGAGATGATCATGTTTTGTAACCGAGTTATCGGCAATCGGCGAGCCATATGGTTGTCGCTTTATTGTATGAAATGCAAACGCCATGTAATTGCTTTACTTTATCACTAAGCGGTAGCGATAGTCGTAGAAGCAATAGTTGGCGAGACGACAACGATGCTATGATGGAGATCAAGGTGTCGCGTCGGTGACGATGGTGATCACGACGGTGCTTCGGAGATGGAGATCACAAGCACAAGATGATGATGGCCATATCATATCACTTATATTGATTGCATGTGATGTTTATCCTTTATGCATCTTATCTTGCTTTGATTGACGGTAGCATTATAAGATGATCTCTCACTAAATATCAAGAAGTGTTCTCCTGAGTATGCACCGTTGCGAAAGTTCTTCGTTCTGAGACACCACGTGATGATCGGGTGTGATAGGCTCTACGTTCAAATACAACGGGTGCAAAACAGTTGCACACGCGGAATACTCAGGTCAAACTTGACGAGCCTAGCATATACAGATATGGCCTCGGAACACGGAGACCGAAGGTCGAGCGTGAATCATATAGTAGATATGATCAACATAGTGATGTTCACCATTGAAACTACTCCATCTCACGTGATGATCGGACATGGTTTAGTTGATTTGGATCACGTAATCACTTAAATGACTAGAGAGATGTCTATCTAAGTGGGAGTTCTTAAGTAATATGATTAATTGAACTTTAAATTATCATGAACTTAGTCCTGGTAGTATTTTGCAAATTATTTTGTCGATCAATAGCTCGCGTTGTTGCTTCCCTATGTTTTTATATGTGTTCCTAGAGAAAATTGTATTGAAAAATGTTAGTAGCAATGATGCGGATTGGATCCGTGATCTGAGGTTTATCCTCATTGCTGCCTGGAAGAATTATGTCCTTAATGCACCGCTAGGTGACAGACCTATTGCAGGAGCAAATGCAGGCGTTATGAGCGTTTGGCTAGCTCAATATGATGACTACTTGATAGTTTAGTGCACCATACTTAACGGCTTAGAATCGGGACTTCAAAGACGTTTTTGAGCGTCATGAACCATATGAGATGTTCCAGGAGTTGAAGTTAATATTTCAAGCAAATACCGAGTTGAGAGATATGAAGTCTCCAACAAGTTCTATAGCTAAAAGATGGAGGAGAATCGCTCAACTAGTGAGCATGTGCTCAGATTGTGCAGGTACTTCAATCGCTTGAATCAAGTGGGAGTTAATCTTCCGGATAAGATAGTGATTGACAGAATTCTCTAGTCACCATCGCCAAGTTAGTAGAACTTCGTGATGAACTATAATATGCAAGGGATGACAAAAGTAATTCCCAAGCTCTTACGTGATGCTGAAATCGTGAAGGTAGAAATCAAGAAAAGAGCATCAAGTGTTGATGATTGACAAGACCACTAGTTTCAAGAAAAAGGCAAAGGGAAGGAAAGGGAACTTCAAGTAGAATGACAAGCAAGTTGTCGCTCCCGCGAAGAAGCCCAAAGCTGGACCAAAGCCTGAAACTGAGTGCTTCTACTTCAAAGGAAATGATCACTGGAAGCAGAAATAACCTGAATATTTGGTAGATAAGAAGGGTGGCAAAGTGAACAAGGGTATATTTGATATCTGGTGTTTGATGTGTGCCTTACTAGTGTTTATAGTAGCCCCTGAGTATTTGATACTTGTTAGGTTGCTAAGATTAGTAACTCGAAACAGAGTTACATAATAAGCGAGAGACTAGTTGAGGGAAGTGACAATGAGTGTTGGAAATAGTTCCAAGATTGATATGATCATCATCACACACTCCCTATATTTTCGAGATTAGTGTTAAAAGCCAAATAAATGTTATTTAGCGTTTGTGTTGAGCATGAATATGATTTGATCATGTTTATTGCAAAAGCGGTTATTCATTTAAAGTTAAAGAATAATTGTTATTACATTTACATGAATAAAACCTTCGTTGGTTATACACCCAATGAAAATAGTTTGTTGGATCTCGATCGTAGTGATACACATATTCTTAATATTGATGACAAAAGCTGCAAAGTTAATAATGATAGTGCAACTTATTTGTGGCACTTGCCGTTTGGAGTCATATCGGTGTAAACGCATGAAGAAACTCCATAAAAGATGGATTTTTGGAATCACTTGATTATGAATCATTTGATGCTTGCGAACCGTGCCTTTTGGGCAAGATGACTAAAACTCCATTCCCCGGAACAATGGAACGAGCTACTGACTTATTGGAAATAATACATACCGATGTATGCGATCCAATGAGTGTTAAGGCTCATGGCGTGTATCGTTATTTTCGACCTTCACAGATGATTTGAGCAGATATGGGTATATCTACTTGATGAAACATAAGTCTGAAACATTTGAAAAGTTCAAAGAATTTCAGAGTGAAGTGGAAAATCATCGTAACAAGAAAAGTAAAGTTTCTAGGATCTGATTGTGGAGATGAATTTTTGAGTTACGAGTTTGGTCTTCATTTGAAACAATGTGAAATAATTTCGCAACTCACGCTACTTGGAACACCACAATGTAATGGTGTGTCCGAACATCGTAATCGTACTTTACTAGATATGGTGCGATCTATGATGTCTCTTATCGGTTTACCACTGTCGTTTTGGGGTTATGCATTAGAGACAGCTGCATTCACGTTTAATAGGGCATCATCTAAATCCGTTGAGACGACACCGTATGAACTATGGTTTAACAAAGAACCTAAGCTGTCGTTTCTTAAAGTTTGGAGTTGTGATGCTTATGTGAAAAAGTTTTCACTGATAAGCTCGAACCCAAATCGGAGAAGTGCGTCTTCATAGAATACCCAAAGGTAACTATTGGGTACACCTTCTATCACAGATCCGAAGGCAAGTTATTCGTTGCTAAGATGGATCCTTTCTAGAGAAGAAGTTTCTCTCGAAAGAAGTGAGTGGGAGGAAAGTAGAACTTGATGAGGTAATTGTACCTTCTCCCTTATTGGAAAGTAGTTCATCACGTAAATCAGTTCGATGATTCCTACACCAATTAGTAAGGAAGTTAATGATGATGATCATGAAACTTCAGATCAAGTTGCTACCAAACCTCGTAGGTCTTCCAGAGTAAGATCCGCACCAGAGTGGCACGGTAATCATGTTCTGGAAGTCATGTTACTATACCATGATGAACCTACGAACTATGAGGAAGCGATGATGAGCCCAGATTCCGCGAAATGGCTTGAGGCCATGAAATCTGAGATGGGATCCATGTATGAGAACAAAGTGTGGACTTTGATGGAGTTGCCCGATGATCGGCAAGCCATATTATATAAATAGATCTTCAAGAGGAAGACAGATGCTGATAGTAGTATTACTATCTACAAAGCTCGACTTGTCGCATAAAAAGGTTTTCGACAAGTTCAAGGTGTTGACTACAATGAGATTTTCTCAAGCTGTAGCGATGCTTAAGTCTGTCCGAATCATGTTAGCAATTGCCACATTTTATGAAATCTGGCAAATGGATGTCAAAACTACATTCTTTAATGGATTTATTAAAGAAGAGTTGTATATGATGCAACCAGAAGATTTTGTCAATCCTAAAGGAGCTAACAAAATGTGCAAGCTTCAATGATCCATCTATGGACTGGTGCAAGCATCTCGGAGTTGGAATAAGCGCTTTGATAGTGTGATCAAAGCATATGGTTTTATCTGAGACTTTTGGAGAAGCCTGTATTTACAATAAAGTGAGTGGGAGCACTACCGCCTTTTTGATAAATATATGTGAGTAACATATTGTTGATCGAAATGATGTATAATTTTTACGGAAAGCATAAAGAAGTATTTGAAAGGAGATCTTTAAAAGAAAGACCTCGGTAAAGCTACTTACATATTGAGCATCAAGATCTATTGAGATAGATCAAGGCGGCTTGATAAGTTTTTCAATAAGTACATACCTTGACAAGATTTTGAAGTAGTTCAAAATGGAACAGTCAAAGAAAGAGTTTCTTGCCTGTATTACAAGGTGTGAAATTGAGTAAGACTCAAATCCCGACCACGGCGAGAAAATAGAAAAGAGAATGAAAGTCATTCCCTATGCCTCAGTCATAGGTTCTATAAAGTATGCTATGCTATGTACCAGACCTATTGTATACCTTGCTCTGAATTTGGCAAGGGAGTACAATAGTGATCTAGGAGTAGATCATTGGACATTGGTCAAGAACATCCTTAGTGAGGACTAAGGAAATATTTCTCGATTATGGAGGTGATAAAAGAGCCCTTCGTAAAGAGTTACATCGATGCAAACTTTTTACACTGATCCAGATGACTCTAAGTCTCAATCTGGATACATATTGAAAGTGGGAGCAATTAGCTAGAGTAGCTCCATGCAGAGCATTGTAGACATAGAATATTTGCAAAATACATACGGCTCTGAATGTGACAGACCCGTTGACTAAGCTTCTCTCACGAGCAAAACATGATCATACCTTAGTACTCTTTGGGTGTTAATCACATAGCGATGTGAACTAGATTATTGACTCTAGTAAACCCTTTGGGTGTTGGTCACATGACGATGTGAACTATGGGTGTTAATCACATACATATGTGAATATTAGTGTTGAATCACATGATGATGTGAACTAGATTATTGACTCTAGTGCAAGTGGGAGACTGAAGGAAATATACCCCAGAGGCAATAATAAAGTTATTATTTATTTCCTTATTTCATGATAAAAGTTTATTATTCATGCTAGAATTGTATTAACCGGAAACATGATACATGTGTGAATACATAGACAAACATATAGTCACTAGTATGCCTCTAATTGACTAGCTCATTAATCAAAGATGGTTATGTTTCCTAACCATAGACATGTGTTGTTATTTGATTAATGGGATCACATCATTAGGAGAATGATGTGATTGACATGACCCATTCCGTTAGCCTAGCACTTGATCGTTTAGTATGTTGCTATTGCTTTCTTCATGACTTATACATGTTCAGTAACTATGAGATTATGCAACTCCGTTTACGGAGGAACACTTTGGGTGCTACCAAACGTCACAACGTAATCGGGTGATTATAAAGGAGTACTACAGGTGTCTCCAAAGGTACATGTTGGGTTGGCGTATTTCGAGATTAGGTTTTGTCACTCCGATTGTCGGAGAGGTATCTCTGGGCCCTCTCGGTAATGCACATCACTATAAGCCTTGCAAGCAATGTAGCTAATGAGTTAGTTACGGAATGATGCATTGCGTAACGAGTAAAGAGACTTGCCGATGAGAGATAGAACTAGGTATTGAGATACCGACGATCGAATCTCGGGCAAGTAACATACCGATGACAAAGGGAACAACGTATGTTGTTATGCGGTTTTGACCGATAAAGATCTTCGTAGAATATGTAGGAGCCAATATGGGCATCCAGGTTCCGCTATTGGTTATTGACCGAGAATAGTTCTAGGTCATGTCTACATAGTTCTCGAACCCGTAGGGTCCGCACGCTTAACGTTACGATGACGGTTTTATTATGAGTTTATGAGTTTTGATGTACCAAAGGAGTTGAGTCCCGGATGAGATCAGGGACATGACGAGGAGTCTCGAAATGGTCGAGGCGTAAAGATCGAGATATTGGACGACTATATTCGGACATCGGAAAGGTTCCAAGTGATTCGGGTATTTTTGAGTACTGGGAGAGTTACGGGAATACGTATTGGGCCTTATTGGGCCATACGGAAAGAAGGAAAAGGGCCTCAAGGGTGGCGCACCTTCCCTTGGTCTGGTCCGAATTGGACTAGGGAAGGCGCCCCCTTCCTTCCTTCTCCTTTCCCTTCCCTTTCCTTCTCTCCTACTCCTACTACATGGAAGGTCTCCTAGTTGGACTAGGAAAGGGGGGAATCCTACTCCCGGTGGGAGTAGGACTCCTCCTTGGTGCGCCCCCTCCTAGGCCGGCCACCTCCTCCCTTGCTCCTTTATATACGGGGGCAGGTGGGCACCCCAAGAGACACAAGTTGATCTACGTGATCGTTCCTTAGCCGTGTGCGGTGCCCCCTTCCACCATATTCCACCTCGGTCATATCGTCGCGGAGCTTAGGCGAAGCCTCGCCGATGAAGCATCATCATCGTCCTGCCTTGCGTCGTCTTGTGGAACTCATCCCGACAGTTTGCTGGATCGGAGTCCGGGATCGTCATCGAGCTGAGCGTGTGCTGAACTTCCGGAGGTGCCGTGCGTTCGGTACTTGGATCGGTCGGATCATGAAGGCGTCGACTACATCAACAGCGTTCTTATAACGCTTCGCTTCACGGTCTCACGAGTACGTGGACATACACTGTCCCCTCTCGTTGCTATGCCATCACCATGATCTTGCGTGTGCGTAGGAATTTTTTTGAAATTACTGCGTTCCCCAACACACCTGGCATGTCAGAAGGTTTCCTTGCGAAGATTTCCCAGTTCTCACGGAGGAACTGGGTGAGCGCTTCTTCCTATTTGGAGTCGAGTGTTGTTGAGATATGAGTCGGAGCAGCATTGGGGTCGGTCGGGTGAATGTGAATCGGCTTTGTCTCACCGGACGACTGAAACGCTGATTCCGTAGTGGGCTTCTTGGCTTGCAACAAATCACTCGGATCTGCAGTTTTCTGGTATTCTTGCAGCTCTACCACTGCCATCTGAGCATCGGCGATCTTTGAGCCTTTCTGAAAACACTCTTCCGCTTTCTTCCGATTGCCGGTGACAGTGATCACACCTTTGGGGCCTGTCATCTTCAGTTTAAGGTATACATAACATGGTCGAGCCATGAAACGCGCATAAGCTGGCCTTCCCAGAATAACGTGATAAGCACTCTGGAAATCCACGACTTCAAACGTCAACTTTTCTTTGCAGAAATTCTTGGAGTCCCCGAAAACCACATCAAGGGCAATCTGACCGAGTGACTCGGCCTTCTTTCCAGGAATGACTCCATGGAAACTCATGTTGCTGGTACTGGGCCTGGACATCGGAATGCCCGTCCCTTTCAACGTCTCTGCATACAGTATATTCAGACCACTGCCACCATCCATCAAAACTTTAGTCAGTCGAGTGCCTTCGAGAACTGGGTCGACCACCAAAGCTTGCCTCCCAGGGGTGGCTATATGCGTCGGGTGGTCAGACTGGTCGAATGTGATGGCAGTCTGAGACCATTTCAAATAACTGGGTGTCGCAGGAGCGACCATATTCACCTCTCGGTTGATAACTTCCAATCGACTTTTGCTTTCAACGTCAGCAAAAATCATCAGGGTGGAATTGACCTAGGCATCATCACTATCTTCCTTGTTTTCAACTTTGTCCGACTCCTTTTCCTTATCTTTGGGCTGTTTCCCCTGGAACTGCTGGATCAAGAGCCGACACTGTCGAGTGGTATGCTTTGGGTAAATGAGTTTACCCTCTTCATCTTTCTTTGTGTGAATGTGGCATGGCAAGTCTAATACATCATTTCCGTCTTGATCCTTCACTTTCTTGGGGTTCCAAGGCCCTTTGGGCTTCCACTTAAGCTTTCCTTGAGTCACGGCCAAGGCTTCTCCGAGAGCAGGTGGCTCGGCTTTCGCTTCGCTTTTCATTTGGAATTTCCTCCTCCGGTTTCATGAAGCGGCCCGACTTGAGCTTGCCACTCCGGAGGCGATCCTCTTCTTCACCATTAGCATACTTGGTGGCAATCTCCATCATTCGACTCAGAGACATGTCTCCGGTTCGACCGAATTTCAGATTCAGTTCTCTGTACTTAACGCCTTCCTTGAAGGCACAAACTGCCTGGTGATCCGACACGTTCTCCACTGTGTGATGCAACGTGATCCATCTCTGGATGTAATCCCTCAAAGTTTCATTTGTCTTCTGCATGCAAGATTGCAATTCTGTCAACCCTGCTGGTCGCTTGCAGGTCCCTTCAAATGTTCTGACAAACACTCGGGAAGATCTTCCCAAGCGTAAATGCTGTTGGGTGCTAACTGGTTCAGCCACGCTCTGGCCGAGCCCTCCAACATAAGAGGCAGGTGTTTCATGGCCACTTCATCATTGCCGCCGCCAATCTGAACAACCACTCGGTAGTCCTCAAGCCAAGTATCGGGTTTGGACTCATCAGTGAACTTACTGACTCCAGTCGCCAACCTGAAGTTGGGAGGAATCACTACGGCCCTGATGGCTCTGCTGAAGGACACTGGTCCTGAGACATGCACTCTGCTATTGGTGGCTACATCTCTGTCATGACCTCCTCGGTGAGCTCTGTTTCTGTCGACCAAACCCTGAACGAGACTGGATCTCGCATCAAAGCACAGTTCTCACAGGGTCGACTGGAATCCTTCGCCCAACACTGTGAGGGCGTCTGTCATCCTGCTGTCGAGGAACGTATGACCCACTCCTTGGGGGAGGGGTAGGCCCTCGACGTCGATCATCGCAATCGAGGCGGTGATCATACTGCTCACGGTTTGTAACACCCCGGATGTAACTTTCCATATTTGTAACTCCAACTCTTGCCATTTTCGGCATTGTGATATGATATTCCCTCCGTGGTTGGGTTTTTCTTCTTTTTGCATTTTGTCCGTGTCATGCATCTCATATCATGTCATCATGTGCATCGCATTTGCATACGTGTTCGTCTCATGATTCCGAGCATTTTCCCCGTTGTCCGTTTTGCAATCCGGCGCTCCTATGTCCCCCGGCGTCCTCTTTTACGTTTTTCCGTGAGCGGGTACTAAACTTTCTCGGAATGGACCGAGGTTTGTCAAGTGACCTTGGTATACCACCGGTAGACCACCGGTCAAGTTTCGGGTCATTTGGAGCTCGTTTGGTACTCTAACGGTTAACCGCACTCTCGCAAAGGCCTCTTTTAAGTTGCAGCCCAACACCCTTTCAAAATAGTCCAATAACCCATCTAAGTCACTTCCATGCTCTCCGTCGTTCGATCACGATCGTGTGGTAAAACTACACCACATTTGCACTCACCTAGCTCCCTCTATTCCTATTTAAACACCCCCCCCCCATTCCAAATCGCGGTACACCCCTAGCAAATCTAAGATCCGCCGCCGCCGGACGTGTCGGGAGCGGGCCGGACAACGTCCGCCCGCGCCGCAACCTCTCTCGGCCCTGCGACACGTGTCACCGGGTTCCCACTGCCGCGCCCGCGCGCCAGGCCAGCGGGCCCAGCGCGCCGGCACGGCCGCGCCGCGACCAGCGTTCCCGCTCCGCCGCCTCGCCGCCCGGCGGCCCGCCGCCGCCGCCCTCGCCCGGCGCCGTCGCCCGCCTCCCACCACCGCGGCCACGGCCTCTCCCTCGCTGCCCCGGCCTCGCCGGCCCCGGTCCCTCGCCGCCGAGCGCAGCCGGCCGCCGGTCGCCTCGGATCTAGATCGGGTCTCGAGGGTTGACTTTTTCCCCCCCTTTAATTTCGTCCAACTTTTTGTCTCGGTGATTATTTTGTGGCATTTTCAACGCGTCATAACTTTGCATCCGTAGCTCCATTTTGTTCGTGTAATATGTCAAAATGTTCGCCTCGAAGAGTAGATAATTTCATCTCATTGCATCATTTTCATTTGAGCTCATCTTGATGCCCGAAATGCTGTTAGAATAAGACTATGTGATGTTAGTTTCTGTTTCTTAACAGAACATGCATTTTTGTTATTTTTGCTATGATTGATGTGTGCACCCTATGAATTTGAGTCCTACGTATGTTTTGTAATATGCCATTCCATCTTTCCAGGGGTGTATGCCATGTATTTTTGTGATCTATGCGGTTACTATCACAAGCATGCAAAGTAGGCTTCCTGATGTTCTGATTTCAATACTGTTTAGGCGATATTTTGTTGCCATGTTAACTTGATGCTACCAAGAGATCCATGCGTATTTTGAGATACTTCAGTAAGGATGTTTTGAACATATGGTTATGCTCTATCCATCCATGCCTTTAATTATGGAGTGCCATAGTTTGAGTAAATCGAGCTCTACTTTTGCTATAAAATGTTTCCTGGCAGATTGTTTACATGTTATTCAATTTTTCCAAGGTTGTTGTGGTTGATCCGTGTATGCTATGATATTGTTCTTGCCATTTATGTCTTCTATGCCATATCTTCTTTATGTATGGATGCTTAGTTTATCATGAAAGGCTCTGTAGTGAGTGCTTTGAGCTCTTAAACATGCCTACTTGTTATCTGTTTCTGACATACCATGTTGCTGAATATGTTAACGAAATTTGCGATATTGACATGGATGTTACTATATTTTCTGATCCTTTTTGGATTATGCTCAGTAAGGGACTTTTGTTCTATGCTTTGAGTAGAGTCATGCCATGCCTTGTTTTGCTATTATAAGTTCCTGTAGCATGCTGTTTCATTGCTCTGAACATTGCTAGCTGATGCTGTTTTTGCCATGTTCAGTAATTTATCAAGTCTGTGAAGCTGATATGTTTTGCACTTTTGCCATGCTTGTTTGAACCTGTTATGATGTGATTTAGCCGTAGCTCAGTGTTCATCCTTTGTCAAGCATCTTGAGTAGATCACTGCCATATGTTTTTCTGGTACGTTTAGGTGCAGTAGCTTAATTTCTTGTTGCTTGCTATGTGGTATCATGCTGTTAATGGCAGATTTGTGCCATTCTTGTTTTGCTTGTCATTTGCAAACCGTGCATCCGATTCCGGTGATCTTTATATCGATTTCAACCGAAATCATCTCATCTTTCCAGCGGCATACTTGGTTTGCCAAATTGATGCCTGGTTCATCGTTTTCCTTCGAACGCACGCATCGCATTGCATATCACATCTCGCATATCATGTCATGTTTTGCATCATGTTGCTTGTGCATTGCACCGTGATTTATTGTGGTTCCTTTGCTTGTGTTCTTGCCTTGGGTAGATCCGGGAGACGAGTTCGTGAACGAGGAACCTGTTGAGAACGCTTACGAGGATCAAGCTTTCGACAACTCTGAGAACTTTGCAGGCAAGATGACCATACCCTCGAAATCACTTCTATCTTTGCTATCCTAGATGCTCGCTCTTTTTCTATGCCTATGCTACGATGCCTATCACTTGCTTATCATGCCACCCATATTGCCATGTCAGCCCCTAACCATCCTTTTCCTAGCAAACCGTTGATTGGCTATGTTACCGCTTTGCTTTCGGCCCCTCTTATAGCGTTGCTAGTTGCAGGTGAAGATGAAGTTTGTTCCTTGTTGGAACATGGAGATGTTGTTCCTTTTTGGAACATGTTTACTTATTGGGGATATCACAATATATATCTGCTATAATTAATGCATCTATATACTTGGTAAGGGTGGAAGGCTCGGCCTTATGCACAGTGTTTTGTTCCACTCTTGCCACCCTAGTTTCCGTCATACCGGTGTTATGTTCCTTGATTTCGCGTTCCTTACGGTTGGGTGATTTATGGGACCCCTTGACAGTTCATTTTGAATAAGACTCCTCCAGCAAGGCCCAACTTTGGTTTTACCATTTGCCACCTAAGCCTTTTTCCCCCGGGTTTTCGCGAGCCCGAGGGTCATCTTATTTAACCCCCCGGGCCAATGCTCCTCTGAGTGTTGGCCCAAACTAGAGTGCTTGCAGCGCCCCCTCAAGGAAACTTCAGGTCTGGTTTTAGTTGTACGGACTGCTCATCCGGTGTGCCACGAGAGCGAGATATGTGCAGCTCCTATCGGGATTTGTCGGCACATTCGGGCGGCTTTCTTTGGTCTTGTTTTATTGCTGTCGAAATGTCTTGTAGTCCGGGATTCCGAGATTGATCGGGTCTTCCGGTAGAAGGAATATCCTTCGTTGACCGTGAGAGCTTATAATGGGCTAAGTTGGGACACCCCCTGCAGGTATTATCTTTCGTGCCGTGCCCATGATTTATGAGGCGGATGGGAATTTGTTAATGTCCGGTTGTAGAAAACCCGAAGTTGACCTCAATTAAAATACACATCAACCGCGTGTGTAACCGTGATGGTCTCTTCTCGGCGGAGTCCGGGAAGTGAACACGGTGTTGGAGTTATGTTTGACGTAAATAGTTCAGGATCACTTCTTGATCGCTTCTAGCTTCACGACCGTGCTTTCCTCCTCTTCTCGCTCTCTTTTGCGAATGTAGCCACCATATATGCTAGTCGCTTGCTGCAGCTCCATCTTACAACTCTGTCCTTCCTATAAGCTTAAATAGTCTTGATCTCGCGGGTGTGAGATTGGTGGAGTCCCCGTGACTCACAGATTCTACCAAAAGCAGTTGCAGTGCCGGCGATGCGGTCAGGTGGCGCAACCGAGCTCAAGTGGGAGTTCGACGAGGAGCGTGGTCGTTACTATGTGTCTTTTCACGATGATCGATCGAGCCGATTGGGACGATCGAGGGATCCATGTAGCATTTGGGGTATCTTCTTTTATTTTGGTTCCGTGGTCGGACCTTGAGTGTAATCTGAATGATGGATGTTTATTTATGTCTTTGTGTGAAGTGGCATTTGTAAGCCAACTATGTATCTCTTTCCCTTATGTATTACATGGGTTGTGTGAAGATTACCTCGATTGCGACATTGCTTTCAATGCGGTTATGCCTCTAAGTCGTGCTTCGACACGTGGGAGATATAGCCGCATCGAGGCGTTACAAAGGTGGTATCGAGCCTTCCCGACTTAGGAGCCCCTACTTGATTGTTTCTTTGGCGTTGTTGAGTCTAGAACGGAAAATATTTTGAGTCTTAGGATTATATATATCGGAGAGTAGGATTCTTTTTACTCCCCAGTCCCTTCGTCGCTCTGTGAGGTCTCCTCTCCTCTCCTCAAATTTCACTAAATTTTTGACTATCCTCTCCTCAAATTTTCCGTCTAGAAGTTTTGACTCTCCTCTCCTCAAATTTCACTAAATTTTTTTTAGGATCACGCAGGTATCTTGGGATCGTTCCGATGGTTTTGTGACGAGAACATTGTTCTTGGTGCCTCCTGACATTTAGGGGTTGTGGCAGTGTCCGGGGAGTTGAGCTCCGGTGTTGTCGTCACAATTTTATCGTTCTTGATTCTGGAATACCTGAGTTTTGCCGACATCGAAATCTCTTTTGTGCAGTTGTTGGTGAGATAACCCCGATAACCCGATCTTTGGGCGAGCTCGGGAGTATTGCCATGACTTCGTATAACGGATGTTTTTGAAGGTCGAGGTACCACGATTTCGAAGGTTTCTTGGTTATGTGTTGACGGATGGATACAGGATCTAGGTATTGTTAGTTTGGGTGATATATTTTGTTTCCCTGTATCCCCAACACAGATTGCATAACCGTAAAGTTTCGGGAGTTTATAGGTGGGAATTCTAGTAGCTTACGGGATATCTTTCCGACGGATGTATGATTTGAGATTGGGGTTCAACGTCTAGTGGTCCGCCCATTCACGGTCGATTCTGATGGTCGCGAGGCGTCTTAAAGAATCCTTGGCTATGCTGATTCGGGGCGTCTTGTTTGTCATTCGTGACGTCCATTTGTCGTCGTGCCGTGTGGGCCCCACCGCGAACACTTTGGGCGAAATATCTGTCATGTGTTTGTTCCGGCTTATTCTAGAAGCCAATCTTTTGTTTTGTTTTCAGTTGTGTTATTCGAGTTGTTTCAAAGGCAGATGATGATTCCATACCTTTATCTAAGTGGCTTCTCACCTTAATGGACGTGTGGTGTTAACTTTGGAATTCATTCGTTCATTCTTGTTCGAATGTTTATTGTGAAGACTATATGTTGCAATTTCTATCCGTTGATTCAACTTGTCTATCTGTCTATCAAGTGCTAACGGATGTCACCCTCTTCAGGATGGCTCATGTAGCGTCTGAATCCGGATCGCAATGATGAGAATCAGTCGAACCCTCCACCTCCACCTCCGCCTTCGGAGGCATGGCAAGCTATCATGGCAGCCACCAATGCCAATGCTCAGATGATTTTGCAGCTCTTGCAAGAGCATACTCAAGGGCAAGGCAATCAAGGCAATCAAGGTCAAGGCAACAATCAGCCGCAATTTGCTACTCTCAATCAGTTCCTCGCTAATCAGCCGAAGTCTTTCAGTTTACGTAGCCGAGGCCACAGACGCGACGATTGGCTTGTGGACATCTGCAAACATTTTGAATGTAGCAATGTCGGACACGAGGACTTTGTCAAGTTTGCTTCGTTTCAACTCAAGGACCAAGCTGCTTTGAGTGCTTCCGGCCAATACAAAGATTCGAGGAGGAGGTCGTGTCATTACAGGATGAGTTCCGCCGAGATTTCAGAGCTCACCACATTCGAAAAGTGTTGTTGAGAGCAAGCGTGAGGAGTTCCGCAATCTCAAGCAAGGCAACATGTACGTGTACCAATACAATATCCGATTCCGGAAACTTCGCTCGCTTTGCTAAGCAAGGCGTCCACGATGAAAAGAGTATGATCTATCAATTCAGAGGTGGTCTCGGAGAAGATCTGCAATTAGCTCTCGTGCTTTTGAGCGAGAAAAGTATGATGAATTCTACAACATGGCCTTTGAAGCAAGAAGCTGCCCAGCTCAAATGTGAGGCTTCTAAGAAGAGAGTCAGGGATGCAGTTCAGTCTTCTTCTTCCTCTCAAGTGGCAGCTAAGCAGCAGAAATTCTACCTTCCTCCTCCTCCGTTCCGTCAGCCTTATCAACAGAAGAACTCAGGTGGTCGTGGATCTTCCCACCCGCCCAACCCAGGCTATCAGAACAAGTCAAATTCCCAAGCTCCAAGGTCAAATGCTCCTTACCACCGTCCGCTCTCTGAGGTGACTTGCAACAAGTGTCAGCAGAAAGGTCACTATGCGAACAAATGCTTCAACCAAAGGCGCCTTCCGCCTCCTCCTCCCGTGAAATCTTCCAGCAATGCAGTGGTCAAGCATAATCCCAAGTCTGCGAAGGTGAATATGATGAATGCAGCTCAAGCAGAGGATTCTTCTGATGTGATAATGGGTAATCTCTCAGTTAATGATATTCCTGCAAAAGTCTTATTTGATACTGGTGCATCGCATTCTTTCATGCCATATCCTTTTGCATCGAAGCACAATGTTGACACAGAGATTTTGTCCAAAGTTATGCAAGTTGTTTCTCTCGGAAAGCTTATGACTTCTAGTTTGATTGCTCCCGATGTCACTATCAAGATGGGCGACTATAGATTTCTGGCTAAACCAATTGTTCTTGGTGACTCGGATATTGATCTTATTCTCGGAATGGACTGGCTTTCTCAGCACAAAGCTCAGCTTGATTGTGCTGCCAGGGAAATTCAATTGACTCACTCTTCTAATGATGTGATCATCTATGCGCTCGTGATGAAACCATTCGGTTGTTTTCTCTCAATGAGAAGGGCGAATTGGATGCTATCTCTCAGATTCCGATCGTTTGTGAGTACCAAGATGTCTTTCGAAGAGCTTCCGGGAATGCCTCCTCACCGGCCGATTGAGTTCGTTATCGATCTTGAGCACAACCTTTGAACCCGTTTGCAAGCGTCCATACAAGCTTTGACCTAATGAGCTGAAGGAATTGAAGAAGCAGCTCGATGAACAAGAGCGTCTGGGTTTGATCGGACCGAGTTCATCTCCTTGGGGTTGTGGTGTTCTTTTGTCCGGAAGAAGGATGGCGCGCGGACCGACTTTGCGTCGATTACCGTCCATTGAATAAGAAGACAATCAAGAACAAGTATCCACTTCCCAACATCAATGAGCTTTTCGAGCAACTCAAAGGTGCTAAAGTGTTCTCCAAGCTTGACCTTCGTATGGGTTATCATCAGATTCGCATTCGTGAACAAGATATTCCCAAGACAGCATTGAGAACAAGCTTTGGTTCTTACGAATATCTTGTCATGTCTTTCGGCCTTGTCAATGCTCCTCCAACTTTCTCTCGGATGATGAACTTCATCTTCAACCCCTACACCAATGAATTCGTCTTGGTCTATCTGGATGATATTTTGGTCTTCTCCAAGAATAAGAAGGATCATGCCAAACATTTGCGATTGGTGCTAGACAAGCTCAGAGTATCAATTCTATGCTAAGTTCTCCAAATGTGAATTTTGGCTTGATGAAGTGCTTTATCTTGGTCATATCATCTCCACCAAGGGCATCGTTGTTAATCCCGAGAAGGTGTCCGCAGTTGTGAATTGGGAACCTCCTCAGAATGTCAAGCAGCTCCATGATTTTCTTGGTCTTGCAAGCTATTGCGAAGATTCGTTGAGAACTTCTCCAAGATTGCAAAGGCTCTTTCCAACCTCCTCGAAGCATGTGAAGTATATGCGGTCTCCACGAGTGTGACGTTGCTTTCAATACTCTCAAAGAGAAACTCGTCACAGCTCTGTCTTGACTCCTCTGATGAATCCAAGCCATTTGAAGTTTTACGTGATGCTTCTCTTCAAGGTATCGGTCTGTGTTAATGCAAGAGAAGAGAGTTGTGGCCTATACCTCTCGTCATTTGAAGCCCAACGAAAAAAACTACCCCACTCACGATCTTGAGTTGGCGGCGATTGTCCATGCATTGATAACATGGAGACATCTCTTGTTGGGAAGGAAAGTGGACATATTCACCGATCACAAGAGCCTCAAGTATATCTTCACTCAACCCAACCTCAACCTCGGGCAAATTCGATGGGTCGAAATGATTCAAGAGTACAACCCAAGTATTGAATATACTCGGGCAAGGCCAATGTCATTGCAGATGCTTTGAGCGGGAAGGCTTCTTTGCAACAGTTTAATCCTCAAGCCCTTCCAACCGGATCTTTGTGAAGCTTTCCATAAGCTGAATCTTCAAGTTGTTCCTCAAGGCTTTCTTGCCAACCTCATAGTCCCTCCTACTTTGGAAGACCAAATTCGTGAGGCTCAACTCCACGGATACCATGGTGAAAAAGGTGAAGCGTGGTATCGACAAGGGCATTTCAAGTACAAGTGCTTCCACATTGATGACAAAGATACTCTTTTCTTCGAGGACGGATTGTGGTTCCAAAGGGTGATCTCGTAAAGTCATTACGAGCAGGCGCACAATTCCCTTGATCCATTCATCACGGAAATGCGAAGATGTACCATGACCTCAAGCAGTCATTTTGGTGGACTCGAATGAAGCGAGAAATTGCTCAATTCGTGAATGAGTGTGATGTCTGCGCAGAAGAGTGAAAGCGAGAACACCAAAGACCAGCTGGTCTCCTCCAACCTCTTGCTATTCCGGAATGGAAGTTTGATCATATTGAAATGGACTTACGTGACTGGATTTCCTAAGTCCAAGCGCGGAAATGATGCTATCTTCGTTGTCATTGACAAGCTTACTAAAGTGGCTCATTTTCTTCCTATCAAAGAATCGATCACAGCAGCTCAGTTGGCAGAGCTATACACATCCAGGATTGTCTCCTTGCACGACATTCCACAATTGATCTCTTCAGACCGTGGCAGCATCTTTACCTCCAAGTTTTGGGATTCTTTTGAGGAAGGCCATGGGCACCAACATTCGTTTCAAAGACACTTTCCATCCTCAAACAAGTGGCCAAGTTGAGCGAGTCAATCAAATCCTTGAAGATATGCTCGGGGCTTATGTCATTTCCTTCGGTATGAAGTGGGAAGATTGTCTTCCATATGCCGAAGTTCTCCTACAACAACAACTTCCAAGCGAGTTCGAGCGAGCCCCATTCGAAATTCTCTATGGCGAGAAAGTGTCGTACTCCTATCAATTGGTCCGAGACAGGTGAGCGCCAACTTCTTGGCAGCGACTTGATCCACGAAGCGAAGAAATGTGCAAAGTCATTCGTGAGAATCTCAAAGCAGCATAATCGCGCCGGAAGAGCTATTATGATGACAAGCACCGTGATGTGGCTTTTGAAATCGGAGACCATGTCTACCTCCGCGTCTCTCCAATGGAAGGCACTCGTCACTTCGGTATCAAAGGGAAGCTTGCCCCTAGATACGTGGGTCCTTTCTAGATCATTGGCAAAAGAGGCGATCTCGCCTATCAACTTGAGCTTCCATCCAACTTTGCAAATGTGCACGACGTGTTTCACGTGTCACAGCTTCGCAAGTGCTTCAAGACTCCTGAACGCACCATCAACTTCAAGAAATTGACCTTCAAGAAGATCTCTCTTATCATGAGCACCCGTTGCTATTCTTGAAGAAACCGGCGCAAGACTCGCAACAAGTCAATCAAATTCACGAAAGTGAAGTGGTCACACCATTCCGACCGAGAAGCCACACAGGGGCGCGAGGATCACCTCCGTCCGATTATCCGGAGTTCTTTTCGGTCCTAGATCTCGGGGCGAGATCCTCTTGTAGTGGTGGAGTGTTGTAACACCCGGATGTAACTTTCCATATTTGTAACTCCAACTCTTGCCATTTTCGGCATTGTGATATGATATTCCCTCCGTGGTTGGGTTTTTCTTCTTTTGCATTTTGTCCGTGTCATGCATCTCATATCATGTCATCATGTGCATCGCATTTGCATACGTGTTCGTCTCATGATTCCGAGCATTTTCCCCGTTGTCCGTTTTGCAATCCGGCGCTCCTATGTTCCCCGGCGTCCTCTTTTACGTTTTTCCGTGAGCGGGTACTAAACTTTCTCGGAATGGACCGAGGTTTGTCAAGTGGCCTTGGTATACCACCGGTAGACCACCGGTCAAGTTTCGGGTCATTTGGAGCTCGTTTGGTACTCCAACGGTTAACCGCACTCTCGCAAAGGCCTCTTTTAAGTTGCAGCCCAACCCTTTCAAAACAGCCCAATAACCCATCTAAGTCACTTCCATGCTCTCCGTCGTTCGATCACGATCGTGTGGGCGAAAACTACACCTCATTTGGACTCTCCTAGCTCCCTCTATGCCTATTTAAACCCACCCCCCCATTCCAAACCGCGGTACAACCCTAGCAAATCTCAGATCCGCCGCCGCCGGACGTGTCCGGAGCGGGCCGGACAACGTCCGCGCCAATGACCTCTCGGTATACGACACGTGTCACACGGGTCCCCACTTCGCCGCCGCCAGGCCAGGCCCAGCGCCGCCCGGCCCGGCCGCCATGTCGCGTTCGCTCCGCCGCCTCGCCGCTGGCCGTGGCCCGTCAGCCGTCGCCGTGGCCGTCGCCGCCTCCTCCCACCATGACCACCGGCCACCGGCCTCTCCCTCGCCGCCCCGGCCTCGCCGGCCCCTGTCCCTCGCTGCCGAGCGCAGCCGGCCGCCGGTCGCCTCGGATCTAGATCGGGTCCGAGGTTGACTTCTTTAATTTCGTCCAAGTTTTTGTCTCGGTGATTATTTTGTGGCAATTTCAACGCATCATAACTTTGCATCCGTAGCTCCATTTCGTGCGTGTAATATGTCAAAATGTTCGCCACGAAGAGTAGATCATTTCATCTCATTGCATCATTTTCATTTGAGCTCATCTTGATGCCCGAAAGGCTGTTAGAATAAGACTATGTGATGTTAGTTTCTGTTTCTTAACAGAACATGCTTTTTTGTTATTTTTGCTATGATTGATGTGTGCACCCTATGAATTTGAGTCCTAAATGTGTTTTGTAATATGCCATTCCATCTTTCCAGGGGTGTATGTCATGTATTTTTGTGATCTATGCGGTTACTATCACAAGCATGCAAAGTAGGCTTCCTGATGTTGCTGATTTCAGCCCTGTTTAGCTGATATTTTGTTGCCATGTTAACTTGATGCTACCAAGAGATCCATGTGTATTTTGAGATACTTCATTAAGGATGTTTTGAACAAATGGTTATGCTCTATCCATCCATGCCTTTGTTTGCAATAATGGAGTGCCATAGTTTGAGTCAATCGAGCTCTACTTTTGCTATAAAATGTTTCCTGGCAGATTGTTTACATGTTATTCAATTTTGCCAAGGTTGTTGTGGTTGATCCGTGTATGCTATGATATTGTTCTTGCCATGTATGTCTTCTATGCCATATCTTCTTTATTTATGGATGCTTAGTTTATCATGAAAGGCTCTATAGTGAGTGATTTGAGCTCTTAAACATGCCTACTTGTTATCTGTTTTTGACATGCCATGTTCCTGAATATGTTAACGAAATTTGCGATATTGACATGGATGTTACTATATTTTCTGATCCTTTTTGGATTATGCTCAGTAAGGGACTTTTGTTCTATGCTTTGAGTAGAGTCATGCCATGCCTTGTTTTGCTATTATAAGTTCCTGTAGCATGCTGTTTCATTGCTCTGAACATTGCTAGCTGATGCTGTTTTTGCCATGTTCAGTAATTTCGCCAAGTCTGTGAAGCTGATATGTTTTGCACTTTTGCCATGCTTGTTTGAACCTGTTATGATGTGATTTAGCCGTACCTCAGTGTTTATCTTTTGTCAAGCATCTTGAGTAGATCACTGCCATATGTTTTTCTGTTATGTTTGGGTGCAGTAGCTTAATTTCTTGTTGCTTGCTATGTGGTGTCATGCTGTTAATGGCAGATTTGTGCCATTCTTGTTTTGCTTGTCATTTGCAAACCGTGCATCCGATTCCGGTGATCTTTATATCGATTTCAACCGAAATCATCTCATCTTCGGCGGCATACTTGGTTTGCCAAGTTCATGCCTAGTTCATCATTTTCCTTCGAACACGCATACGCATTGCATATCACATCTCGCATATCATGTCATGTTTTGCATCATGTTGCTTGTGCATTGCACCGTGATTTATTGTGGTTCCTTTGCTTGTGTTCTTGCCTTGGGTAGAGCCGGAGGCGAGTTCGTGAGCGAGGAACCTGTTGAGAACGCTTACGAGGATCAAGCTTTCGACAACTCTGAGAACTTTGCAGGCAAGATGACCATACCCTCGAAATCACTTCTATCTTTGCTATGCTAGATGCTCGCTCTTTTGCTATGCATATGCTACGATGCCTATCACTTGCTTATCATGCCACCCATATTGCCATGTCAGCCCTAACCATCCTTTTCCTAGCAAACCGTTGATTGGCTATGTTACCGCTTTGCTCGGCCCTCTTATAAGCGTTGCTAGTTGCGGTGAAGATGAAGTTTGTTCCTTGTTGGAACATGGAGATGTTGTTCCTTTTTGGAACATGTTTACTTGTTGGGGATATCACAATATATATCTGCTATAATTAATGCATCTATATACTTGGTAAGGGTGGAAGGCTCGGCCTTATGCCTGGTGTTTTGTTCCACTATTGCCACCCTAGTTTCCGTCATACCGGTGTTATGTTCCTTGATTTCGTGTTCCTTACACGGTTGGGTGATTTATGGGATCCCCTTGACAGTTCACTTTGAATAAGACTCCTCCAGCAAGGCCCAACTTTGGTTTTACCATTTGCCACCTAAGCCTTTTCCCCCCGGGTTTTCGCGAGCCCGAGGGTCATCTTATTTAACCCCCCGGGCCAATGCTCCTCTGAGTGTTGGCCCAAACTAGAGTGCTTGCAGCGCCCCCTCAAGGAAACTTGAGGTTTGGTTTTAGTTGTACGGACTGGTCATCCGGTGTGCCCTGAGAACGAGATATGTGCAGCTCCTATCGGGATTTGTCGGCACATTCGGGCGGCTTCTTTGGTCTTGTTTTATTCTTTGTCGAAATGTCTTGTAGTCCGGGATTCCGAGATTGATCGGGTCTTCCGGTAGAAGGAATATCCTTCGTTGACCGTGAGAGCTTATAATGGGCTAAGTTGGGACACCCTGCATGGTATTATCTTTGAAAGCCATGCCCAGCGGTTATGAGGCAGATGGGAATTTGTTAATATCCGGTTGTAGAAAACCCGAAGTTGACCTCAATTAAAATACACATCAACCGCGTGTGTAACCGTGATGGTCTCTTCTCGGCGGAGTCCGGGAAGTGAACACGGTGTTGGAGTTATGTTTGACGTAAATAGTTCAGGATCACTTCTTGATCGCTTCTAGCTTCACGACCATGCTTTCCTCCTCTTCTCGCTCTCTTTTGCGAATGTAGCCACCATATATGCTAGTCGCTTGCTGCAGCTCCACCTTACAACTTTGTCCTTCCTATAAGCTTAAATAGTCTTGATCTCGCGGGTGTGAGATTGCTGAGTCCCGTGACTCACAGATTCTACCAAAACAGTTGCAGGTGCCGACGATGCGAGTGCAGGTGACGCAACCGAGCTCAAGTGGGAGTTCGACGAGGAACGTGGTCATTACTATGTGTCTTTTCCTGATGATCAGTAGTGGAGCCCAGTTGCGACGATCGGGGATCTGTGTAGCATTTGGGGTATCTTATTTTATTTTGGTTCCGTAGTCGGACCTTGAGTGTAATCTGAATGATGGATGTTTATTTATGTCTTTGTGTGAAGTGGCATTGTAAGCCAACTATGTATCTCTTTCCCTTATGTATTACATGGGTTGTGTGAAGATTACCTCACTTGCGACATTGCTTTCAATGCGGTTATGCCTCTAAGTCGTGCTTCGACACGTGGGAGATATAGCCGCATCGAGGGCGTTGCACGGTTCTTATATTGATCTCGCTAGTCCCCACGCCCCTCATGCCTCGGATGCGATCTTGGGCTGTGAGCCGACTGAAATGTATCTGCAACAACGGATTTGTTGTGGATCCTATTCCGTGACTGTGATACAGCTGAATTCTGGTCTCCTGCTACCCGGAGTAATGCTCTGATCTGCAACAAGCCTCTGCCAGCCTCGGACTAGGAAGGCTGAATCGACTCCGCTATACGGGCTGCAGCTGCTAAATTTTGAATCGGAGTTCGATATACTTGAGTCGGTGGCTGAAAGAGCTGACATCCCTTTGAATCTTTGAGACCCGTTGTCGCTCGTTAAATCGAGTACTCGCTGGAGATTCTCCAGTCGAGTGCGCTCAACCAAGTTGGCCAAGCGCGCGTCTTCCAAGGCACGGGCCTCGGGGGTTCCTATAGGAGTGTGAAGTGCATCCATGTTCCGGCAGTGAAGTTCTTCCCTCTGCAGCGAAGTGAGGGGCTCGGGGAGGTACTCTTCATGGGCATGCGACGGAGCGCCTTCGTCGTCGGCACCGTCGGCGCGGGGAAAGCCGGGAGGACTGCATGGTCCATCGACCATCAGGACTTCCGCCGCTGGATCATCTTTGTCGCTTTTCGGATGCGATCTCTGCGGAGCCAGTCGACAGGTCGAACAGGCCATAGAGCGATTCATCGGGCTCGATCGCCGCGACTTGAGGGGTGGCCGACTGGCAAGCCACCGCGTGCCTCACCCACCGCTGAAGCCTCGACTAACCGGAACGCTTGCGCCGGCGGGCAACAGGGAGGGAGGACGCCACAGGAGCCGACCGATACTGGGTCGACGGCTGCCGCAAGAGGACGCCACGGATGCACGCACGAAAGTGTGTTTCCCCGCGAACGGGGAGCGCGTCTACGTTGAGTGGTGCCTCCTGAAGCCAAGCGGAGTCATCAACGACGAACAAGAGAGCGCCGAGACGGATCTCGTGGCCCTCAACCAAACTCCGCTTGAAACCATGATGAAGGGGATCGGAAAAACTGCAACTTCTCCAACAAGTCGCTAAGACACCCGCCCCAAGGTGGGCGCCAACTGTCGTGGTTCTAAGTCCGACAGTAATGTAGGGGGGGTAGGAATGGAGATGCAAGATCCTAGCTATGGAGTTGTTGTATACGCACGAGTTTTACGAGTTTAGGCCCTTCTCGGAGGAAGTAATAGCCCTACGTCTCGGAGCCCGGAGGCGGTCGACTGGATTATGTGTGTATGAATTACGAAGTGCGAACCCTCGACACTAAGGAGGGGGTGGCTTATATAGAGTTCGCCAGACCCCTCCGGCCCTCAGTTATGCAGGGTTTAAGGTACATTAAGGTCGGGCGTTACCAGTAACGCCGCAAATAAAGTGCTATGATGACCATAAAAGCTACTTAATGACCGACCGTTAGCGTGCGGAGTGACTTTAGATCTCCTGGCTGTCGAGTGGTTGGCTTCATGGTCGAGTGTCTTCGAGTCTGTCGAGTGGAACACTTCTGAGTCGATTGAAAGGTTATTCTTCTAGAGATGTCCTTGGGGAGGGTATCTTGGACAGGTCCATGACCCTACCCTAGGTACATAGCTTCATCAGGCACTAAGGGATGTCTATGCGATGGAGCCAGTCGCCCCCAAATTCAACCCATGGTCAGCTTGTCCGATCACCTTTGATCGTAGGGATCATCCTACTAGCATCCGTCATGGCGGCTCAGCCGCATTGGTCTTAGACCCAATCATCGGCCGGATTCCACCTCACGCGAAGTCCTTATGGACGGCGGCAGCAACTGAACCTGCTTTATCGAGGACACAATGTCGCAAATGGGCATTGACCCTTCACGGATCAAGCCCACTAAAACCACCTTTAAGGGTGTAATTCCTGGAGTAGAGGCCCGCTATGCAGGCGCTATAACCTTGTAAGTGGTCTTCGGATCCCGGACAACTTCGGGCGAAGAGTTAATCTTCAACATCGTGCCTTTCCGCGATGGTTACCACGCCTTTGCTCGGACGAACCGCATTCGCTAGATTCAATGTGGTACCACATTATGCATACCTCAAGCTCAAGATGCCGAGGACCGTGCGGGGTCATCGCATCCAGAAATATGGACCGCTCCTTCAAGCGAGAAGAGCATAAGGCAGCCCTCATGGCGTAAGTACAATGCGGCCTACTCCGACAAACCAATCTGGCGACAACTTCGAGCACAGTCAAGCGAGTTCGGAGCACCCCGCAACAGGATCATCAGGAACACCAAGAGCGTGATTAGCAGTCCGGCCTCCGCTCAAGCCCCTCCAAAGCAGCATTCACGCCACGCGCACACAATTACGCACTCAAAATACCATGGGCATAGGCGGAGGCGCATCGATGACTCAGTCAATAGTGCGGGTAACCGCCAAATACCTTCATACTCTTTCCCTCTTACCTTTCAGGACATCGCGTTGGCGCAGCATCCTCAAAAGAGCCGAATTGCCGGACTTATAGGGGAGAGACATTCAAGGAGGCAATAGACGTTGTGCACAGAAGGAAATACCCAGGTGGAATCTATTTACGATCATTATACCTGCTTTATCTATCTGAACACAGCCTGCCCCTAGATAGGACATGTTAAATAGTCATATTTTATCTCTGCTTAACGCATCCATTGTAAACGTACGCTTAAACGTATTTTTCGTCAATGGGAGATTATATATAGCGTCCGCTTATTATTCTTATTTAAGCATTTTTCTCTTAAAATGTTTATTTGATATTGCATCCGTACACCTTGGTGCGGTCAGTTTGCCAGGGGCTTCTCACGGCACCCTGTAATATGGCAATAAAGTCCGAACACTTTCAACAGTGCGGCACCCCGAACTTATAGCACTATATGCATCAGCTCTGAATCATGTCTTGGGTCTACAGTTGGGATAGCCTGACTCCCTTGTTTTGGTGCCTTACGTTCCGTTATATCGGCTAAGGTAGCGTAGGGAGAACTACTGCGATTTTGTCCCGGTTCTTCCGGACGAGCACCTCAGTAGAGAAAGCCGAAAACTGACCGGCATGATGTGGCGAGAGTTGGTCGCTGTTTGAGAGGTTTTAAAATCCTTAAAGATTTTCCGCTTTAGGCGATAAATCGGCTTCGTCCGATCTAGGCATGTGTAGCGCCCGATTGACCTTCGGATTCTAGGGCTTCACGAAATTTAAAATTATAGACTTCTATGGCTAAGTGAAAGTTATAAAGCCGCATAGTCCGATTTCCTTGTTCCCTGCACCGGACACCTCCTTAAGGGACCAAACATTTGGATAAAGAGTGCCCGGGTTTTCCACGAACATCCCAGTACTAGTTACGTCGGGGAGGAAGCCGACGACTGGCCTACTTTCAGAATTTTATAAACAGCCGCACATAAGGTAATATTTTAAATAACAAAAGCGCTACATGGCGCAAGTAACTTCGTCTTTAATTACAAACATGACAGAAGTGAATTCATTCCAAAATGGCGTCCTTGGTACACTCATCGGTGATGAGACGAGCACCCTTCATCACGCCATCGTGGTACATTTCGGGATGGCGATGCGCCTTGCCCTCCAGCGGCCCGTCCTTGACCAACTTCTCCGCATCCAGCTAGCCCCAATGCACCTTGACGCGGGCAAAGGCTCGGCGGGCACCTTCGATGCAAACGGATCGCTTGATCACTTCAAGCTGCGGGCAGGCATCCACCATCCGCTTGATCAGGCCAAAGTAGCTACTGGGCAGGAGTTTACCAGGCCACATCCTGACTAGGAAGTCCTTCATAGCCAGTTCGGCCGCCCTGTGGAGTTCGATCAAGCTGCTTGATTGGTCGCTCAAAACATCGGATGATCGGCCCCAGCATACTGGGACCAGAACAGCTTCTCCATTGAGCTCCCCTCCTGGGCACGGTAGAACTCCGCAGCGTCTGAGACGCTGCGTGGCAGATCTGCAAATGCCCCTGGAGAGCTCCGAATTCGAGTAAGTAAAAGAAATGCCTCCTCCACATGCTTGCTTTGCATAAAGAATTTCTTACCCACTGCTATCTTTTTGGCCTCCTGGATCTCCTACTATGCTTTCTCGGCTTCGGCCTTGACATCTTTCAAATTTACAAGGGCCTTCGCAAGCTCGGCCTCCTTCATCTTCAGATCATGCTCCACGGACTCGCACTTTTTCCTGAGGTCCTGGAGCTCTTGCTGTACCTCGCCTACCCTAGCACTTTGCTTTTCGCGCTCCTTGCATTCCAAGGCCGCTTTGTTTTCGGCCTCGGACAACACTTTCTTCAGGGACGCCACTTCGGCGGTGGCCCCTGTTACACAGTCACGACGCTTTAGGCGTTAGACTGACCAATTTTGCCTATCTTTAAATACATACGAACGGGGAATCGCTTACCTTTATTCTCCTCGAGCTGCCTCTTCGTGAGGCCGAGCTCTCCCTGCGCCTGCTCCAGATCCCGCTTCAGTTCGGCAACTTCGGCATTACAGGCAGCAGCAGCAAGCAGCACAGCCTGCTTATGCACACAAATATTTATTGTTAGACCCTTGCGGATTATAATTGACCCTCCGTTTGGTTTTTCTTTCCGAACACCAAACAGAGTATCAGGGGCTACTACCTATCGGGTGGTAATTTTACATATATTTATTACTCAAAACCTGTCAAGAGGCTGGTGCAAGCTTCGGTTAGTCCGCTCTTGGCGGACGAAACCTTCCGAATCACCGAACTCATAACAGTACGGTGCTCCTCATCTATGGAAGCGCCGCGAAGCACATCCAGCAGACAATCCGGCGCCTCGGGCGTGCCGGAAGTCCTCAATGCAGACGGCTCGCTCCCCCTGACGAGGGGATGTCCGCCTGAGTTCGGAACCATTGAAGGTTCCAGGATAGTGTTCGGCTGGGAGCCCGGCCTATTGTGGCTCTCACCGACACGATCTGCGGGGACCTTGAACCCCGCGTATCCGACGTCTGGGACCCCGCCTTGGGGCGTCTCCAGAGTCACCTCCCCCCGCTCGGGGAGCCTTTGGGACAACACTTACATGTCGTCCAGCGGGTTGAGAGTAGTGGTTGTCTGAAGCGAATTGATCTCCGAATCACTCAGGGATCCGGAGGAAGACACTTCGGGGTAAGCCCTGGCCGGACTGCACATATGTACGGCGTTAAACAAAAGCTATAGAATGAAGTTATGATGGAGTGTGGACACTTACGATCGCACTGGGGGCTTCCCTCTGGGCAGCCACCCATCCTCACTATGAGCGGCCAGGGCGGAGTAGTCCGGAAGGGGTACCTTCCCCTTCTTGGACGCCCTAGCCTCCCCCTCCGGGGCGGCTTTTCTCTTCTTCTCCTCCCAGTGCGGGGAGGTGGAATTTCTTCTTGATTCCCCCCGCCTCCGTGGGAGGGATCTGTCTCGTCGTCATTGGACGACAGGGGTATAACGGCCTTGCGCCGAGGGCCTTTTCCGGCCCCCTGGCCCGCCTCTCTGGGCCCCTCATCCTTTCCGGATGGGGCGTCTTCTTCTTCTTCCTCCTCCCCTTCGTGGAAGGAGTCTGCGTCGTCGTCTTTGGACGAGGATTCTGACGCAACTTTACGCCGGAGACCCTTCCTGGTCCCCGGGGCCTTCTTTCCGGCCTTCTTCTCCGGCACCTTGTAGGGCGCCGGGACTAGCATCTCCGTCAGGAGAGCATCAGCTGGATCTTCTGGCAAGGGAGCCGGACAGTCAATCCGCTCCGATGTCTTCACATAATCCTGATCAAATATACACAAATACTTAAAACTACCCCATGAATGCATTGGGAAAAACCGAACCCGGTTGTGGTCCCAAAACTCACCGGACTCGGGGCCGCGCTGCATGTAGTCCGCGGTCCTCGGATGTGGGAGCAGGTACTTTGGAGGCCTTAAACAACTCCTTCCACGCATCTTTGTGCTTCATGCCATAGAGCCTCTGAAGCATCTAGTGTTCGGCCGGGACGAACTCCCACAGATTGAATGCCTGCCTTTGGCACGGCGAGAATCCATGACGAGCATGACACGGATCACGTTGAAAAGCTTAATGTTCTTGTCCTTCATGCTCTTGATGCAGGTTTGGAGTCCGGTCAGCTCTGTAGGTTCGCCCCAAGTCAGTCCCTTCTTTTCCCAGGAGGTGAGCCGCATGGGGGCTCCAGATCGGAACTCGGGGGCCGCCGCCCAGTTGGCACCGTGCGGCTCGGTGATGTAGAACCACCCCGATTGCCACCCTTTTACGGTCTCCGCAAAAGAGCCGTCCAGCCAGGTGACGTTAGGCATCTTGCCCACCATGGCCCCTCCGCACTCCGCTTGCTGGCCGCTTACAATCTTCGGCTTCACGTAGAAGATTTGCAGCCACAGGCCGAAGTGAGGCGGGATGCGGAGGAAGGCCTCACATACGACGATGAACGCCAAGATGTTGAGGACAACATGAACCAGCGGCAATGTATTCCGCTTCGGCGGTGGATAAGGATACCGAGTTTTGTTTCTTGGAAGACCAAGACACAAGAGATCTACCAAGAAATTGACAAGTACCCGAAGTGGACTTTCTATCAACCTTGTCTCCGGCATAGTCCGAGTCGGAGTAGCCAACAAGATCGAAAGAGTCCCTCTTAGGATACCAAATGCCAAAATTTGGTGTATGAATTAAGTATCTCACTATCCTTTTCACGGCCTTAAGGTGACATTCTTTAGGAGCAGCTTGATATCGTGCACACATGCACACACTTAGCATGATATCGGGACGTGAAGCACATAGATATAACAATGAACCAATCATAGAGCGATAAACCTTTTGATCGACCGGTTCACCATCTTTGGTCAAATCAAGATGTCCACTAGTAGGCATGGGTGTAGTCATACCTTTGCATTCTTGCATACTGAACTTCTTGAATAAGTCCTTGGTATACTTTGTTTGAGAGACAAAGGTTCCCTCCTTAGTTTGCTTGATTTGCAAACCAAGAAAGAATTTGAGTTCACTCATCATAGACATCTCAAACTTCTCCGACATTAGCTTTCCAAACTTTTCACTAAAATGGGGGTTAGTAGAACCAAATATAATATCATCAACATAGATTTGGCACGCAAATAGTTCTCCGTTGACCCTTTTAGTAAAAAGAGTAGAATCAATTTTTCCGATTTCAAAGCCTTTTTCGATAAGGAACTTGGTCAACCATTTATACCACGCTCTAGGAGCTTGTTTAAGACCATAAAGGGCTTTGTGAAGTTTGTAAACATGATTTGGTTTCTTAGGATTGAAAAAGCCGGGAGGTTGTTTGACATAAACTTCCTCCTCTATTTCACCATTTAGAAAAGCACTTTTAATGTCCATTTGGTACAAGGTGATATCATGGTGATTAGCATAGGCAAGTAAGATGCGAATGGACTCAAGTCTAGCAACGGGAGAATAAGTCTCACCATAGTCCATACCTTCGACTTGTGTGTAGCCTTGGGCGACGAGACGTGCTTTGTTGCGAACTACTTATCCATCTTCATCTTGCTTGTTGCGAAAAACCCATTTGTTACCGATGAAGTTGTGGTTGTTGTCGGGCTTCTCAACCAATGTCCACACTTGATTTCTCTCAAAGTTGTGTAGCTCTTCGTGCATGGCGTTTATCCAATCCGGATCTTCCAATGCTTCTTCAACCTTCATAGGTTCAATGCTGGAGATGAATGAATAGTGTTCACAAAAGTTAGCTAAACGAGTTTTAGAGCGAGTGATTCTCCCGGTTTGGATATCATTGTAGATTTGCTCGACGGGATGGTCTTTAGCAATTCTTGCTCGAACTCGTGTCAGATTTTTCTTGGGTCTTGGTTGAACATCTTCTTCATCTTGTTCTTCTTCTTGGCCTTCTTCATTGTTGGCGTTGTCGTTCTCTTGTCGTGGTGGAGAAGGAGGTTGTTGACGTTCATCTTGGTGCACTTCCTCGTTTTCTTCATCTTGTTGTGTCCCACTTGTGGATGCTTCCATATCAACTCTTGGTTCACCTTGTCGTGAGGTAGAAGCTTCCACTTGGACGGACGAGGTACACTCCTTCACCTCCATTGGGCGAATCTTGCCAATAGACAAATCTTGGATTGCTTCTGAGGGATCTTTGTCTCCTACATCAATTGGAAATTGCTCTACTTGCGAGCCGTTAGATTCATCAAACTTCACATCTACCGTTTCTTCAACCTTTCGGGTGAAATTGTTGTAGACACGGTATGTGTGAGAGTTTGAGCCATAACCAAGTAGGAAACCTTCATGAGATTTAGGAGAAAATTTAGAAAGACGATGCTTATCAAGAATGTAGCACTTTGAGCCGAATACTCGAAAGTATCCAACTTGGGGTTTGTTACCGGTGAGAAGCTCGTATGCCGTCTTGCCAAGTAGCTTGTGAAGATACAAAGCGATTTGTTGCATGACAAGCTGTCTCAACCGCTTACGCCCAAAAGTGCTTCGGCGTCTTGTACTCATCAAGCATCGTTCTCGCCATTTCGATGAGCGTCTGGTTCTTCCTCTCAATAACTCCATTTTGTTGAGGTGTGTACGTAGCCGAGAACTCGTGTGAGATTCCTTCTTCGTCAAGAAAGGTGTCCACATTTGCGTTCTTGAACTCCGTTCCGTTGTCGCTGCGAACCATCTTGATCTTCACTTCAAATTGATTTTGGGCCTTCCTAGCGAAGTTTTTGAAGATCTTTTGAACCTATGATTTATCATCGAGAAAGAACACCCACGGAAATCTTGAAAAATCATCAACTATAACTAGACCAAAAGAATTTCCACCGAGACTTTTGTAAGTGTTGGGACCAGAGAGATCCATATGAAGTAGCTCGAGTGGCCTCCTTGTGGTCATGATGTTCTTCACGGGATGCCTTCCTCCAACCTGTTTACCTGTCTGACAAGCGCTGCAAAGTCTATCCTTATCAAATATGACATCGTTAACTCGAAGGATATGATTTCCTTTAATAAGCTTGTCAAGGTTTCGCATGCCAACATGACCTAATCGTCTACGCCATAACCAACCTTTAGAGGATTTAGCAATAAAGCAAGTTCTAGGTTGAGCCTTTTTAGTGAAATCAGCAATGCATAGATCACCTCTACGCACACCGGTAAAGACCATTTTATGATTATCTCTATGAAACACTTGGCAATCTACTTCAGTAAATAGGACATTGAAACCGAAATCAGCAAGTCTAGATACTGAAAGTAAGTTGTATCCAAGAGATTCAACGAGCATGACATTTTGCATGGAGCTATCATGTGATATGGCCACCTTACCGAGGCCAACCACCTTACCCTTTGAGTTGTCACCGAAAGTGACATACTTTCGAGGACCATCGTTTTCAGCAAGCTCACGAAACATGTCTTTATCTCCGGTCATGTGATCGGTACATCCACTATCAAGAACCCATTCCTTTCCACCTGCCATATATCCCCGAAGATTTGCCATAAGACCAAAATGTCTCATTGCATCATCAAGATCGAAGTCACTATCATCATCCTCATCATAGTATCCATGTTCAACATTGTCATGTGGTGGATCAAATCCTAGAGAGGGTGATTCGTTAGAGTGAGTTTGACAATGATCTTGCTTATGAATTTTATAGCTTCGAAATAATATCACTAATAATTCCAACATCTCCTTTGGCACGCATAAGGTTTGTAAGCTCAAACAAACAATCACCAAACATAGGATCACTAGAATTCATCTTACTCAAGGCAATAGACCTATGGACAATTTCATCTAAATTTTTCAAGGAATAATCTGGAAATCGTTCCTCAAGAAATTTCCATATGGTATAGGCACAATCAAGTGTAGGCAAACTAGCAATCAAGTTTTTGGGCAATCCTCTTATGATAAGATTGATGGTTCTAAGATTGTGAATCATGTAAAGATCCTCTTCGGGTGTGGGATGCAAGGGATCAATATGAGGTGCACAAGGGCTAGCAATGTACTTGTTCAAATGATTGATTGAAAATTACAAGCATCTCATTTTTCCACTCATGAAAATATTCTCCATCAAGAATAGGCACTCTATGTCTAAGACTCCCAATAGTAGACTCATCCATCTTCCTCCAATGGTGTTTAAACCAAAGCAATGGAGACCAAAGCTCCGATACCAATTGAAAGGGATCGAGAAGAGGAGTCTAGAGGGGGGTGATTAGACACTAAGTACTAAAGTTGCAGTTTTGACTTCTTTAGGTTGGACTGGAGTTTAGGCACAATTTTAACAGTCACAATACATAACAAGCAAGCATGCAAAGAGTATATGAGCAGCGGAAAGTAAAGCATGCAACTTGCAAGAATGTAAAGGGAAGAGTTTGGAGGATTCAAACGCAAGTGGAGACACGGATGTTTTTGTCGTGCTTCCGATAGGTGGTGCTATCGTACATCCACGTTGATGGAGACTTCAACCCCACGAAGGGTAGCAGTTTGCCTTGAGTCCACGGAGGGCTCCACCCACAAAGGGTCCACGAAGAAGCAACCTTGTCTATCCCACCATGGCCGTTGCCCACGAAGGACTTGCCTCACTAGCGGTAGATCTTCACGAAGTAAGCGATCTCCTTGCCCTTACAAACTCCTTGGTTCAACTCCACAATCTTGTTGGAGGCTCCCAAGTGACACCTAGCCAATCTAGGAGACACCACTCTCCAAGAAGTAACAAATGGTATGTTGATGATGAACTCCTTGCTCTTGTGCTTCAAATGATAGTCTCCCCAACACTCAACTCTCTCTCACAGGATTTGGATTTGGTGGAAAGAAGATTTGAGTGGAAAGCAAATTGGGGAAGGCTATAGATCAAGATTCATATGGTAGGAATGGAATATCTTGGCCTCAACACATGAGTAGGTAGTTCTCTCTCAGAAATAGGATGCTGGAAGTGTAGGCTTGTTCTGATGGCTCTCTCCACGAATGAAGAGGAGGTGGAGGGGTATATATAACCTCCACACAAAATCTAACCGTTACACACAATTTACCAAACTCGGTGGGACCGAATCAACAAACTCAGTCTGACAGATTTAGCAAATCTAGTGACCGTTAGGATTTTCGGTGGGACGGACATGCAACTCTATAGGACCGATATGGTTAGGGTTAGGGCATAACGTAATCTCGGTGAGACCGATTACACAAACTCGGTGAGACCAATTTTGGTAATAAGCTAACCAGAGAGTTGGTCAGGCAAACTCAGTGAGACCGATTACACAAACTCGATGGGACCAATTTTGGTAATAAGCTAACCAGAAAGTTTGCATTGTAATCTCGGTAGTACCGATTGCTCAAACTCGGTGAGACCGATTTTGGTAATGGACATACACAGAGAGATTACAATCCCATCTCGGTGTGACCGAGATCCCTATCGGTGAGACCGATTTGCCTAAGGTTTGTGGTAGTGGCTAAGACATCTGAACTCGGTGGTGCCGGATAGAAAGAATCGGTGGGGCCGAGTTTGACTTTTGGTTTAGGTCATATGTGGATGTGAGAAAGTGGTTGAGGGTTTTTGGAGCATATCACTAAGTATCATGGAGCAAGAAACTCATTAAGCAACACCTCATCCCTCCTTGATAGTATTGGCTTTTCCTATAGACTCAATGTGATCTTGGATCACTAAAATGTAAAATGCAGAGTCTTGAGATTTTGAGCTTGAGCCAATCCTTTTATCCTTAGCATCTTGAAGGGGTTCCACATCCTCTAGTCCATGCCACTCCATTGTTGAACTTGTCTGAAACATACTAGATAAAAGTGTTAGTCCAACAAGAGATATGTTGACATTAATTACCAAAACCACCCAGGAGCACTTGTGCTCTCAGTAAGCTTGTCGGCACGTAAACCCATGGTGGCATTTTGAGGAAGGATCCTCATTAGCCTGCCGGGTGTGCTTGTCGCCGGGCAAAGCACCTTACCGCCCCTGGCGCGGCCGCTCGAGCTGTCGAGCTTGACTCGAGTCAGAACCGAGAGCGTTGCTGATGGCGGAAGGCTACCCTGCCGCTCTCGACGCGGCCGCTTGAACTGTTGAGTGGACTCGAAACAGAACAAAGGCGTTGCCGATCGCAGGAGGGCCCCTCTGCATACAGGCTTTTCATACATAGGCCGAACTGTCGAGGATAATAACCTTATGTTTAAAGAGAAGAACTTAGAGTTCAGCATGACTTAGCTCTCTCGTCGCCACCTCGGTGTCTTCCGCGCCACGGGCAGCGCCGCCTCCTTGGCCGTCTTCTCCGCAGGGGCCAGGGCGATGAAGAACAACTAGGTCGACTGCTGGACCGGATTCTCATAATTGCGCCCCCTACCTGGCGCGCCAAAGATGTCGGTGGGAGACGACACCTATGGGATCACTGGAATCCCTCCTAGGGAATCGTGAGAAGAGCAGGATCAGCAGACAACACAAAGGGATTTTACCCAGGTTCGGGCCGCAAGGATGCGTAAAACCCTAGTCCTGCTTTGGTGGATGTATTTAGTGTTCTTGAGCTCTCGACATAGCTCTAGGTGCTGCGAGGTTCCAAAGAGCCGAATCCTTTTCCTGGTCGCCTCGGGCCTCCTTTCATAGGGAAAGGGGTCACCAAAGTGGCAAGCAGGAGGTGGAAAGGGTACAGTGCTGCGAGGTTATCCCTCGTATTACCGGACAAGATGCATTTAATGCGAGGCTTAGGTGTCCCTTCGCTTTATCGGGGACGGGAGCGAGGCCCGTCCCATCCGTCGCCGCTCCTCCTTGCTTCAACACATGCCCTGGCCAGCGACGCATGTGGTGCCATGTAGGCAGGCAGGCAGCTGAGGTGGCGCGGTGGTGGAGCCTCCACGAAGGATTGCATTCCGCCACTCGGGTGCCTGCCCAGCTGGTTGGGTCGGCAGCCGCATGCGAACGGCGGCGAAGACTTATCTGGTGCGGGCCTGGCAGTGGCCCAGCTGGTGCGCTTTGGCGAGGGCCTTGTCGGGTAGCCCGGCAAGGGTCTTGCTGTGGCACGCTGGCCTCCCCGGCCAGGGTCTTCTTGTGTGTACGCTGGCCTCCCGCAAGGGTCTTCTTGCGGAGTGGCCCGGCAAGGGTCTTGCTGCGTGTGGCCTCCCCGGCAAGGGTCTTACCGGGGGTCTTGTGGGTTTCTTCGGTGAGGATGGTTGCCCTCTTATCCTCATTTGATCTTGAGCATTCTATGTCTACACAAAGATCTGCATGCCACCACGGAGGTGCCTCCCGAGCCCTGTCCCAACGCATTTGTCTGAGCATTGGTGGGCTCAAGGGTGGCTCGCTTGGCTGGCGTGGGTGGGCTGCCCCGGCAAGGGTCTTGCCAGGGCCGCTGAGGCTGCCCTGGCAAGGGTCCTTGCCGGGAAAACCTGCTTCGCCCATCCGATCCTTGTGGCCTTGGTCCTTGTTGTTGCTTCATTTTTCTTCATGGCTTTGGCTCCTCTCCAGCTCCCCTTTCCTGTGATGTCTATGCGTGGTCGTGGCGGGAGGCTCTGACTGCCCGTGCACAAGTAAAGGGGTCAAAAGCAGAGCCCCTTCTTTTGTACACCGACACCGAGTGATCACGGCCCAGTAGTATAGCATGGCAGACGGACAAGAGTGTAGGGCCACTAATGGAACACTAGCATCCTATACTAAGCAGTAGGATAGCAGGTAAGGGTAACAACTATAGCAACAATGATAGGCTATGCATCAGAATAGGATTAACCGAAAGCAGTAACATGCTATACTACTCTAATGCAAGCAGTATAGAGAAGGAATAGGGGGGGGGGCTTGCCTGGTTGCTCTGGCAAGAAGAAGGGGTCGTCTCGATGTAGCCGATCACAGGGGTATCGGCAACGGTCTCGGAGCCTACTGGAAAGAAGTAATTGAGGGGAACACAATAAATAACAGAGCAATAAAATGTAACACAAAGCAAGACGCAGCAATACATTGTGGTAGGGCTGACGTAACGCAGGGATATGTGATACCAGCGAAGGGGGGAAACATCCGGGAAAGTATCCCCGGCGTTTCGCGTTTTCGGGCAGATGAACCGGAGGGGGAAAGTTGTGTGTTCGCTATGCTAGGGATGTGTGGCGGACGAACGGACTGCGTATTTGGATTCGCCTCGTCGTTCTGAGCAACGTCAGATTTCTCAGGCCTCCCAGCAAACACCCTCAAAGTTGTATTTTTTTGCTGCGACAATTTTGCTGCGAAAGTTGCATTTTTTTTCTGCTTTATTTGCGGTACACGTTAATTTCCGCCTCCTATCATGGCAAATCTTACAAAGTTGTCATAATAACTTTAGTTGGTTTGGCATGGCAAGTTTGGCGTTCAATGGGGAAAACGTTCCCAGGGATTGTTCACCAGATTTTTCGGTCTTTAAAAAAAGTATTTTCTGGTCCAAAACAAACAAAAAAGAACGAAAAAGAAGAAAGAAAAATATAATACCAAAAGTGGGCTGGCCCATCTCCCGCGCTCGGGTTTGATCCCTTTGCAAAGCCCTAACTATGCGCTGCAGTAAGCGGCACATAGGATATTCCGATAAATAGGCAAATTGAGTACCGAAATTAGTTTTCTCAAATAAATTTATAAAATAAAAAGTCTGAATAAAATACAAAAGGCAAACAAAAGTAAGTTCATATATACACTGTATTGTACTACTACCGCTTTATAAAAAGAACTATGCGTGCTAGTACTTAGTAGCATGTGGACAGAACTACAGAAGTATCATACGTGTGCACTAGACCCAAGTTCAGGCATGCAAGCATACATGCGCTCATTTTTTTCGGAAAAGGAAAGAAAAGAATGCCTGCACACACGACATCCTTAGTTCCACCTCATGCAAAGGACATGTTTAACACTTTGCACAAGAAGAAGATGAAGAAGAAGAAAAGAAGAAAATGAAGCCGCTTGCATATACTCCTTCCGTTTTAAAATAAGCGACATTTATATTGAAACGCATGGAGTCGAAAACATTAAACATGGCCCCACTTTTTTCCACAGCCATGCACACACGCGCACACACACACACAATCCGCCAGCCAACCGTCCAACGGTCACATGCCCCGCATGTTCCTTCCATGTGTGCACGTATTTTTTTTTTTTTTTGCTAGTGATTTTCGTGGCACTTTTAGCGTAGTAGAATCAGAATCAATCATACGTGGTGATAGTGCAACCGTCCATCGAGTCCCAGCCCTCGCAGGAGGCGAGACGCTCAGTGTTAGGCCAATTCCACCGCGCGAGCCCAAACAGACGTCCGTTTTGTCCGGATTCTGTCCGTTTTGGTAAGGCAATGGGGTCGTGTCCGGGCGTGTCCTGAGATGCATTGGTCGTGCGCCTAGCGCGCGGCCGCATCCGTTTACCCCATCCTGTCCGTCAGGGCCAAAAATACCCATATTTTCATCAAAACTAGTTTTACAACCCAAATATTTGTCTGAAAATTAAGATAGCTTTACAACCCAATTAAAATTGTCTTTAATAAAATAGTTTTACAACCAAATCAAATTCTCTTGATTAAACATAAAATGAACCAATGCATCTATTGGTTGCCAATGTTATCCCACACTTGCTCAACGAAGTCATTTTGAAGATTCAAATGCGTGTGCCAGTCACGCATCTCACGGTGGAATTGGACAAAATGTTCAAATGTGGCCGAGTCTTGGTGCAGGGGCTCAATATTTTCACCTTGATAATCAAATCCTTGGTCGAAGATACTCTCATCACGCTCGTCCTCGACGATCATGTTGTGCATGATCACACAAGCAGTCATCACCTCCCAAAGCTTCCTTTCATCCCATGACAGTGCAGGGTTTCGAACGATACCCCACCGGGATTGAAGCACACTAAAAGCACGTTCCACATCCTTTCTAGTACTCCCTTTCATTTGGGCAAATCTCTTTCTCTTCTCACCTTGGGGTTTCGAGATTGTCTTCACAAAATTTGACCGCTGAGGATATATACCATCAGCTAGCACTACACCATGAAAAACTTTGGGGGCAATTATCTGCCGGGAAAGGTAAAGAATCCGAGTCAGCTACACTGCCGGGAAAGCTTTAACTGCCGGAAAAAAATATATAGGGCGTGCTATCTGCCGGGAATAATTAACTTAGAAGGGCAATCTATCTGCCGGCATCTTTAGGGTCAGGCAATCTGCCCCGAAAAGCAAATGAGGGCGGACGCATTGCCGGTATGCGCGTTGGCAGGGGCATAAATTTCGGGCCCAAAAGCCCACAAGACAGCCGCGGAGACGCGAACGGTGGAAGTCACTAGAAGCGCTACACAACCCTAATAATGTTTTCCCCCTTCCCTCAGTCGACGCATTCACCATCACTATCGTCTCGCACTACAAGCAGCGCCGCCGCCCCGGATCCTCCATCTACGCCGCCACCCCGGATCCCCCACCTACGCCGCAGCACAGTGCCTCGCCCCCATCTTCTTCATCCATACTGCACCGCTCATCATCGCCGCCCCATCCCTTCATCGCCCACGCCGCCGCCTAGTGCCGTCGCCCTCGCATCCCCCGCCCACGACGACGCCTCCGCATCCCCCATTGACGCCGCTGCCGAAGGTCAGCGGCGAGTTCGGAGGCGACCTCCACGAAACGCTTGACGATCTGGCCTCCATCCAGAGCACGCAGTCGATGTTGGCATCGGCAGATTCGTTCACCATGGTGGCCGCGCTGGCGTGGTGAGCCTGGCCTTGGGCGCCCTCTACCCGCCCTTCATCTCTTGTTTCCTATGGCGTGCCACCACCATCTCGGGCAAACCTGCAGCTCCAGAGTCCACAACCTCTGTTCTTCTGCTTTCCTCACCATGTGTTCCTCTGTTCCGTCTTCTACCTTTTTGTTCCTTTGTTCTGCTTCTTGCCATGCAAAAGGCCCTTTTGATTCTGCCGTCATTGCCTTAGAACAAATAATCATTCTAGTTGTTCAGATATTTTGCTTGCAATTCTGCATATACAGGGAGCCAATAGAAGTGACAGAACATGAGCTTTTGTGGGTTGTGCAGTAATGCATTGCTCAAGTTTGCTCTGACTAGAAGCTCCTACTGGCAAATGCGGATGTAGCTAGAGGCCATCGTATCAATTGAGTTTGAGTCAGCTAGCATGAAGATTTTTCTCTCAAATGCGGTTCTTTAGTTATACTTAATCACACGTTTTGTGCCCTGGTGTGTTTGCGAGATACTGAGATGTCTTGCTTCTTTCATTGCGTTTCTAAGATGGTTGGGAGCTTGGAGAACTGCATGTCATATCTGATGTTTGTATATATGATTTTGTTGCTCGCCCCCTCCCTGAAAGTACATGATCTAATTGAATTATGTACATTTAACAACACAAAGTTGGGGAATTCTGTAATGAATAGATCTGATTAGTACAGATAACAAGATATATTTATATGTCTCTATTAAGAGGTAATGAATAGATAACATGCATGCTTCTTAGACTGGGTTGTGTATTTTGCTTTTATGAACCTGATATACATGATTTTTTGAGTGCTTGTATCTTGCTATTACGAAAGTGATGATGCTTTTTAATGATGTGATGCATTTGTAGCGGTGTGTAACATGTATTCATTTTAATATTTTCTAGTTGTGGAGGCTGGTTAGTATTTTGTGTTTCATGACTGTAGCTGGCCTTTTCTCCTAAAGTTTACATGTGGGTGAACAAATTGACCAGTATATTATGTGCCATAAATTCACCTTTTCTCCTAACAGACTTATACTTAGCACTATAATCTATTGATCTTTGTAGAGAAAACTTGATGGGTCCAAAGCTTTCGAGATGCATTGTGAATGGTGGCTGAGATGTGGTGCAAAACAGAACGTAAAGAAACTTCTTGTGCTTTCAGGGAGCGGAAGTGGATGTGATCGCCGGTCACCGTCAAGAGAGTGCTTCCTTGGCTTGCTACCAAAGGAAAATGGTGAGTTTGTTACTTGAGTAAAACTATCATCTTTGTTCTTAATTTTTATTGGCTCTATAATGAGTAGATACTACAATATTAGGTGGTGTAGTATCTTGGCACCTTGTTAGGATTAAGAAAGACATCTATTGGTTATCTAATCAGTACATACTATAGTATTTGCTCTCTCTAAGAAATAGCTAACAATGCCAAACTGAAAGTAACAATAATCTTGGTACTCGTTCATTTATAGTTCTATATACAATATGCCAAAAACTGGTACTTCATGCTTTGGCTTGTAACATACGGAAACTTTATGTTGTTTGTCACTATGGAACATCATAGGTAGTTAACGCTTGTGTTCTTCTCATGCTCCTGGCAGATCCTTCTGGGTCAGAAAGCTTCTGTGTTCTGGTATGCTTCTTGGTAATTTTTATTTCGGAGTGGCTAGTTTCTACTCATTTCTGTTTTTGTCTTTTAAGAATAGTCTGGAAATATAAATGAGTATGTGTTACTTTGTGCAACATGTGTAAGCTATGTTGTTCAATATTGCTTCTTAAATTACTTTTGAGTTAGGTACTTTTTTCCCTGTGTACTGCTTTAAAGAAATAGGCCTTAAAGGGTGTGTTTTTAAAACTCTACTAGTCATGTTGTACATGTAGTAGTCTTGTTGCTGTTACTAGGCATTTTTAATACATTTATTTGATATTCAGAGAATAAGTTCTCCCTCCATCCCATAATGTAAGATGTTTTTCGACACTAAAACGTCTTACATTATGGGACGGAGGGAGTAGTTTATATGTATTATATGCTGGACGAAAATATTTCCATATATAAACATGCCATGGCTAATTGGTGATCTTACTACATGTTGGATGCTTTTTTGACCTTCTGGGAGATATGATATATGAGCAAGTGTTTCAAAATTTTGACCCTTTCAGTTAAGTTTATATGTAAACTACTACCCTTTGAAGATATGAGAATGAATGCCATGTGATACAAGTTAACCTTGCTTACTGTACTGTGAACTGAACCTGCCTTTTGTCTCTTGGGATGTTGATATTTCACCAGTATATGTATCACAAGTCAAACTGAACTTGAGAGTTTCATCCATTGGACAAAATCTTTGACGAGAGCTTAGCTAATCACTTCAACTATGTTGTTCTTAAATTACTATCTAGTTGAAGCGATGTAGTCTAGTGACCAGGTTGTGCTTTGATAAATACTTCTAAGATCCCGTAATTGCTTTGCTTCTTTTTTCAGGTCTGCTTTTGCGCCCTCAAGTTTATGGATCTGTGTTTTGTGATCTAAAAGGACCTCTTGCTAGAATCTAACTCGGTTTTTGAATTTTAATATCTATCTGATGAAGTAGCACTCTAGGATGGAATCACCTTCTAACTGAAACAAGATGTTATATTTAGTGATGTTATACTGGAGGCATGAACCTACAAATGCATGCATGTATACATGATGGATTGTTGTCCTTTTGGCTGTGATATAGTACTGTACTTGTGAACCCGTATGTATGCTGTGATGCAGTACTACACTTGTGAACCTACAAATGTATACATATGTATGTATGCAGACATGATGTAATGTTGAGATACATATGTTATGATGCAATTTTTAATTACTCTACATGTGTGATGTTCTGTGTATATATTGTATTTTAGCTTATGGTACAAAATTCAGTGGATAGAAATGATAGGTTAAATTCGAAGGGAATTTGTGCGTTGGCCGTGTACATATTTTAGGGCACATTCGCTGCCAGGAATTCTTCTAACTGCCCTGTATTGTCAGTCTGCCGAGAAAAATCTAGGTGCCGGGAATAGTTCTAATTGCCGGCAAAAAATGTTAGCAATGTAGGTCGGAGGTACTGCCGGGGTTTCTTGTAACTGCCGGGAATGGTATTTCCCGACGGGACTTTCAAGGGCAGTTTGTATTTGCCGACAAAAGGCATTCCCGGCAGTTCTTCTGCCTCCACTGGCTGGTTTTCCCGGCAGATAAGGTGACCTCCTAATTTTTGTCATGGTGTAGTGTAGATAGTATCCCTTGTTGTACTGGTGGCCGTTGATCTCAAAGTTGACAGGTGGGGAGTGGCATTCTGCAAGCCTCGCGAAGACTGGAGAACGCCTGACGCGTTGATATCATTGTGAGAACTCTGCCATGCCAAGAAAGAATGCCATATCCAAAGATCCTGTGATGCCACCGCTTCTAATATGACAGTGCACCCGTTGACATGCCCCTTATGTATCGCCCCGCCAAGCAAATGGATAGTTCTTCCACTCCCAGTGCATACAATCTATGCTGCCAAGCATGCCTGGAAAGCCTCTAGCTGCGTTGGTCGCCAACAATCTCTTTGTATCAGCGGCAGTTGGCTGCCTCAAGTACTCTGGGCCAAACACCTCAATCACAGCCTGGAAAAACTTGTACACTGACATCAGACATGTTGTCTCACTCATGCGCACATACTCATCCACCAGATTGCCTGGAATTCGATATGCAAGCATGCGGATGGCTGCGGTGCATTTCTGGTAAGAAGAGAATCCAAGCTTGCCAAGGGCATCCGTCTTGCACTCGAAGTATGTGTCATGAGCAACCACTCCCTCTCGGATACGACTGAACACATGCCTTGCCATACGAAAATGGCGACGAAATTTATCCGGCTTGAAAAGCGGGGTGTTCGCAAAGTAATCGGCATAGAGCAGGGCGTGGCCTCTCTCCCTGTTGCGGTTCAGGTTGGGAGCACGGCCAGGGACTGACCCCCTGTACCGAGGAAGCTGTCGTTGAATGTGGTCGTGAACAACTAGTGAAGCCACCACAAGATCTTCATCATCTGACGACGAATCGTCCGATGAACAAAGGAAGTGATGGAAGAAAAATTCATATCCACTGTCCATACCTTTGTGGGCAAAATGTCGAACACCTTGCGATCGTGGTGGCGAAGAGGCCGCGATGATCACCTCGACGCAGCAGGTGTGGTTGCCGGCCGGCTACTGGCCGCTCTGGAGCTCTCGTCGGAAGCTGCCGCGGCCGCCGTGGTACGTCGCCGGCGGTAGTGTCCGCTCTACCACCGGCAAAGACGACGACGGCCAAACCTCCTCCGATCGACGACCAATACTACGGTGAAAGTGCGGGCATGGTGGCGGCCATCTCGAGACGTGGTTTGGTATGGACGGTCGGGGGCTGCACGGTGAGGAGGCGGCTGGAGAATAGCGGCGGCGCCGGCGGCGGGGTGGGGTGGGAGAGAGAGGGTGGAAGCGTTGGGAGCGGAGGGACTGCTAGTATCCCCGACAGGTGGGCCACGGGGGGGGGGGACAAGGGCGTGCGTCGAGGCCGTCCGCGCGCGTCCGTTTCGCCCCAAACCAAGCGCAAGTTTGGGCCGGGGATGGGTCGAAAACGGACGGAATCCGGACATTTGTCCGTTTGAGGCCGCGCGTTGGGCCGCGCTATTCGTCCATTTTACCCCAAATGGACGCACTTGGACAAGATGAGGTCGCGCAGTGGAGTTGGCCTTAGAAATGGCACTAGACTTTTGCACCAGACAAGTACGGTACCGTACCGATTGAAAGAAAATATTGCGTACAGAAGCTGCTTCCTTCATGCAGGCCGTTCGACGGCCGGCGGTACATTCAGACTTTCCGGGGTGCTTTACATTCTTGGATTTTTTTTTTGCATTCATTTTATAGCAATTTTATATCATTTTTTGTGACTAACCTATTGACATAGTGCCTAGTGTCAGTTGTTGTTTTTTGCTTGCTTTTTACTTCGCAGAATATCCATATCAAATGTAGTCCAAATGTAGCGAATTTTTTTGGAAATTTTTTGGACTAGAAGACAACTTGGGAACCAAGGAAGTGGATGAGGGAAGGCCCGTAGGGCCCACAACCCACCAGGGCACGCCAGAGGCATCAAGCGAGCCCTGATGTGTGGTGGGGCCCACGGAGCTCCGTTCCACCGCCTCTCCGCTCTATAAATTCTCAGATATTCCAGAAACCCTAGGGGAGTCGACGAAACACAATTCCAGAACCACGAGATCCAATCTAGAGCCCTATCCCGACACCTTGCCAGAGGGGAACATGATCACGGAGTGGTTCATCATCCTTATTGGTGCTCCTCCGATGATGCGTGAGTAGTTCACCATAGACCTACGGGTCCGTAGGAAGTAGCTAGATGATTTCTTCTCTCTTTTTGATTCCCAATACAATGTTCTCCTCGATGTTCTTGGAGATCTATTTCATGTAATGACTTTTTGCGGTGTGTTTGTTGGGATCCGATGAATTGCGAGTTTATGAGCAGATCTATCTACGAATATTATTTTGGTCTTCTTTGATCTCTTATGTGCATGATTGTTATAGCCCTGTATTTTTCTCCGAATCTTTGGTTTAGCTAGACCAACTAGATTGATTTTTCTTGTAATGGAAAGAGGTTCTTTCTGATGGGTTCGATCTTGCGGTGTCCTCACCCAGTGACAGAAGGGTTAGCGAGGCACGCATGTACCATTGCTATTAAGAATAAAAAGATGGGGTCTATTCCTACATGAATAGATCTTGTCTACATCATGTCATCATTCTTATTGCATTACTCTGTTTCTCCATGAACTTAATACACTAGATGCATGTTGGATAGCGGTCGATGAGTGGAGTAATAGTAGTAGATGCAGGCAGGAGTTGGTCTACTAATCTTGGACGTGATGTCTATATACATGATCATTGTCTTGAATATCGTCATAATTATTTGCTCTTCTATCAATTGCCCAACAGTAATTTGTTTACCCATTGTATGCTATTTTCTCGAGAGAAGCCACTATTGAAATCTACGAACCCAGGGTCTATTTTTTATCATATTGTTTTCAGATCTATTATTTCAAAAACCTAAAAATACCTTGCTGCATTTTTTTACTTATTTTATTTTGTGTTCTTGCTAGATCTATTTATCCAATCTCATACAAATTGATCTATCTTTTTACCGTGGAGGGATTGACAACCCCTCTTGCGCGTTGGGTTGCAAGTACTTGTTCTTTGTAATCCAATATATAGCTTTTGCAATAAGGTAGTACAAGCACTTACCATATGTATGAAGTGGGAATAACATTTGGTAGGTGCAGTGTTCTGCCTGAGCTTCAGAGTAGATGGTTTTCCTTGTTTCTTCACAAAGTTCCTATGACATGAAGCTCTAAATTTATGATGAACAAATACAACTAGAACATTTTTTGAAATTATAAACAATTTTGAATAAGACACTGCTTTTTAATAGTTACCAAACAATTTTTTGAATTTATGAACAAATTTGGAAAGCAGGAACAATTTATTTAAAAGCCACAAAAGCTCCAAAAGCATATATTTAGGAACTATTATGGCTTTTTGGCGAAAGTGCAAAAGCTGCAAAAGCAGAAGCAAAAGCCCAAACAAACAGGGCATAAATGTAGTGAAACAGACTCTCCCTGGTACTAATCATAGACATGAGTTGTCATTTGATACAGACCCAACAGACTCTCCCCAGTTTAGTTTTGATTTACGGGGAAATGGACGTCCAAACCACTTTGCATTGGATGTCAAAAGTTGACACAAGTGGCCAGACACCACAATCCAGACATATACCTAAACTTTGAGGGTCTCCTTTGAACATGCCCTAAGCTCGTGTTTGCTAATGCCCAGGGTGGGGGCAATGGCCCCCTCCGGTCCTGCCCCCAACTAAGCCATAGCTCCACCGGTAATTACAAAGAAATATTCAAACTTTATTAAATGTTGGGATGCACCATTTGAGGAACTTTAGGGGGAAAACCAAAGGAATGAAGTTCCTGCGGATTTTTCACATTCGCTGTGTTCGGAACGCATGAAGGGCAAACTAGTGGACTGATTGGCCATAAGAAAATTATGATGGCGAGTATGATGACCATAAGAACCCACCCGCCATACTTGACGAAAGGCGCAATATTAAATCAACCACGCCCTCTAATTCGGAGGGAGTACCGTTGTGTAAAATGTTTGCAAAACTCACCAGAAGCGGGCCGACTGCCACATACTTGTCCTTTCCCACTCCATCGGCATCACCAGCTACGGCGCGCGCCACCTCGGCCATGAGGAGAGCTACAAGAAGATCGAGTGACTCCATTGGAACATGTGTACCTCGTCTCTGTGAACAGAAGCAGAGGAGAGGTGCCTTGCTTATAAAGACATTGGCACTGTTATTAGGCACAATTACATGTTACAGACACGACTGTTTTACTTGCATAACTAGATCATGAAGGCGCGCGTTGCCGCGCCCGTTTATTTTGACAAAATAATATAAATGTTTGAAAGGACTTGAACAATAGAATCATTTCATAAAATTTGAATTAGAGCGGGATACAAATGGTTATGCATGTTTAAGTCAGAACTAATGCACTCACGTAGATGTTGTCCTTTTTTTAACATTTTTTTCTATATCACATTTATGAAAAGAAGATGCAAAAAGAAAATGGGAAAATAAAAATTAGGACATTATATCTCTACTTTTGCACAAAATTCACTGGTAGTAATAGGAATGTCACGTTCTCATGGAATTTAACTCTTTGCATCCATATAATTGGCTGTCGCGTCAAGTCTCTAAGTATGTGCAGACCAAACCTTCCTATTTCAAAACCATATGTCATGTAACAAAGGTAAAGAAAAAGCTTACGAAACCTGCATTTGATAAAATTTAGAGCGAATATATCCATTAGTCAACAAACCATACAAAATACCTCTCCATGAAAAAAACATTCGTTTCTGCAAGGGAAATTCACACTTTATGAAAAAATAATCAATGCAAACCTTTAATAACTCAAGCAAAGAAACTGAAAAATTCCAGAGAAGCTATGGATAGAAATACAGCGACCAATAGTCTCATGGAATGAGATAAGATATCAAGTTGAATTGATTTATGTCATAGCATTCCGAATCATGTGATTGTACCTAGGTGAAACGAGCAATTTATATCATGGCTTTCAAAATAAGAGGTAGTAGAAATTAATTTGTTGTAAAAGATATGTTCATGTTATTGGCACAGTTGCACACGACATGAACCAAGTATATATCTGACTCGTTTGAAGCAAACCTGTTATTGTATTGTTGCATGCACGTTGTGTTTTGCATCCAAGCAGCAAATGAGTTTAAAGCGAGCCAGACAGAATGGAAGCCGCCTGATTAAGTGTCCTCTTAATCAGTTTAAATTATGAAGTGGTTGCGTGCTCCGGGCCTGCAACACACACCAACTTGAGGCTTCCCTGCTGTTTGTTTTTCCCAGTGGACATCGCATTGTGCGTCAGCCTCCCGTAATGGGCCAGAGAAAAAATGGAGGTCCAATTAACAGTTCTCGGCCCGACCGACGAGAGGACTCCCAGGTTGATCTTCGGAGCAGCGGCCCAGAGAAGTTGGGCTGGCCGTGACGTATGATGTGGCCGGCAAAAGCTGCCTTGGATGCACCTGCTGAATGATCTGGTCCGTTCCAACGCTGCATCGGACGGTTCAAGAGCTCTAATCGCTATGGAAGGGCGTAGCTAGCTCCATTTTACTGTTTCTCAATTAGCGTTATCATGTGAAAAAAGGCCATATCAACCATGCCCTGTACAATGCTGAGTAAGGAATGATGTCGGTGCACAAAATCGACCTGTGAGCGCAGGATGGCGAATGGGTCACGGACCAGTACTCTCGCCCGTTTGGATTATTCGCTATGGTTGTAAGGATTGGTGGACAATTATAATCACAGCCAACCATGCTGCATGGGACAAGACGATGATCGCACATGCATGGATATGGACGATGCTTCGCTTTCTCACTGTTGAGATTAAGGAAAACGTTTGTAGCCTAGTCGTGTCCACCTGAAACTGCTGCTATTTGGAACGTGCACGACCCACTGCTGATGTTTCGCTCGACTGGTTTTGTTTGTACCTGCGCGCGGCGCGGCCTCACCCAGTCGCTACTCTAGTACCACCCACTCCTACCTACTACTTCTTGTTTTTCATTTTACTGAGTTTGACTGCATTTTTTTGGGATGCTTGGAAAATCGTCTATATGCCGCTCATTGTGGCAAGTAGCGACGCAACGCAAATAGGTGGGCCTGACTGGGCCGAACCATTCTGGTTTTTTTCAAGTTATTTTATTTTATTTTTTATAAGCACGAACATTTTTATAGTCCTGAAGGTTTTTATATCACACCGACATTTTTTGAATTGGAGAGCACATTTTGAAATGGGAACATTTTTCAAACTTCTAAACAATTTTGGAAAATACAAACAGTTTTTCAAAAATCTCAAACATTTTCTTCATTTATGATGAACAAATAGAACGAGAACATTTTTTGAAATTATAAAAAAATTTGAATAACATACTGTTTTAAAAAAATTACCAAACAATTATTTGAATTTATGAACAAATTTGGAAAGCAGGAACATTTTATGTCATTTTGAACAATTTATGGAAAATGGGAAAAATTAAAAATTAAAAATTAAAACAAGAAAATAAAATAAAAAAGATACAGAAAAAGGATAACCGGCGAACGTCAGATTTGTAGGCCTCCAAGCGAACGCCCATAAAGCTGTTTGATAACGATCGAATGAACGACAATTTTTTCACGAAACGTGTCAATTTGTTCTGCTTTTTTTCGCTACATGGTAATTTTCGCCTCCGATCATTGTAAATCCTACAAAGTTGCCATAACAACTTTAGTTGGTTTGGCATGGCAAGTTTGGTGTTCGCTGGGGAAAATGCTCCTAGGGAACGTTCCCCAGACTTTGCGGTCCAGAAAAACAACAAGAAAAAAACGAAAAAGAAAAAAACGAAAAAGAAAAAAAAGAAAAATATGACCATAATTGGGCTGGCCCATCTCCCGAGCTTGAGTTACATCCCTGTGCGAAGCCCCAACCTATGTGCTGCAGTAAGCGTAACATAAGATTTCCCGACAGATTGGCCGAATCAAGCACCAAAACATATAGAATACAAAAAGCAATATTATACACCGTATTGTACTACTGCCGCTTTGGAAAAAAAGAACTATTCGTGTTAATAGCATGTCAACAGAACTACAGAAGTAACATAGATGTTCACTATATAGGCTCAAGTTCAGGCATGCAAGAATGTATGCGACTTGTGCTCACGACATTCCTTACTACCACCGTTGTGCAAAGGACAGGTTTAATGCTTTACACAAGAAGAAGAAGAAGAAAACATGGTCCCTCTTTTTCCACAGCCATGCACGCACACACGCACAATCTGCCAGCCAACCCCTTCCGACGGTCACATGCACCGCATGTTCCTTCCATGTCTTATAACTACACGTATGTTTTTTTTAAACATCAGTATATACACAAAGCGCTCATATATATAGGTTTCATAATACTTCAACTTTATAAGAAAAAGTTGCAGCATTTATGGCACTAAATTAGTATCACCCGATTCATTTTGAAATGTAGTTTCATAATGTACCAATTTGATCTCATATATGCTACTACTCTTCTCTATAAAATTGATCAAAATTTTAAATTTTTTCCTTAAGACAAAAGGTAGATGTACACTTATTATGGATGGAGGGAGTACACTCATATGTTTTTACTGATTTTCATGGCACTTTTTTTTTGAAACGAGGCAAAAGATTTACCGTTTTCATTGATTAAGAAGAAGAGAATTGCCCGGTTAATTGACGGAAAACCGGGCTAAAACCAATACAACTCAACCCACATGACATGGGCACCACTGGCCAACCTGGCCACCGACATGGGACAAACCACGACGGCACATGCCACCGGATGACCACACGCACAAGCAACCGACAGCTCCGACTTTGACAATGAGCCTCACAAGGGAAATATGCTGGACTTGCGCCGACCGTGCACACCGCAAACGACCACCGGGCGCCTGTCATCATCACCAACTGGACCCGCTCCACCACAACTCTGACTTCAAAGCAACCAAGCAACCCACGGGAGAGCACCTCGGACACGCCGGGAAGAACCGACTACCGAAGTCCACGCCGCAACCCGAGCTCCACTCGACGCCATCATCGTTGCCAAACAGAAACCAGCGCCCCGCCTCAGCAAACCACGCGGCGAAGATGCCGCCATCCACGGCGAAGATGCCGCAATCCACCGATCTCCCGATCGTAGCCGGCTCCAAGACGATGCCCCCAAGGAGGAGAAAGACGCGAAGACGCCTCCATCGCCCGATCCAGCGGATCTGAGGTTTCCCTCTGATGCCAAAGCTGTGGGGAGGAGGAGCACAGCTCCACGACGACGCTTCCAAGAAAGATCACGGCACCCGCCGGCGCCGCCGTCGCCGGCTCCGGTGAAGACCGGAGCAAAGATTTCTCCCGGAGATGCGCCGACCAACTACCACCACCGACCGCCGCCCACTAATCACCACCTGCTGAGGCCAACCTCGGTCTGAGCGCGGGATCCCACGATCCACCGCGACCAGAGACGCACCACCCCCCGGCCGAAGCTGCCGTCCACCACCGCAGCACCACCATGACCACCACCACCGCAGCACCACCGTGACCACCACCACCGCAGCAACCCACGCCTCATCGCATCGCGCAGCATCCAGATCGAAGCACGAGCTCGCACCAGATCCAATCGGAGCCGCACGAGCGGCAAAGCAGAGCGCAAGCTCCCCCGCGCACACCACGCACTCCAGAGCAGCGCATCCACCACGCCCAGCCACCGGTCGCCGCGCCCGACGCGCGTCAGCCGTCGATCTGCGCCCCACGCGCACATCCGGAGCCGAGCCGCCGCCGCGACGACGCTGCGCCGCCCACGCCAGGCCACACCTGGAGCCCGGACCGAGGCCGCCGCCCCGGCGTCCCACCCGCCACGCCTCACCATCCGCGCCCCGCGCTGCACGTGGATCTGGCCGAAACCAACCGAAACCGGCCGCCCCCGCCACCATAGCCTCACCCGAGAAGCCCGAGGCCGCCGCGCGGCCAGCTGCCGGCCCGGCCATGCGCAAAGCGCCGGGCGCATCTGGATCGAGCGCTCCCAGCTGCGACCCCCCAGGAAAGGCGCCGAGCGACGGAGATGCCCCGCCGCCGCCGCCAGCACACGGGCTTTGCCCGGCGATGGCCCCAGGCGGCGGCGAGGGAGGAGGCACCGGTGGATGGAGCTGCTAGACGGCGGGGTTGGGTCGCCGCCCGTGTCGCCTAAGCTAGGCGACGCGGGGGCCGTGTCTAAAGATCTGCTTTTTTCATGGCACTTTCAGCGTAGAGTAGAGTCTCAATCAATCATCCTATGTGGTCATAGTACTTCAACCATGTGTGGAGTCCCAGCCTCGCAGGAGGCGAGGCGCTCAGTGTTAGAAACGGCACAAGACTTTTCACCAGACGAGTACGGGTACTGTACCGATTGAAAGAAAATATTCCGTACAGAGAAATATTGAAACCTTATTAATGTTGGGATGCATCATTTGAAGAACTTTAAGGAAATCTCGTGTTGATACCGAGAACTATAGTACACAACAGATGCTCAATATTAATCCATTCCCTGCTCAAATAACAGTCCTACCAGTCCTCCCTACAGACCAAAGCAATAGTTAAGCCACAAACAGTAAAGTGATATTTACTGCGTACATAACATATGCTCAATATTAATTCAATCCCTGCTGAAATTACAGTACAAGATTACCTTTTCCTCTTTCTTGACTGCCTCTAAGTCTGCCAGACTCAAGTCTGCCATTATGCTGCTGCAATTCTGCTCGTCCCCCATCGCATCCATAATGATCTTGCCTTCACCTGCTGTGAGGTTGAATGCGCCGATACGTCTGCCCTCTTTCAAATATTAGGCTCTTTAAAGCATGCACACAATTCTTATTTAATAGAGATAAATACATTTCTTATCAGTGTGCATGTTCTTATTAGCATAACCTATCCTGAATAGATGCATTTCCTCTCAGTTTACATGCCCTTAGTTAATTAGCATAACTTGTATAGGCTGCTGCATTATATTTAAATTTCAAATTTGGTATAATATCTAATAGCTGAATGCAAATATTTTGTAAAGTTTCGTTAATAAAAGTTTTGAGTTCCTACTTGATCTGTACAGAAAAGTCTCAAGACACAAATATGCAACTTCTATGTAAGTATGATCACATACAAGTCTGCTTAGCTTATGATTACAATAGATGATGCACCACTCAACTTGATTACAATAAGTCTTGATAGAATAAATTCATATGACCAAGCAGTGAACTCCCAAATGCGAGTCGCAAGGCGACATAACAAAAGTCTCAAGACACAACTATGCACCTTCTATATGTAAGTTTATTGATCACATACAAGTCTGCTTAGGTTATGATCACAATAGATGATGCTGTTGGGGAACGTAGTAATTTCAAAAAAAATCCTACGCACACGCAAGATCATGGTGATGCATAGCAACGAGAGGGAAGAGTGTGTCCACGTACCCACGTAGACCGAAAGCGGAAGCGTTAGCACAACGCGGTTGATGTAGTCGTACGTCTTCACGATCCGACTGATCAAGTACCGAACGCACGGCACCTCCGAGTTCATCAAATGTTCAACTCGATGACGTCCCTCGAACTCCGATCCAGCCGAGCTTTGAGGGAGAGTTCCGTCAGCACGATGATGATGTTCTACCGACGCAGGGCTTCGCCTAAGCACCGCTACAATATTATCGAGGTGGATTATAGTGGAGGGGGGCACCGCACACGGCTAAGAGATCCAATGGATCAATTGTTGTGTCTATGGGGTGCCCCCCTCCTCCGTATATAAAGGAGTGGAGGAGGGGGCCAGCCAAGGGGAGGAGGCGCGCCCAAGGGGGGGAGTCCTACTCCCACTGGGAGTAGGACTCCTCCTTTTCCTATTTAGAAAGGGGGAGGGAAGGAAGAGGAAGGAGGGAGGATGGAATGGGGGGCCGGCCCCCCTCCCACCCGGATTGGGCTTGGGCGCCTCCTGGTCCTTTCCCCTCCTTTCCACTAAAGCCTATTAAGGCCCATATACCTCCCGGGGGGTTCCGATAACCTCTCGGTGCTCCGGTATTATCCCGATCTCATCCGGAACCATTCCGGTGTCCAAATATAGGCATCCAATATATCAATCTTTACGTCTCGACCATTTCGAGACTCCTCGTCTTGTCCGTGATCATATCCGGGACTCTGAACTACCTTCGGTACATCAAAAAACATAAACTCATAGTATAGCCGTCGTCGAACTTTAAGCGGGCGGACCCTACGGGTTCGAGAACTATGTAGACATGATCGAGACACGTCTCCGGTCAATAACCAATAGCGGAACCTGGATGCTCATATTGGATCCCACATATTCTACGAAGATCTTTATCGGTCAAACCGCATAACAACATACGTTGTTCCCTTTGTCATCGGTATGTTACTTCCCCGAGATTCGATCGTCGGTATCTCAATACCTAGTTCAATCTCGTTACCGGCAAGTATTTTTACTCGTTCCGTAATACATCATCCTGCAACTAACTTATTAGTTGCAATACTTGCAAGGCTTATAGTGATGTGCATTACCGAGTGGGCCCAGAGATACCTCTCCGACAATCAGAGTGACAAATCCTAATCTCGAAATACGCCAACCCAACAAGTACCTTTGGAGACACCTGTAGAGCACCTTTATAATCACCCAGTTACGTTGTGACGTTTCAGTAGCACACAAAGTGTTCCTTGATGGCAGGAGTTGCATAATCTCATAGTCATAGGAACATGTATAAGTCATGAAGAAAGCAATAGCAACATACTAAACGATCAAGTGCTAAGCTAACGGAATGGGTCAAGTCAATCACATCATTCTCCTAATGATGTGACCCGTTAATCAGATGACAACTCTTTGTCCATGGCTAGGAAACATAACCATCTTTGATCAACGAGCTAGTCAAGTAGAGGCATACTAGTGACACTCTGTTTGTCTATGTATTCACAAATGTATCATGTTTCCGGTTAATACAATTGTAGCATGAATGATAAACATTTATCATGATATAAGGAAATAAATAATAACTTTATTATTGCCTCTAGGGCATATTTCCTTCAGTCTCCCACTTGCACTAGAGTCAATAATCTAGATTACACAGTAATGATTCTAACACCCATGGAGCCTTGGTGCTGATCATGTTTTGCTCATGGAAGAGGCTTAGTCAACGGCTCTGCAACATTCATATCCGTATGTATTCTGCAAATCTCTTTGTCTCCCACCTGGACTTGATCCCGGATGGAGTTGAAGCGTCTCTTGATGTTCTTGGTTCTCTTGTGAAATCTGGATTCCTTTGCCAAAGCAATTGCACCAGTATTGTCACAAAAGATTTTCATTGGACCCGATGCACTAGGTATGACACCTAGATCGGATATGAACTCCTTCATCCAGACTCCTTCATTTGCTGCTTGCGAAGTAGCTATGTACTCCGCTTCACATGTAGATCCCACTACGACGCTTTGTTTAGAAGTGCATCAACTGACAGCTCCACCGTTCAATATAAACACGTATCCGGTTTGCAATTTAGAATCGTCTGGATCAGTGTCAAAGCTTGCATCGACGTAACCACTTACGACAAGCTCTTTGTCACCTCCATAAACGAGAAACATATCCTTTGTCCTTTTCAGGTATTTCAGGATGTTCTTGACCGCTGTCCAGTGATCCACTCCTGGATTACTTTGGTACCTCCCTGTTAAACTAATAGCAAGGCACACAGCAGGTCTGGTACACAGCATTGCATACATGATAGAGCCTATGGCTGAAGCATAGGGAACATCTTTCATTTTCTCTCTATCTTCTGCAGTGGTCGGGCATTGAGTCTTACTCAACTTCAAACCTTGTAACACAGGCAAGAACCCTTTCTTTGCTTGATCCATTTTGAACTTCTTCAAAACTTTGTCAAGGTATGTGCTTTGTGAAAGTCCAATTAAGCGTCTTGATCTATCTCTATAGATTTTGATGCCCAATATATAAAGAGCTTCACCGAGGTCCTTCATTGAAAAACTCTTATTGAAATATCCCTTTATGCTATCTAGAAATCCTATATCATTTCCAATCAACAATATGTCATCCACATATAATATCAGAAATGCTACAGAGCTCCCACTCACTTTCTTGTAAATACAGACTTCTCCAAAAGTCATATAAAACCATATGCTTTGATCACACTATCAAAACGTTTATTCCAACTCCGAGAGGCTTGCACCAGTCCATAAATGGATCGCTGGAACTTGCACACTTTGTTAGCTCCCTTTGGATCGACAAAACCTTCCGGTTGCATCATATACAACTCTTCTTCTAGAAATCCATTCATGAATGCAGTTTTGACATCCATTTGCCAAATTTCATAATCACAAAATGCGGCAATTGCTAACATGATTCGGTCAGACTTAAGCATCGCTACAGGTGAGAAGGTCTCATCGTAGTCAATCCCTTGAACTTGTCGAAAACCTTTTGCAACAAGTCGAGCTTTATAGACAGTAACGTTACCGTCAGCATCAGTCTTCTTCTTGAAGATCCATTTATTCTCGATGGCTTGCCGATCATCGGGCAAGTCAACCAAAATCCACACTTTGTTTTCATACATGGATCCCATCTCAGATTTCATGGCCTCAAGCCATTTTGCGGAATTTGGGCTCACCATCGCTTCTTCATAGTTCGTAGGTTCGTCATGGTCTAGTAACATAACCTCCAGAACAGGATTTCCGTACCACTCAGTGCGGATCTTACTCTGGTTGACCCTACGAGGTTCAAGAACAACTTGATCTGAAGTTTCATGATCATCATCATTAACTTCCTCACTAATTGGTGTAGACGTCCACAGAACCGGTTTACTGCGATGAACTACCTTCCAATAAGGGAGCAGGTACTGTTACCTCATCAAGTTCTACTTTCCTCCCACTCACTTCTTTCGAGAGAAACTTCTTCTCTAGAAAGGATCCATTCTTGGCAACAAATGTCTTGCCTTCGGATCTGTGATAGAAGGTGTACCCAACAGTTTCCTTTGGGTATCCTATGAAGACACATTTCTCCGATTTGGGTTCGAGCTTATCAGGTTGAAGCTTTTTTCACATAAGCATCACAGCCCCAAACTTTAAGAAACGACAACTTTGGTTTCTTGCCAAACCATAGTTCATAAGGCGTCGTCTCAACGGATTTTGATGGTGCCTATTTAACGTGAATGCGGCTGTATCTAAAGCATAACTCCAAAATGATAGCGGTAAATCAATAAGAGACAGCATAGATCACACCATATCTAGTAAAGTACGATTACGACGTTCGGACACACCATTACGCTGTGGTGTTCCAGGTGGCGTCGATTCTTGAAACTATTCCACATTGTTTCAAATGTAGACCAAACTCGTAACTCAAATATTCTCCTCCATGATCAGATAGTAGAAACTTTATTTTCTTGTTATGATGATTTTCAACTTCACTCTGAAATTCTTTGAACTTTTCAAATGTTTCAGACTTATGTTTCATTAAGTAGATATACCCATATCTTCTTAAATCATCTGTGAAGGTGAGAAATAACGATACCCACTGCGAGCCTCAACATTCATTGGACCACATACATCAGTATGTATGGTCTCCAACAAATCAGTTGCTCGCTCCATAGTTTCGGAGAACGGCGTTTTAGTCATCTTGCCCATGAGGCATGGTTCGCAAGTACCAAGTGATTCATAATCAAGTGATTCCAAAAGTCCATCAGTATGGAGTTTCTTCATACGCTTTACACCAATATGACCCAAACAGCAGTGCCACAAATAAGTTGCACTATCATTATCAACTCTGCATCTTTTGGCTTCAACATTATGAATATGTGTATCACCACTATCGAGATTCCTCAAAAATAGACCACTCTTCAAGGGTGCATGACCATAAAAGATATTACTCATATAAATAGAAAACCATTATTCTCAGATTTAAATGAATAATCGTCTTGCATCAAATAAGATCCAGATATAATGTTCATGCTCAATTCTGGCACCAAATAACAATTATTTAGGTCTAAAACTAATCCCGAAGGTAGATGTAGAGGTAGCGTGCCGACGGCGATCACATCGACTTTCGAACCATTTCCCACGCGCATCGTCACCTCGTCCTTAGCCGTTGTTCGCTAATCCGTAGTCCCTGCTTTTGAGTATCAAATACCCGGGTGCTACTACGAGCTCAGTAAGGTACACATAAATAACATGTATATCACATATACCTTTGTTCACCTTGCCATCCTTCTTATCCGCCAAATACTTGGGGCAGTTCCACTTCCATTGACGATGCGCTTGCGGTAGAAGCACTCAATCTCGTGCTTATTTCCGGACTTGGGTTTCTTCTCTTGAGCAGCAACTTGTTTGTTGTTCTTCTTGAAGTTCCCCTTCTTCTTCCCTTTGCCCTTTTTCTTGAAACTGGTGGTCTTATTGACCATCAACACTTGATGCTCCTTCTTGATTTCTACCTCTGCAGCCTTTAGCATTGCGAAGAGCTCGAGAATCGTCTTATCCATCCCTTGCATGTTATAGTTCATCAGGAAGCTCTTGTAGCTTGGTGGCAGTGATTGAAGAATTCTGTCAATGACGCTATCATCCGAAAGATTAACTCCCAGTTGAATCAAGTGATTGTTATACCCAGACATTACGAGTATATGCTCCTTGTGAGAACTATTCTCCTCCATCTTGCAGCTGTAGAACTTATTGGAGACTTCATATCTCTTAATCCAGGCATTTGCTTGAAATATTAACTTCAACTCATGGAACATCTCATATGCTCCATGACATTCAAAACGTCGTTGAAGTCCCGGTTCTAAGCCGTAAAGCATGGCACACTGAACTATCGAGTAGTCATCAGCTTTGCTCTGCCAGACGTTCATAACATCTGGTGTTGCTCCTACAGCAGGTTTGGCACCTAGCGGTGCTTCCAGGACGTAATTCTTCTGTGCAGCAATGAGGATAATCCTCAAGTTATGGACCCAGTCCGTGTAATTGCTACCATAATCTTTCAACTTTGCTTTCTCAAGGAACGCATTAAAATTCAACGGAACAACAGCACGAGCCATGTATCTACAACAAACATAGACATGCAAAATACTATCAGGTACTAAGTTCATGATATATTTAAGTTAAATTAATCATATTACTTAAGAACTCCCACTTAGATAGACATCCCTCTAATCATCTAAGTGATCACGTGATCCAAATAAACTAAACCATAATCGATCATCACGTGAGATGGAGTAGTTTTCAATGGTGAACATCACTATGTTGATCATATCTATTATATGATTCACGCTCGACCTTTCGGTCTCAGTGTTCCGAGGCCATATCTGCATATGCTAGGCTCGTCAATTTTGACCCAAGTATTCTGCGTGTGCAAAACTAGCTTGCACCCGTTGTAGATGGACGTATAGCTTATCACACCCGATCATCACGTGGTGTCTGGGCACGACGAACTTTGGCAACGGTGCATACTCAGGGAGAACACTTTTATCTTGAAATTTAGTGAGAGATCATCTTATAATGCTACCGTCAATCAAAGCAAAATAAGATGCATAAAAGACAAACATCACATGCAATCAATATAAGTGATATGATATGGCCATCATCATCTTGTGCTTGTGATCTCCATCTCCGAAGCACCGTTATGATCACCATCGTCACCGGCGCGACACCTTGATCTCCATCATAGCATCGTTGTCGTCTCGCCAACTATTGCTTCTACGACTATCGCTAGCGCTTAGTGATAAAGTAAAGCAATTACAGGGCGATTGCATTGCATACAATAAAGCGACAACCATATGGCTCCTGCCAGTTGCCGATAAATCGGTTACAAAACATGATCATCTCATACAATAAAATATATCATCATGCCTTGACCATATCACATCACAACATGCCCTGCAAAAACAAGTTAGACGTTCTCTACTTTGTTGTTGCAAGTTTTACGTGGCTGCTACGGGCTGAGCAAGAACCATTCTTACCTACGCATCAAAACCACAATGATAGTTCGTCAAGTTAGTGTTGTTTTAACCTTCTCAAGGAACGGGCATAGCCACACTCGGTTCAACTAAAGTTGGAGAAACTGACACCCGCTAGTCACCTTTGTGCAAAGCACGGCGGTAAAACCTGTCTCGCGTAAGCGTACGCGTAATGTCGGTCCAGGCCGCTTCGTCCAACAATACCGCCGAACCAAGGTGTGACATGCTGGTAAGCAGTATGACTTGTATCGCCCACAACTCACTTGTGTTCTACTCGTGCATATAAAGTCGACGCATAAAACCTGGCTCAGATGCCACTGTTGGGGAACGTAGTAATTTCAAAAAAAATTCCTACGCACACGCAAGATCATGGTGATGCATAGCAACGAGAGGGGAGAGTGTGTCCACGTACCCTCGTAGACCGAAAGCGGAAGCGTTAGCACAAAGCAGTTGATGTAGTCATACGTCTTCAGATCCGACCGATCAAGTACCGAACGCGCGGCACCTCCGAGTTCAGCACACGTTCAACTCGATGACATCCCTCGAACTCCGATCCAGCCGAGCTTTGAGGGAGAGTTCCGTTAGCACGACGGCGTGGTGAAGATGATGATGTTCTACCGACGCAGGGCTTCGCGTAAGCACCGCTATGATATTATCAAGGTGGATTATGGTGGAAGGGGGCACCGCACACGGCTAAGAGATCCAATGGATCAATCGTTGTTTCTATGGGGTTCCCCCCTCCTCCGTACATAAAGGAGTGGAGGAGGGGCCGGCCAAGGGGAGGAGGCGCGCCCAAGGGGGGAGTCCTACTCCCACCGGGAGTAGGACTCCTCCTTTTCCTATTTGGAGAGGGAGAGGGAAGGAAGAGGAAGGAGGGAGGAAGGAACGGGGGGGCGGTCCCCCTTCCCAATTCGGATTGGGCTTGGGGGCGCCCCTCGCTCTCTTTCCCTCCTTTCCACTAAAGCCCATTAAGGCCCATATACCTCCCGGGGGGTTCCGATAACCTCCCGATGCTCCGGTATTATCCGATATCACCCGGAACCATTCCGGTGTCCAAATATAGTCGTCCAATATATCGATCTTTATGTCTCGACCATTTCGAGACTCCTCGTCATGTCTGTGATCACATCCGGGACTCCGAACTACCTTCGGTACATCAAAACACATAAACTCATAATATAACCGTCATCGAACTTTAAGCGTGCGGACCCTACGGGTTCGAGAACTATGTAGACATGACCGAGACACGTCTCCGGTCAATAACCAACAGCGGAACCTAGATGCTCATATTGGCTCCCACATATTCTACGCAGATCTTTATCGGTCAAACCGCATAACAACATATGTTGTTCCCTTTGTCATCGGTATGTTACTTCCCCGAGATTCGATCGTCGGTATCTCAATACCTAGTTCAATCTCGTTGCTGCAAGTCTCTTTACTCGCTCAGAATACATCATCCGCAACTAACTCATTAGTTGCAATGCTTGCAAGGCTTATAGTGATGTGCATTACAGAGTGGGCCCAGAGATACCTCTCCGATAATCGGAGTGACAAATCCTAATATCGAAATACGCCAACCCAACAAGTACCTTTGGAGACACATATAGAGTACCTTTATAATCACCCAGTTACGTTGTGACGTTTGGTAGCACACAAAGTGTTCCTCTGGTAAACGGGAGTTGCATAATCTCATAGTCACAGGAACATGTATAAGTCATGAAGAAAGCAATAGCAACATACTAAACGATCAAGTGCTAAGCTAACGGAATGGGTCAAGTCAATCACATCATTCTCCTAATGATGTGACCCCTTTAATCAAATGCCAACTCTTTGTCCATGGCTAGGAAACATAACCATCTTTGATCAACGAGCTAGTCAAGTAGAGGCTTACTAGTGACACTCTGTTTGTCTATGTATTCACACATGTATCATGTCTCCGGTTAATACAATTCAAGCATGAATAATAAACATTTATCATGATATAGGGAAATAAATAATAACTTTATTATTGCTTCTAGGGCATATTTCCTTCAGATGCAACACTCAAAATACCTAATTTTAGTCATAGGCCCCATCGGAATAAATTCATACGACCAACCATTGAACTCCCAAATGCGAGTCGCAAACCGACGCCAGCGCCATTGAGTGAGCCAATCGAATGGAATTTCAATAATGCAGAGTTCAGATGATCTACGCAATACCATAGTGTTACAATCACTGGGAAGGTATAAAAAAATTATATATGCCTGCTCGCGTTTACTAATGCACGCTCCCCCCCCCCCCCCCCCCACACACACACCCTCGGCACGACTTAGCCGTAGCTCTACCTTGGTTACAAAGAAATATTCAAACCGTATTAGGTGTTAGGATGCGGCATTTGGAGAACCTTAGAAATATAGGAAAAGAAACAAGTTGCCCCCCTGTGCGTGTGCGTGTGCATGTGCGTGCGCGCGCGCGCGTGTGTTGATTGGGCGGGGGCGGGGAGATAAAAAAACGTAACCTATTACTGGGCCTGACCGGGCCAAAGAGCACGCTTGTTCAAGGGCAAGCGTGAGGTTTCCCGCTGTGGCGCTCATATACCATGTCAGTATCAACCCACATACCCTTCTGGAAAAACAGAGTACGTATTAGCCAATATACATTCCATAAAAGAAGTGGCAGCACATACTTTACAATACACCTCCCTAGAGACAAAATGGGGACCTCCTATATGCCGCTCATTGCAGCAAATTCTAACACAACGCACACAGGCGAGCCCGATTTGACCCGCTCATCAGCACCGTGAGACAATGTAGCAAATCGGACCCTAGTGAACCGGTTTTTAAAATTTTCTATTTTATTTTGTTAAATACAATAATTTTTTACTTCCAATTATTTTTAAACGTCAACATTTTTTGAGTTTGTGATAAATTTCTAAAACAAGAACATTCTTTTAAATTGTGAAGAAAATGGCTAACAGGAACATTTTCTGAAAAATCCCGAACCTTTTTTAATTTATTTGGAAATAAATATAATAAGAATATGTTTTGAAACTGCAAATAATTTTGGAAAAGCATTTTTTCAAGAATCCTCAAACATTTTCAATTTTACAAATAAATCTGGAAAACAGGAAGATTTCTTGAAATTTTGAACAACTTATGGAAAACATTTTTTTTTGGAAAATAAAAGAAAAAAGAAACATAAAAGAAAGGAATGATAACTCGGGAGCGTCAGATTTCTCAGGCCTCCCAGCAAACACCCTCAAAGTTGTTTGATGATGACCGAAGGAACGACAATTTTTCTGCGAAAGTTGCATTTTTTTCTGCTTTATTTGCGGTACACGGTAATTTTCGCCTCCTATCATGGTAAATCCTACAAAGTTGTCATATTAACTTTAGTTGGTTTGGCATGGCAAGTTTGGCGTTCGATTGGTTCACCAGATTTTTCTGTCTTTAAGAAAAAACGTATTTCTGGTCCAAAACAAACAAAAAAGAAGAAAGTAAATATAATACCAAAAGTGGGTTGGCCCATCTCCCACGCTCGGGTTAGATCCCTTTTCAAAGCCCTTACTATGCGCCGCAGTAAGCGGCACATTGGATATTCTGACAAATAGGCAAATTGAGCACCGAAAATAGTTTTCTCAAATAAATTTATAAAATAAAAAGTCTGAATAAAATACAAAAGGTAAACAAAAATAAGGTCGTATATACATTGTATTGTACTACTACTGCTTTGTAAAAAGAACTATGCGTGTTAGCAGCATGTGGACAGAACTACAGAAGTAACATACGTGTGCACTAGACCCAAGTTCAGGCATACAAGAATATATGCTTTCATTTTTTTCAAAAAAAGAAAGAAAAGAATACTTGGCACACGACATTCCTACTTCCACTGTCGTGCAAAGGCCAGGTTTAACACTTTACACAAGAAGAAGAAGAAGAAGAAGTCACTTGTATATACTCCCTCCGTTTCGAAATAAGCGACATACATTTTGAAACAGATGGAGTAGAAAACATCGTCTCACTTTTTTCCACAGCCATGCACGCACGCACGCGTGCACACACACACAATCTGCCAGCCAGCCGTCCAACAGTCACATGCATCTTTTGCATACTTCTAAAACCAGTACATCATTGCTAATTATGAAGTTATTACTATGTTTTTCAACAGAGAATTCCGATGGCTTGTGTCCCTCATTTGATGTATCAAAATGGTAGCCTTGATGTTTTGAACATACAGCCAGGTCATCCTACAAATCTCAACTGTCCATACCAGATTTCTAAAAGAAGTGGAGACATGAAAATTAAAGAATGGAAAAAAATGTATGGACAATCATAAGGAGGTTCTTGGAAGCAAAAGGAAGCGAAGCGCAAGAATTGGAGACAGGATGATCTCCATTCTCCATAATGGAGAGTCATGGTCTATATTGTTTTATGCTATTTTACCTTAAAGAGGATATTTAGGTCCTACCTAATACTGATGATCATGTGCTAAGAACAATTAAGTAGGGTTGGTTCGATGACTTTGAAGATGATGATCATATGACTTGTTATTAATAACGAGTAGAAGTTGTATGATGATGATTAGTAGGACTTGTTATTGTGATGATGCATGATGCGAGCATGAAGAGTTATTATATATCAGTGGGTGAAATGAACATGGATTGTATGGAAGTGAAGGCAACATGCATGTGGTGCATGTCGAAAGTAGTACAATCCAAACTTGATCAAGTTAGGATTAGTATTACTTTCGACATGCAACACATGTTGCCTTCACTTCAATCTAAGTCATGTTTAGGCATAGCAGTAGCGTTCGTAAACCAAACACGGAAATAAGAGAGGACACTTCTCTCTATTAGCTAGCTAACAACCTAAATTAACCCCCAAAAACCCTAAACCACTTCCTTTAAAAAAAACCTCAGCTCCTACCAGCTGCTGACGCGTGGATGCCTTTTGGTCCCGATTGATGCCACCAACCGGGACCAAAGGGCCTCTACTGAGCTCGCCCATGGCGGCCACATGGAGGCCCAATCTGTCCGGATCGTGTAGAAGAATCCAGGACTAAAAGCCTGCGCTTTAATGTGACCGCTTTTAGTCCACAACCGGGACAGATGAGCCTTACGAACCGGGACAAATGACCATTTTTCTACTAGTGATGTGTCCTTCCATGTGTGCACATATGTTTTTGAGTGATTTTCATGGCACTTTTAGCGTAGTGTCTCGATCAATCATATGAGGTGGTAGTTCAACCATCTGTGGAGTCCCGGCCCTCGCAGGAGGCGAGACGCTCACTGTTAGAAACGGCACAATACTTTTGCACCAGACGAGTATGGGTACCGTACGGATTGAAAGAAAATATTGCGTACAGAAGCTACTGTCTACATGCAGGATGTACGACGGCCGACGGTACATTCAGACTTTCCGGAGTGCTTTCACGGCAGCAGCGAGACTTTCAGGAGTCGTTAAAAAGTTTGATTTGATGTGGTCGGCCGGGCAAAATGAAACGAGTTTGCCACTGCGCGCGGTCAGCAGTCGTCGTTCACCCACCACCATGCTCCATGCAATGCAATGCATACCCGCCGCATGAACTGCACACCGAGGTTGGTGCACCACACACGTACTGCTGCTACAGGACTAGGAGTAGTAGAGCATGAGGAGGCGTTTGGCCGGCCCCTGGAGGGTCCCAAAGTGTGTGAAAAGGCCGCGACATCGGCTCATAAATGGCATTAGGTGACCCGAAAACGACGCCGTCGATCGTCGTCATCCATCAATGCACGTATGGTCGTCGCCCCATCAATGCTCCCTCGCTCAGCCTTGATCGGCGACACGCGTGCGTGCACATCATCAGCTCCGTTGTCATCTCTCAACTAGAGCAAAGCAAGTGGACCGAGGCCTGGTGCAACACAATTCAAACTTGAAACCTTTCGATTGCTAGTGCGGTCTGATCTGCGGCCAGCTCGCCCTACGCGTGCCGGGCGGAAGCGTTCGATCGCATGTATGCCCCTGTAATATGCGTGCCGGGCAGAAGAGTTCGATCGCCACCGGCCGGTCCCGTCCGGCCCCTTGCGAGTAACTCGCGCCGTCGTCGTCTCCGGCGACGACGAGATTGATCCGCTCATCAATGCGGTTGGGAGGAGCCGATTGAACGGACCATTGAATGCGGGAGCGGGACGTGTACTGAGGCACACGTTACGTCGTCGTCATCCTAGCTTAGCGTGATCGGTGGAGCGCGCGCGCGCGTGGGCGACGGCGACGGCGAGGCCAGGGTTAAATGCGGCGTTGGGCTTGCACGCCGAAAGGCAAGGCGAGCACCTGTTTCGGGCCGGGCGGCGCCGGCAGCACCAAACGATCGTACGCTTCGATAGCTTCCTGTGCACCTGATCGATCGAACGCACCATCACGTCCATCGGCTCATCGTCAGTACTACTGCTGACTTAGCTTGCGCACAAGCATACAAACAAAATGCACGGTCGATGTGTCGATCCATCTCTAGACGACCGATCCAAGACGGCATCGCGAGAGATATCTCATCTAATCATCGGCCATCATCTATGGCGAGCACTGTAAGCAGCAACCATAATGTATGATGTCATGTAGGAGTAGTGTACTATGTGTAGGTGCGGGCGCGCGCAATAAATCACAAGGCGACCCCGGAGGATTCAATCGCGCACATCGCCCCATAAATATTCCCTGGCCCGGCCGTCTCACCTGACCCGAACCCAACAGGAGCAGGAAACTTCTCACACGTTTTGCTCAAAGACCCAACTCATCAACCACAAACTGTTCATACGGCTCGGTGGATCCATCGTCTATCTGTTCGTCTTTCCCGAGTGGAACAGCTGCTGGCCCGATTCGATAAGTTCCGCTGTCTCCGTTAAACCAATCTACATGTGCACTTTTTTTTTTGAAAACTTTCAATCTATTTATCTTTAATCATGGAGGGAGACGTGGACAGTGATATCACTGGTGCTTTGGATGTTGTGAAAGCACAGAAAAAACATAGTCTTCAACGGAGCCTCGCCATCGGTAGACGATGTGCTTGCGAGGATTGAATTGGAGGCACAAGACTGGAGAGCAGCCGTCCTGCTTCGAGAACAAGGTTCCGTCATACGTATGGTAGATAGGGTGGACAATGGTGAGTATGTGAATTTAGGGCTTTTTTAGCCGTGGAGGTGTTTGTAAAAACCATGGCCCTTCTTGGCCCATTCTATCTATGATCCCGGTGCGTCAACCTTTGACGTATCCCTTAAAAAAATGGCAGTATAATTAATACCAGAAATAATATAAATTATATCTAGATCCGTAGACCATCTAACGACGACTACAAGCACTGAAGCGAGCCGAAGGCGCGCCGCCGTCATGACCCCTCCCTCGTCGAAGCCAGGCAAAACTTGTTATAGTAGACAGTCGGGGAGTCGTCGTGCTAAGGCCCCATAGGATCCAACACACAAGAACAGTAACCGCGGCCGTTCAAGAATAGCATAGATCGGAAGGATTCAACCTGACGACACGCGAACGTAGACGAACTACGACCGGACCCGAGCAAAATCCACCAAGGACAGATCTGCCGGAGAGACACCTTCGCACGCCCACCGATGATGCTAAACGCACCACCGGGACGGGGGCTAGGCGGGAAGAACCTTATTTCATTTTCAGGGAGCCGCCACCGTCTCGTCTTCCTGAATAGGACACTGTTAGGACTGAGAGTATATATATCAACCACGAGGGCGGGGGTGAATGCGAGATTCAAAATTTCTTTCGAATGTTTGGAACCGAACCCAAACCCAGGAGCGGAAAAGATTCGGTAGACCAAAAATTAATCAAGCACCCTACCGAGGAACAAATCTTTCAAGGTAAGAAGCAATAATGGATCGAGCATAGTATATCATGGGTTTAACTTGGTGATGCAATACCCAATCAAACACAACAACATGGAAGAAAGCAATAGTACAACAACGAAGGAGATGCTTAAGGATACATTACTATGATGACACAGAACGAAATTCAAACTAAGCGAATGAAGACATACAGTGCGATAGCGAATGATAAGTGACATGACAAACTATCGTCACAGAGCATGAAAGATAACTGATGAAAGAAATGCAGAAGGGTAAAGTGAACCAGTGGTGCTTCATGGTGACAAAAGAATTTGGTAGACCAGTTCGCCCTTCTGCCAAAGGACTACGTCTGGTGGAGGGACTTGTGATTGAACACAGGAGCAAACCTCTGTCCGTCCTATTCTCCTTCAACTTAGAGCTGATCAGACTCCATTTGATTTTACTCGTGGTAGATACTTGTCGGCGATCTCCAAACCTTCGACAGACTTCTTCGCGAACCACAACGACTCTTGGTTGCTAAAGACTTTGCTTGGTAAAGACAATAACTCTTCAACACTCAAGCCGACACCCGTCCGTCTAGAGAGTGTGCATCTCTCAAGAGTAATAGATAAAAGAACCCTATTGTCATGCTCAACCACTGTCTAAGTTTTGGTTTTTGGTTTTCTCTCAGTGAATTTTAAACTCAAATCTCTCGAAGAGGGGATGCTCAATAAATCTTCTCAGAACATCTTAAGCGGAGAAGCCAACGAACAACGTTGGAGCGGGGTGGCTATTTATAGCCTCAACCTTTTCTGATGGGAAATGACCAAGTTAGACATGTGGATCAGCCAACGACCGAACGACAGCATCCAACAGTCAGAAAATTGAGCACAATGGTAAATTTACTTGCGGGGCAAGAAATGCTAACTACTCATTCAGAACGATATCTCCTGTAGCATTGAAGAACAACGTCTTCTGTTGACAAGTAATTATTCCGATCATAAAGAGATTTCTCCCAGTCTTTCATAGGTTTCGGCTAAGCATCATAACGGACCTAAGCATCGGAAACCTATACCCCTCTTAATAGTATGGAACTCTAAGACTCAAATAGACAAAGGAGAACAACAAAATAAATGCCACGTCTTCACTTCATTTTCAACTTCTTCGATAGCAGTCAATTTCTTCGGACCACACCAACCGAGTGTTGCTTCATATCAACAATAATTTTAAGGGGTTAATCTTCTTCATCACATTCTTCTCACATACACGCCAACAACACCTGTAGCTCATCCTTCTCTGCACCGCAGATATACTTCGGTGAAGTTCCTCGAACTTGTCACCAAATATCGCATTCTCTTTCGGTTTGCGAACAAATCATTCCATGTCTGTTTCTATCAATAATCTCCTAAACACAAGGGGGAGTGGGGGGGGGGGGCAAAACATTGCACCAACAGACACAAACCCTAACAAAACTCAAAGGAACATCTAAAAACGAAGCCCTCCCGTCGGCAAGGGCCAGGATCCGCCATGCTGGCATGGCCCTAAGGCCACCGGAGACAAGGCGGATCGGCGGCGACGCCGACGGAAGGCAAAAAAACCCTAGTCATTTTGAGGGGAGGAGGAGGCTGCCGTACGTGTCTATCTACAGGTGCACTCCAGAAGGTCTTTTTTTGCCATGGAAAGAAAGGAGTGCATACATGCACACGTGTATGCATCAGTCCCTTATTCATGCATAAAAAATTCAACCATTTGAATCTCAGAGCCTCTACGTTTTAAATGAATGAAAACGCTTTCCCTTCGCCACAGAGTGGAACAATTGAGAATGAAAGAACAACACACTCAAGGATGTGTTTCTTGCTCTGGTATTTCTTATTTTGGGAGTAGCCGCTTTGAGATTTGTGGTGTGTGGTGCTAGGCATATTCTGTTATGTTTTTCTATGTTGTAGGCGCCAGTGGACGTGGCTCTTGTGCGTCATGATTTGATTTCGGGAAGGCTTTCACCCTGCTTTTTATAATTAACTGAACAACTATCTTCTTCTTAACTAAAGAAAAAGACAATGCTTTTGTGTTCGTTTATATATATATAAGCACTCTAAGCACCTATATTGTTAGGGACCCAAAGTAGATCAGGCTCCTTAGGAGTGGAAGTGGCTGACAATGGTGCTTTGCCACCGGCTTGTCTAGAATGGAACATCTCTGGTCTTAGAAAGAAAAGCAAAATCGAAGTGCTATTGTGAGCTCGAGTTTACATGATCTTGAGTGAACAGTAATTTTTTAAATAATATTTTTTGTCAAGAAACAATGATGCTTTTTTACATGCATGCGATTTTTCGTGATGGAACCATATTTGTGAAAATGTGACAAAAAACAAAATTAATGCTCCAAAAAACTTTCAAAAACTCCTTTTTCAGAGCATCGATTTTGTTTTTTTCCTTCCACAAATATGATTTCATTGTAAAAAATTGCACGCATGTAGAAAAAACATCATTGCTTCCTGCCAAAAGAGCACATGGGTTTGTGTTGTGTTCAAAATAATAATTCTGAATTTTTTGTTTTTGCTTTTGCTATTTCACTAGACTTTACTATTCACCCGAGCTCCTGTGAGCTCGAGCTCCCAAACTCCATGTCGGAGCAAAATGCGGTGCCTATGAGACAACGGTGCCAACATGCAAATCCTTTATCTTAGTTGTTCGAGTAAATTGCAGAAAACCACCAGTTTGAGGGCTAGGTTAGCAGAAATCACTACGTTACAGTTTCTTCGCAAAAAACACCAACTCTCTCGTAAACAATTTGCAAATACCATTAATCGGCGGATCGGGCACCGATAAGTGGATTTATGACAGGTGGGGCCCCTTTTTTGCCGACGTGGCGCTGCCAGCTGGTCGGACAGCCGTTAGACGCCGTTAGACGGCGCTCTCGCACGTGAACTTAAGTGATTCGCTCCTCTGTCTCTCACTCTCACTCTCACTTTGCTCTCGCACGCTCTCGCTCTTGCTCTGTTCTTGCTCGCCGCCGCCGCTCCGCTCCGCGTCGCACCGCCGCCGCCGCCGCCGCATCGTCATGGTTTCCTTGAGTGAAAGCAACGACAACAGCGAGCACACTAGGGAGTACATCAGCTCTGGTCCTGACGAGGCAGACTGCAGGTAAAATCCTCGACCTAGGGTTAGGGTTAGGGTTTGTTCTATGATTTGGGGATTTTTTTCTCAAAGGAGCATGTGTGTTAGCTGTGTTAGCTGATGAAATGTTATGCATTTCTTTGCACTCCCAGGTCCCTGATTCAACTGAGGACTCCGATTTCGAGGGCCCTGAAGATGAAATGCAGGTTTTCTGCCATGGTCACGGGAAGTTAGCAGAGAGGCGCGTTGCTTTTGAAGGAATTCTAATCGCGGAGGTTTCTCTGCTATACCGAGAAGGTATATGCTTCTAAGTGACAGCGCAATCATTGTTATGATTTGGCCATTGTTCACTTATTGTTAAGTTGGGAGAGTGTTGAGGCAGTCATTGTTTACTCTTAAGAGAGTGTTGAGTGAGTCATTGTTTACTCTGAGGAGAGTGTTTAGGCAGTCATTTTTTTACTCTGGCAACAATGTTAATTAGATTAAAGTACAGTGGATGCATGGGTTAGTTTATTCCTAATAGCAGAACATCAGTGCTTTCTTTTTGATGTACTTTATCTTGGGAGCTTTTAAATATAATATCTTTAGCTTTGGTTGTGATGAAAGGTTTTAATATGGTTTTGTATACTACCTTATTTCAGGAAGGTAGAGACTGTGGACTAGTTAAATGGATTGATCCTGCTTGGCCCAATACCCTTGAGAATTCATTGCACAAGTTATGGTTGATGTATGACGACAACAAGAGACAGAGGGCTGAGGACACTCTGATGAATTCTTTTGAAGTTCATAACCTGACACAAGAGAAGAAAAAGCTGCAGGCCAGCTATGAGAAGCTGGTTGAAGATGTCAATGCACTTGTGGATGCCCAGCAACGTAGGGTAGAGATAGAAAAAACAAATGCTGAAACCAAGAATTTGCAGGAGAAGTATGAGATGGTGAAGAACCTGGCAGCTGCTCAGGCCAGTGTTATTAGGAACATGAAGCTCAAGCTAGCTGAAGAGAGGAAGAACTTGCAGATCCAAATTGATGAGCTGCAGAAGAGTGTTGAAGAGAGCTATGTGAAGCCGCAGGAGAGCAATGTGAAGCTGCAGGAGAGCAATTTGAAGCTGCAGGGGATCAAGGCCATCCTAAATGAATGATCACCTGGCTGTGGAGGAGGGCACTATCATTTGGCATTTTCTTGCCTTTTGTAGGGTGTGGTTGGCTGTGCTGTAATGACATTATGGTTTTAATTTCCTGAGCTATGGATCTGTAATGTACTAATCTAGTACTATGATGCTAAATGTGATGGTATTTAGAGTTGATGGATGAAATCTGATCTGTTTAGAATTTATGTATTTGAGCCATCAAATAGGGTTTGTAGCCATCTTTGGGGGTTTTGTCGACATCTAGCCTTTACTAGGGTTTTTAGGCATCTTTGATGATTTTGTCGATGTCTAGCCATCAAATAGGGTTTTTAGGCATCTTCGGGTGTTTTGTCGACATCTAGCCTTCACTAGGGTTTTTATGCATTTTGATGATTTTGTCGACATCTAGCCATCAAAGAGGGTTTGTCGGCATCTTTGATGGTCTTGTCGACATCTAGCCTTCACTAGGGTTTTTAGGCATCTTCGATGGTTTTATCGACATCTAGCCATCACCTAGGGTTTTTAGGCATCTTTGATGGCTTTGTCGACATCTAGCCATCGCCTAGGTTTTTTAGGCATCTTTGATGGTTTTGTCGACATCTAGCCATCACCTAGGGTATTTTGGCATCTTTGATGGCTTTGTCGACATCTAGCCATCACCTAGGGTTTTTAGGCATCTTTGATGGTTTTGTCGACATCTAGCCATCACCTAGGGTATTTTGGCATCTTTGATGGTTTTGTCGACATCTAGCCATCACCTAGGTTATTTTGGCATCTTTGATGCCTTTGTTGACATCTAGCCTCATCATCACAAAATGTATGATAAACTCATCATCACAAAATACCACAACTTAACTTAAACATCTCAACTTAACTTAACTTAAACATCTCAACTACATGACCATCATCACAACCAAACTGACCAAATTGATGATTTTGACACAACCAAACATCTCAACAGTAGTTTGACACAACCAAATTGATGATGTTTTGACACACAACCAAACTGACCATCATCACAAGAGTTTTGACACACCTAAAATGCATCATTCCCATGGAGCACCTGAAGCAGTCAAGTAATCTCTAATTTTCTGGGTGGGCTTCCCGATTCTTTGGGAAACACCAGTTGGCCTTGGAGGCAAGAAAGATACCCTTGCTTCCTGTGCAGCAGCTGAAGATCTAGTTACTGCTGTTTTACCCTTTGCAGCAGATGATGAACTACCAGGTGCAGCAGAAGTGGCCCTCTTCTTTGCTGGTCCAAGTGCTGTTGCAGAAGTAGAAGTGGCCCTCTTCTTTCTTTGGTCCAGTCTTTATTCTTGAAGCGAAGATGCCCTCTTCTTTTGCTGGTCCGTGTTGTTGCATAAGCAGAAGAGGCCCTCTTCTTTGCTGGTCCAGGTGTTGTAGCAGAAGAAGAAGATGCCCTCTGTGCTGGTGATGGTGCAGTAGCAGCAGCACCAGCAACACTAGAGGCCCTCTTCTTTGCTCCTGTTGTAGTAGCAGCAAGAGAAGAGGCCCTCCTTGCTGGTGTGGCTGCATCAGGTTCATAGGAGCTGCTGCTTGGCTACAAAAAGATCAAATAGTGTAAGAACTGCACAGATGAACAAGAAGATGAATTCAAAGCAACATCAAATAGTCAATATTAGGACATTGGTTACCTCATGCCTGTTCTTTCTCATTGCTAGTGATGGATTCAAAGCAACATTATAGTTGGTGTATCTATGGCCAACCTTTTTGCAATTAGAGCAAGTAATTGAGGCCATTCTTGAGGTGTCTTTGGGAGCTGGCTTCTCATATTGGCCCTTTCTCCTCTTAGTCTGTGCCCTTCCCTTGTGTTCTTTGAAAACTGGAGCCTCAATGTCCATACTGTCTGTCCTTGGCCACATATCAGGTCTAGGTACAGGATATATAATGGGACTGTAAGCTGCCAGGTACATCTTGTTTCTGAAGAAATCATGAACAAAGTCCTCTGGCTGAAGCTTAGCCTTGTGTATGGCAGAAACAGCATGATTGCAAGGAACTGCTGTGATATCCCACTTCTTGCACCCACAAGTCCTATGTTATAGGTTCACATCATAAGTTCTCTCCCCACTAGTGACTTGGTAAATATTGGGCCCAGCCATCAAAGCATGACAGTTCCTTGCAAACTTCTTTGCTTCCTCTAATTTCTCAGCATATGTTGGACAAATTTCCCATCTTACAGTCTCAGTTTTTGTTCTATTTGCATTGAACTTGACCATTAACTTTGTCCTAATTCCATCCACCATGGTCCTAATTGGTTCAGCCCTGACATCTAGAACCCACTTATTGAAAACCTCACTTAGATTGTTAACAACTAAGTCTGTTTTGCAGTTCATATCCATTGCATGTCTGGCCCAAGTGTGTTTAGGTATTTTGCTTAGCCATTCCCAAGCAGCCTCACTCTCATTCTTTAATTCAGCCATTGCAGTTTTAAATCCATGTTCAGTGTATGAATAACTAGCTGCATCCATGTATTGCTTTAATTCAGGCCCTCTGAACCCAGCATTTTGAAAGTTCTGGTAGATATGTCTAAGACAAAACCTTTGGGGACAATTGGGAAACACTCCGGTAATGGCATTTAAAAGGCCCTGTGTGTGATAGTACAAGAAAGTAAATACAAGAAAGTAAATAAAGGAAGTAAATAAAGAAAGTAATTACAACTGATTACCTTCTGCCTATCTGAAATTATTGTGTAGTTCTCAAACTTCCCAGATTCTCCACCTAATGCTTGTCTCAACTGGTATAAAAACCAGGTCCAGGAGTTAGTGTCCTCCTTATCAACAATTCCAAAAGCAATGGGAAAATATTATTGTTCCCATCTCTTCTAGTTGCAGCTAGAATTTGTTGACCAGTAGTGAGCTTGATGAAACAACCATCCAGACCTACAACAAATAAATGAAATCACAATTGATTAGCACATGAAATCAAACATTAGTAGCACTTAGAACAAATACTATTGACTTACCTATGAATGGTTTGCAGCCATTGAGAAACCCTTCTTTGCATCCATTCAAGCATATGAACAGTGCATGAAACCTAGGGTTAGTGCTTGGATGCTCCTTCAGATATCTTGTTGTCACAATGCATCTTGAACCTAGATTTGTATCCAACACAGTCTGTAAATAATCCCTAATCTTGGTGTACTGGGCTTTCTGGTCTCCTAACACAACAGCCTTTGCTGCCCTCTTTGCCCTGTATGCCATGTGTATTGATATTTCCACACCATACTTTCTCTTTGCAGTATTAATAATACTTGTGATTGTTGTGCATGGGTCATTTCTGATAGCCTCCTCACAGAATTTTGAAACCCACTTAGCAGTGACTTTAGTGTTCTCTGACATAGAAGGGCATGTGTGCACTAAATACACCTTCCTAATTGTAAATGACTTCTCATTTGCAATCTGAGGAGCTGCTATATAGAAGGGGCATTACTCATCTATGCACTGTGCTATCATCCTATCACTGCAGTTTCTATGGTAGACAAAGTTCCTGTTTTGAGCAATGTGCAGGGTTTGAAGTGCAGTTCTAAACTGGTACACATTTAAGAAGCAAATATGCTTCACAAATTGCTCCTCTGGATGAGCTCTGTGCTCATCAAACCACAACCTCTTCTTCATCTTCTTTGCTCTGCTTTTTCTACCGTTGGGCAACACATATGCCAATGCCACCATCATCATCTTCCACACCAAGGTCTTGGGGTTTCTTGTCCTCATCAGATGATGGAATCCAGTCCTCTCAAACATGTGTTCTATACTCCCATGTGAATTGCTTGTTGGGCCTTTTCTTTGTCTCTTGGCCCTTCTCTTGTTTGGTACATCTTGCCCTAGCTCATCCTCTTGTTCCTCTTCCTCCTCTACATCATCTTCTTCACCTTGTGGCACATACAGCTCATCATCCACCTCTGAGTCACACATTTCCTCAACATCTGTGTCCCCTTCAAAATGAAGTGCTGGGTCTGTCCTCTCCTCAAGCCTAGCTAAGATATCACCATATTCTATCAGATCATCATCATCACTGTCCTCTTCATTGTCCATCACTGCAGCTTTCCCGTTCAAACAAGTCTCCTTCACTCTTTCCTTCTTGTTCTTCCTAAACATTTCAATTTCATTTCTCCTTTTATCCTCCATTTCTTGCTCTATTAACAGTTGCTCCTCTGAATTGTCAGTCACATGGTATTCTTCCACTATTGCATCACCTAAAGCAGGTTCCACGCTCACATTTATTCTGCTCTACTGTGTGTCAAACTGCAAGGGCATTGGCTCTTGTTCTCCTCCTGCATCACAACTCTCAGCTTCTACATGCACATTTTCAGCATTGAACAACACCCCTTCATCATCAATCTGATACAATTTGGGCTCTCCAATTTGTTCTATTGGGGTCTGTAGCTCAATGACATTAACACTGGTATTTATATTGGGAACTTTCTCTGCACTGGCCCTAACTATTGTCACATTCAATATTTTGTTATTCTGCTCTGCTATGTGGCCTAAAATTTCCTCTAACTTATCATCATCATCTATTTCTTCCATTCCTTCAATCCCTAGCCCAGGGTCCCTCACATAATACATATAATCTCTAAAACCATACCCTTCTGTCTCCATCAGTGCTACCAAATTGTAATATGTGATGTCTGACATCATCATACTCCTTTCAATATTATCTCTGTCATGAAAATGCATCCTCAATTCCCAAACCTCATCTTCAAGACTGCAAATAATAATACAATAGTGCACTATAAGTACTTAAGGGAAACTAAAGCAAGCTGGTGTAGACCAGAGCAGCACATCATTTGAGTGCAACAATTCATATATTTCTATTTACAGAAACCCTAGTTGTAAGCATCTAATTAAAGAACTATATCATTCTAATTGCAGAACTACAACACACACAAACCCTAGAACTACAACACACACAAACCCTAGAACTACATTAACCCTAACCCTAGCAACAGAAGGGGAATGTGATTGGGGAGGGAATGGGATCGATCTCACTAGACGCCTTGAAAAGTCAAGCAATGTGTTGGCTTCCAACTGGATTTGCCTTCACCGTCGCGGCGAAAGATCTGGCCGCCCGGAATTCCACCGAGTATTGCGGGTTCTCCTCCTCCTCTTCTTCTGCCGTCGCCTTCATAGGGTTCGAGCTCCCGCAGATCTCGTCAGTGGACGGCGGGGCGCCGCCGCCAGCATCGCTCGACTTCGCCGGACTCATGTCTGCGACGGGGGGCGGGGACGGTGCGCCGCACGACCGGGAACAAGGGAGAAGAAGGGGAAACGGGGGAAGAAGACAGGGGAAAGGGGGGATAAGAGGAAACAAAACGAACGGCGCCGTCTAACGGCGTCTAACGGCTGTCCGACCAGCTGACAGCGCCACATCGGCAAAAAACGGGCCCCACCAGTCATAAATCCACTTATCGGTGCCCGATCCGCCGATCAGTGGTATTTGCAAATTGTTTACGAGAGAGTTGTTGTTTTTTTGCCAGAAAACTGTAACGTAGTGATTTCTGCTAACCTAGCCCTTAAATTGGTGGTTTTATGCAATTTACTCTAGTTGTTCAGATGAATGTTGTACTAAATGAAATAGAAAAAATACGACACTGCCAAAACCGACCGTTATAATAATACAACACACAGAGAACCTTCGACCGATCTGACTAACAATAGAGAAGAAAAAACTCAAAATGCACAACTAAGGTTACACGTATGCGCCATCGTCATCACTCTAATAAGCGAGCAACATGATCTTTTTCATTCCCTTTTTCTTTTGCGGGGAGTGAGCAATATGATCTGCAGGCATGGTACTCATTACTTTGTCTGACACTCATTGTGCTAAACCGCATATATAATCACCGACAATCCTACGCAAAGCCCGCGTACACCAAAATAGAAACATACTCCATAAATACTCCAAGCACGGCTATGCATACAAATTACGCTGACTAGTCTATTCCATCCTTAATACTACTACGATGTGTTGTCTTCTTCCTCGTAATAATCAGTCATGATTTCACCGAAACACGGTACCGGAAAGAAAACACATGCACATGTATAAGGCTGGTCACAATGAGTAAGAACATAAGCTAGTAACTTACACACTTCCCTAGACTATGTTACTACCTTTATAATGGGTAGGAACATCTATGTAGTGTCATGCAACAATGTATTTATTAGGTTATAGACTCATTGTTTCTTGGAGTGTGTGATGTTCCGATAACTTAGCTAGTTACTACAAGCACCTCTCTTTTCATTAAATATGTGCCACATAAGCAAAGTTGTATTGGAGTATGTGATGTTACTCCTAAGTTCCTCCCCATTGTGACCAGCCTAAGGCTAGTCATAGTGGAAGTAACTTAGCTAGTAACATAGCGCATTCCAAGAAATTTTTGCTTATGTGGCAAGTATTTAATGTGAGGTGGTAACATAATATGTTACCATAACATAGCGCTTCTCAAGACAAAATGAGTCTACAAGCTAATAAATGAAGCCATCTATGACACTATTATCATGTTATTTTGCATTATGAAGGTAGTAACTTAGACTAGTGTCATGCATATGACACTAGTCTAAGTTACTCCCCACTATGACCAGCCTATCCAAAGCACGACCACACATATAATTTCTATACCACCACTAGGCTAATCCATGGCTAATGCACTGTGTTGTCTTCCTGAATCTCCCCATCATAATCCAAAACCGGCGGACGTGTCCGGGCTAATTAATCACACCTCCTGTAGCAGCACTCCAGCTGCCAGTGACGTCTCAGTGCTGTGCTGTTCATCCGCCACCATCAGCAATGAGCAAAGCTCGATCAACGGCGTCTAGCACACACAACCTCGCCTGATTAGCCCCCACGGGCTCCAGTCCAACTCTGAATTAAACCAAAACCCAAAAGGTTGGGTGCACGCCGCTGTCAAGAGTAAATACGCAGGCGTGTCATGCAATGCCAATTGCCAATGGGACTGATTAATTGGCTCAAATGACTTTGCACATGCACCGATGCACGCATCAATCCATTCCAGCGCCAGTGGCAGCGGGTAGTAGTACATGGCTTTAATTGTGCTACTCTTTGATTAGTTTGACCGGCCGGTTGCGACTAATAAATCGTCGCAATTACTCGTTGCCGCGATTAATCCCACGCCCGTACGTGGATTAGGATTCATGCGTCGATATCCCCATGATCAATGCTCATTAATGGAGGCACCGGCAACAACAGCCACAGAATTGCTCAAAGACATAAGGCCTCTGTTCCGTGAAAGAACATTTGTCCTTCGTCGGTCTGAACTCTCAAGAGTGACTGCAGTTTTGGAAATATATACATGGTTCAAAATTTATAAGGTCCTCCGAGTCCGGTAACAAGAACCCGACACATCGCCTATCAACTCCAGAAGAGTTCCATCCTCACTACAGTAGTCATTGAGAAATTCGTGTGGACTTTCAAGCAGCATGATTTGATTTTACGTCTAATAGGTCTTACAGCTATAGGGTAACTAGGCGGGTAGATGGATCGCAATCGCCAGTTAATTACGGCGTGATCGTGAAGCTGCATTCGAGTCATTCACTTCCTTGTTCGCGGCCACGTATTGGTCTAGCGTGGTGCTGACCTCCTATCGTTTGCTTCACTCATCCAGCTATTAATGCTGCACGTGGTACGTGTGCATACGACGAGTTCGTTGGATCGAGATGTTGCACCGCGATCATTATGCAAAATCTTCACCGACAGGCTGAGTTATTTCATTTTTGGTTTCATCAACCTACCACGATATGATGTGATCTCCTCTAAATCCACTATCCACTGAAACAAATTGATCTACAAAATTTTGAATAAAAGGGCTCGACATAATCCCCGCTTCACGGGTCGGTGCGTGCACGACAACTTCATGTTGGTACAGCAAACTGCTCGCCAGCTTCACAATCTCCAGGTGTCTCGAGTCCTCCTCAAGCTCGACATCGCGTGTGCCTTCGACAAAGTCTCCTGGCCTTTCCTCATCGACGTCCTACGTCACCTGGGCTTTGGGAGACGCTGGATTGAGTCGATCGGCATTCTCCTCTCAACCTCTAGCACGAGGGTCCTCATCAATGGATCGTCTGGCCCGCCGATCGGCCATGCCTGCGGGCTGCGCCAGGGAGATTCTGTCTCCCCTATGATGTTCACGATGGCCATTGACACCCTGAACTCGTTGCTCCTCCATGTCCATCGACTCAGCCTGTTGCAGCACCTCACCAGTCGTCATGCCTCTTTGAGTATTTCCCTCTACGCCGATGATGTTGTTATCTTCTGCCACCCCTCGGCCCAAGACTTCCGGGTCATCCGCGAGCTTTTGCGAGTCTTCGGCGAGGCATCTGGGCTATGCACCAACTTCTCCAAGTGCTCGGCTACGCCCATCCCATGCAACGACTCAGAGATGGCCTCCATCACCAATGAGCTCGCTTGTGCCGTCATCTTCTTCCCCATCATCTACCTCGGCATCCCTCTCTCGGTGAGGAAACCATCCGCAACGTCGTTGCAGCCGATCAATGAGAAACTGGCCAAGAAACTTTCCACATGGCGTGCGTCTCCTCTCTCTCGTGGCGAGCGCCTAGCTCTAGTCCACCACGTGCTCTGCGCGATCCCATCACACATCATGGTGGTGATCGCCCTCTGCCCGATGATCCTCAAGCAAGTGAACATGACCATTCGCGAGTTCCTATGGCACGGCAGGAAGGATACCCGTGGCGGCAACGGCCTGGTGCATTGGCAGCGCGTCTGTCGCCCCCTCCAGTTGGGCGGTCTTGGCATTCCAGACCTACACCGCCAAGGTATCGCGCTTCACGCATGTTGGCTCTGGCTTCATAGAACAAATCCCACCAAGCCATGGGCACATCTTCACCTCACTAGTAACTTTGACACAACCTCCATCTTTCGAGCATCCACGTCTTGGGCCGTCGGCGACGGCCGGACTTGCCGATTCTGGACGGATCCTTGGGTTGATGGCCAGGCCATCTCCGATATTGCCCCATCCCTCCTTCCACTTGTGCCTCGTCGACGGAGCAAGAGCATGGTGGCAGAGGGTCTCCATGACCGTAGTTGGGTGGCCGACCTTCACGGTGCTCTAACGCCAGGAGCGATGCTCGAGTACATGCAACTCTGGAGGCGGCTACGGCATCTCACCTATCTAGCTCCCCTGACCACCTCTCCTGGCGGTGGACCACGGACGACAAATATTCCGCCAGATCGTGCTACCGAGCATTGTTCGCTGGTTCTACGACAACCCCTTTCTGGCGCCTGACGTGGAGATGCTGGGCACCCCTTCGTGTCAAGATGTTCACCTGGCTTGCCGACCCTGACCGTTGCTAGACTGCTGCCCGCCTAGCCAGGCACAGTCTACTGCACAATGACCGTTGCGCCCTCTGCGACCAGCCAGAGGAGACCATGCAACATATTATCATCGGGTGCCCCTTCTATAGACAAATCTGGCATGATGTGCTAGCCTGGGTGCGTGCTACCACCCCTCCCTCTGGCACTGAGGAGTTCCTCCCGTGGTGTGCGTCCACGATCATGGGATCCCCCACTTGCCACCGCAAGGGCATTGCCACGCTCGCTACTCTCACGGCCTGGTCCATCTGGAAACAGCGCAACCGGTGTGTTTTCGACGACGAGACCCCCTCCATCTCGCAGCTCTTCGCGTCTATCCAGGACGAGGCCCGTTCCTGGGCCAGGGCAGGCGCGCACGGACTAAATTCGTTACTTGTATAGGTTCATAGTCTTGTCATTGGGCTGAGCAGCCCGTCACCAATGCTCTGCGGCTCCTTGTCTTGCCCTAGGTGCACAGGACATTGAGTTTGCACCCCCGCCCCTTTGTATTCACCCCTCCTATCAATGGAAAGATACACTCTCAAGCGTATTCACAAAAAAATAATCCCCGCAAAAAAAGGTGCTCGACATTGATAAAATCTAGAAGAAGGGAAGACATTCTATCACGGGCGGAGAACACGAGGTCTATTTGTGATAGACTGTCTTTTGTCCTTCAAAAGAATGATATGGAAAAGGTGCTCGACATAAGGTGTTGAGTGTACAAGCATGCACCATATATATAACTCTAACACAAGGCTTACTCCAAGCGGATATACTTCTTGTCCTTTTGCAATGATATTGTAATATTTTGGAAGCGAAGACATGTATGAAAGATTCAAACTCACTAGATGCAACTTATTTAGCCATACATTTTAGTTATATAGAAGACATGATTATGCTCCCTAGCTGAATGAGAGACACAACAAAATCTTCAAAAAGAGAAGAAAACTCTAGCAATAGACGGGGAACAAGATAAATGTTAAAGGGTCGGGGGGCGTAATGGTTGATCGCCATGACTTTGCAGAGGGTTCAAACACCCTTTACATACACCAACAATTTTTTTGCCTTAATGAATCATTGATAATTCATTTATCACAGGGATAATCATTGATAATTCTAAAGGATTAGGAAAATTACCTTAAGGTGATGACTAACTCTTTTCTAGGGATTTTAGATTACTAAGAAATACATATTTTGATTTGTCGCAAAAGGCTTTGGTCATTGATTACCTCATTAATATTTGATGTACCAGAACGTGTTTAAAACAAGATAAAAAATTTATCTAATAAAAATCTGTTGTGACTAGAGGGTGATGTGACTGGGAGATTCAACAATTTCTTCGAAAAAGCAAGTTCTTTGAAGAAAATTAGAGTACATAGAACAATTACAGAACATAATAGAGGTGAAACTAAACTGGACCGAAAGTAAACAGAAGAGTAATAAGCTACACAAAAGTAAATCTAAGCAGCGGTACGCACAAAACTAAACGTGGCATTTGCAGCGGAAATGTAAAGAATTCAGAAACGCCTTCAAATCAATTACGGAGAAAGAAAGACGGGAAGAAATTATGCGAATGCAGATTAATTACAGAAGTAAAAAGGACCAAAGAAGTAGCGCCCGTATGCTCAATGGAGATAAGGATTTGTTCAACTAGTTCGAGTTGCTAGCGCAACTCTATGCTTGGTTGGAGGCCCGGGATTTAACTCAGAAGACCAAGTCTTAACCCTATTCTCCTTTGAGCTAAACTTTCTTAGATTTCTCCCAATCACTCATGGTAGATCTTCAAGGTGGTCTCCGAGACCTTCACAAACATGTTCTTCGCTAGTCCACAGTTACTCTTGGATGCTCCGAACATACACCTAACTGTCTAGTGGATGCATAGTCCACAAGAGTGATAAGTTAAGTTAAGCTTCAACTAGTTCTCCATTGATGCTCCATCACTTTGCAGTTTTGGGTCTGGTTTTTTCCCTCATAGGATTCTCACAATTTCTTCATGAGGATGTGTTGCTGAAACAAACTCTTGTCAATTCTCTCACAGAGTAGCCAACTATCTAAGTTGAAGTGGGGTGACTATGTATAGCAGGGAGCAATCCCGAGGGCCGATTTTACCATCGTAGGTACTAGCCAACCAACGTACACATGACACGCGGCTAAACAATCCTATTTCAAACGCATCCAACAGACTGACTGGCGAAACAAGTCATCTGACTCCTCTTCTAGGAATTTCACCTAGAATGTCCCCAAGAACATCATCTCAGACACCAAAGAGAAATGAAATGCATCAAAGAGACTTCCAAGTCTTCACTCAAAGAAATATGTATGGATTAAGCACACACCAAAGACCTAAATTTCAAATTTCACTTAGACCCTCCTTAATAGTAAGAATTTCCCTATGACTCAAAAAATAAATAAAAAGAAACTATGAAATCAAAGTCTTCACTACAACTTGATTTTCCGCAAAGTGAGTTGATTGTTCCTCGAACAGGCATTCCGAAGATATTCACTGTCACCATAGAATTTAGGGGTCATAACTCCCATGTTAAACCAAATCCATAGGGACATTCACATGAGTAAACTCACAAACACATTAGTCCCTTAACTTTTTTGTTATTAATCATCCAAAATCCTCTAGGGGACACTAAATGCACTTACAATCTCCCACCTTTTTGATGATTGATGACTATACCAATTAAAGCTTCAAGAGAGGATAAATAAGTTAAAATTAAAAACATGAGAATTTTAAATTAGAAGATACAAATATGGATGATCACCCTAGAAATGGACATATTGAAGGATTTCATTTTAAATATAATGCACATGGTATGTTTGAACTACTGAGATCTCCTCTATATCTTAGAATCTGAGGACATGCATTACATATACTAGATAATCCTTGGGGAACAATACAATCAACACAACAATGATCTATGACGAATAAGAGCATCTCCAGCCGCGCCCCAGGGAGGCCTCCCCAGGCGATTTATTGGCGCCAGCGCCGAAAAAACGGCCCAGTCGCGCCCCAGGAGCCCGATTTTCGCCGGCCTGGGCCGAAATCAGCGCCGGCGGACACCGGGGCGAGCGGTTTTGGCGCGAAAGAGCCGCGGGCCAGCTGCGTTAGCGACACCGCATCTCGTCTTCCCCCAACTCCTCGGTTTCCCGCGGGGAATCAATGGCAAGGCTGCCGCCGGTCAGCCTTGCCATTGATTCTGATTCCTCACGGGTGGCGCGTCACACGGGCGGCCCGACGCCTCCCTCCCAGACGCCGCAGCATTACACGGCGGCGGCAGCTTATATAAGCCGATGGCCTCCCTCGCCTCTGGCCACACCAGCCCTAGCCACCGAGCTCTCCCTCTCTCGTGCGCCGCCGCCGAGCCCTCCCTCTTCCCTTCGTACGCCGCCCAGCCCTCCCTCTCCCCCTCCCGATGGCCGAGCGTTTCCCCGGCGACGAGGCGGCGGCCAGCAACCGGCCGCCGCTTCATCTCATGACGAGTCCTGGCTCCTATTCGAGGCCAACATCCGGCGCCCGCCGGACATGCGCGCCCGAGTCGACGGGTGGAGGCTCGGCAGCGAAGTGCCCATTCCCCGTTGCCCGATGTAAATGGCGGCGCCACAGCTACTGCCGCCGACGAGGTGGAGATGTGCGCGCCTCCCTCACCGACGAGCAGCGCCCTCCCCTAATCGCCCGACAACCACGCGGCGTGGCGGCCTCACCGGCGCCGTCAGCAGCAGAGGCTGGCGTCCACCAACGGGGCGCCGGTGGTGGGCGGCACGAAGTACAGCGAGGGGCGACACCTGTGGTGGGGCGTCCTCGGCCGCACGCTCGAGGGCGTGCTGATGCACCTCGAGGGCGGCAACAACCCGCCGCTGGCATACCCTCCCCGGCGAGGGCGGCCGCCCCGCCTAACCGCCGACGCGTCGGGCAATGGATGCCCAAGAGGTTCGGCTCCTCCTCATCGTCCTCCTCGCACTCCTCCTCACGGGCTTCTTCCCACTCCTCCGGCTCTCCGGCACTGCTCGGCGTCAAGGCCGAGCCCGGGGCGGTGACGCCGCTCGGCCGGTGCACGTGCAGCGACGACATTGTCATCAATGAGGGCGGCCGGCGCGCCTCCTCGTCGGCTCCTCCGCGCTTTGTCAAGCCAAAGACGGAGCCGAGGCTCGCGCCGGTGAAGACGGAGCCGGGTCTCCTCGCCGTGAAGACGGAGCACGGCGACGTGGAGCTCGACGATGACGCGGCCCTGGAATGGGCGCGCGAGGACTCGCTGAAGATGGCGAGGGAGCGCCAACGCACCGCCCTGGCGCGGTTCGAGCAGCGCCGCTGGGGCCGCGACGAAGGAGGAGTCGTCGTCATCGAGGACAGCGACGACGACGACGCGCCGCCGCCACCAGTCCGCATTGGGGACGCTGGTCAGGGGTCCACCAGGGACGGCCGCGTCAAGGAGGAGATGGCCGACGATGACGACGACGGCGAGGATGGCGGCGGCGACGGTGACTACTCGGCGTTCAGCGATTTTTTGTTTTAGTTATATTTGCTATGTACCGCCGAACATGTCAATATATGCCGAATTTGGCCGAAATTTAGCCGTGTTTAAACGAATTCGCTGAACGTTTAAAAAAAAAAAGAGCATCTAGGGGCGGCCTTGGGGCCGACGCTTGTGGACCAACTCGCGCCCAGGCTCTTTTTTTGCGCCGGCTCGCCCCCAGGCGGCGATTTTAGGTGCCCCTGAGGGGCCAACGGCTGGAGATGCTCTAATCGCATGCAACAGTGATCCTCTAAATGTAGTGAAACATACTCTCCCTGGTACTACCCTGGGGTTACGGGCGGTACTTCAGTCGCTTGAGAAGGCAGTGGTAGTACTGTGCGTAACCGCCCGGTAGTACCGGCCAGCAGCACATGTCGGGGTTTTAGCGGTAGAAACACCAACGCCGTACCGGTTGTACCACCGGTATGCTACAGCCGAGAGTGCAGACTAGTAGAACCGCCTTGACCACCGATTATATCGCCTGGTCATAGACACCCATGCCAAGAACACAACTTGTGTACATTTGGAAATAGATGGTTTAATGGGAAGAGATGGCTTGGGATGGAATCAAAGTACTGTAATATGGTGATGTATACTCCAAGATTGCAAGAAGCTAACAATAAACGCCAACACTTGGAGAATACAAACACCTAGGACATATGAAATCTAGTCAGGTAGATAAGATCAAAAAGGCGAACCAAAACCTCTCCAAGAGAGGGCGTTGACCGAAGCCACCTGTCGTGGAATTGTCACGACAGATGTCCTGGTGGAAGGACTTAGTTGTGGAGCCATTGCGACGTAGTTAACTTAAAGGGGTTAAAACGGGACAAAGGACATGAGGAGTTTATACTGGTTCGGCCCCTTACGGTGAAGGTAAAAGCCTAATCTAGTTTGAGGTGGTATTGCTAGGGTTTCGATTACCAGGGAGCGAATACGCTTAGCCTGGCTTTCGATCTGTTGTTTCTTGCCCTAAGCCGCTGCCGGGTCGTCCCCTTATATACACGGGTTGACGCCCCGCGGCTTACAGAGTCCCGGCCGGCTCATACAAACGTGTCCGGCCCGGTGACTTATCTTACATGCCTTACAATACAAGTCACATATACATGGCGGTTTACACTTACGGGCCTTAAACCGCCTTTGGGTTTTGGGCCCTTTAACAAGCCTACTACATGAATCGCCATCTTCAACATATTCATGGGCTTGGTTTATGAACCGCCATTGGGATAACCCGGCCCCTCCTAGGCGGGTCATATCCAGTAGTCATATCCCCAACATTCGGCCCCAGGTCGATTTGAACTTGTTCATGTCAATCTTCAACACTTAGAAAAAATCCTTCTTCATCTTCTTGTGAGATATTGTAACCCGCTATGATGTCATCTCCTGAGATTGCGGCAACCGGCCATGATGTCACCTATTATTAATATTGCATACGGCCCAAACCTTAATAAATCTTCTCTTTTAATGAACCTCCAAAAATCGAGGCGCTCGCGCCTTCACATATCCATTTTCTTGTCTCCTCGATTCCCGCACATGCCAGTTATCCTTCCATCCTTATAAATAGGGACACAGGTCCTCTTTTCACTCTCCCCCTTTGCCTTCTCGTCTTCATCTTCTTCCTCGCAACGCTCCAGCGTGCCCGAGCCCCGCCGCCGTCGATCTTCGTCCACTGCTTCAACTCCGGCCGCTGCATGACCCTGAACGAACCAGAATATCGCGGCGCACCTCCGCTGTTCATCGGCATCGGTAAGCACTCACTTTTCCTCTTAATAGATCTTCCTTAGGGTTTCCCTTTTCGTCGGTGTTCATCACCGTTCCTCCTTCTCTTTCCTAGATTGCATAGGTTTGATCTGAAAACGACACAAATCTTGTGCGGTAGCAGTTTTAGCACTTGCTTTTTAATATCAGAATATATCCTCATTGCAACAGATCTCATCTGGGCATCCCCACTTTTCTGCTGCCGCCACCTTAGGTTTAGATTTTATTTCATTTCTCTGAACTGCTGCAGATCCAATCTTATAACTCCAATCTGTGAAACTTGTTTGTCCCAACACTTAGTAAAATTCGCTCCTGTCAGATCTTAAATACCAGCGCTTGTCATGGCGGATTACATCACCGGCTTATAATTACCCATATATCATTAGGCCCCATTTAAGCCACCACTCTGAATATGTACTGTTGTATTTTGCTTCCGGCTTACTGAATTGACTTAAATCGACCGAATTTTTATTTCCTTTAGGCTTCTTTCTTCACAATGCCGCCGAAGACAACCACCTCATGCAATTGGGTTCCTTCCATTGTCACTGAGAACACACTCAAAGATTTTGTCAAAATCGGGTACTTGCCAGCAAAGGATGTCATGCATTATCGCACCACTGATCCAGGCGAAGAAAGACCTCAGCCAAACGATGACGAAGTCATTGTTTTTACTGATCACATGAATCGGGGCTTCTCACCACCCAGTTCTAGATTTTTCCGAGACGTTCTGCACTTCTTTCAACTCCATCCTCAAGACATCGGACCCAATTCCGTGTCAAACATCTGCAACTTTCAAGTCTTCTACGAAGTATACCTTCAAGAGGAGCCCAGCGTGGAACTCTTTAGAGAATATTTTTACTTGAACCGCCAAAATGAGTTCACGAACGGGCCTAGCTTGGAACTTGGCGGAATCTTAATTCAACAAAGAAGAGATGCCATCTTCCCTTATGCTTGCCTTCCCAGTCACCCCAAAGATTGGAACCAAACATGGTTTTACTGCAAAGATACCTCTCCGGCTGATGAGAATCCACTGCCGGGTTATCGTGTCTAGCGTCTTGACCCAAAGCATCGTCTTCCCGAAAATCTTACCACTACTGACCGTGCAAAGCTTGCCCCCACCATTGCAAAGGTCAAGGCTCTGCTGGGAAATGGGTTAACTGACATTGATTTGGTTCGGTGCTGGGTTTCTTGGCGAATCATACCCTTGAGCCACCGGCCTGGTTTAATGTGTACTTACACGGGCGGTATAAAGGATCCACTGCGCCACAGCTCCGTGCGTTTAACTGACGAAGTCATCAATGAGATGACAAAGTCCCTTCTAAATGAAGATCCGGAAGACTGCAGCAAAGTGGGTCTGAACCCTTTTTGCAAACTTAACCCGCCACCAGATGTGAGTCTCCAATTTACTTACTTTTACCTCATCATTTAAATGCTTTATTAACTCAACTTTGATGACTTTTCACAGGCTGACTCTGATTTTTGGAAAAAGAAATATGACCATGAGGCTGCCAAAAAGGCCAGGGATGCAAGGAAAGCCGCCAAGAAGACAAAGAAGAAACCAAGTGCTTCTGATATGTTTGAACTGAATGACAGCTCTGAGTCGGAGGTAGCCCTTGAATCCCTTGGCTCCTTTTTCAATTATCTTATTGACACTGATTATTATCAGGATGACACGGGGGCCAGCCAGGCAGTTGAAGAAGAGGTAAATATTATTTCCTCCGGCTCAAGACCTTTGCCTGCAGAAAAGTCGACGAGTAACCCGGAAAGTAAGCTTTTCACACCCCTTAGCTCATTTGGATCCTCACTTTCTTTTGAAGCAACAGCAGCACGAGAACCGGCGACAGACTCGGAACAGCGGAGGTGAAGAATTATCCTCCGGCTTACCAAATACTTCAGTTCGATGGAAACGTCAAAACGAGGTCCTTCCGCACTTAAACTCTTTTTACCCGCTGTGGGTATCATTCGTCAGCCAGTTAATTCTTCTGATTCAAACTACCAGGAGGTTTCTCGCTCTTCCTCCGGTGATTCATCACAGACCCAGCTGCCGGCTTTGAAAACTGCGCTGGGTAACAACAATTACTTTTTATTCTATACCTCCTTATGCTTTTGTAATTGTACTGACTTGTCATAACCCGTGCAGTGGCCAAGCAAAGCCTAGTAAGAAGGCAAAGGTGACTGTCGGTGTCAAAACCGGCGGATCTCGGGTAGGGGGTCCCGAACTATGCGTCTAGGCGGATGGTAACAGGAGACAAGGGACACGATGTTTTTACCCAGGTTCGGGCCCTCTCGATGGAGGTAAAAACCTACTCCTGCTTGATTAATATTGATGATATGGGTAGTACAAGAGTAGATCTACCACGAGATCAAGGAGGCTAAACCCTAGAAGCTAGCCTATGGTATGATTGTTGTTCGTCCTACGGACTAAAACCCTCCGGTTTATATAGACACCAGATAGGGTTAGGGTTACAGTAGTCGGTTACAATGGTAGGAGATCTACATATCCGTATCGCCAAGCTTGCCTTCCACGCCAAGGAAAGTCCCATCTGGACACGGGACGAAGCCTTCAATCTTGTATCTTCATAGTCCAGGAGTCCGCCCAATGGTGATAGTTCAGCTATCCGGACACCCCCTAATCCAGGACTCCCTCAGTGACCAAGCCGGCTAAAGATCCTAAAGTCGTTGAACCAGAGCAGCAAGTTCTAGCACCAGACGTTTCTGAAAAACAACCAGAAGAACCTGCCCATGACGTTCCGCCGGAAATTCCCGATCTGTCCCATGACCACACCGATGTCAATCCTTTGAACACCGAATCATCAAGCCCACTTAAACCGTCAGAAGAGCATAGTGAAGATGTGATGATCACTGACACCAGCTTTAAAGAACCGGGAAATCCAACTGTCTTGGCTAAGCACCCCGCCATGCAAGAGGTCATTGAAAGGCGGAAAGTAAGGTTTGATGTCGCCCACTATGCGCAACTGAGCAGTAGCGAAGTACTCTCTGGCTACCTCAACCAAGTACACACCAGCCGCAATCTCGAAATTGATATGGTGAAGCAGATGCATCAAAAACATGAGGTATGAATTCCTGCTTAAATAAGTTATGTACATCCTGCTAGCCCCCAAGTCTACTAGGTATGATAAAATGGAATAGGCTGTAGACTTAGAATAACTATGAGCATCTTTAGTAGAACCCTTCCAAGGTCGGCTTTCACTATTGAAGTTAAACCGGATTTTAAACAATGAACATTGCATCCGTAGTCCCCAAGGGCCGGTTTAATCAGCATGAATGAGCCGGTCCTGTTCACCATTGTTTATAAAGGAGTGCTTAGCTATAAGCCTCCATGAACCGGCTGTGATTTTTTACAGCACAAGCGGGTTACCATAAAGTAGTAAGGAGACGCAAGCGATATGCATTAGCCCCCAGTGCCAAGTATTCTTGCATGCAAAGTGCTTGGGACTTATTTATATGAATTGTTGTATGAAGAATGTTTCGGCAGGCATTAGCCCCAAGTGCCAAGTACTCTTGCTTGCAAAGTGCTTGGGACTTATATTCTTGTAACCTGGATATGAATGTGTTTACAACTCTGTGCTTGTACAGGACGCCACTGCTGAACTTCAATCACAACTGGCTGATGCAAAGACCCGGCTGGAGAACCAGGAGTCTGAGACCCGGAAAGCTGAGTTAAAATTCCAATTTAGCATGGCTGAAACGAAAAAGCTGAAGACCAGTTTTGAGGCGGAGAGAAACGCTTGGGCTGAAGAAAAGACTGCTTTGACGCAGCGAGCTGAAAAAGCGGAGGCGGCTCTTCAAGAGGTGACCATTGAGCTCACCGGTTTAAAACACCGTGTATCCCAGATGGTTTCTGCTATCTTTGGTGAGTCGCCTTGCTAGTCACCAAAAGTGAATCTTTTCCTTGATAGTATAAACCGCCTCTAACCAATCTTTGACTTACTTAGGTCCCAGGAGCAGCAATCTTAACCAAGATATGCTTGTGAAGCTCAAGGATGTTTACACACTTGTTGAACAGCTATACACTGGAGCTCAGCGTGCACTGGACACAATTTCTTTGACTAATCAAGCACCTACGCTCTTGATAGATGTCTTGAAAAAACTTTCTGTGCTGCCTGCTAGGATGGATGAGATGAAGCGGTCGTCTGCAAGAGCCAGTGTCATGACAGCTTTGAGCCGGGCGAAGGCATGGTTACCAGAGCTAGACCCGTCTGAGGTAGCTACCGGATATCCAAGCTTGAAATAAGATGGCACTTCATTTGATCAAAAGGACTTTGCTGCCTATGTGAAAGAAATACGCCCTTTGGCAAGTCTGATTGCAAATGAAACGGATCTTTCAAAATACCACCCGCCTTACAGCATGGAGAATCAGAAGATGCCGCCGCCGGCTTATAAAGTGATGGATCTAATCCCCCCAATTCGTAAGCATACTTTTGCCCCTGAAGTTGAGCCGTCTGAACTTATAGATGATGAGGCAGAATTTCAAGCTTTATGTGGCATTGGTTGGTCATCACCAATTTTCCAGATGGCGGAAGAGGACGAAGAACCGGAAAAGGATGATCCAGAAGCCTCAAGTCAGCAAGGCCAAGAAGAGTGAACCGTCGGGCGGTTAATATATTTGATCCTTTGAAAACACTTGATCTTGTTTGGATCACGGAGTCATGTAATAGGTTTAGTGAAACTTTAATCTACCGTGCCATCGTGCACATTTCTGTTTTGCGCAATACTGCTGATCTGCCAGTTTAAGAAACTATCACTTTATGCTTATGATAGCGTTGATTTATGCAGATCAGATTGATCATTACCCTGCACACAAACAGATCACAAGTGCCCTGGCGGTTTACTGCTACGTCTTGAGCTTGCGTTGGTTTTCCTTGAAGAGGAAAGGGTGATGCAGCACAATAGCGTAAGTATTTCCCTCAGTTTTTGAGAACCAAGGTATCAATCCAGTAGGAGGCTCCTCAAAAGTCCCACGCACCTACACAAACAAACAAGAACTCGCAACCAACTTAATAACGGGGTTGTCAATCCCTTCACGGCCACTTGCGAAAGTGAGATCTGATAGAGATAATATGATAAGATAATATTTTTGGTATTTTTATGATATAGATTGGAAAAGTAAAAGATGCAAATAAAAGTAGATTGAAAGCTTATATGATAAAAGATAGACCCGGGGGCCATAGGTTTCACTAGTGGTTTCTCTCAAGATAGCATAAGTATTACGGTGGGTGAACAAATTACTGTCGAGCAATTGATAGAAAAGCGAATAATTATTAGATTATCTAGGCATGATCATGTATATAGGCATCACGTCCATGACAAGTAGACTGAAACGATTCGGCATCTACTACTATTACTCCACACATCAACCGCTATCCAGCATGCATCTAGAGTATTATGTTCATAAAGAACAGAGTAATGCATTAAGAAAGATGACATGATGTAGAGGGATAAACTCATGCAATATGATATAAACCCCATCTTTTTATCCTCGATGGCAACAATACAATACGTGCCTTGCTGCCCCTAGCATCCTTTGGGAAAGGACACCGCAAGATTGAACCCAAAGCTAAGCACTTCTCCCATTGCAAGAAAGATCAATCTAGTAGGCCAAACCAAACTGATAATTCGAAGAGACTTGCAAAGATAACTTAATCATACATAAAAGAATTCAGAAGAGATTCAAATAATTCTCATAGATAAACTTGATCATAAACCCACAATTCATCGGATCTCGACAAACACACCGCAAAAAGAGTTACATCGAATAGATCTCCAAGAAGATCGAGGAGAACTTTGTATTGAGATTCAAAGAGAGAGAAGAAGCCATCTAGCTAATAACTATGGACCTAAAGGTCTGTGGTAAACTACTACAACTCATAGGAAGGGCTATGTTGTTGATGTAGAGGCCCTCCATGATCGATTCCCCCTCCGGCGGAGCGCCGGCGAAGGCTCTAAGATGGGATCTCGCGGATACAGAAGGTTACGGCAGTGGAAATAGTTTTTCGTGGTAAGCTTGATGTTTTGAATTACACGGGTATATATAGGAGGAAGAAGTAGGTCGGTGGATGCTCGAGCGGCCCATGAGACAGGGAGGCGTGCCAAGTAGGGGCAGGCCCTCCACCCTCGTGGCCGCTTCGTTTGTTTCTTGACTTCCACTCCAAGTCATCTGGATCACGTTTGTTCCAAAAAGATCGCTCCCAAAGGTTTCATTCCGTTTGGAATCCGTTTGATATTCCTTTTCTTCGGAACACTGAAATAGGCAAAAAAACAACAAATTCGGGTTGGGCCTCCGGTTAGTAGGTTAGTCCCAAAAATGATATAAAAGTGTAGAGTAAAGCCCATAAACATCCAAAACGGGTAATATAATAGCATGGAACAATAAAAAATTATAGATACGTTGGAGACGCATCAAGCATCCCCAAGCTTAATTCCTGCTCGTCTTCGAGTAGGTAAATGATAAAAACAGAATTTTTTATGTGGAATGCTACCTAGCATAATTCTCAATGTAGTTTTCTTTATTGCGGCATGAATGTTCATATCCAAATAATTCAAAATAAAAGTTCATATTGACATAAGAAATAGTAATACTTCAAGCATTCTAATAAAGCAATCATGTCTTCTCAAAATAACATGGCTAAAGAAAGTTATCCCTACAAAATCATATAGTCTGGCTATGCTCTATCTTCATCACACAAAGTATTTAATCATGCACAACCCCGATGACAAGCCAAGAAATTGTTTCATACTTTAGTAATCTCAAACTTTTTCAACTCTCACGCAATACATGAGCGTGAGCCATGGACATAGCACTATATGGGAATAGAATGGTGGTTGTGGAGAAGACAACAAAGGAGAAGATAGTCTCACATCAACTAGGCGTATCAACGGGCTATGGAGATGCCCATTAATGGATATCAATGTGAGTGACTAGGGATTGCCATGCAACGGATGCACTAGAGCTATAAATGTATGAAAGCTCAACAAAAGAAACTAAGTGGGTGTGCATCCAACTTGCTTGCTCACGAAGACCTAGGGCATTTTGAGGAAGCCCATCATTGGAATATACAAGCCAAGTTCTATAATGAAAAATTCCCACTAGTATATGAAAGTGACAACATAGGAGACTCTCTATCATGAAGATCACGGTGCTACTTTGAAGCACAAGTGTGGTAAAAAGGATAGTAGGATTGTCCCTTCTCTCTTTTCTCTCATTATTTTTTTCTTCTTGTTTTTTTTCTTTTTTTCTTTTTTTCTTCTTCTTTTTTTGGTGGGCTTCTTTGGCCTCTTTTATTTTTATAAAGTCCGAAGTCTCATCCCGACTTGTGGGGGAATCATAGTCTTCATCATCCTTTCCTCACTTGGGACAATGCTCTAATAATGAAGATCATCACACTTTTATTGATTTACAACTCAAGATTTACAACAATACTTAGAGCAAAATATGACTCTAAGTGAATGCCTCCGGCGGTGTACCGGGATATGCAGTGAACTAAGAGTGACATGTATGAAAATTATGAAGGTGGCTTTGCCACAAATACGATGTCAACTACATGATCATGCAAAGAGCAATATGCCAATGATGATGAGTGTCATAATAAATGGAACGGTGGAAAGTTACATGGCAATATATCTCGGAATGGCTATGGAAATACCATAATAGGTAGGTATGGTGGCTGTTTTGAGGAAGGTATATAGTGGGTGTATGATACCGGCGAAAGTTGCGCGGCACAAGAGAGGCTAGCACTGGTGGAAGGGTGAGAGTGCGTATAATCCATGGACTCAAACATTAGTCATAAAGAACTCATATACTTATTGCAAAAATCTACAAGTCTTTGAAAACAAAGTACTACGCGCAAGCTCCTAGGGGGATAGATTGGTAGGAAAAGACCATCGCTCGTCCCCGATCGCCACTCATAAGGAAGAGAATCAATAAATAAATTATGCTCCGACTTCATCACAAAGCGGTTCACCATACGTGCATGCTACGGGAATCACAAACTGATGACCCACAAGTGTAAGGGATCTATCTAGTCCTTTCGATGAGTAAGAGTGTCAAACCCAACGAGGAGCAGAAGGAAATGATAAGCGGTTTTCAGTAAGGTTTCCTCTGCAAGCACTGAAATTGTAGGTAATAGATAGTTTTGTGGTAAGATAAATTGTAACGAGTAACAAGCAATGAAAGTAAATAAAGTGCAGCAAGGTGGCCCAATCCTTTATGTAGCAAAGGATAAGCCTGGACAATTTCTTATAATGAGGAAGGAGCTCCCGAGGACACATGGGAATTATCATCAAGCTAGTTTTCATCACGCTCATATGATTCGCGTTTGGTACTTTGATAATTTGATATGTGGGTGGACCGGTGCTTGGGTACTGCCCTTACTTGGACAAGCATCCCACTTATGATTAACCCCTATTGCAAGCGTCGCAACTACAAAAGAAGTATTAAGGTAAACCTAACCACAACATTAAACATATGGATCCAAATCAGCCCCTAACGAAGCAACGCATAAACTAGGGTTTAAGCTTACATCACTCTAGCAACCCATCATCTACTTATTACTTCCCAATGCCTTCCTCTAGGCCCAAATAATGGTGAAGTGTCATGTAGTCGACGTTCACATAACACCACTATAGGAAAAGACAACATACATCTCATCAAAATATCGAACGAATACCAAATTCACATGACTACTAATAGCAAGACTTCACCCATGTCCTCGGGAACAAAGAACAAACGTAACTACTGACAAAGCATATTCATGTTCATAATCAGAGGAGTAATAATATGCATTAAGGATCTGAACATATGATCTTCCACCAAGTAAACCAATTAGCATCAACTACAAGGAGTAATCAACACTACTAGCGACCCACAGGTACCAATTTGTGGTTTTGATACAAGATTGGATACAAGAGATGAACTAGGGTTTTGAGAGGAGATGGTGCTGGTGAAGATGTTGATGGAGATTGACCCCCTCCTGATGAGAGGATTGTTGGTGATGATGATGGTGATGATTTCCCCCTCCCGGATAGAAGTTTCCCCGGCAGAACAGCTCTGCCGGAGCTCTAGATTGGTTCCGCCTCGTGGCGACGGAGTTTCGTCCCGTAAGCTTGCCCACGATTTTTTATAGGGTAAAAGCCCTCATATAGCAGAAGATGGACACCGGGGGGCCACCAGGGGGCCCAGGAGATAGGGGGCGCGCCCAGTAGGGGTTTAGGGTTTAGGGTTTAGGATTTAGGGTGAGCTCGCCCCCACCCTCCTGGCCAGGGTGTGGGCCCCCTGATGTATTTCTTTCACTCAATAATTCTTAATAATTCCAAAAACAGGTTTCGTGGAGTTTCAGGATTTTTGGAGTAGTGCAGAATAGGTTTCCAATGTTTGCTCCTTTTCCAGCCAGAATTCCAGCTGTCGACATTCACCCTCTTCATGGTAAACCTTGTAAAATAAGAGAGAATAGCCATAAGTATTGAGATATAATGTGTAATAACAGCCCATAATGCTATAATTATTGATATGAAATCATGATGCAAAATGGACGTATCACAAACTCCAACACAAGTATTCTTTAAATCAGAATTACCCAACTAGTATGACTCTAATATCACCACCTCTATATCTCAAAACAATTATCAAGTATCAAATTGATCATAGCATCCAATTCACTTTCTATGATAGTTTTTATTATACCCAACTTGGATGCCCATCATTCTAGGACCAATTTTATAACCATAGCAAATACCATGCTGTTCTAAAAGACTCTCAAAATAATATAAGTGAAGCATGAGAGATCAACAATTTCTTCAAAATTAATCCACCACCGTGATCTAGAAAATATAAGTGAAGCACATAGAGCAAAACTATCTAGCTCAAAAGATATAAGTGAAGCGCATAGAGTATTCTAATAAATTCCAATCATGTGGGTTTCTTCCAAAAGGTGTGTTCAGCAAGAATGATTGTGGTAAACTAAAAATCAAAGACTAATATCATACAATACGCTCCAAGCAAAACACATATCACGTGGTGAATAAAAATATAGCTCCAAGTAAAGTTACCGATAGACAAAGACGAAAGGGGGGATGCCTTCCGGGGCATCCCCAAGCTTAGGCTTTTGGTTATCCTTGAATATCTTGGGGTTCCATGGAAATCCCCAATATTAGGCTCTTGCCACTCCTTATTCCATAATCCATCAAATCTTTACCCAAAACTTGAAAACTTCACAACACAAAACTTAACAGAAATTCTCGTGAGCTCCGTTAGCGAAAGAAAACAAAACACCACTTCAAGGTACTGTAATGAACTCATTATTATTTATATTGGTGTTAAACCTACTGTATTCCAACTTCTCTATGGTTTATAAACTATTTTACTAGCCATAGATTCATCAAAATAAGCAAACAACACACGAAAAACAGAATCTGTCAAAAACAGAGCAGTCTGTAGTAATCTGTAACTAACGCAAACTTCTGGAACTCAAAAAATTCTTACAAAATAGGAAGACCTATATAATTTTTTCATTGATGTACTTCAATTGGAATAGTATTTTATCACGTTCTGGTGATTTTAAACAATTGTTTTCGTGAACAGAAAGTTTCTGGAATTTTCAGCAAGATCGAATAGCCATCATCCAAGAAGATCCTATAGGTTTAACTTGGCACAAACACTAATTAAAACATAAAACACATATAAACAGAAGGTAGATGAAATATTTATTACTAAACCGAAGCAAAAACAAAAAACAAAAATAAAATTGGGTTGCCTCCCAACTAGCGCTATTGTTTAACGCCCCAAGCTAGGCATAACAGTGAGGATAGATCTAAGTAGTGCCCTCTTTGGCACTCAATTCTTCAATAGAGCACTTATAATACTTAGGAGTTTCTTTCCTTTTAGCAATGACTAAACTCCTAGCCAACAGATCAAGAAATTCGTTTCTAGCAAAAGGTTCCTTTATGATAGAGAGACAATTGGGGTGAACACTTATTGATTTGAGATCCGCATTTTCCTTACTAGAAGATTCACCCTTATTTTTAGGAACATAAATAAATTTTGTAGTTTTGGTAGGAGGAGTTGGAGTATTTTTCACGAAGGAAAATGCAGAACCTAAATTAGTTATAATATCTTCAAGTTTACCGATTCTTGAAGAATCTAGATTTATTCTTTCGTTAACTATGGGTTCTTTCTCCTTAAGATTTTTCAAAGTAACTCCAACCCTAGACCCATATTGGGTAATTTGGTTGTGGATCTTTTTATCCAAATTTTCAATCAACTCAACAGTGGCAACTTTATTTTCAATAATTTCAAGCCTTTGCATCACATGTTCTAGAGTTAAAACAGTCCCATTAACCAAGAGAGGAGGTGGACCAAACAAATCCAACATAGCATTATAAGCATCAAAGGTATGACTATCCAAAAAATTCCCTCCGGTAATGGTATCAAGAATGCATCTATTCCAAGGAGTAATGCCTACATAAAAATTGCGAAGAAGAACGGAAGTTGAAAGAGTCCTAGTAGATCTATTTTGAGCATTGCAAATTCTATGCCAAGCATCTTTTAGATTTTCTCCCTCCCTTTGCTTAAAATTAAGAATTTCATGTTCGGGAGTAATAAAGAGGATAGGAGGACTAGCCATGATGACAAGCACACAAAAGACAAGCGAAAGAGGGAGGAGATTGGGAAAGAGAAGACCAATAAAACGGTAAGGGTGAATTGGGGGAGAGGAAAACGAGAGGCAAATGGCAAATGATGTAATGCGAGGGAGATGAGTTTGTGATGGGTACTTGGTATGTCTTGACTTGAGCGAAGACCTCCGCGGCAACGGCGCCAGAAATCCTTCTTGCTACGTCTTGAGCTTGCGTTGGCTTTCCTTGAAGAGGAAAGGGTGATGCAGCACAATAGCGTAAGTATTTCCCTCAGTTTTTGAGAACCAAGGTATCAATCCAGTAGGAGGCTCCTCAAAAGTCCCACGCACCTACACAAACAAACAAGAACTCGCAACCAACGCAATAAATGGGTTGTCAATCCCTTCACGGCCACTTGCGAAAGTGAGATCTGATAGAGATAATATGATAAGATAATATTTTTGGTATTTTTATGATATATATTGGAAAAGTAAAAGATGCAAATAAAAGTAGATTGAAAGCTTATATGATAAAAGATAGACCCGGGGGCTATAGGTTTCACTAGTGGTTTCTCTCAAGATAGCATAAGTATTACGGTGGGTGAACAAATTACTGTCGAGCAATTGATAGAAAAGCGAATAATTATTAGATTATCTAGGCATGATCATGTATATAGGCATCACGTCCATGACAAGTAGACCGAAACGATTCGGCATCTACTACTATTACTCCACACATCGACCGCTATCCAGCATGCATCTAGAGTATTAAGTTCATAAAGAACAGAGTAACGCATTAAGAAAGATGACATGATGTAGAGGGATAAACTCACGCAATATGATATAAACCCCGTCTTTTTATCCTCGATGGCAACAATACAATACGTGCCTTTCTCGCCTCGCCACATCCTTTGGGAAAGGACACATAAGATTGAACCCAAAGCTAAGCACTTCTCCCATTGCAAGAATGATCAATTTAGTAGGCCAAACCAAACTGATAATTCGAAGAGACTTGCAAAGATAACTTAATCATACATAAAAGAATTCAGAAGAGATTCAAATAATTCTCATAGATAAACTTGATCATAAACCCACAATTCATCGGATCTCGACAAACACACCGCAGAAAGAGTTACATCGAATAGATCTCCAAGAAGATCGAGGAGAACTTTGTATTGAGATTCAAAGAGAGAGAAGAAGCCATCTAGCTAATAACTATCAACCCGAAGGTCTGTGGTAAACTACTCACAACTCATCGGAAGGGCTATGGTGTTGATGTAGAGGCCCTCCGTGATTGATTCCCCCTCCGGCGGAGCACCGGCGAAGGCTCCAAGATGGGATCACGCGGATACAGAAGGTTACGGCGGTGGAAATAGTTTTTCGTGGTCGCTTCTGATGTTTTCGGGGTACATGGGTATATATAGGAGGAAGAAGTAGGTTGGTGGATGCTCGGGGGGGCCCACGAGAGAGGTGGCGCGCCCAGTAGGGGGGGATGCCCTCCACCCTTGTGGCCGCCTTGTTTGTTTCTTGACTTCCACTCCAAGTCCTTTGGATCACGTTTGTTCCAAAAAGATCGCTCCTGAAGGTTTCATTCCGTTTGGACTCCGTTTGATATTCCTTTTCTTCGAAACACTGAAATAGGCAAAAAAAAAACAGCAATTCGGGCTGGGCCTCCAGTTAGTAGGTTAGTCCCAAAAATGATATAGAAGTGTAGAGTAAAGCCCATAAACATCCAAAACGGTTAATATAATAGCATGGAACAATAAAAAATTATAGATACGTTGGAGACGTATCATTTACCGTCGGGCGGGTCATGATATCCAATTGACACCACTGGGGACGGATAGTCCATAACCAGGGCCGGTCTAACCACAATGTTGACACAATTGTTAAATAAAGAATCGAACCTGTGGTGTGTTCTTAGACTGCCGGCTTATCAGCTCCGTGTAGTTTAGAGTTTTTAGAGCTATAACTCTAAACATAAGATTATTATTCTCTGGCGACTTAGAGTCTGCCATCCTGGCGGGTTGCAAAGACCCAAAGATGCTTCAAATATGAGACATAAATAGGGAAGCTTGGCCCGATTTGTAAAAACATATGGCAAGAAAAAAGAGACTATATAAAGAAAAAAATAAGAAATCAAAAAATTCAACGCTTTTGTAGGCCGCCAAGCCAAAGTTTCTTCTTCAATGAAACTAGTCTGATGGCCACTGGAAGGTACGCGCTTTCCGTGAGCCGGCTCTCACATGACCCAATCGACATTTGAACCCAGATGAAAGAACATGCGGTGCCCCCATGTTTGGTTTTGGCAATTGATGACAATCTCTATGGACTAATGGTTGCCTTGAGTTATGTTTGAAGGGTTTGTCCATAGGCTTTTCTTGGAGTCCATTTGTTGGTTTCAAGGAGAGTTTGTGATGACCAAGGTGCTATTAAGGAATTATCCAAAGATCGGTCATGTGAGTGTTGAGCTTATTGCAAGTATGTCTTGAAGAAGAAGATTGTGTGATCATTCATGTCTACCTTCAAGACATCATCCAAATAAAGAGAGTTGGAAAGATTCAACACACAAAGCGCACAAGATGTACCGAGGGATCAAGTGATCCCATGGTATGGTAAGCATTGTCCATTACGCTTTGTGTGCTAACCCATGGTCTTCGTGAGAGTTCTTTGTGGGGTTAGGTTGCGGTGTGCAAGTTCAAGTGGAGCATCACGAAGAGATCAAATGCTTGAAGCTTGCCGTCCATTGTGGTGACAATGGATTTGTGAAGGTGTCTTGGAAGAGTGGCTCACCCATAGTGGAGTATGGGGGAGCAATCAACTAGTCTTCATCGAGCCAACGCAATCAAGAAAGGTGGTACATCTTGAGGAGCAGAAGATCGTCATCATCTAGCTCAAGTGGATCATGTGCAAGGCAAAGTTTTGCCCTTGATAGGTTGTCTATTTTACTGGTCTCACGGTAGTTGTGGGAGACCGGGTTATAGGATCGATTGCCGTACTATCAAGGGGGGCCCTCGATGAGTTGCTTGATCGTATCGTTCATAGAGAGCTCAAACCATTGCATCCTTGCATCATCTCTCTTGGTTCTTGTTTGGTTCTTCTCCTTGTGAGATTTGGATCTCATGGTCATCTTCTTGACAAGCTCGAGTTCATTGAAAACTGATTTCATATGCACCTTCTTTTGTGTTTTCGGTGTTGGAGGTTTTACCGGTCTTAATTGAGAAAGGGTTCTCACCATTTTATTTTGGGTATTTTCTCAATTGCTATTTCTTGATATTTCTATCAAGATTGTGTTTGCTCTTGTCCTTAGCTTTCCAACAAACTTGATTTCGTCGAATTCGAGCTCGTGTCTGAAAGTTGTGGCTGTTTTGATATTGCCTGTTTTACATAGAGAGGTTGTACCAGTTGACCGGTACAACCGGTGTTTGGTGCGGTTGTACCGCTCCAGAATTGGTCCGGAGGTTGTACCGGCCATGTACCGCTCTACCACCGGACTAGTTTCTGTTGTGGTGCGGTTGTTGGGCGGTTGTGGGCCGGTTGTACCGCTTATTGCTTGTTACCGGTTGTACCGGTGCTCATAGCGGTTGTACCGCTCCTATGTTTTTCTGCACATAACGGGCAGATTCGTGGGGACCTATTTAAGGGGGTCTTTTTCCCCAATGGTTCCCCATCTCTTGAGCTTGTTTTTGGCCCCATTGTTGACCTTCTTTGAGCTTGCTAACTATCAATCCCTCCATGGATTCTTGCTAGTTTTTGAGGGAAAATAGAGAGGAGATCTAGATCCACATTTCCACCAATCACTTTCTCCTCTATGTGAGGGGAACCCATTGTATCTAGATCTTGGAGTTCTTGGTGCTCTCCTTCTTGTTATTCCTCTCATCTTCCTCCCTAGCATTACTTGCTTCAGTGGGATTTGAGAGAGAAGGATTTGGGCACTCCGTGTGCCCTTGCCATTGCATTTGGTGCATCGGTTTGAGTTCTCCACGTGATACGTGGAAGTTACAAGTTGAGAAGCTTATTACTCTTGGGTGCTTGGTACCCTTGAGCTTATTACTCTTGGGTGCCTTGGCACCCTAGGCGGTTAGTGGTGTTCGAGCTCAATCATTGTGGTGCAAAGCTCAAGACAGCGTCGGGGTCTCCAATTAGGTTGTGGAGATCGCCTCGAGCGATTTGTGCACCGGTGACCGCCCCAAGGGTTGCCAAAGTGTACGGGTTTGGTGACCGCCCCAAGGGTTGCCATTTATGCAGGTTCGGTGACCGCCTCAAGAGTCCCTTAGTGGAATCACGACATCTTGCGTTGTCTTGAGGCGTGAGGAGATTACGGTGGCCCTAGTGGCTTCTTGGGGAGCATTGTGCCTCCACACCGCTCGGAGATTAGCATCCGCAAGGGTGTGAACTTCGGGATACATCTTCGTCTCCGCGTGCCTCGGTTATCTCTTACCCGAGCCCTTTACTTATGCACTTTACTTTGTGATAGCCATATTGTTTCTTGTCATATATCTTGCTATCACATAGTTGTTTATCTTGCTTAGCATAAGTTGTTGGTGCACATAGGTGAGCCTAGCTGTTTGGTTTTGTGCTTGACAAATTAACCGCTAGGTTTATTCCGCATTTGTTCAAGCCTAAACCGTAATTATTTTAAAACGCCTATTCACCCCCCCTCTAGGCGACATCCACGATCTTTCACCAGATAAGTTCAGGTCTTATTTAAATATAGACTTATCAGGAGTACGCAGGGGTCGGAGTAGCATCGTGCATCACAGGCCGATTTATCCAAGTTTCAAGGAAGGCGGCTTATGAGCCTGGATCTATCCTAACTATCTGTAAGTCGTGCTCTCACATGACAAACCGGTGTTTTAACCTTAACAAGCTCAGGATCCTTGGTGAATATACCGTAAAAGATTGATTGTTAAGAGTTCGGCGGGTCAATCAGGATTACCTGATGAAGAAGCAGCTGGTATACAGGTAGGATGACCCGGAAAATTATGTCCTCTTTGGTGAATACACCTATGTTTGAACAAGATAACTTGGTCAAGAGGGTAGTAATGCTATGTTCTCTTTGGTGAATACACTTATGTTTGAACAGGAAGCCCCCAAGTGACATATTTATGAGTTGTGCTCGTCGGGGACCTATGTTTGAGCTGTGTTGTGCATCCAACTCTCTTTCGTCCCTGTAATTTGGGCGTCAAGCCTCTTAAGTGAACATGCAAGATGATGATAAAGACTCAGGTTCGAAGAAGTGAAACGATAGAGGCCCTGAATTATCAGGGATGCCGGCTTTATTATACTGTTTATAATATATACATCATCAAACTATGTACATCAGGAGAGCTGGTGGCTCAAGTATAGTAGGCCTGAAGATGAGCAATATTCCACGGCCGACGGGTCTCCTCCGATGTACGTGAGTCCTTGTGGTCTCGAACGTCGACAAGATAGTATGACCCATTATGTATATTCTTGCTGACCACAAAAGGTCCTTCCCAAGGTGGTGATAGCTTATGCATATCAGTTTGGTCCTGGATAAGCCGGAGCACCAAGTTGCCTTCTTGAAAGGTTCTGATTTTGACCCGGCGGCTGTGATAACGACGTAGGTCTTGTTCATAAATCTCTGAATGAGCCGCCGCGAGGTTGCGCTCCTCATCCAACAGGTCAAGTGCATCCTGACGTGCCCTTTCATTATCAGCTTCAACATAAGCCGCCGCACGGGGCGAATCGTGACGGATGTCACTAGGGAGAACCGCCTCTGCTCCATAAACCATGAAGAAAGGTGTGTAACCCGTAGATCTGTTGGGGGTTGTATTGATACTCCATAACACAGAGGGTAACTTCTCCACCCAATAACCCGGCGTTCTTTGCAAAGGAACCATAAGCCGGGGTTTGATGCCTTGCAGAATCTCTTGATTAGCTCGTTCCGCTTGACCGTTGGACTGGGGGTGAGGCACGGAGGAAACGTCAAGTCGAATATGCTCCCATTGACAAAATTCTTTCATAGCACCTTTAGATTAGATTAGTGCCATTATCCGTTATAATGTTGTGGGGAAAGCCAAAACGGAAGATGACCTTCTTGATAAATTGAACCGCCGTTGCTGCATCACACTTGCTAACCGGCTCTGCCTCAACCCACTTAGTAAACTTATCAACAACCACCAACAGGTGGGTCTTCTTATCTTTGGACCTCTTGAAAGGCCCGACCATATCAAGCCCCCAGGTCGCAAACGGACAAGTAATTGGAATCATCCTCAATTCTTGAGCCGGAACATGAGCTCGTCGTGAAAACTTCTGACAACCATCACATTTGCTGACCAAATCCTCAGCATCAGCATGAGCCGTCAACCAATAAAACCCATGAAGAAAAGCCTTGGCTATGAGAGATTTAGAGCCGGCATGATGACCACAATCTCCTTCGTGAATCTCTCGCAGAATCTCACAGCCTTCTTCAGGAGAGACGCAACGTTGAAACGCCCCTGTGACACTGCGATGGTGCAACTCCTCATTGACAATCGTCGTTCACTTAGACCGTCGGGTTATCTGCCTGGACAAAATCTCATCCTCAGGCAACTTTCCCCGGGTCATGTAAGCCAAATATGGAACTGTCCAATCAGGAACGGCATGAAGAGCCGCCACCAATTGTGCTTCCGGGTCAGGAACAACAAGATCCTCCTCTATAGGCAATTTGACAGAAGGGTTAAGCAGAATATCCAGGAAAGTGTTAGGTGGCACCGGCTTACGCTGAGACCCTAACCGACTTAAAGTGTCAGGCGCCTCATTCTTCCTGCGATCAATATGCTCAACTTGGTAACCCTTGAAGTGACACGCAATGGCATCAACCTCTCGAAGATAAGCCGCCATGAGTGGATCCTTAGAATCCCAAGTGCCAGAAACTTGCTGAGCTACCAGATCTGAGTCGCCGAAGCACCTCACCCGGCTTAAGTTCATCTCCTTAGCCATTCGAAGACCGTGGAGCAAGGCCTCATACTCAGCTGCATTGTTAGTACAAGGGAACATTAACCGGAGAAAATAAGAAAATTTATCACCTCGTGGGGAAGTCAAGACAACTCCAGCCCCCGAGCCTTCCAACTGCCTGGATCCGTCAAAGTGAATAGTCCAATATGTGTTATCCGGCTTTTCCTCAGGCGTCTGCAACTCTGTCCAATCATTGATAAAATCCACGAGTGCTTGTGACTTGATGGCCGTACGAGGCACATACTTCAAAACCATGAGGTCCAAGCTCAATGGCCCACTTGGCTACCCGACGTGTGGCTTCTCTATTTTGGATGATATCCCCCAAAGGAGCAGAACTAACCACAGTAATGGGATGACCCAGAAAATATTGCTTGAGCTTTCGACTTGCCATGAAAACCCCATACACAAGCTTCTACCAATGCAGATACCTCAGCTTGGACTCAATAAGTACCTCACTGATGTAGTAAACCGGCCGTTGAACCGGATACTCCTTGCCTGCTTCTTTCCTTTCCACCACAATGGCCACACTGACAGCCCGACCATTGGCAGCCACATATAACAACAAAGGCTCCTTATCAATAGGGGCAGCAAGAACTGGCGGCTCAGCCAGTTGCTTCTTAAGCGCCTCAAATGCCTCATCAGCAGCATCACTCCAGACGAAATTATATGTCTTCTTCATCATCTGGTACAGAGGGATAGCCTTTTCTCCTAGGCGGCTTATGAACCATCTCAAAGCCGCTATCCGACCCGCCAAGAGTTGGACGTCATTATCACACTTTGGCTTAGCCAGGGAAGTAATAGCGTTGATTTTCTCCGGGTTAGCTTCGATACCTCGGTTTGAAACCAAAAAACCCAAAAGCTTACCCGCTGGTACACCAAAAACACACTTGGCCGGGTTAAGCATCATTTTATAAACCCGGAGATTGTCAAAATTCTCCTTCAAATCATCAATCAAGGTCTCCTTCTTCCTGGATTTCACCACAATGTCATCTACATAAGCATGAACATTACGCCCAATCTGATTGTGAAGGCAATTCTGCACACACACCACTGGTAAGTCGGCTAGGCACTCTTGAGCCCGAAAGGCATAGACACATAGCAGAAGGCTCCAAACGGAGTAATGAAAGTTGTTTTCTCCTGGTCCTTAACTGCCATCTTGATCTGATGATAACCAGAATAAGCACCCAAAAAACTCAAATGCTCACAACCCGTCGTAGCATCAATGATTTGATCAATACGAGGGAGAGAAAATGGATCAGCCGGACAAGCCTTGTTTAAGTCCGTCTAGTCCACACACATTCGCCAAGTGTCGTTCTCCTTAAGCACCAACACCGGGTTAGCCAATCACTCAGGATGAAAAACTTCAACGATAAACCCGGCCGCCAAGAGCCGGGCCACTTCTTCACCAATGGCCTTCCGCCTCTCCTCGTTAAAATGACGAAGGAATTTCTTGACTGGCTTCAACTTCAGATCAATATTAAGAGTGTGTTCAGCGAGTTCCCTTGGTACACCCAGCATGTCTGAAGGCTTCCATGTAAATATGTCCCGGTTCTCACGGATGAACTCGACGAGCGCGCTTTCCTATTTCGGATCCAGATTAGCACTGATGCTGAACTGCTTAGATGAATCGACAGGAACAAAATCAACCACTTTAGTGTCATCTGCCGAATTAAACTTTAGCAAAGGATCATGCTCTGTGGTTGGCTTTTTCAAGGACGTCATGTCCGCCGGGTCAACATTATCCTTGTAAAATTTGAGCTCCTCCGTTGCACAAACAGACTCAGCATAAGCAGCATCGCCTTCTTCACACTCCAAGGCCACCTTGCGACTCCCATGCACTGTGATGGTGCCCTTGTAACCTGGCATCTTAAGCTGCAAGTAAACATAACAAGGCCTCGCCATGAATTTAGCAGAAGCCGGCCGCCCAAACAGAGCATGATAAGGGCTCTTGATTTTAACCACTTCGAAAGTTAGGGTCTCAGATCTGGAATCATGCTCATCTCCAAAAGCAACTTCCAAAGATATCTTACCCACTGGATATGCCGACTTACCCGGCACCACACCATGAAAAATGGTGTTTGACGGCTTAAGTTTTTTGTCGGTTAGTCCCATGCGACGGAAGGTTTCATAGTAAAGTATATTAATGCTGCTACCTCCATCCATGAGCACCTTAGTAAGTTTACATCCCCGAACCTGAGGCGCCACCACTAGAGCCAGGTGACCTGTATTGTCAACCCGGGGTGGGTGATCCTCACGACTCCACACAATAGGCTGCTCCGACCACCGCAAGTAACGCGGCACCGCTGGCTCAATAGCATTCACTACCCTCTTATGAAGCTTCTGATCCCGCTTACACAAGCTAGTGGTGAATACGTGGTACTTTCCACTATTCAATTGCTTCGGGTTGCTCTGATAACCAGACTGTTGCTATTGCTGATTCTCCTGATTATTCTGCCGGTTGTAACCACCTTGATTGCCTTGGCCGTGAAACCCGGAATTTGAGCCGCTGCCTCCATGACCCGGACCATGAGGGCTAGACCCTGAACCGCCATTCGGACCATGGTTGTGTTGGAGAGACTCCCTGAATTGTCTCATCATGCTGCAATCCTTCCACAGATGGGTAGACGGTTTCTCCTGTGTTCCGTGCTTCAGACATGGCTGATTCATTATCGCTTCAAGGTCAAATTTTGTCCCTTGAGCCGGCCTCCCCTTACGATGCTGGTTATAATTCCGTGCACCGGTGTTAGCCACAAAATTATCAGCTTTGCGCTTACCATTACCGCCCTGATTGGCCGAGTTGTGTTGTTGTCCCCATACCGCTACTCTTCCTTCCCTTTCCTGATCTTTCATCCTTAGAGTTGGGGTCCTTGGTACTATCAGAGTCGGCATACTTGACTAGAGCCGCCATGAGCTCCCCCATGTCACTGCAATGACACTTAAGCTGCCCAAGCTTCTGCTTGAGTGGAAGGAACCAGCAATTTTTCTCCAACATTAAAACCACTGAGCCAACGTTAATATTATCTGAAGAATGTATGATAGTCAAGACCCGGCGCACCCAGCTGGTTGTCGACTCACTCTCAGCTTGAACACAAGAAACCAAATCCACGATCGACATAGGCTGCTTGCATGTATCCTTGAAATTTTGAATAAACCGGGCCTTCAGCTCTGCCCACGACCCAATGGAGTTGGCGGGCAGCCGTTTCAACCAAGTACGAGCCGTCCCTTCCAGCATCATGGTGAAATACTTAGCATATGCAGCTTCACTAACATCCAGCATCTCCATAGCCATCTCATAACTTTCCACCCAAGCCTCAGGGGGTTGATCTGCTGCGTAATTAGGCACCTTACGAGGGCCCTTAATGTCCTTGGGCAAACGCTCGTTACACAGAGCTGCCGTTAAACACGGCACTCCCCAAGCTCTAGAGGCCACACCTGCCTCTACCGAAGTTTTCGGGTAAACCGGCGCGTGCTGATGAGCCGCTAGCTCGGCCTCCCGGCACGCTCTGCCCTGATCCACCTGTTGGAAATATGCCCTAGAGGCAATAATAAATTAGTTATTATTATTATATTTCCTTGTTCATGATAATCGTTTATTATCCATGCTATAATTGTATTGATAGGAAACTCAGATACATGTGTGGGTACATAGACAACACCATGTCCCTAGTAGGCCTCTAGTTGACTAGCTCGTTGATCAATAGATGGTTACGGTTTCCTGACCATGGACATTGGATGTCGTTGATAACGGGATCACATCATTAGGAGAATGATGTGATGGACAAGACCCGATCCTAAGCCTAGCACATAGATCGTGTAGTTCGTATGCTAAAGCTTTTCTAATGTCAAGTATCATTTCCTTGGACCATGAGATTGTGCAACTCCCGGATACCGTAGGAATGCTTTGGGTGTACCAAACGTCACAACGTAACTGGGTGGCTATAAAGGTGCACTACGGGTATCTCCGAAAGTGTCTGTTGGGTTGGCACGAATCGAGACTGGGATTTGTCACTCCGTGTGACGGAGAGGTATCTCTGGGCCCACTCGGTAGGAAATCATCATAATGTGCACAATGTGACCAAGGGGTTGATCACGGGATGATGTGTTACGGGACGAGTAAAGAGACTTGCCGGTAACGAGATTGAACAAGGTATCGGGATACCGACGATCGAATCTCGGGCAAGTACTATACCGATAGACAAAGGGAATTGAATACGGGATTGATTGAATCCTCGACATCGTGGTTCATCCGATGAGATCATCGTGGAACATGTGGGAGCCAACATGGGTATCCAGATCCGCTGTTGGTTATTGACGGAGAATGTCTCGGTCATGTTCGCATGGTTCCCGAACCCGTAGGGTCTACACACTTAAGGTTCGGTGACGCTAGGGTTATAGGGAATAGATATACGTGGTTACCGAATGTTGTTCGGAGTCCCGGATGAGATCTCGGATGTCACGAGGAGTTCCGGAATGGTCTGGAGGTAAAGATTGATATATTGGACGAAGGGTTTTGGAGTCCGGAAGTGTTCCGGAGGTACCTGGTGATGACCAGCATGACCGAAAGGTGTTTCGGGAGCCCCGACAAGTGTTGGGGGGCTTCATGGGCCAAGGGAAGGGGGCAAACCAGCCCACTAAGGGGATGTGCGCCCCCCTCACCTATTCCCACGTGACCAGGGGGTTTGGGGCGCCCCATCTAGGGTTCCCACCTCCTGGCTTGGGGGCCAAGTCACCCAAGGGGAGATCCCATCTGCCTGTCAGCCGCCCCTAGGGGAAACCCTAGGCGCCTCCCTCCCTTTGCCCTTATATATAGTGGAGGTTTTGGGGCTGCCTAACACACGAGAACATCTCCCTCTTGGCGCGGCCCTACCTCTCTCCTTCCTCGTCTCTCGTAGTGCTTGGCGAAGCCCTGCTGGAGTACCGCGCTCCTCCATCACCACCACACCGTCGTGCTGCTGCTGGACGGAGTCTTCCCCAACCTCTCCCTCTCCCCTTGCTGGATCAAGGCATGGGAGACGTCACCGGGCTGCATGTGTGTTAAACACGGAGGTGCCGTCCGTTCGGCACTAGGATCATCGGTGATTTGAATCACGGCAATGCGACTCCATCAACCCCGTTCACTTGAATGCTTCCGCTTAGCGATCTACAAGGATATGTAGATGCACTCTCCTTCCCCTCGTTGCTAGATTACTCCATAGATTGTTCTTGGTGATGCGTAGAAAATTTTGAATTTCTGCTACGTTCCCCAACACCACCAAATTCTGTGCATTGGCACCATTGCGCGTCGGGTCCTACCCATGAGGTTGGTTACGACGCTGCTCAGTACTCGAAACTGCTGGCGAGTCAATGTGCCTGCTGTAGCTCCGGCTTGGACGAGGGGCTGAGTGTACCCGATCACGACTGTAAGAATCAGCCTGCTACTGTACCACTGTACCAGCGCTGTTTGAAGAAGTTCTGTGGCCCTTCGGATTTCAACTGCCGTCGGAGACTCGCCCTCGACTGGCAAAGCCGCTAATCGCGTAGCTGCAGCAATCATATTGTCCAAAAGGGTTGGAATAATGACCCGATGGCGTCACCACATGCTGAGGTGGGGTGTTATTCATATGCGGGGAACCTGTCACGCACGGATGAACCGGCGCTCCACCCCCTGGCGCTTCAGTCATCTGGTTTTATCACCGCCGGGTTACTGGAGAGCTTGGAGTGCAAGTCAAGAAGCTTCCGAGGGCCCCATGAGATAGGGGCCGCGCCCCCCCCTGTAGGGCGCGCCCCCTGTCTCGTCGGCCACTCGGGCGGCCACCGACGTACTTCTTCCTCCTATATATACCTACGTACCCCGAAAACATCCAGGAGCACCACAAAACACAATTTCCACTTTCGTAACCTTCTGTATCCGCGAGATCTCATCTTGGAGCCTTCACGGCACTTTCTGCTGGAGGAATCAACCACGGAGGGCTTCTACATCAACATCCTTGCCCCTCCGATGAGTTGTGAGTAGTTTACCACAGACCTACGGGTCCATAGTTATTAGCTAGATGGCTTCTTCTCTCTTTTTGGATCTCAATACAATGCTCTCCCCCTCTCTTGTGGAGATCTATTTGATGTAATCTCTTTTTTCTGTGTGTTTGTCGAGATCCAATGAATTGTGGGTTTATGATCAAGTTTATCTATGAATAGTATTTGAATCTTCTCTGAATTCTTTTATGTATGGTTGAGTTATCTTTGCAAGTCTCTTCGAATTATCAGTTTGGTTTGGCCTACTAGATTTGTTCTTCTTGCCATGGGAGAAGTGCTTAGCTTTGGGTTCGATCTTGCGGTGTCCTTACCCAAAGGATGTAAAGGGTTGCAAGGCACGTATTGTATTGTTGCCATCGAGGATAACAAGATGGGGTTTATATCATATTGCATGAGTTTATCCCTCTACATCATGTCATCTTGCTTAATGCGTTACTTTGTTCTTATGAACTTAATACTCTAGATGCAGGCAGGAGTCGGTCGATGTGTGGAGTAATAGTAGTAGATGCAGGCAGGAGTCGGTCTACTTGTTATGGACGTGATGCCTATATACATGATCATGCCTAGATAATCTCATAACTATAAACTTTTCTATCAATTGCTCGACAGTAATTTGTTCACCCACCGTAATACTTATGCTATCTTGAGAGAAGCCTCTAGTGAAACCTATGGCCCCCGGGTCTATCTCTTATCATATTTGTTTTCAATCTAATTTTATTTGCATCTTTACTTTTTGCATCTATATTACAAAATACCGAAAATATATTTATCTTATCATACTATCTTTATTAGATCTCACTTTCACAAGTGGCCGTGAAGGGATTGACAACCCCTTTATTGCGTTGGTTGCGAGTTCTCAGTTTGTTTGTGTAGGTGCGTGGGACTTTTGAGGAGCCTCCTACTGGATTGATACCTTGGTTCTGAAAACTGAGGGAAATACTTACACTACACTTTGCTGCATCACCCTCTCCTCTTCGAGGAAAACCAACGCAAGCTCAAGACGTAGCAGCCACATCCACCTTATGCTGTTCCTGGTTGTCCGGGGTTACCTCCACCCCCATCAGAGTTGCCAGAGACTCCAACAGATCTGTTAAAACTTGAGCCGGCAGGCGTGCTGATCCGCTAGCACCTGCTGCCGTTGTCGCCACTGCGCTGGAAGTCATAGACGCGGTAGCTGTCGAACCGAGAACCAGATGGGTGCCAGCCATGAAGATCGCCACCCTATTCGATAGCTCATGGGGGTTCGGAATACTGTCACCATCGGAACAGCCCCCAAGCTGTCCGTCTTGTAGTTGATACATTGAGTTGGTCTCGCCCGTGGATGATTCACCATCAGAGTAGATGGTCGTCTCACCGCCAGACACAGAGCCTTCCAATTCAGCCCCATGGATAAATCCAACAAAGGCACACTTCACGGTGGGTTGAACCCAGGCGGGTCGTGCACGCTGAGCCGTCTCGATGATGTCGGTGCAGATGTCCGGCTCAGGGCCCGGTTCGCCGATCTTGCCGATGAAGACATGGATGCCGCCGAAGGGGACCTGGTACCCGTACTCAATTGAGCCGGCCTCGGGGCCCCAGCCTGCATCATCGATGTAGAGCTTGCCACGACGACTCTTGGTCATCCGGCCCACGGCGTATCCCTTGATCCCTTCAAAGTTGCCCTTCAAGAACTCGAAACCACTGTGTGCTGGCCCCACAGTGGGCGCCAACTTTCGTGGAATTGTCATGGCAGATGTCCTGGTGGAAGGACTTAGTTGTGGATCCATTGCGACGTAGTTAGCTTAAAGGGGTTAAAATGGGACAAAGGACACGAGGAGTTTATACTGGTTCAGCCCCTTATGGTGAAGGTAAAAGCCTAATCCAGTTTGAGGTGGTAATGCTAGGGTTTCCATTACCAGGGAGCGAATACGCTAAGCCTTGCTTTTGATCTATTGTTTCTTGCCCTAAGCCACTACCGGGTCGTCCCCTTATATACACGGGTTGACGCCCCATGGCTTACAGAGTCCCGGCCGGCTCATACAAACATGTCCGGCCCGGTGACTTAGCTTACATGCCTTACAATACAAGTCACATATACATGGAGGTTTACACTTACGGGCCTTAAACTACCTTTGGTTTTGGGCCCTTTAACAAGCCTACTACATGAACCGCCATCTTCAACATATTCATGGGCTTGGCTTATGAACCGCCATTGGGTTAACCCGGCCCCTCCTGGGCGGGTCATATCCAATAGTCATATCCCCAACACCACCTGTGTAAGAGTCAAATGGTTTGACACCGCGAATATTTTAACCTTGGGAACAGGATGGCCGAAACATGGTCTTTCATTGAGTTTCCCTAACAACCGCCAGTGCCCATCCAACCCTACGGTTCGTCTACCTCTCATAGCACTGGACCAGTTAGAGTAACTACGATGATCAACAAAGCTAGAGCCCATAATGACTTGTGGCTGCACAGGTAAGCTTCCGGGCATGAAGTATCCATCCGTTTCTTTGAGTCTGGGTGGAGCTTTCTGCATGAGCACTGACCTACTCCATCTCACAACGCATCCAGTAGGTACTCCAGGGTGCCTCACAACCAATTCCACCCAGTAGTGTGTATTGAAATCTTGTATCGAGTCATGAAGTCTTGAGGTCTCGAAGATGCAGGCCTTGAAGATGCCATCATGAAGTAGTCGTCATTTGACATAGAGTCCTCCTTCTCACACCACTCACTAATACTCATACCAAACCCCGTCTACAATAGCGTAGCATTAAAATAAATAACGTTCCCGGGGCTTAGTAACAAGGGTGTGGGTTCCAACCTCGTGCTTCTACCCACTACAAGATTCAATATAACCACTGGAGGAATGGTTGAAAATGGGGACACTAAATGCAATAAAACATATGTATGATCATATGCTCGAAGTGAACTTGCCTGGTAAAGTTGATGAAGATTATATTGCTCTCAGAAATAACTTGATAGAACTATTCATAACTCTCCATTAAAATCTATATCAACTCAAATAGTGCATTCATATAAGCAACCGCATTTAACAAACATTTCTAGCAAGCAAAATAACAATAAAAATAAAAGAAATAAAGAAAACAATAAGAAAAACCAAATAAAAATCAAAGGAAAACTCCAAAATAAATCTATAAAGAAACTACTAAAGAAAACTCTATGACTTAACTACTCAACAAAACAATATTTTGTCCTAATTAAAACATAACAGCAAAGAAAAATACTAAACTAATAAACACTTTAAAAGCTAAAATAAAACATAAGTGATTTACTAGACAAGTATTAACACTAAGAATTTAACTAAAATAACTTTAGTTATTAATAAAACATTGTTTTTATAAACTAAAAAAAGGTTGAAGTAAAAACTAAATGACAAAAATAAATACTTTAAAATAAAAGAAAACATTTTTTCTATCACTAAAACTAGCATAAAAGGTTCTGTTTTTAAACTCTAAGTTAAACAGATCTAAATTACACTAGAAAATATTTTTATTAATTCACTAGTTAAATAAAACTACTGGAAAACAGGAGCAAAAAGAATTAATTAAAAACCTACTTTTATTTAAAAGATATTAGCAATCTAGTGATTTGAACAAAAATCATCAAATTTAAATTAAAAAATTCGAACATGAAAAGTTTTGCATCTATAGCAAATTTATAATTTTGTCAACCTAATGCCAAAAGAATCAACCAAAAACAATTAAAAACATAAAATATGTAAGAATTTAAAAACAGAAAACAATCTGTAAAAGAAGAAAACAGAAAAAAGAAAACTCCTAAGCCTCGGCTAACCTACATGTGGCGCACTGTGGTTGGGCGCGCTAGCGAGCGGCGAGTGACTACAACCAGGCGACCGGTAAATAAGAAAAATGCTTCGACAAAACTAAAAAACCAAAGAAACCGACTGGTACACATATATGAAACTGAAATGGTACGCTACGTCTTAATCTACACCGTCGGTTGAGATCGAACAATGGAGAAAGCACGGCGAGGCTCACCGCGGGGAAAGACGTCAGCCGAGGCAGGGAGGCTGTTGACGGCGAGGCACCGGTGGTCTCCGGTGACGATGGAGGTGTCCGGTCGATGCGGAAGTCCATGGCGGCTCGTCTGTTGGTCGAAGGTGAGCTTGGGGACGACAATGACAAGTGAACGGAGCAGGCGGAGGTCTCGGCTACTCGCGGTGCGGTCGAGCTCCGTGTGCGTGCTTTGGCGGGGTGAAGGCACAAACCTCCATGTCTGGCATGATGATAAGATCGAATCTCGATCGGGATTCGATTCTGGTGCATTGCCGTTCGTGCACGCGTGCATGGAAGGAAGGAGGAAGAATAAGAAGGCAGGCAGGGATCGAGCGGTCCATGGGACCCGCATGTGAGCAGCAGTAAAAGAAGGAAAGAGACCAGCTGCCCGATCACGAAGCTATTCGGTGCGCGCGAGAGAAACTGGGTCGGCCTCGCACTATAGGTCTCATTGGGCTGCGACCATTTTGTTTTTAAAACACAAAAAAGAACATGAAAGAAAAAATAAATATCATATAGACATATCATATATCAAAATGTTCATAAAAAAACTAGGAAAAAAGATGAACTAATTTCCAGAGCAAAATAAAGTACCTATAAATTCTGAAAATTCAAACAATGCTACCGTTGCAATAAAAATCACTAAAATCATTTTTAAATACCAAAATGATCTCCAATTTATTTTTTCCTAATTTTAATTGAAGGGAGTCATTTTACCCTTATTTCCATATATTTATTTTTAGGATAAAAATAATTTGAATAAAAACTTCAAACGGGTTTGAATTTGATTTCCAAACCGTTTGCAAATTCTTTTCTGTTTTTCCTTTGCCAAATATATTTCAAATGCCTCTGAATATTTTGAAGGGTCATATTCCTTCTCTCATTTTGAATAAGCTTCAGAGAATTTTAAATTTGAAAATCAACTTCAACTAAATTGAAAAGGAAATTTCAAAAAGACTTAAAGGGACTTTCAAGATGTTTCTTTTAAACTTCCAACTTTGTTTGTTATTATTTGAAGAAGTCATTTTATCTTCTCTCATGAAAATCCCTGAGTTGCTTAAAGTTTTTCTAAAATTGAAATATTTTCAAATGGAATTCAAATCTTTTCAAACTCTTTTTCATTTTTTAATGGAAGAAGTCATGTCATCTTCACTCCAGGGTTTTGTTTTTGAAATGAATTCGGATTCATGGGACCCCAAATGCTAGATTGAAAGTTTGGGAAAGCCCTTTTATTCCCTCTCATTCAACTTTCAAAAGTTCATGACAAACAGAGTAACGCTTTAAGCAAGATGACATGATGTAGACAAAGTAAACTCAAGCAATATGAATAAACCCCATCATTTTATCCTTAATGACAACAATACAAATATGTGCCTCGCTATCCCTTCTATGACAAGGTGAGAACACCAATAGATTGAACCCATTACAAAGAACCTCTTCCGCTGAAGATAAATCAATCTAGTTGGCCAAACCAAACAAATAGATCAGAGAGAAATACAAAGCTATCATAATCATGCATAATAAAGTTCGAAAAAGACTCAATTACTTTCAATAAATAATCTAATCATAAACCCAAAATTAGTCGGATACCAAAACACACACCGCAAAAGAAGATTACATCAGATAGAACTCCAAGAAGATCGACGAGAACGTTGTATTAAAGATCAAAGAGAGAGAAGAAGCCATCTAGCTACTAGATATGGACCCGTTGGTCCGTGGTAAACTACTCACACATCATCGGTAGGGCAGCAAGGTTGATGTAGAAGCCCTCCGTGATAGATTCCCCATCCGGCAGAGTGCCGGAAATGGCCTCCAGATGGGATCATGGAAGAACAGAAACTTGCGGCGGCGGAAAAAGTGTTTCGGGTTGATCTCTAGGGGTTACCCAATATTTGAGAAATTATAGAAGTGGAATTAGGTCAGACGGAGCCACGTGAGGCCTACAAGGTAATAGGGAGCACCTACCCCCTGGCGCGCTCTGTTGCCTTTCCATCTCCTCGTTTGTTGTCTCGTCTCCTCCCGAAGCTTCTAGGGTCTCTTTTGTTCAAAAAATCGTCAAAATGTTTCGTAGCGTTTGGACTTCATTTGGTACTGATTTCCTGGAAAACAAAAAAACAAGCAGAAAATAACAACTGGCACTAGGCACTGGGTTAATAGGTTAGTTCCCAAAAATGATATAAAATTGCATATTAAAACATACAAAGTATTCAAGATTGATAATATAATAGCATGAAACAATAAAAAATTATTGATACATTGGAGATGTATCACCTTTCGATGTGAATTCCCTCTCAATAGTATGTAGTTCCGACGACCAAAGAAATAAATGCGTCAAAAATACCGTCTTCAGTCTTTTCCATCTAGAGGGAATGCCTAACCGTCTCGCGCCAAACGGACTAAATCTGAGACGCTAAGGCAAACAATTAGTCCGCAAAATGATCATCACCAAAACACTCAAGGCGGAAATATCTAACAACATGTGATCTGGATCGAAACCTTCATCTACTCATAGAACTGCTCATGATGCCACTGTTAGGAAACGTAGTGATACGTCTCCAACGTATCTATAATATTTGATTGTTCCGTGCTATTATATTATCCGTCTAGGATGTTTTATATGCATTTATATGCTATTTTATATGATTTTTGGGACTAACCTATTAACCCGCAGCCTAGTGCCGCTTACATTTTTCCTTGTTTTTGAGTATCGCAGAAAAGGAAAACCAAATGGAGTCCAATTGACCTGAGATTTCACGGAGATTATTTTTGGACCAGAAGAAGCCCACGAAGTATCGGAGATGGGCCAGAAGAGTCCGGGGGCACCCACGAGGGTGGGGGCGCGCCCCTGCCTCGTGGCCACCTCGGAGACCCCCTTGACTTGTTCCCGATGCCAATACCACTTATATATACCCAAACTTCCAGAACATAACCTAGATCGGGAGTTCCGCCGCCGCAAGCCTCTGTAGCCACCAAAAACCAACCGGGAACCTGTTCCGGCACCTTGCCAAAGGGGGATCCATCACTGGTGGCCATCTTCATCATCCCGACGCTCTCCATGATGAGGAGGGAGTAGTTCACCCTCGGGGATGAGGGTATGTACCAGTAGCTATGTGTTTGATCTCTCTCTCTCTCTCTCTCTCTCTCTCTCTCTCTCTCGTGTTCTTGATTTGGCACGATCTTGATGTATCGCGAGCTTTGCTATTATAGTTGGATCTTATGATGTTTCTCCCCCTCTACTCTATTGTAATGGATTGAGTTTTCCCTTTGAAGTTATCTTATCGGATTGAGTCTTTAAGGATTTTAGAACACTTGATGTATGTCTTGCATGTGCTTATCTATGGTGACAATGGGATATTCACGATCTACTTGATGCATGTTTTAGTGATCAACTTGCGGGTTCAGTGACCTTGTGAACTTATGCATAGGGGTTGGCACACGTTTTCGTCTTGACTCTCTGGTAGACACTTTGGGGCACTCTTTGAAGTTCTTTATGTTGGTTGAATAGATGGATCTGAGATTGTGTGATGCATATCGTATAATCATACCCACGGATACTTGAGGTGACATTGGAGTATCTAGGTGACATTAGGGTTTTGGATGATTTGTGTCTTAAGGTGTTATTCTAGTACGGACTCTAGGATAGATCGAACGGAAAGAATAGCTTCATGTTATTTTACTACAGACTCTTGAATAGATCGATCAAAAAGGATAACTTTGAGGTGGTTTTGTACCCTACAATAATCTCTTCGTTTGTTCTCCGCTATTAGTGACTTTGGAGTGACTCTTTGTTGCATGTTGAGGGATTTATATGATCCAATTATGTTATTATTGTTGAGAGAACTTGCACTAGTGAAAGTATGAACCCTAGGCCTTGTTTCAACGCATTGCAATACCATTTTCCCTCACTTTTATCATTAGTTACCTTGCTATTTTTATATTTTCATATTACAAAAACCTATATCTACCATCCATATTGCACTTGTATCACCATCTCTTCGCCGAACTAGTGCACCTATACAATTTACCATTGTATTGGGTGTGTTGGGGACACAAGAGACTCTTCGTTATTTGGTTGCAGGGTTGTTTGAGAGAGGCCATCTTCAACCTACGGCTCCCACGGATTGATAAACTTTAGGTCATTCACTTGAGGGAAATTTGCTACTGTCCTACAAAACTCTGCACTTGGAGGCCCAACAACGTCTACAAGAAGAAGGTTGCGTAGTAGACATCAAGCTCTTTTCTGGTGCCGTCCCCGTGGAGGTTAGAGTTTGAAGGTATATCTTTAGATCTTGCGATCGAATCTTTTAGTTTCTTGTTTTATCACTAGTTTAGTCTACAAAAGAAAACTACAAAAAAATGGAATTAAGGTTGCCTCATATGCTTCATCTTTTTAATGTCTTCCGTGAAAATGATGGAAAGGAAAATTGTGCTCAAGTGTTAAAAGAAGAATGCATTAAAATGTTTCTCACTAAATATTTGAATGATGAGCATGATTGCAATGTTGTTAGTACGAATTCCTTGAATATCCATGATGCTAATGATATGCAAAGCCACAAGCTTGGGGATGCTATGTTTGACGAAGTTGATATTTTTTGTCCACCAAGTTTTGATGAGCAAATTTATTATGATGATAGCATGCCTCCTATTTATGATGATTATATTGATGAAAGTGGGTTTGGAAGAGTGTCAACTTTAGGAAGTAATGATCCCACTATTTTGGAGGGTGTTGAATCTTATTGTGACAATTATGAAAGTGGATATGGAGAGGTCATGACTTTATTTAGTGATGAATCCACTATTTCGGAAGAGGTTCCAATTGATTATGAGAATAAAGTTGCTATCTATGATGATTATTGTGATGACATGTATGCTATAGAGAATAATGATAGCCATGAAACTTGTTATCATGATTTTAGTTTTCAATTGGATTATTCCTCACATGATAGTTATTTTGTTGAGTTTGCTCCCACTATTATTCATGAGAAGAAATTTGCTTATGTGGAGAGTAATAAAAATTCTATGCTTGTAGATCATGAAAAGAATGCTTTATGTGATGGTTATATTGTTGAATTCATTCAAGATGCTACTGAAAATTATTATGAGGTAGGAACATATGCTTGTAGGAATTGCAATAATATCAAGTTTCCTCTCTATGTGCTTAAAGTTTTGAAGTTATGCTTGTTTTGCCTTCCTAAGCTAGTTGATTATTGTTCCCATAAGTTGTTTGCTCACAAAATACCTATGCATAGGAAGTGGGTTAGACTTAAATGTGCTAGTCATGTTCTTCATGATGCTCTCTTTATGTTTCAATTCTTATCTTTTATGTGAGCATCATTGAAATCACCATGCCTAGCTAGGGGCGTTAAACGTTAGCGCTTGTTGGGAGGCAACCCAATTTTATTTTTGTTCTTTGCTTTTTGCTCCTGTATAGTAATAAATAATTCATATAGCCTCTGGTTAGATGTGGTTTTATGTTTTAATTAGTGTTTGTGCCAAGTAGAACCTTTGGGAAGAATTGGGTGAAGTCTATGCGATCTTGCTGTAAAAAACAGAAACTTTTGCGCTCACGAGATTAGCTGCCATTTTTTAACTGGAGAGTGATTTTAGGTTGATTCTTTTTTCATATGATTAATATAAAAATTCCTCAGGTCCAGCAATTTATTTCAGAATTGTTGGAGTTATAGAAGTATTCGAATGATACAGATTACTACAGACTGTTCTGTTTTTGACAGATTCTGTTTTCATTGTGTTGCTTGCTTATTTTGATGAATCTATGAGTAGTATCGGAGGGTATGAACCATATAGAAGTTCGAATACATTAGATATTACACCAATATGAACTTATAATGAGTTCACAATAGTACCTAAGTGGTGATTTATTTTCTTCTACTAACGGAGCCTACGAGTTTTCTGTTGAGTTTTGTGTTGTGAAGTTTTCAAGTTTTGGGTAAAGATTCGATGGACTATGGAATAAGGAGTGGCAAGATCCTAAGCTTGGGGATGACCAAGGCACCCCAAGGTAATATTCAAGGACAACCAAGAGCCTAAGCTTGGGTTTGCCCCGGATGGCACCCCCTCTTTCATCTTCGTTCATCGGTAACTTCACTTGGAGCTATATTTTTATTCACCACATGATATGTGTTTTGCTTGGAGCATCATTTTATTTTATTTAGTTTTGCTTGCTGTTTGAACAAAATACCAAGATCTGAAATTCTTAAATGTTAGAGAGTCTTCACATAGTTACATAATTATTCAACTACTCATTGATCTTCACTTATATTTTTTAGAGTATTTTGTCATTTGCTCTAGTGCTTCACTTATATCTTCTTAGAGCATGGCGGTAGTTTTATTTTGAAATTGTCGAACTCTCATGCTTCACTTATATTATTTTGAGAGTCCTAAACAGCATGGTAATTTGCTTTGGTTATGAAACTAGTCGTAATATGATAGGCATTCAAGATGGGTATAATAAAAAAAATTCATATAAATTGCATTGAATACTATGAGAAGTTTGATACTTGATAACTGTTTTGAGATATAAAGATGGTAGTATTAGAGTCATGCTAGTTGAGTAATTGTGAATTTGAGAAATACTTGTGTTGGATTTTGCAAGTCTTGTAGCATGCACGTATGGTAAACATTGTGTGACAAATTTGAAGCATGAGGTGTTTCTTTGATTGTCCTCCTTATGAGTGGCGGTCGGGGGCAAGCGATGGTCTTTTATTACCAATCTATCCCCCTAGGAGCATGCGCGTAGCGCTTGGTTTTGATGACTTGTAGATTTTTGCAATAAGTATGTGAGTTCTTTATGACTAATGTTGAGTTCATGGATTGTACGCACTCTCACCTTTGCATCGTTGCTAGCCTCTTCGGTACCGTGCATTGACCTTTCTCACCTCGAGAGTTGGTGCAAACTTCGCCGGTGCATCCAAACCCCATGATATGATACGCTCTATCACACATAAACCTCCTTATATCTTCCTCAAAACAGCCACCATACCTACCTATTATGGCATTTCCATAGCCATTCCGAGATATATTGCCATGAAACTTTCCACTGTTCCGTTTATTATGACACGCTTCATCATTGTCATATTGCCTTCCATGATCATGTAGTTGACATCGTATTTGTGGCAAGGCTACCATGCATAATGTTTCATACATGTCACTCTTGTTTCATTGCCCATCCCGGTACACCGCCGGAGGCACTCATATAGAGTCATACTTTGTTCTAGTATCGAGTTGTAAATAAATAGAAGTGTGATGATCATCATTATTAGAGCATTGTCCCAAAAAAAGGCCAAATAAGAAAAGAAAAAAAAAGGGAAAGGCCAAATAAAGAGAAAGGCCCAGAAGGGACAATGCTACTATCCTTTTTCCACACTTGTGCTTCAAAGTAGCACCATGATCTTCATGCTAGAGAGTTTCTTATTTTGTCATATACTAGTGGGAATTTTTCATTATAGAACTTGGCTTGTATATTCCAACAATGGGCTTCCTCAAATGCCCTAGGTCTTCGTGAGCAAGCAAGTTGGATGCACACCCACTTAGTTTCTTTTGTTTAGCTTTCAAACATTTATAGCTCTAGTGCATCTGTTGCATGGCAATCCCTACTCCTCGCATTGACATCAATTGATGGGAATCTCCAAAGCCCGTTGATTAGCCACGTCGATGCGAGACTTTTTCCCTTTTTTTCTTCTCCAGACAACCTCCATCATCATATTCTATTCCACCCATAGTGATATGTCCATGGCTCGCACTCAGGTATTGCGTGAAAGTTGAAAAAGTTTGAGAATACTAAACTATGAAACAATTGCTTGGCTTGTCATCGGGGTTGTGCATGATGAGAGCATTTTGTGTGACGAAGATGGAGCATAGCCAAACTATATGATTTTGTAGGATGAGCTTTCTTTGGCTATGTTATTTTGAGAAGACATAATTGCTTGGTTAGCATGCTTGAAGTATTATTATTTTTATGTCAATATTAAACTTTTGTCTTGGATCTTTCGGATCTGAACATTCATGCCACAATAAAGAGAATTACATCGAAACTTATGTTAGGTAGCATTCCACATAAATTTTTTTATGTTTATCATTTACCTACTCGAGGACGAGCAGGAATTAAGCTTGGGGATGCTTGATACGTCTCCAACGTATCTATAATTTTTTATTGTTCCATGCTATTATATTACCTGTCTAAGATGTTTTATATACATTTATATGCTATTTTATATGATTTTTGGGACTAACCAATTAACCCAGAGCCCAGTGTCAGTTTCTGTTTTTTTCCTTGTTTTTGAGTATCGCAGAAAAGGAAAACCAAACGGAGTCCAATTGACCTGAAATTTCACGGAGATTATTTTTGGACCAGAAGAAGCCCACGGAGTATCGGAGATGGGCCATAAGAGTCCCGAGGCACCCACAAGGGTGGGGGCGCGCCCTACCCCCCTGGGCGCCCCCCCTGCGTCGTGGCCGCCTCGGAGACCCCCCTGACTTGTTCCCGACGCCAAAACCTCTTATTGAAGGAAATATGCCCTAGAGGCAATAATAAAGTTATTATTTATTTCCTTATTTCATGATAAATGTTTATTATTCATGCTAGAATTGTATTAACCGGAAACATAATACATGTGTGAATACATAGACAAACAGTGTCACTAGTATGCCTCTACTTGACTAGCTCGTTAATCGAAGATGGTTATGTTTCCTAACCATAGACATGAGTTGTCATTTGATTAACGGGATCACATCATTAGGAGAATGATCTGATTGACATGACCCATTCCGTTAGCCTAGCACTTGATCGTTTAGTATGTTGCTATTGCTTTCTTCATGACTTATACATGTTCCTATAACTATGAGATTATGCAACTCCGTTTACCGGAGGAACACTTTGGGTACTACCAAGCGTCACAACGTAATCGGGTGATTATAAAGGAGTACTACAGGTGTCTCCAAAGGTACATGTTGGGTTGGTGTATTTCGAGATTAGGTTTTGTCGCTCCGATTGTCGGAGAGGTATCTCTGGGCCTTCTCGGTAATACACATCAGATAAGCCTTGCAAGCATTGCAACTAATAAGTTAGTTGCGAGATGATGTATTACGGAACGAGTAAAGAGACTTGCCGGTAACGAGATTGAACTAGGTATTGGATACCGACGATCGAATCTCGGGCAAGTAACACACCGATGACAAAGGGAACAACGTATGTTGTTATGCGGTTTGACCGATAAAGATCTTCGTAGAATATGTAGGAACCAATATGGGCATCCAGGTTCCGCTATTGGTTATTGACCGAGAATGGTTCTAGGTCATGTCTACATAGTTCTCGAACCCGTAGGGTCCATACGCTTAACGTTTCGATGTGACAGTTCATTATGAGTTTATAAGTATTGATGCACGAAGGTTGTTCGGAGTCCCGGATGTGATCACGGACATGACGAGGAGTCTCGAAATGGTCGAGACATAAAGATTGATATATTGGAAGCCTACATTTGGACATCGGAAGTGTTCGGGTGAAATCAGGATTTTAAGATGCAAGGAGGTTACGGAACCCCGGGAGGTCCATGGGCCTAATGGGCCATAGGAGAGAAGAGGAAGGGCCAGCCAAGGTGGGCTGCGCCCCCTCCCCCTCTAGTCCGAATAGGACAAGGAAGGGGGGCGGCGCCTTCCCTCTTCCCCTCCTCCAATCCTAGTCCAACTAGGAGAGGGGAGTCCTACTCCGGTGGGAGTAGGACTCCTCCTTGCGCGCCTCCTTAGGGCCGGCCACCTCCCCTTGCCTCCTTTATATCACGGGGCAGGGGCACCCCAAGACACACAAGTTGATCTCTGGATCTTTCCTTAGCCGTGTCGGTGCCCCTTCCACCATATTCCACTTGGTCATATCGTCGCGGAGCTTAAGCGAAGCCTGCGCGGAGAAGTCATATCGTCATGGAGCTTAGGCGAAGCCCTGCGTCGGTGGAGCATCAACATCTTCACTGCCCGTCGTCTTGTGGAACTCATCCCGACACTTTGCCGGATCGAGTCAGGGATCGTCATCGAGCTGAGCGTGTCTGCGAGAACTTCGGGCGCCCGTCGTTCGGTGCTTGGATCGGTCGGATCGTGAAGGCGTGCGACTACATCAACAGCGTTGTTATAACGCTTCCGCTTTCGGTCTCACGAGTGCGTGGGCGGACACTCTTCCATCTCGGTGCTATGCCATCACCAAGGTCTTGCGTGATCGTAGGAAATTTTTTTAAAATACTAAGTTAACCAACAGTGGCATCCGAGCCAGGTTTTATTCGTTGATGTCATATGCACGAGTAGAACACAAGTGAGTTGTGGGCGATACAAGTCATACTGCCTACCAGCATGTCATACTTTGGTTCAGCGGTATTGTGAGATGAAGCGGCCCGGACCGACATTACGCGTACGCTTACGCGAGACTGGTTTCACCGCTCCGAGCACTCGTTGCTTAAAGGTGACCGGTGGGTGTCTGTCTCTCACTTTAGTTGAACCGAGTGTGGCTACGCCCGGTCCTTGAGAAGGTTAAAAGCGGAGTCTATTTGACAAACTATCGTTGTGGTTTTGATGCGTAGGTAAGAACGGTTCTTGCTCAGCCCGTAGCAGCCACGTAAAAATTGCAACAACAAAGTAGAGGACGTCTAACTTGTTTTTGCAGGGCATGTTGTGATGTGATGTGGTCAAGGCGTGATGCTATATTTTATTGTATGAGATGATCATGTTTTGTAACCGAGTTATCGGCAAGCTGGCGAGAGCCATATGGTTGTCGCTTTATTGTATGAAATGCAAGCGCCATGTAATTGCTTTACTTTATCACTAAGGAGTAGCGATAGTCGTAGAAGCAATAGTTGGCGAGACGACAACGATGCTACGATGGAGATCAAGGTGTCGCGCCGGTGGCGATGGTGATCATGGCGGTGCTTGGCGATGGAGATCACAAGCACAAGATGATGATGACCATATCATATCACTTATATTGATTGCATGTGATGTTTATCCTTTATGCATCTTATCTTGCTTTGATTGACGGTAGCATTATAAGATGATCTCTCACTAAAATTATCAAGAAGTGTTCTCCCTGAGTATGCACCGTTGCGAAAGTTCTTCGTGCTGAGACTCCACGTGATGATCGGGTGTGATAGGCTCTACGTTCAAATACAACGGGTGCAAAACAGTTGCACACGCGGAATACTCGAGTTAAACTTGACAAGCCTAGCATATAACAGATATGGCCTCGAAACACGGAGACCGAAGGTCGAGCGTGAATCATATAGTAGATATGATCAACATAGTGATGTTCACCATTGAAACTACTCCATCTCACGTGATGATCGGACATGGTTTAGTTGATATGGATCACGTGATCACTTAGATGACTAGAGAGATGTCTGTCTAAGTGGGAGTTTTTAATATGATTAATTGAACTTAAATTTATCATGAACTTAGTACTGATAGTATTTTGCTTGTCTATGTTTACCGTAGATAGATGGCTCGTCTTTGTTGTTCCGTTGAATTTTAATGCGTTCCTTGAGAAAGCAAAGTTGAAAGATGATGGTAGCAATTACACGGACTGGGTCCGTAACTTGAGGATTATCCTCATTGCTGCCGAGAAAATTACGTCTGGAAGCACCCATTTGGGTAGCGAACTGCTGCGAGATCTTTGAGCGAGAAGTTGTGAGCGTCACGGCAAAGCGGCTGATGACTACTCTATAGTTCAGTGTGCCATGCTTTACGGCTTAGAACCGGGTCTTCAACGACGTTTTGAACGTCATGGAGCATATGAGATGTTCCAGGAATTGAAGTTAATATTTCAAGCAAATACCCGAGTTGAGAGATATGAAGTCTCCAACAAGTTCTATAGCTAAAATATGGAAGGGAATCGCTCAACTAGTGAGCATGTTCTCAGATTGTCTGGGTACTTCAATCACTTGAATCAAGTGGGAGTTAATCTTCCAGATAAGATAGTGATTGACAGAATTCTCTAGTCACCATCACTAAGTTGCTAGAACTTCGTGATGAACTATAGTATGCAAGGGATGACGAAAAAATTCCCGAGCTCTTCGTGATGTTGAAATCGACGAAGGTAGAAATCAAGAAAGAGCATCAAGTGTTGATGATTGACAAGACCACTAGTCTCAAGGAAAAGGGCAAAGGGAAGAAGGGGAACTTCAAGAAGAACGGCAAGCACGTTGCTGCTCGAGTGAAGAAGCCCAAGTCTGGACCTAAGCCTGAGACTAAGTGCTTTTGCTGCAATGGAACTGGTCACTAGAAGCGGAACTACCCCAAGTATTTGGCGGATAAGAAGGATGGCAAAGTGAACAAAGGTATATTTGATATACAGATTATTGATGTGTATTTTACTAGTGTTCGTAGCAACCCCTCGGTATTTGATACTGGTTCAGTTGCTAAGAGTAGTAACTTGAAGCAGGAGTTGCAGAATGAGCGAAACTAGTTGAAGGGGAAGTGACGATGAGTGTTGGAAGTAGTTCAAAGATTGATATGATCATCATCGCACACTCCCTATACTTTCGGGATTAGTGTGGAACCTAAATAAGTGTTATTTGGTGTTGAGCATAAATATGATTTGATCATGTTTATTACAATACGGTTATTCATTTAAGTAAGAGAATAAATTGTTGTTCTGTTTACATGAATAAAACCTTATATAGTTACACACCCAATGAAAACGGTTCATTGGATCTCGATCATAGTGATACACATATTCATAATATTGAAACCAAAAAGATGCAAAGTTAATAATGATAGTGCAACTTATTTGTGGCACTTTGCCGTTTAGGTCATATTGGTGTAAAGCGCATGAAGAAACTCCATGTTGATGGATTTTTGAAATCACTTGATTATGAATCATTTGATGCTTGCGAACCGTGCCTTTTGGGCAAGATGACTAAAACTCCGTTCTCGGAACAATGGAACAAGCTCTTGACTTATTGGAAATAATACATACCGATGTATGCGATCCAATGAGTGTTGATGCTCGTGGCAAGTATCGTTATTGCTGACCTTCACAAGATGATTTGAGCGGATATGGGTATATCTACTTGATGAAACACAAGTCTGAAACATTTGAAAAGTTCAAAGAATTTCAGAGTGAAGTGAAGAATCATCGTAACAAGAAAATAAAAGTTTCTACGATATGATCGCAGCGGAAAAATATTTGAGTTCTGAGTTTGGCCTTGATTAAAACAATGTGAAATAATTTCACTACTCACGCCACCTGGAACACCACAGCATAATGGTATGTCCGGACGTCGTAACCACACTTTATTGGATATGGTGCGATCTATGATGTATCTTACCGATTTACCACTATCGTTTTGGGGATATGCATTAGAGACAGCTGCATTCACGTTTAATAGGGCACCATCTAAATCCGTTGAGATGACACCGTATGAACTATGGTTTAACAGTAAACCTAAGCTGTCATTTCTTAAAATTTTTGGAGTTGTGATGCTTATGTGAAAAAAGTTTTTCACCTGATAAGCTCAAACCCAAATCGGAGAAGTGCGTCTTCATAGAATACCCAAAGGTAACTATTGGGTACACCTTCTATCACAGATCCGAAGGCAAGTTTTTTCGTTGCCAAGGTGGATCCTTTCTAGAGAAGAAGTTTCTCTCGAAAGAAGTGAGTGGGAGGAAAGTAAGAGCTTGATAAGGTAATTTGTACCTTCTCCCGAATTGGAAAGTAGTTCATCACGTATCAGTTCCGGTGATTCCTACACCAATTAGTGAGGAAGCTAATGATGATGATCATGAAACTTCAGATCAAGTTACTACAAAACCTTGTAGGTCTTCCAAAGTACAGTCCGCACTGAGTGGTACGGTAATCCTATTCTGGAAGTCATGTTACTAGACCATGATGAACCTCTGAACTATGAGGAAGCGATGATGAGCCCAGATTCCATGAAATGGTTTGAGACCATGAAATCTGAGATGGGATCCATGTATGAGAGCAAAGTGTGGACTTTGATGGAGTTGCCCGATGATCGGCAAGCCATATTATATAAATGGATCTTCAAGAGGAAGACAAATGCTGATAGTAGTATTACTATCTACAAAGCTCGACTTGTCGCAGAAAGGTTTTCGACAAGTTCAAGGTGTTGACTACAATGAGATTTTCTCAACTGTAGCGATGCTTAAAGTCTGTCCGAATCATGTTAGCAACTGCCACATTTTATGAAATCTGGCAAATGGATGTCAAAACTACATTCTTTAATGGTTTTATTAAAGAAGAGTTGTATATGATGCAACCAGAAGGTTTTGTCAATCCTAAAGGAGCTAACAAAATGTGCAAGCTCCAGCGATCCATCTATGGACTGGTGCAAGCATCTCGGAGTGGAATAAACACTTTGATAGTATGATCAAAGCATATGGTTTTATGCAGACTTTTGGAAAAGCCTGTATTTACAAGAAAGTGAGTGGGAGCACTACAACATTTCTGATAAGTATATGTGAATGACATATTGTTGATCGGAAATAATGTAGAATTATTCTGCAAAGCATAAAGGAGTATTTGAAAGGAGTTTTCAAAGAAGGACCTCGGTGAAGCTGCGTACAAATTGAGCATCAAGATCTATTGAGATAGATCAAAACGCTTGATGAGTTTTTCAATAAAGAACATACCTTGTCAAGATTTTGAAGTAGTTCAAAATGGAGCAGTCAAAGAAAAGTTCTTGCCTGTGTTGCAAAGGTGTGAAATTGAGTAAGACTCAAATCCCGACCACAGCAGAAAATAGAAAAGAGAATGAAAGTCATTCCCTATGCCTCGATCATAGGTTCTATAAAGTATGCTATGCTATGTACCAGACCTATTGTATACCTTGCTCTGAATTTTGCAAGGGAGTACAATAGTGATCTAGGACTAGATCACTGGACATTGGTCAAGAACATCCTTAGTGAGGACTAAGGAAATATTTCTCGATTATGGAGGAGATAAAAGAGCCCGTCGTAAAGAGTTACATCGATGCAAGCTTTTTACACTGATCCAGATGACTCTAAGTCTCAATCTGGATACATAATATAAGTGGGAGCAATTAGCTAGAGTAGCCCCGCGAGCATTGTATACATAGAATATTTGCAAAATACATACGGCTCTGAATGTGATGACCCGTTGACTAAGCTTCTCTCACGAGCAAAACATGATCATCCCTTAGTACTCTTTGGGTGTTAATCACATAGCGATGTGAACTAGATTATTGACTCTAGTAAACCCTTTGGGTGTTGGTCACATGACGATGTGAACTATGGGTGTTAATCACATACAGATGTGAATATTAGTGTTGAATCACATGATGATGTGAACTAGATTATTGACTCTAGTGCAAGTGGGAGATCAAGGAAATATGCCCTAGAGGCAATAATAAAGTTATTATTTATTTCCTTATTTCATGATAAATGTTTATTATTCATGCTAGAATTGTATTAACCGGAAACATAATACATGTGTGAATACATAGAAAAGCAGTGTCACTAGTATGCCTCTACTTGACTAGCTCGTTAATCGAAGATGGTTATGTTTCCTAACCATAGACATGAGTTGTCATTTGATTAACGGGATCACATCATTAGGAGAATGATCTGATTGACATGACCCATTCCGTTAGCCTAGCACTTGATCGTTTAGTATGTTGCTATTGCTTTCTTCATGACTTATACATGTTCCTATAACTATGAGATTATGCAACTCCGTTTATCGGAGGAACACTTTAGGTACTACCAAACGTCACAACGTAATCGGGTGATTATAAAGGAGTACTACAGGTGTCTCCAAAGGTACATGTTGGGTTGGCGTATTTGAGATTAGGTTTTGTCACTCCGATTGTCGGAGAGGTATCTCTGGGCCTTCTCGGTAATACACATCGAGATAAGCCTTGCAAGCATTGCAACTAATAAGTTAGTTGCGAGATGATGTATTACGGAGCAGTAAAGAGACTTGCCGTAGCGAGATTGAACTAGGTATTGGATACCGACGATCGAATCTCGGGCAAGTAACATACCGATGACAAAGGGAACAACGTATGTTGTTATGCGGTTTGACCGATAAAGATCTTCGTAGAATATGTAGGAACCAATATGGGCATCCAGGTTCCGCTATTGGTTATTGACCGAGAATGGTTCTAGGTCATGTCTACATAGTTCTCGAACCCGTAGGGTCCGCACGCTTAACGTTTGATGGCGATTCATTATGAGTTTATAAGTATTGATGCACGAAGGTTGTTCGAGTCCCGGATGTGATCACGGACATGACGAGGAGTCTCGAAATGGTCGAGACATAAAGATTGATATATTGGAAGCCTACATTTGGACATCGAAGTGTTCCGGGTGAAATCGAGTTTCTTGAGTGCAGGAGGTTACCGGAACCCCGGGAGGTCCATGGGCCTAATGGGCCATAGGAGAGAAGAGGAAGGGCCAGCCAAGGTGGGCTGCGCCCCCCTCCCCTCTAGTCCGAATAGGACAAGGAAGAGGCGGCGCCTTCCCTCTTCCCCTCCTCCAATCCTAGTCCAACTAGGAGAGGGAGTCCTACTCGGTGGGAGTAGGACTCCTCCTGGTGCGCCTCCCCTTAGGGCAGCCACCTCCCCTTGCCTCCTTTATATCTGAGGCAGGGGCACCCCAAGACACACAAGTTGATCTACGGATCTTTCCTTGGCCGTGTGGTGCCCCTTCCACCATATTCCACTTCGATCATATCGTCATGGAGCTTAGGCGAAGCCCTGCGCCGGAGAAGTCATATCGTCAGCGGAGCTTAGGCGAAGCCCTGCGTCGGTGGAGCATCAACATCGTCACCACACCGTCGTCTTGTGGAACTCATCCCGACACTTTGCTGGATCGGAGTCCGGGATCGTCATCGAGCTGAGCGTGTGCGAGAACTCGAGGCGCCCGTCGTTCGGTGCTTGGATCGGTCGGATCGTGAAGGCGTCTGACTACATCAACCGCGTTGTTATAACGCTTCCGCTTTCGGTCTACGAGGGTACGTGGACGGACACTCTTCCCTCTCGTTGCTATGCCATCACCATGGTCTTGCGTGATCGTAGGAATTTTTTTTTGAAATTACTACGTTACCCAACACTTATATATACCCAAACTTCCAGAACATAACCTAGATCAGGAGTTCCGCCACCGCAAGCCTCTGTAGCCACCAAAAACCAATCGGGACCCTGTTCCGGCACCCTGCCAGAGGGGGCATCCATCACCGGTGGCCATCTTCATCATCCCGGCGCTCTCCATGACGAGGAGGGAGTAGTTCACCCTCGGGGCTGAGGGTATGTACCAAGAGCTATGTGTTTGATCTCTCTCTCTCTCTCTCGTGTTCTTGATTTGGCACGATCTTGATGTATCGTGACCTTTGCTATTATAGTTGTATCTTATGATGTTTCTCCCCCTCTACTCTCTTGTAATGGATTGAGTTTTCCCTTTCAAGTTATCTTATCGGATTGAGTCTTTAAGGATTTGAGAACACTTGATGTATGTCTTGCATGTGCTTATATGTGGTGACAATGGGATATTCACGTGATCTACTTGATGTATGTTTTGGTGATCAACTTGCAGGTTCAGTGACCTTGTGAACTTATGCATAAGGGTTGGCAGACGTTTTCGTCTTGACTCTCTGGTAGACACTTTGGGGCACTCTTTGAAGTTCTTTATGTTGGTTGAATAGATGAATCTGAGATTGTGTGATGCATATCGTATAATCATACCCACGGATACTTAAGGTGACATTGGAGTATCTAGGTGTCATTAGGGTTTTGGATGATTTGTGTCTTAAGGTGTTATTCTAGTAGGGACTCTAGGATAGATCGAACGAAAATAATAGCTTCGTGTTATTTTTATTACGGACTCTTGAATAGATCGATCAGAAAGGATAATTTTGAGGTGGTTTCGTACCCTACAATAATCTCTTCGTTTGTTCTCCGCTATTAGTGACTTTGGAGTGACTCTTTGCTGCATGTTGAGGGATAGTTATATGATCCAATTATGTTATTATTGTTCAGAGAACTTGCACTAGTGAAAGTATGAACCCTAGGCCTTGTTTCAACGCATTGCAATACCGTTTTAGCTCACTTTTATTATTAGTTACCTTGTTGTTTTTATATTTTCAGATTACAAAAACCTATATCTACCATCGATATTGCACTTGTATCACCATCTCTTCGCCGAACTAGTACACCTATATATTTACCATTGTATTGGGTGTGTTGGGGACACAAGAGACTCTTTGTTATTTGGTTGCAGGGTTGTTTGAGAGAGACCATCTTCAACCTACGCCTCCCACGAATTGATAAACCTTAGGTCATCCACTTGAGGGAAGTTTGCTACTGTCCTACAAACCTCTGCACTTGGAGGCCCAACAACGTCTACAAGATGAAGGTTGCATAGTAGACATCAAGCTCTTTTCTGGTGCCGTTGCCGGGGAGGTTAGCACTTGAAGGTATATCTTTAGAGAGGATTAGATCTAGCTCTAATTGGATAAACTAGAACTAGAACTAGAGAACTAGAGGAAACTCTAAAACTTGTATGTCCAAACGACCAAATCCTCAAGTATATATAGGTGAGAGGAGAGGGGAGGGGTTCTAGAAGAGGGGAGGAGGCATGTCTCCTTATGCCCACCCTAGGGGGGAGGAGCGCCACCTTTGTTATTGGCCCCTAGGGCCTAATAACTTTCCACCACTTAGCCTTACTGTATTTTCCTTGGTCCGTTGATATTTAAAATAATTATAAAAGCCTATTAATCATTAATAGAGCCTTTTATTATTAATTTAATATCACCAGGAACATTTTGCACCTATATATTATTCCTGGTATTACCCGGTAAATCCCGAAACCCTTCTGGTAACCTCAGGACGCTTCTGGTTTCTCTCAAAACTAATTCTACTATTAATGAAACTATTTCGTAAATATTTCATCATTACTCTTGCTCCACTAACACTCAGCAGATCGTGATTCCCTTAAGTTTATGACCCTGGAGGTTCGATAAAACATAGACATGAACATAACCCCTTTCGTTCAATGACCAATAGCGAAACCGTGGACATCATTATTGATCCCTATGAATACATGAATGCAATTCGAGTGAACCTTTAGTTATCATGTGTTATTCCCTTTGCTTCGCGATACTTTACAAAACCTAAGGTGAGATATATCGATATCCTCTTGAGTCATTCTAATGCTCATTGTACTGGTCTCCTCGTTAACGGTTTTGTTCTTCTTTCTCGTTGACATGTTCCGGCATCCCTGGGACCTTGTCACTTGAGTCTGGCCAAACGACGATTGATGACATCACATCGGGAGGGCCCTAATAATATGTCTCCATTGTCGGAGGAGAAAATCTCACTCTTGAGCTATCTAGTCCCTTGTCAAACTTTCTGATAAACCTGTAAGTTGTCGTTATGCTCATCGTGTTACAAATGATGTTTGAGCAACCCAAAGTCCACTGTACGGTAAGAAGTGATTACGATACTCTCATGGTCTAAGGAACTAAAGTGTTAACTCTCCGTCTTATAACGATTGACTTGTGCCGATTGTATCTCAAAGTATAGCAAAAAAGTTTGGGTCAATTCAATATGATCGTTCTTCCAACGTCATATTCCCAAAGTTGTTTTGGGACTATCCTTCCAGTTAACGATATCCTAAGATCCAAAAACATGATCACAAACAACACTTGAGCTAGTCTTAGAGGCGAGACTAGGAATCATATTTTATCGTTTATCATTCCACATGTGCATACGAGTTTTCCACCGAATCGCACATACCAGGATCATAGCAGTTATAGCGTAGAATATAAACTCTTAATTATGAATATGGAAATATAATAATACAATATTATTGCCTCTAGGGCATTCCAACACTAGACATCAGGTGTCGTAGTGTCATAGTGGACAAGTTCTAAATCCTTGCGTATTTCTCCTTCGCAACTCTCCATCGAAATTGGAGTTGCGTTGTCTCAACGCGGGTGGCTGGGTGGTTTGCCTAGATCTTCATGTGGCTTTGCACGACCTCTATGGAGTGGGATGAATCGATGGTCATACGCGGCGAAGTAGGAGTCGCTTGCTCAAGGAGAAGTGATGATGATGACACTTGATCTGGGAGAAGTGATGACTATGACACCAATTTGCCACCTCGATGACTTTGTCTTCATGATGGTGTGTGTGCGGGGTATCTGGTGTGCATCGAGTAGCGGATTGTGACACTTTTAGCCCGGCTTTCCGTTATTTAACCGGGCAACTCTTTTATTCTTAATTAATAATTTGGCAAAGATATTGCCTCCACTTCAAATAAAAATATATTACCTCCGTCCTGGTTTATTGGTCCCCTTAGTATTTTGTGTCAAACTTTGACCATAGATTTAACTAAGAAAATAATAATGCATGTCACCAAAAATTATATCATTGAATTCGTATTTGAACATAGTTTCTAATGATATTATTTTTGGTATCATGCATTAACATTTTGTTAATTAAATCTAAAGTCAAAATATAACACAAAATGCGAAGGGGACCAATAAACCAGGACAGAGGCAGTAGTGGACAAGTGCACCTTATATATAACACCAACACGAGGTCTATTCTGGATGGATCGACTTGTTCTTTAACAATGATACCTCAAAGTGTGCTTGACATCAGGTGTCAAGTGGAGAAGCATTCACTTTGTATATAATACTCACACGGGGTTTGTTCCTGGTGGAATGATTTTTTGTGTAATATATGAAGTGGAGAAATGCATAAAAGTTTTCAACTGCTTAAATGGAACTAATTTAGCCGTAAATTCATAGTTATATAATGGACACAATAATGATATTTTCCCGAATTAGTGAGGGACGCAACAAAATCTCGAAGAAGGGAAGAACATTCCAACTTAGGCGGAGAACACAAGGTATGTTCTTGACTGGCCGACTTTTATCCTTTTTCCAACATCAAGGGTCCAGTAGACAAGGATGCACCTTATATATAACATCCACACGGAGCTTGTTCACGACGGACAACTGTAATATCAAAAAACAAAATATGTAAAAGATTTCAACAACTTAATGAGACTAATTTAGCCATAAACTTACATCAATATAACGAATGCAATTATAAGCCGGAGATGAGTGAAGGACATAATAAAATCTAGAAGAAGGGAGGAACATTCTAGCACGGGCAAAGAACACGAAGTATGTTTGTGACGGACCGACTTTTGTCCTTTAGGATGAGATGCAAAAGCTGCTCGACATAAAGTGTCGAGTTGACAATCAAGCACCTTATGTATAACATTCACGTGGAGCTTGCTCTGCCGGGAGATAATTTTGTCCTCTTAAGATGATATTGTAATATTGGAAATGAAAAAAATGTATTCCCTCCGTCTGAAAAAGCTTGTCCCTCAAATGGACGTATCTAGTACTAAGTTAGTGATAGATACATTCATTTGAGAAACAAGTTTGGGACAAGTTTTTTCGGACGGAGAGAGTACGAAAGATTCCAACTTCTTAGATATAGCTAATTTAGCCATGAATTTGTAGTTATATAATGGACACGGTTATACTCTCTAGATGAGTGAGGGACATGACAAAATCTTCAAGAGAAGAAGAAAACTCTAACAATAAGCGGAGAACAAGATGAATACCAGAGGGTTGGAGGGGGGAAGGGGAGTGGCGTAAATGGTTGATCACCACTACTTCACATCGAGGGTTCAGACACCGTTTACATATGCCAACAAGAATTTTGCCTTATTGATTCTTTGATAATTCATTTATCACGGGGATAATCGTTAATAATTTTAAAGGATTGGATCTTAGGGTGTGATTACTAACTCTTTTCTAGGGTTTTTTCACTATACTAAGGACTACATATTTTGAGTTGTCACAAAAGGCTTTGACTATGGATTACCTCATTCATATCAGATATACTACTATTGCGTGATTAAAAACAAAATCAGAAATCATCTAATAAAAATCTATTGACGTTAATTTTATACAAAGTATTTGCCGCAATATTTTTTATACAAAGCACTTGTATTCCATGCAAAAAAAAAGACTACTACTAGTAGTATTTTGGGACGCAAGTGTATGAAGGAATTTTACAAGTGGCACCCATCAAGTGGCTCCAGCATATTCCTGAATGCAATCTGCCTATACGGCTGGTCATAGTGGAGAGTAACTTAGAGTAGTAACATGCATATGTTACTAGTCTATATTACTATCTCTATAGTGCATACTCCCTCCGTCATTCAAAGAGCATACTTCCAACGTTGTTGGAGGGTCAAACTATCTTAAAGTTTGATCGAGTTTGTGCAAAAATATATCAATGCTTATGAAAATCAAATAAGTATATGATAAAAATATATTTTATCATGAATCTAATGCTACTAATTTAATGGCATAAATATTGATGTATTATTGTATAAATACGGTCAAACATAAAAAAGTTTGACTTTTCAACAAAGTTGAAAGTACACTCTTTAAAGGACGGAGGGAGTAGTATTATAGATTAGTATCATAGATGGTCTCATTTATTGTCATGCATGACACATAGTAGCATCACGTTTATTATGTTACGGTATCTACCTATGTTAGTACTATAATCATCTCTCTTCTTTAATTGTCTGCCACATAAGCATGTTTGTGAGTCCCAAATGCATGATACTACTTATATTACCTCCACTATGACCAGCCTACGAGTTTTACACGGTAGAGTAAATTTCTACCATCCACAGAAAAGACTAATCACCCAATACGGTCAGTCGCAGTCCATGGATTTGGATTCGGCGGCAGTCTATCGATTCTTGTCCAATAGGGCACCCCTATATCGCTCTCCACTTGATAAGGCTCGATCGATGAGACCGCGTACGTACGTATTGTGATTTTTCTACACCGGGCAAACTACACTTGCTATTTTGTATCGTGGTTTTGTACAACACATGCGTATTTTATTTTATTTTATTTTTGCATGGCATCACACTTGCGTATTTGCCACGGTATAAAATACCAGGGTACTCGTACGTACCGAGTATTGTCGTTGAGAAAATACTAAAGGAACGTATACACTATTTATATACGTGGTGTACCGAGAACTGCATTAATTTTGCGAAGAAGATCCAGCTCAGTTGCCATACCAATCGTGTTATTAATTGCGACAACCCGAGAAAAAAGTTGTAATTTTTACGACGAAAAAAAAGACTATTCCCGTTGCTAATTTGTGAGAAAATGAACAGAACAGCTAAGAATTAAAAAAACTAACTAAAAAAAAATTTGACAGAAAAAAACTAAATAACTAACAAAGTCCAACTTGAATTTCTGATTTGAACCTATGATAATAATTTTCTGAACATGTAACTGCTTCTGATGATATATTCTAAGAAGTAACAAACTAATGCCTTGAAATAGTTTTTCCTGTCAGAAAAAAAATTCCAATTTTATACTGTATCATCTTTTCCCATTCACTCGGTCTCATCGGCGGCTGCATTCAGGTCAATCTTCGGCTTCTTCCCGCTGCTGTGGGCGGCGGGCTTGGTGGGGAGCGGCGGCACCTTGGACGCGCACCGCGGGCACCGTGGGTCGGCCTCGGCGATGAGCACGTACGTGAGGCAGGACGGACAAGCGGCCGCGCGCATGGCCGGGTTCGCGGGGGGTGACGCCGTGCTTGAAGGCGGCGAGCGGCTGCGCTTTCCCAGGGAGGGGCACGACGACGAGGTGGACGCAGACGAGGAGGACGAAGTGTCCGGCGAGCGGGCTGACCGCGCGGCGGCGGCGCGCTGCAGGGCGTCGCGGACCATGTCGAGGGTGCAGACGGCGGCGCATGTGGTGGTGGTGGGGGCGGCGGAAGCGGTGGATGCCGTGGGAGGCAGGTTGAGGTCCTGCTGACCGCCTTGGGCGGCCTGGTGGCGATGAGGCGTCAAGAACGTCTTGCCGGACTGCACAAAAACAAGAAACTCACTCTGTTATAATTTGAAACAAGATCAAAGACGGGTATGAACACGATGAACAAAAACTCTGTAATTCAATCCAACAGAACAAAAAAAAATTAATCGTCATGCTCTTAAACCGATCGAAGAAGATATGCGGACATAATCTAACCTACCAAATTATAGGATTCTACCGGAGTTCATCTTGGACAGGAACCACACGGGCGCGAATTGATTAAGCACCAACCATGCACGCACGCACGTGTAACCGTCTTGTTCATACATAGACGAACAAACCATCTTGAGATCGCAAGAACAGGGGAGGAGAAACGAACGGGCGAAACAACAGGAGGAGAGGACTCACCAGCAGATCAAGCCGTCGCTCCCAGCCGGCGGGCACCTTGACCTCGAGGTCGACGACCTCGTCCTGCCCACCGGCGTCGCCGCCGCACCCGCCGAGCAGATCCATGGTCACCATCTCCGGCGCCTTCCCCGCGCCGGCCCTACCCTTTCCGGCCTCCCGGCGGAGCATCCTGGCGATGGAGCTCACCTCCGCCGCCATTCTCCTCTTCCCTTTCTCGGCGGTCCTCTGCTCTGCTTCCTCTTTTCTGTGTGTGTTTGTCGTTCTGCCGAGGGAGAGAACAGAGATCGGTGGGGTGTTTGGCAGAGCGTGGTGGGGCGCCGCTATATATATACCGGGAGGCCGCCGGCGCGACCGACACGCGGGGCCCACGTGCCAGCGAGCGTGGAGGGTAGGGAGAGCCATTAAGGATCATATATTAATTGCCGTCGTTGGGAAATGGTTGGAAGATTATTAATGCGAATTAACTGTCCGAAACAAATTTGGGGTCGCTGACGTGTTTAATTCACTCGAATCGAAGAGCCGGGATTTGAATTCGTTTCCGTTTAAAGTAGTCATTTACTCCTCCGCATAAGTACATGAATGGACTGGATTTAAATCGTGGAAGAACCCTTGGGCTGCCGCTGCAATATCATGCTGGATTTATGTGCATTGATCCATTCCATTTATTCATTTGCCGTTTTATTGTTCATCTAGAAAACAGATGCAACCACTAAATTCATTGGTGCCATATTCAATAGTATCCGCCCATCCATATTTTAGGTCACAAAAATTGAGCATTGCCGCGTCGTATAATACGTATATAATGAATGAGAAAGATTTTTTGGAGGAAAATTAACTGATATATTTATATTGGATTATATCGCAACGATTAATGTCTAATCGATTCTGGAGTACTATATTACGCGGTGCCAAAAGGAGTACTATATATTTATATTGGATTAAATCATAACGATTAATGTCTAATCGATTCTAGAGTATTATATATATTACGTGGTGCAAAAAAAAGACAAAGTCAAGGATACTGCATCCAGAGTAGTACTATATGTTTATATTAGATTAAATCGCAACGATTAATGTCTAATCGATTCTAGAGTACTATATGATGTGGTGCAAAAAAAGCAAACTCGGGGATACTAGCATCCCGCGGCCGACATTTAAGAAAAAAGAGAGCCATGGGTGAGCCTCGTGCTTCGAACCCAGAGGGGCAAGGCGTAGACAGGCGCTACTAGCCACTCGAGCTTTGCTCTGTTCTTGTGGTAATGGGAAATATCAAGAGTTTTTTTATCCTCCCAGGTGACGATGAGATGGTTCTCGCCTGAAAATTGTAAGCTAGAATTGCCATGGTCTTGGCATGGATGTGGATATTCCTTTGCTCTTGGATGTTCAATAGCAATTGAAGTCTGAACTAACCTTTATGACTAAGATGTGCCTCAATTAAGATTGGGCTTATATAATCCATATGAATTAGGATTTAATTTCATTTTTTTTCAAGGGTAGTGATGGTTGTAGCGCCAATCTTGTGTTAATGTGGAACTGTGATAGTTATTTTGTAGTATAGTGGCAAATTTTGTGGATGTCATTATTTGTGATGATAATGGTTCAACTTGGTGATTCACTAGGTTCTATGGTGACCCATGATGGGGCTGTAGGGATTGGCCGCAAGAATATACAACTTCATCTCTGTCTTGTTTTTGGCTTGTTATGGGAGTTTTAAACAAAAGTCTATATGGGCACAAGAAGGGAGGTAATATTTGGCTGGCGGTTATAATACAAGCATTCATAGATTGCTTGTGATTGTGGTTTCGATCACATGGGTTACATTGGTGACTCTTTTATGTGGAGAATACGAGAGATCCCAAAAAGGCTTGACATTGAGCTTTTGGGTCCCATCTATTCTAGTCGATTTCAGAAAGTGCGAGTGCCACGTCGTTTTCTTCTCTTGATATTCACCTGGGTATGGCACTTAGTCGGACTTGACACATAGGACTCACAACTTGTCCTCTACATTTGTTCATGGGCGCCCTCTGCTCTGGCTCCTGACAAATCTGGGATGGCTGCATGGCCTGTTTTTTTCTCCTTTGGGTTGTCTCTGAGATGGTTCTCGCCACGAAAATTGTAAGCTGGAAGTGTCAGTGGTTATGGCATGGGTGTGGAAATTCTTTGCTCTTAGATGTTTGATATCAATTGAGGTTTGCTCAAAAAATGGGCATATGTAATCCATCTGTATTAGGATTGAAATTCATGTTCACCGCTGATATTGATGATTGTAGCGTCGGTCTTGTGTTAATGCAAAGCATCAATGATAGTTACTTTGTGGCATATATGGGAAAAATCTCTAGATGTTATTGTTGGCAATGTTAATGATTTAGCTTGGAGGTTCATGGCATTCTGTAGTAAGAAAAAATGGGATTGTAGAGATTGGTCATGGGAATATACTAGACAACTTCATCTTGAGCTTCATTTGTCATGGCTTATTATGAGAAGCAACAATAGATTAATGATAATAATACAAGCATTCCAAGATTGCTTATAAGACTGTTGCCTTCACCACCTGGGTTACATTGGTGATGCATTTGTTGGGGAACGCAGTAATTTCGAAATTTTTCCTACGCACACGCAAGATCATGGTGACGGCATAGCAACGAGAGGGGAGAGTGTATGTCCACGTACCCTCGTAGACCGTAAGCGGAAGCGTTATAACAACGCGGTTGATGTAGTCGTACGTCTTCACGATCCGACCGATCCAAGTACCGAACGCACGGCACCTCCGAGTTCAGCACACGTTCAGCTCGATGGCGATCCCCGGACTCGATCCAAAGCAAAGTGTCGGGGATGAGTTCCGTCGACCTGACGGCGTGGTAGCGATGATGATGCTTCACCGGCGCGAGGGCTTCGCCTAAGCTCATGACGATATGACCGAGGTGGAATATGGTGGAAGGGGGCACCGCACACGGCTAAGGAACGATCCGTAGATCAACTTGTGTGTCATGGGGTGCCCCCTTGCCCCCGTATATAAAGGAGGGAGGGGGAGGTGCGGCCGGCCATCCTAGGGTGCGCCTGGAGGAGTCCTACTCCCCCCGGGTGTTGGACTCCCCCTCTGCCTTGTTGGAGAAGGAAAGGGAGAGGGAAGAGGCGCCGCCCCCTCTCCTTGTCCTATTCGGACTAGGGGAAGGGGCGTCACGGCCTGCCTGGCCCTCCTCTTCTCCCTTATGGCCCATTAAGGCCCAACATCCCGGGAGGTTCAGTAACCCCGGTGTTAGGAAAATTCCCGATTTCATCCGGAACCATTCCGATATCCAAATATAGGCTTCCAATATATCAATCTTTATGTCTCGACCATTTCGTGACTCCTCGTTATGTCCGTGATCACATCTGGGACTCCGAACAAACTTCGGTACATCAAAACTTATGAACTCATAATAAAGCATCATCGTAACGTTAAGCGTCACGGACCCTACGGGTTCGAGAACTATGTAGACATGACCTAGAACTATTCTCGGTCAATAACCAATAGCGGAACCTGGATGCCCATATTGGTTCCTACATATTCTTCGAAGATCTTTATCGGTCAAACCGCATAACGACATACGTTGTTCCCTTTGTCATCGGTATGTTACTTACCTGAGATTCGATCGTCGGTATCCAATACCTAGTTCAATCTCGTTACCGGTAAGTCTCTTTACTCGTTCCGTAATACATCATCTCACAACTAACTTATTAGTTGCAATGCTTGCAATGTTGGGTAACGTAGTAATTTCAAAAAAAATTCCTACGCACACGCAAGATCATGGTGATGCATAGCAACGAGAGGGGAGATTATTGTCTACGTACCCTCGTAGACCAAAGCGGAAGCGATCACAACATAGAGGAAGTAGTCGTACGTTCTCCTCGCGATCCAGCCGATCGGCGCCGTTACTCCGGCGCCTCCGAGTCGATCTGGCGTAGAGGAAGTAGTCAGACGTTCTCCTCGCGATCCGGCCGATCCGAGCGCCGTTACTCCGGCGCCTCCGAGTTCTTGGCACACGTTCAGCTCGATGACGCTCCTCGGGCTCCGATCCAGCAAAGCTCCGGGGAGAGGGAGTTCCGTCAGCACGACGGCGTGGTGACGATCTTGATGTTCTACCGACGCAGGGCTTCGCCTAATATGGTGGAGGGGGGCACCGCACACGGCTAAGGAACGATCTCAAGGATCAACTTGTGTGTTCTAGGGTGCCCCCCTGCCCCCGTATATAAAGGAGCAAGGGGGAGGGCCGGCCGGCCCTAGGAGGTGCGCCAAGGGAGGGAGTCCTCCTCCTAGTGGGAGTAGGACTCCCCTTTCCTAGTCCAACTAGGAAGGAGGAAGGGGAAGGAAAGAGAGGAGAGGGAGAGGGAAAGGGGCCGCCCCCGTCCTTGTCCAGTCGGACTCCTCATGGGGAAGGCGCCACCTCCTGGCGCAGCCCTCTCTCTCCCTCTTGGCCCAATAAGGCCCATTACTTCCCGGGGGTTCCGGTAACCCCTCCGGCACTCCGTCTTTCTCCGGAAACTTCCGGAACCTTTCCGTGTCCGAATATAGCCGTCCAATATATCAGTCTTTATGTCTCGATCATTTCGAGACTCCTCGTCATGTCCGTGATCACATCCGGGACTCCTAACTCCTTCGGTACAACAAAATACACAAACTCATAATATAACCGTCATCGAAACCTAAAGAGTTCGGACCCTACGGATCGAGAACAATGTAGACATGACAGAGACACATCTCCTGACAATAACCAATAAGCGGGACCTGGATGCCCATATTGGTTCCTACATTTTCTCTGAAAATCTTTATCGGTCGGACCGCATAACAACATACGTTGTTCCCTTTGTCATCGGTATGTTACTTACCCGAGATTCGATCGTCGGTATCCAATACCTAGTTCAATCTCGTTCGGTAAGTCTCTTTACTCGTTCCGTAATACATCATCTCACAACTAACTCATTAGTTGTAATGCTTGCAAGGCTTATGTGATGTGTATTACCGAGAAGGCCCAGATACCTCTCCGACAATCGGAGTGACAAAACCTAATCTCGAAATACGCCAACCCAACAAGTACCTTTGGAGACACCTGTAGTACTCCTTTATAATCACCCGATTACGTTGTGGCGTTTGGTAGTACCTAAAGTGTTCCTCCGATGGCAGGAGTTGCATAATCTCATAGTTACAGGAACATGTATAAGTCATGAAGAAAGCAATAGCAATATACTAAGCGATCAAGTGCTAAGCTAACGGAATGGGTCATGTCAATCACATCATTCTTCTAATGAGGTGATCCCATTAATCAAATGACAACACATGTCTATGGTTAGGAAACATAACCATCTTTGATTAATGAGCTAGTCTAGTAGAGGCTTACTAGTGACTATCTGTTTGTCTATGTATTCACACATGTATTATGTTTCCGGTTAATACAATTCTAAAATGAATAATAAACATTTATCATGATATAAGGAAATAAATAATAACTTTGTTATTGCCTCTAGGGCATATTTCCTTCAGTCTCCCACTTGCACTAGAGTCAATAATCTAGATTACACAGAATGATTCTAACACCCATGGAGTCTTGGTGCTGATCATGTTTTGCTCGTGGAAGAGGCTTAGTCAATGGGTCTGCAACATTCAGATCCGTATGTATTTTGCAAATCTCTATGTCTCCCACTTGGACTTGGTCCCGAATGGAGTTGAAGCGTCTTTTGATATGCTTGGTCCTCTTGTGAAATCTGGATTCCTTTGCCAAGGCAATTGCACCAAAGATTGTCACGGAAGATCTTCATTGGTCCCGATGCACTAGGTATGGCACCTAGATCGGAAATGAACTCTTTCATCCGAGACTCCTTCATTTGCTGCTTCGAAGCTATGTACTCCGCTTCACATGTAGATCCCGCCATACGGCTTTGTTTAGAACTGCACCAACGGACAGCTCCACCGTTTAACAAAAACACGTATCCGGTTTGCGATTTAGAATCGTCCGGATCAGTGTCAAAGCTTGCATCGACGTAACCATTTACGACTAGCTCTTTGTCACCTCCATATACGAGAAACATATCCTTAGTCCTTTTCGTATTTCAGATGTTCTTGACCGCTGTCGATGATCCACTCTGGATTACTTTGGTACCTTCTGCCAAGCTTACACTAAGCATACGTCAGTCTGGTACACAGCATTGCATACATGATAGAGCCTATGGCTGAAGCATAGGGAACATCTTTCATTTTCTCTCTATCTTCTGCTGTGGTCGGGCATTGAGTCTGACTCAATCTTACACCTTATGTAATACAGGTAAAAACCTTTCTTTGCACGATCCATTTTGAATTTCTTCAAAACTTTATCAAGGTATGTGCTTTGTGAAAGTCCAATTAAGCGTCTTGATCTATCTCTATAGATCTTGATGCCCAATATGTAAGCAGCTTCACCGAGGTCTTTCATTGAAAAACTTTTATTCAAGTATCCTTTTATGTTATCCAGAAATTCTATATCATTTCCAATCAATAATATGTCGTCCACATATAATATCGTAAATGCTACAGAGCTCCCACTCACTTTCTTGTAAATACAAAGGCTTCTCCAAAAGTCCGTATAAAACCATATGCTTTGATCACACTATCAAAACGTTTATTCCAACTCCGAGAGGCTTGCACTGCACCATAAATTGATCATTGGAGCTTGCACACTTTGTTAGCACCTTTTGGATCAGCAAAACCTTCTGGTTGCATCATATACAACTCTTCTTCTAGAAATCCATTCAAGAATGCAGTTTTTACATCCATTTGCCAAATTTCATAATCATAAAATGCGGCAATTGCTAACATGATTCGGACAGACTTAAGCATCGCTACGGGTGAGAAAGTCTCATCATAGTCAACCCCTTGAACTTGTCGAAAACCTTTTGCAACAAGTCGAGCTTTGTAGACAGTTATATTACCATCAGCGTCAGTCTTCTTCTTAAAGATCCATTTATTCTCAATGGCTTGCCGATCATTGGGCAAGTCAACCAAAGTCCATACTTTGTTCTCATACATGGATCCCATCTCAGATTTCATGGCTTCCGACCATTTCGCGGAATCTGGGCTCACCATCGCTTCTTCATAGTTTGTAGGTTCGCCATGGTCAAGTAACATGACTTCCGAATAGGATTACCGTACCACTCGGGTGCGTATTTTATTCTGCTTGACCTCTGAAGTTCAGAGCAACTTGATCTGAAGTTTCATGATCAACATCATTAGTTTCCTCACCAATTGGTGTAGTTGTCACAGAACCGTTTCTTGTGATGAACTACTTTCCAATAAGGGAGCAGAATCTGATTATCTCATCAAGTTCTACTTTCCTCCCACTCACTTCTTTCGAGAGAAACTCCTTCTCTAGAAAGGATCCGAATTTAGCAACGAAAATCTTTCCTTCAGATCTGTGATAGAAGGTGTACCCAACAGTCTCCTTTGGGTATCCTATGAAGACACATTTCTCCGATTTGGGTTCGAGCTTATCTAGTTGAAGTTTCTTTACATAAGCATCGCAGCCCCAAACTTTAAGAAACGACAACTTTGGTTTCTTGCCAAACCACAATTCATACGGTGTCGTCTCAACGGATTTAGATGGTGCCCTATTTAACGTGAATACGGCCGTCTCTAAAGCATATCCCCAAAACGATAGCGGTAAATCAGTAAGAGGCATCATAGATCGCACCATATCTAGTAAAGTACGATTACGACGTTCGGACACACCATTTCTCTATGGTGTTCCGGGTGGCGTGAGTTGCGAAACTATTCCACATTGTTTCAAATGTAAACCAAACTCGTAACTCAAATATTCTCCTCCACAATCAGATCGTAGAAACTTTATTTTCTTGTTACGATGATTTTCCACTTCACTCTGAAATTCTTTGAACTTTTCAAATGTTTCAGATTTGTGTTTCATTAAGTAGATATACCCATATCTGCTCAAATCATCTGTGAAGGTGAGAAAATAACGATACCACTTGGCGTGCCTCAACATTCATTGGACCACAAACATCGGTATGTATGATTTCCAACAAATCAGTTGCACGCTCCATAGTTCCGAGAACGGCGTTTTAGTCATCTTGCCCATGAGGCATGGTTCGCAAGTACCAAATGATTCATAATCAAGTGATTCCGAAGCCCATCAAGATGGAGTTTCTTCATGCGTTTTACAATCGATATGACCCAAAGCGGCAAGCCACAAATAAGTTGCATTATCATTATCAACTCTGTATCTTTTGGTTTCAACACTATGAATATGTGTATTACTACTATCGAGATTCAATAAAAATAGACCACTCTTCAAGGGTGCATGACCATAAAAGATATTATTCATATAAATAGAACAACCATTATTCTCTGTCTTAAATGAATAACCGTCTCGCATCAAACAAGATCCAGATATAATGTTCATGCTCAACGCCGCACCAAATAACAATTATTTAGGTCTAAAACTAATCCCGATGGTAGATGTAGAGGTAGCGTGCCGACCGCGATCACATCGACTTTGGAACCATTTCCCACGCCAAGATCGTCACCTCGTCCTTAGCCAATCTTCGCAATCCGTAGTTCCTGCTTCGAGTTGCAAATATTAGCAATGTAACCGATTATCAAATACCCGTGTACTCTGCGAGTATTAGTAAGGTACACATCAATAACATGTATATCACATATACCTTTGATCACCTTGCCATCCTTCTTATCCGCCAAATACTTGGGGCAGTTCCGCTTCCAAAGGTCCGGTTTGCTTGCGGTAAAAACACTCGATTTCAGGCTTAGGCCCAGACTTGGGTTTCTTCTCTTGAGCAGCAACTTTCTTGCTGTTCCTTTTGAAGTTCCCCTTCTTCTTTCCTTTGCCCTTTTCTTGAAACTAGTGGTCTTGTTGACCATCAACACTTGATGCTCTTTCTTGATTTCTACCTCCATGACTTTTAGCATTGCGAAGAGCTCGGAATTGTTTTGGTCATCCCTTGCATATTATAGTTCATCACGAAGCTCTTGTAGCTTGGTGGCGTTGATTGGAGAATTACATCAATGACACTATCATCCGGAAGAGTAACCCCAGTTGAATCAAGTGGTTATTATACCCGGACATTTTGAGTATATGTTCACCGATGTAACTATTCTCCTCCATTTTGCAGCTATAGAACTTATTGGAGACTTCATATCTCTCAATCCGGGCATTTTCTTGAAATATTAACTTCAACTTCTGGAACATCTCATATGCTCCATGACGTTCAAAACGTCGTTGAAGACCCGGTTCTAAGCCGTAAAGCATGGCAGACTGAACTATCGAGTAGTCATCAGCTTTTCTCTGCCAGACGTTCACAACTTCTCGGCGTTGCTCTCTGCGAGCACGGCACCCAGCGGTGCTTCCGGGGCGTAATTCTTCCGTGCAGCAATGAGGATAATCCTCAAATTCTGGACCCAGTCCGTGTAATTGCTACCATCATCTTTCAACTTTGCTTTCTCAAGGAACGCATTAAAATTCAACGGAACAACAAAGACGAGCCATCTATCTACAGAAACATAGACAAGCAAAATACTATCAGGTACTAAGTTCATGATAAATTTAAGTTTTAATTAATCATATTAAAAACTCCCACTTAGACAGACATCTCTCTAGTCATCTAAGTGATTACGTGATCCAAATTAACTAAACCATGTCCGATCATCACGTGAGATGGAGTAGTTTCAATGGTGAACATCACTATGTTGATCATATCTACTATATGATTCACGTTCGACCTTCGGTCTCCGTGTTCCGAGGCCAGATCTGTTATATGCTAGGCTCGTCAAGTTTAACCTGAGTATTCTGCGTGCGCAAATGTTTTGCACCAGTTGTATTTGAACGTAGAGCCTATCACACCCGATCATCACGTGGTGTCTCAAAGACGAAGAACTTTCGCATAGCGGTGCATACTCAGGAGAACACTTCTTGATAATTTTAGTGAGAGATCATCTTATAATGCTACCGTCAATCAAAGCAAAATAAGATGCATAAAGGATAAACATCACATGCAATCAATATAAGTGATATGATATGGCCATCATCATCTCGTGCTTGTGATCTCCATCTCCGAAGCACCGTCGTGATCACCATCGTCACCGGCGTGACACCTTGATCTCCATCGTAGCATCGTTGTCGTTTACGCCATCTATTGCTTCTACGACTATCGCTACCGCTTAGAGATAAAGTAAAGCAATTACAGGGCGTTTGCATTTCATACAATAAAGCGACAACCATATGGCTCCGACCGATTGCCGATAACCCGGTTACAAAACATGATCATCTCATACAATAAAATATAGCATCACGTCTTGACCATATCACATCACAACATGCCCTGCAAAAACAAGTTAGACGTCCTCTACTTTGTTGTTGCAAATTTTACGTGGCTGCTACGGGCTTAAGCAAGAACCAATCTCACCTACGCATCAAGACCACAACGATATCAAATAGACTCCGTTTTAACCTTCTCAAGGACCGGGCGTAGCCACACTCGGTTCAACTAAAGTGAGAGAGACAGACACCCGCCAGCCACCTTTAAGCACGAGTGCTCGTAGCGGTGAAACCAGTCTCGCGTAAGCGTCTGGCGTAATGTCGGTCCGGCCGCTTCATCTCACAATACCGCTGAACCAAAGTATGACATGCTGGTAGGCAGTATGACTTGTATCGCCCACAACTCACTTGTGTTCTACTCGTGCATATGACATCAACGCATAAAACTAGGCTCGGATGCCACTGTTGGGTAACGTAGTAATTTCAAAAAAAATTCCTACGCACACGCAAAATCATGGTGATGCATAGCAACGAGAGGGGAGAGTATTGTCTACGTACCCTCGTAGACCAAAGCGGAAGCGATCACAACGTAGAGGAAGTCGTCGTCGTTCTCCTCGCGATCCAGCCGATCCAGCGCCGTTACTCCGGCGCCTCGAGTCGATCACAACGTAGAGGAAGTAGTCGACGTTCTCCTCGCGATCCAGCCGATCCCAGCGCCCGTTACTCCGGCGCCTCCGAGTTCTTGGCACACGTTCAGCTCGATGACGCTCCTCGGGCTCCGATCCAGCAAAGCTCCGGGAGAGGGAGTTCCGTCGACGACGGCGTGGTGGACGATCTTGATGTTCTACGGCGCGGGGCTTCGCCTAATATGGTGGAGGGGCACCGCTGCAGCTAAGGAACGATCTCAAGGATCAACTTGTGTGTTCTAGGGTGCCCCCTGCCCCGTGATATAAAGGAGCAAGGGGAGGCGGCCCGGCCCTAGGAGGTGCGCCAAGGGAGGGAGTCCTCCTCCTAGTGGGAGTAGGACTCCCTTTCCTAGTCCAACTAGGAAGGAGGAAGGGGAAGGAAAGAGAGGAGAGGGAGAGGAAAGGGGCCGCCCCCCGTCCTTGTCCAGTCGGACTCCTCATGGGGGCGCGCCACCTCCTGGCGCAGCCCTCTCTCTCCCTCTTGGCCCAATAAGGCCCATTACTTCCCGGGGGTTCCGGTAACCCCTCCGCACTCCGTCTTTCTCCGAAACTTCCGAACCTTTCCGTGTCCGAATATAGCCGTCCAATATATCAATCTTTATGTCTCGATCATTTCGAGACTCCTCGTCATGTCCGTGATCACATCCGGGACTCGAACTCCTTGGTACATCAAAATACACAAACTCATAATATAACCGTCATCGAAACCTTAAGCATGCGGACCCTACGGTTCGAGAACAATGTAGACATGACCGAGACACATCTCCGGTCAATAACCAATAGCGGACCTGGATGCCCATATTGGTTCCTACATTTTCTAAGAAGATCCTTATCGGTCGAACCGCATAACAACATACGTTGTTCCCTTTGTCATCGGTATGTTACTTACCCGAGATTCGATCGTCGGTATCCAATACCTAGTTCAATCTCGTTCTTGGTAAGTCTCTTTACTCGTTCGTAATACATCATCTCACAACTAACTCATTAGTTGTAATGCTTGCAAGGCTTATGTGATGTGTATTACCGAGAAGGCCCAGAGATACCTCTCCGACAATCGGAGTGACAAAACCTAATCTCGAAATACGCCAACCCAACAAGTACCTTTGGAGACACCTGTAGTACTCCTTTATAATCACCCGATTCGTTGTGACGTTTGGTAGTACCAAAGTGTTCCTCCGATGGCAGGAGTTGCATAATCTCATAGTTACAGGAACATGTATAAGTCATGAAGAAAGCAATAGCAATATACTAAATGATCAAGTGCTAAGCTAACGGAATGGGTCATGTCAATCACATCATTCTTCTAATGAGGTGATCCCATTAATCAAATGACAACACATGTCTATGGTTAGGAAACATAACCATCTTTGATTAATGAGCTAGTCTAGTAGAGGCTTACTAGTGACTATCTGTTTGTCTATGTATTCACACATGTATTATGTTTCCGGTTAATACAATTCTAGCATGAATAATAAACATTTATCATGATATAAGGAAATAAATAATAACTTTATTATTGCCTCTAGGGCATATTTCCTTCATGCAAGGCTTATGTGATGTGTATTACCGAGAAGGCCTAGAGATACCTCTCCGACAATCGGAGTGACAAAACCTAATCTCAAAATACGCCAACCCAACATGTACCTTTGGAGACACTTGTAGTACTCCTTTATAATCACCAAGTTACGTTGTGACGTTTGGTAGCACCAAAAGTGTTCCTCCGGTAAACGGGAGTTGCATAATCTCATAGTTACAGGAACATGTATAAGTAATGAAGAAAGCAATAGCAATATACTAAACGATCAAGTGCTAGGCTAACGGAATGGGTCATGTCAATCACACCATTCTCCTAATGATATGATCCCATTAATGAAATGACAACACATGTCTATGGTTAGGAAACATAACCATCTTTGATTAATGAGCTAGTCAAGTAGAGGCATACTAGTGACTATATGTTTGTCTATGTATTCACACATGTATTATGTTTCCGGTTAATACAATTCTAGCATGAATAATAAACATTTATCATGATATAAGGAAATAAATAATAACTTTATTATTGCCTCTAGGGCATATTTCCTTCAGTCTCCCACTTGCACTAGAGTCAATAATCTAGATTAGACAGTAATGATTCTAACACCCATGGAGTCTTGGTGCTGATCATGTTTTGCTCGTGGAAGAGGCTTAGTCAACGGTCTGCAACATTCAGATCCGTATGTATCTTGCAAATCTCTATGTCTCCCACTTGGACTTGGTCCCGAATGGAATTGAAGCGTCTCTTGATATGCTTGGTCCTCTTGTGAAATCTGGATTCTTTTGCCAAGGCAATTGCACGATATTGTCACGGAAGATCTTCATTGGTCCCGATGCACTAGGTATGACACCTAGATCGGAAATGAACTCTTTCATCCAGACTCCTTCATTTGCTGCTTCCAAGCAGCTATGTACTCCGCTTCACATGTAGATCCCGCCACGACGCTTTGTTTAGAACTGCACCAACCGACAGCTCCACCGTTTAATAAAAACACGATCCGGTTTTGCGACTTAGAATCGTCCGGATCGATGTCAAAGCTTGCATCGACGTAACCATTTACGACTAGCTCTTTGTCACCTCCATATACGAGAAACATATCCTTAGTCCTTTTCGTATTTCACGATGTTTTTGACGCTGTCCGATGATCCACTCTGGATTACTTTGGTACCTTCCTGCCAAGCTTATTGCTAAGCATACGTCGAGTGCAGTACCTTTGCATTGCATACATGATAGAGCCTATGGCTGAAGCATAGGGAACATCTTTCATTTTCTCTCTATCTTACGCTATGGTCGGGCATTGAGTCCGACTCAATTTCACACCTTGTAATACGTAAAAACCTTTCTTTGCCTGATCCATTTTGAACTTTTTCAAAACTTTATCTAGGTATGTGCTTTGTGAAAGTCCAATTAAGCGTCTTGATCTATCTCTATAGATCTTGATGCCCAATATGTAAGCAGCTTCACCGAGGTCTTTCATTGAAAAACTTTTATTCAAGTATCCTTTTATGCTATCCAGAAATTCTATATCATTTCCAATCAATAATATGTCGTCCACATATAATATCGTAAATGCTACAGAGCTCCCACTCACTTTCTTGTAAATACAGGCTTCTCCAAAAGTGCAGATAAAACCATATGCTTTGATCACACTATCAAAGCGTTTATTCCAACTCCGAGAGGCTTGCACTGCACCATAAATTGATCATTTGGAGCTTGCACACTTTGTTAGCACCCTTTGGATCAACAAAACCTTCTGGTTGCATCATATACAACTCTTCTTCTAGAAATCCATTCAAGAATGCAGTTTTTACATCCATTTGCCAAATTTCATAATCATAAAATGCAGCAATTGCTAACATGATTCGGACAGACTTAAGCATCGCTTCTGGTGAGAAAGTCTCATCGTAGTCAACCCCTTGAACTTGTCGAAAACCTTTCGCAACAAGTCGAGCTTTATAGACAGTTACATTACCACCAGCGTCGATCTTCTTCTTAAAGATCCATTTATTCTCAATAGCTTGCCGATCATCGGGCAAGTCAACCAAAGTCCATACTTTGTTCTCATACATGGATCCCATCTCAGATTTCATGGCTTCCAGCCATTTCGCGAATTTGGGCTCACCATCGCTTCTTCATAGTTTGTAGGTTCGCCATGGTCAAGTAACATGACTTCCAGAATAGGATTACCGTACCACTCTGGTGCGGATCTTACTCTAGTTGACCTACGTAGTTCAGTAGAAACTTGATCTGAAGTTTCATGATCAATATCATTTGCTTCCTCACTTATTGGTGTAGTTGTCACAGAACCGGTTCTTGTGATGAACTATTTTCCAAAGAAGGGAACAAATACAGTTATCTCATCAAGTTCTACTTTCCTCCCACTCACTTCTTTCGAGAGAAACTCTTTTTCTAGAAAGGATCCGAATTTAGCAACGAAAATCTTGCCCTCAGATCTGTGATGGAAGGTGTACCCAATAGTCTCTTTTGGGTATCCTATGAAGACACATTTCTCCGATTTAGGTTCGAGCTTATCTGGTTGAAGTTTCTTCACATAAGCATCGCAGCCCCAAACTTTAAGATACGACAACTTTGGTTTCTGCTAAACCATAATTCATAAGGTGTCGTTTCAACGGATTTTGATGGTGCCCTATTTAACGTGAATGCGGCCGTCTCTAAAGCATAACCCCAAAATGATAGCGGTAAATCAGTAAGAGACATCATAGATCGCACCATATCTAGTAAAATCACGATTCTGACGTTCGGACACACCATTTCGTTGTGGTGTTCCGGGTGGCGTGAGCTGCGAAACTATTCCGCATTGTTTCAAATGCAGACCAAACTCGTAACTTAAATATTCTCCTCCACGATCAGATCGTAGAAATTTTATTTTCTTGTTACGATGATTTTCCACTTCACTCTGAAATTCTTTGAACTTTTCAAATGTTTCAGACTTATGTTTCATCAAGTAGATATACCCATATCTGCTCAAATCATCTGTGAAGGTGAGAAAATAACGATACCCGCCACGTGCCTCAACATTCATTGGACCACAAACATCAGTATGTATGATTTCCAACAAATCCTTTGCTCGCTCCATAGTTCCGAGAACGGCGTTTTAGTCATCTTGCCCATGAAGCACGGTTCGCAAGTACCAAGTGATTCATAATCAAGTGATTCCAAAAGTCCATCAAGATGAAGTTTCTTCATGCGTTTTACACCGATATGACCCAAACGGCGGTGCCACAAATAAGTTGCATTATCATTATCAACTCTGTATCTTTTGGTTTCAACACTATGAATATGTGTATTACTACTATCGAGATTCAATAAAAATAGACCACTCTTCAAGGGTGCATGACCATAAAAGATATTATTCATATAAATAGAACAACCATTATTCTCGACTTAAATGAATAACCGTCTCGCATCAAACAAGATCCAGATATAATGTTCATGCTTAACGCTGGCACCAAATAACAATTATTTAGGTCTAAAACTAATCCCGATGGTAGATGTAGAGGTAGCGTGCCGACCGCGATCACATCGACTTTGGAACCATTTCCCACGCGCGTCGTCACCTCGTCCTTAGCCAATCTTCGCAATCCGTAGTTCCTGTTTGAGTTGCAAATATTAGCAATGTAACCAAGATCAAATACCCAGTACTACTTGAGTATTAGTAAGGTACACATCAATAACATGTATATCACATATACCTTTGTTCACCTTGCCATCCTTCTTATCCGCCAAATACTTGGGGCAGTTCCGCTTCGATGTCGATGCACTTGCAGTAGAAGCACTCAGTCTCAGGCTTAGGTCCAGACTTGGGTTTCTTCTCTTGAGCAGCAACTTGCTTGCTGTTCTTCTTGAAGTTCCCCTTCTTCTTCCCTTTGCCCTTTTTCTTGAAACTGGTGGTCTTATTAACCATCAACACTTGATGCTCCTTCTTGGTTTCTACCTCCATGCTTTTAGCATTGCGAAGAGCTCGGAATAGACTTGTCCATCCCTTGCATATTATAGTTCATCACAAAGCTCTTGTAGCTTGGTGGCGATGATTGAAGAATTCCGTCAATGACACTATCATCGTGAAGATTAACTCCCGGTTGAATCAAGTGATTATTATACCCAGACATTTTGAGTATGTGTTCACTTGTAACTATTTTCCTCCATCTTGCAGCTATAGAACTTATTGGAGACTTCATATCTCTCAATCCGGGCATTTGCTTGAAATATTAACTTCAACTCTGGAACATCTCATATGCTCCATGACGTTCAAAACATCGTTGAAGGCCCAGTTCTAAGCCGTAAAGCATGGCACATCGAACTATCGAGTAGTCATCAGCTTTGCTCGCCAGACGTTCTTAACGTCGTCGGTTGCATCGACAGGCCTGGCACCCAGCGATTAGCCGAGGGCGTAATTCTTACGTGCAGCAATGAGGATAATCCTCGTAACGGACCCGATCCGTGTAATTGCTACCATCATCTTTCAACTTTGCTTTCTCAAGGAACGCATTAAAATTCAACGGAACAACAAGACGAGCCATCTATCTACAGTAAACATAGACAAGCAAAATACTATCGTGTACTAAGTTCATGATAAATTTAAGTTCATTTAATCATATTACTAAAGAACTCCCACTTAGATAGACATCTCTAGTTGTCTAAGTGATTACGTGATCCAAATCAACCAAACCATGTCCGATCATCACGTGAGATGGAGTAGTTTCAATGGTGAACATCACTATGTTGATCATATCTACTATATGATTCACGTTCGACCTTTCGGTCTCCGTGCTCCGAGGCCATATCTCAGCATATGCTAGGCTCGTCAAGTTTGACCTGAGTATTCAGCGTGTGCAACTGTTTTGCACCCGTTGTATTTGAACGTAGAGCCTATCACACCCGATCATCACGTGGTGTCTCAAAGACGAAGAACTTTCGCATAGCGGTGCATACTCAGGGAGAACACTTCTTGATATTTAGTGGGAGATCATCTTATAATGCTACCGTCAATCAAAGCAAAATAAGATGCATAAAGGGTAAACATCACATGCAATCAATATAAGTGATATGATATGGCCATCATCATCTTGTGCTTGTGATCTCCATCTCCGAAGCACCGTCGTGATCACCATCGTCACCGGCGCGACACCTTGATCTCCATCGTAGCATCGTTGTCGTCTCGCCAACTATTGCTTCTACGACTATCGCTACCGCTTAGTGATAAAGTAAAGCAATTACATGGCGTTGCATTTCATACAATAAAGCGACAACCATATGGCTCCTGCCGATTGCCGATAACTTCGGTTACAAAATATGATCATCTCATACAATAAAATATAGCATCACGTCTTGACCATATCACATCACAACATGCCCTGCAAAAACAAGTTAGACATCCTCTACTTTGTTGTTGCAAATTTTACGTGGCTGCTACGGGCTGAGCAAGAACCGTTCTTTACCTACGCATCAAAACCACAACGATAGTTTGTCAAGTTGGTGCTGTTTTAACCTTCGCAAGGACCGGGCGTAGCCACACTCGGTTCAACTAAAGTGAGAGAGACAGACACCCGCCGGTCACCTTTTAAGCAACGAGTGCTCGAAGCGGTGAAACCAGTCTCGCGTAAGCGTATGCGTAATGTCGGTCCGGGCCGCTTCATCTCACAATACCGCCGAACCAAAGTAGGACATGCTGGTAAGCAGTATGACTTATATCGCCCACAACTCACTTGTGTTCTACTCGTGCATATGACATCAACGCATAAAACCAGGCTCGGATGCCACCGTTGGGGAACGCAGTAATTTGAAATTTTCCCTACGCACACGCAAGATCATGGTGACGGCATAGCAACGAGAGGAGAGTGTATGTCCACGTACCCTCGTGAGACCGTGGCGGAAGCGTTATAACAACGCGGTTGATGTAGTCGTCGTCTTCACGATCCGACCGATCCAAGTACCGAACGCACGGCACCTCCGAGTTCAGCACACGTTCAGCTCGATGACGATCCCGGACTCCGATCCAAAGCAAAGTGTCGGGATGAGTTCCGTCGGACGACGGCGTGGTGACAATGATGATGCTTCACGGTGCAGGGCTTCGCCTAAGCTCCATGACGATATGACCGAGGTGGAATATGGTGGAAGGGGCACCGCACACGGCTAAGGAACGATCCGTAGATCAACTTGTGTGTCATGGGGTGCCCCTTGCCCCGTGATATAAAGGAGGGAGGGAGGTGCGGCCGCCATCCTAGGGTGCGCTGGAGGAGTCCTACTCCCACCGAGTAGGACTCCCCTCTTGCCTTGTTGGAGAAGGAAAGGGGAGAGGTGAAAGAGGGCGCGCCCCTCTCCTTGTCCTATTCGGACTAGGGGGAAGAGGCGCGCGGCCTGCCTGGCCGCCCTCCTCTTCTCCCTTATGGCCCATTAAGGCCCAACATCCCCGGGAGGGTTCCGTAACCCCGGTGTTCGGAAAATTCCCGATTTCATCCGGAACCATTCCGATATCCAAATATAGGCTTCCAATATATCAATCTTTATGTCTCGACCATTTCGTGACTCCTCGTCATGTCCGTGATCACATCCGGGACTCCGAACAAACTTTGGTACATCAAAACTTATGAACTCATAATAAACTGTCATCGTAACGTTAAGCGTGCGGACCCTACGGGTTCGAGAACTATGTAGACATGACCTAGAACTATTCTCGGTCAATAACCAATAGCGGAACCTAGATGCCCATATTGGTTCCTACATATTCTTCGAAGATCTTAATCGGTCAAACCGCATAACGACATACGTTGTTCCCTTTGTCATCGGTATGTTACTTACCCAACATCGTCGGTATCCAATACCTAGTTCAATCTCATTACCGGTAAGTCTCTTTACTCGTTCCGTAATACATCATCTCACAACTAACTTATTAGTTGCAATGCTTGCAAGGCTTATGTGATGTGTATTACCGAGAAGGCCTAGAGATACCTCTCCGACAATCGGAGTGACAAAACCTAATCTCGAAATACGCCAACCCAACATGTACCTTTGGAGACACCTGTAGTACTCCTTTATAATCACCCGATTACGTTGTGACGTTTGGTAGCACCCAAAGTGTTCCTCCGGTAAACGGGAGTTGCATAATCTCATAGTTACAGGAACATGTATAAGTCATGAAGAAAGCAATAGCAATATACTAAACGATCAAGTGCTAGGCTAATGGAATGGGTCATGTCAATCACACCATTCTCCTAATGATATGATCCCATTAATCAAATGACAACACATGTCTATGGTTAGAAAACATAACCAACTTTGATTAATGAGCTAGTCAAGTAGAGGCATACTAGTGACTATATGTTTGTCTATGTATTCACACATGTATTATGTTTCCGGTTAATACAATTCTAGCATGAATAATAAACATTTATCATGATATAAGGAAATAAATAATAACTTTATTATTGCCTCTAGGGCATATTTCCTTCAGCATTTATGTGGAGAAGAGGAGAGACACAAGAAATGGTAGACATGCCAGTGCACAACGGAGTTACTGCTCCCATCGGTAAAGAAAAAGTTTTTTTTAATATTTGGTTTAGAAAGTATGCCAAAGAATTAATGGACGGAAAGAAAATAAAAATTATCCATCGAAGAGAAAAGACGTGCTTACAAAATCGGTGACTCAAGTGATCCTACTAAAAGCTTTATCGATCTTCAAAATTCCTAACTTCCAGATGACAACCTTTGACAACTCAATTAAGAAATATGCATCATTTACAATGTAAATCATAACGGTTGGGGTATGATGTTTAGGTGCATTTGAAAGGTTGGGAATGGATATAATATCCAGATATGGGATGATCCATGGATACATAATAGTCCTCCATGATATATTTTTACAAGGATAGGTACATACTATGCTTGTTTATTTTATAAGAAGGCTTTCATTAAAAAATAATAGAGTTGTGAGTACAATCTACATGAATTAGTCTCTAAATGTGGGGTGGGAAAAAAAGTCCCAATGCATCTCCACCCCATTCACTCTCCATTTTCATGAGCGAACACATTACCAGCTCTCTCCATTGTCATAACCTTGTATACCATTCCACCCAAATACTCCAGGATCTCTTTGTACACATTGTGCCATCTAGAACGGTAATACCTTAGGCCAATAGCCCGTGCCACCATAGAGTAATTATATTATAATATGATTCTGCCAGACCGAGCTTCATAGCAAGCCCCAACTTCGGCCTCTTATGCAGCGCACCCCCGCTCGAGTAAAACACCCATCCCGGTAACACCTTTTCCCTCGTGCGTACGGGCGATAATACCGTCATACGAGCGGCCATCCTCCTTCAGGAACGATGCATCAATGTCAATCTTCAACCAATCCACCTCTGCCTATGCCAAGAGGTTAATCTTCAAGAAATATGCGTGTTTCAATGGCGGATGAACAAGTTGATTCAACCACTGGTCATTAAGATGGGTAGCTTATGCGTGATCTGTTATGGCCTATTGATGTTGAATATATTATTTAGATTCCAATAATCCAGAGCTTTGAAGATTTTGTTGTATGTTTACATACTAAGTTAGGCGTAGTTTTAGTCAGATCAGCTTGTCGTTGAATGGGAACACCAACGCAAAGAAAATTAAGACGAATGATGTGCCAAGGGATAAAAATGCTTAATCATCATAAGAGTAATCATCAGGAGGTTCTAGCTTCGGAAAGTTCTATTTTGGTATTTAAATGTCTTCATGGAATGTTGTCGTGCTAGACAATTTTGGCTCATAGACATATCAACATGCAAGCCTGGTGCATGAGTCGCTCGAATGTGCTGGAGATATCTAGCATGCACTCTTAAAATGAGATTGAGCAGCAGTTGTTTGGAGAACTCTAGGTTTAGAAAAACTAATCCATGAAGCTATGTCCTGTTATAAAAACAAGTCTCCAACCTTGGGGCATGGAGGACTACTGGGAATTCTAGTAGTGACATTGTGGAATATTCAGCAGGAACATCGTCTATTTATCAATGTCGATCACCGACTAGGTCCAAGAGCCGAATCACCCAGTCATGTCAGTTGTTGCAATTGTCATGAACTATGAGAAGAAAATGTTGAAGAAAATAAAAATCAAATGACATAGTCGGGAGCGCTCGCCCAAGAAACATGATCAAGATCAATGTTGATGTATCTTTCAATGCAAAGTAATTGTCATGAGCCACACGTGCGGTGGCTAGGGTGACATGAGTATGTTTATCAGCGTTGCAAAGAAGTTGCTACTCCAGGTTTATGTTGTTGGCACATTGGGTGCTTACACAATGGTGTGCATCATTTACCTCACTCAACATTTGGTTCACAATTGAGTCATCGTCAACTTGAATTGTCTCGACATGACCAACACTATGAATAACGATGGTCATACCTTTGGAGCTAATATGGATGTCGAAGCCTCGCAAGTAATCTAGAACTAGTAACTTTATTGTCCTAGAGAAGAAAACATGGTTGAAGATGAGCTTGCTAAGTGTGCTTGATCATAATAAGCTTGCTTCTTACAACATGGACCACTTCAAGTTCTCAAGCCACAATGAGTGGAGGATGCAACTATTTTTCTTAAAAAAACTAGGTTTTAGAAACCATGGCACCACACTAGCTACATCTTGTTTCTTCCTTTGTCGTCCTTTTATCTCTATATCTTTAAAAAAATTATCCTTCACAACCACCATTGCACCACACCTTGACCCCTCTGAATTTGCCACTTGCACAACATATATATGTTGGTATTGGTATGGTCCTATTGCCGAGCCATACCTTTTCTCTCCATCATCCCCCAACCCATTCCTACACTAGTTAGTCGTATCATCATCTTTCACTAATACTCTCTCCTCCCAAAATAAGTGTCTTAACCTTAGTATAACTTTGTACTAAAGTTAGTACAAAGTTGAGACACTTATTTTAGGACGAAGGGAGGAGCAAACAAGCATGTCTACACCATCGTCATCATTTCGCATTTTCCATTAACATCTAGGTTGTCAATGAACCTCTCACGAACCCTAAGTGGACTTAATCGAACTATTAATCCTAACACCAATTCATGTCAATATTTGTGTCATGTAATCTTGTCGTTTTTAAATTGAAGCAACAACTAATTTTACTTCTCTAGTCAGAAACTACTAAATATTCATGAGAAATCATTTTCCACACATATCCTAGAACACATTCAATCGGTTCCTAAATAGACGACTTCAACTTGTTAACTTTTTCCCATATTGCTTGTCTTTCTGGTATTTTTTGGATGTAATTTTAGTCATATATGTCATCAAGTAATTAACTCTATGATGGTTGAAATTTTCAAATCTACTCGTCTGTTATGTGGTAAAACCCCCATAAATATGATATATTTCAGTGAGGAAAATTGATTTTCTTCTAAAAAAGTTGAGGGAAATGTACAAACATGAAAATAGTTGAAAAGCGGTAACATTTTGCGCGTAGTCCCTCCAGTCCTTTTTAGTCTACATATAAGTTTTGTCCGAAGTTAAAATATCTCTACTTTGACGAGACTTATATAAAAAGCTATGAACATTCACAATGACAAATCAATATTGTTAAATTCATTATGAAATTTAATTTCATAATATATATATTTGGTATTCTAGATGTTAATATTTTTTAATATAAATTTGTTCAAACTTTGTAAAATTTAACTTGACACAAATCTAATACGCAGAGTAAAAAGGACCGTATGGAGTACTTTTAATTATTGTGCCTATCTGTAGGGCGCTCAAGAGTGGAACGTTTTCACATGACTTTGATACGGTGCCGAAGTTAGACGATGATAATTTGGAAGTTTATAGGAACAACATTATTCATGAGATATTTATAGGAAACGCCATCCAATTCAATGGCGGCAGCTACTCTAGCCTGGAATTTATGAGGGGAAAAGAAACGCAATTGGCCACGGCGCATCTTCTGTTTTAAAGGCTCTTCTCAATATTGCATTGCAATCATAGCTCGCCCACATCGATCTAATCACGAATTTAAGGCGGGAGATTGTTTTCCATAACCACCGAATAGAAAGCCTTTAATAACGGGCAGGGGCAACAACCTGTGAGACGAACTTAATTCGCACGCGATCAGGATCGATGCACCCCATCCATCATGAAAACCTTCCACCTAAAAGCCGAGGATTTTTCCTCCGTTTAGTTCTGGATTTTCTCTCTTAATTAAATGATTCTCCGTAAGCTTGTGCATGCAGTATTAAACACGTTTTGGAAGTTGCTGTTTGGCAGTTCGGGCTTTTGAATCAACGTACACTTTGATAATTAAGTGGCCAGTAGCAGTGGTTACCTGTACTTGACATGCAGATGAAGAATTCTTTCGTCCAATTAATCAGTCCCAACAACTTCAAAAATTACGTACTCCGCTGATTGGCTTTGGTTTTGCTAAACAATAGTACTCCCTCCGTCTAGGTGTATAAGTCATCTTACGTTGCGCACCGTGACCAAGGTGGAAGGGAAAACGAGAGAACTTAATGTGTTTTGCTAATTAATAACAATGCATGCAACGAACTAACCAATGCATGTCGTGTTTGGTAGTCTCAAATCATTTAAAGCATGCATGACCCACATCTCTTATTGGTTGATATGTCATGAAACAAGAAACGAGATGAGAGTTAATGTACCGTGCCTAAGTGTTTTGGAATTATTTGATTTTCGTAAGATGACTTGCATACCTAGACAGAGGGAGTAGTAACGTTTACTTGCAAACGCCCCGGTTTCTTTCACCGTCCATTTCATATATAAGACGAGAGGCTAATTCTAATACTCGGGCCGCTCTCGCGAGCAGGGTGCGAACCCTAGCTAGCGCTGTCTTTCACCTCCTCCAAGCCTCCGACCCCCCTCACTGCCGCAGACGCACTGCCCATTCGGCTCAGGCTCACTTCCTCCCTGTTGGGTCGCATGCAACGCGGTATGCAGCATTCATCTGGGGGCGCCGCAGCAGCGACGAGCGGCAATGTCGGCGACGCGGGCGGGCGTTGGAGCTGCGGCTGGTAGTGGTTATCTGTACTCAACATGCATCATGATGGCAGTGATGGCTATGTCTCTTGGTCGTATTTGCGGCGAGGGATGTAGCAGTTGTCGGCTCAGGCTCATTCTCGGTCGTTGGCAGTAGCAACTCCCAGAGCCGGATCTGGAGGTCTATGCTCCTCGCAGTTGTCCTAGATACCTCGCTAGCATGGGTGAGCTGCCAAGCAAAAACTATGCTCTTGAGAACGTTGTTGTGGTTCTCCTCTCCTTATCTATGTACCAGTCGATGTCTCTCGTCCACTTTGGACTCGACAGCAGCAACGCTTTGCACTGTTTCCCCTCCCCAGGGCGTTCTTATGAAGGTTAGGTGTCCTAGGATATGTCGTGGTGTTGTCTTGGCTCGCGTGCGTCCAATTATGACTTAACAAATAAATTTCCAGCATTTCACATGAGAACTGTATTTTTTTTGCAGGGGATGAGAACTGTATTACATCCACATGTTCTCACACGTGCCGATTGCACTCGACAGCACCATTGTGGATTTATCACCGTGCTAGCGCAATCTGATATGCTCTCGCAAAAAAATCAGATATGCTCCATCTGTTCCGAGATTTTTCAGATCTATCCTTGTGATCAGTTTCTGCTCCCGGGTGCACATGCATCCAGATGAACAGTATATCTACAAAAAAAACTAAATTTTCTTGTAACACTTAATGTTCTACTCCGGTGCAAAATTTCATTTAGAACTATGCTCATACAAAAAGGACAAAAATGCTACTCTAGGAAAGCTTTTTTTTTTTTTTGCATTTTTGGGGTGCCTGTGTTTGCTTTTCTTACCCAAAGCATCACAATTGTGATCTCTACTCAAAATTTATACATAAGGAGAACTTTCAAGACTGTTTGTCTAGAATAAATTCGGATTCTTAAAAGTACTTTTTGCTATTTTTAAAAATCTACTGTTCACACATTTGCACCAGGTCTCATGGGTTAGCAGGTGAGACCCATCCTGATGGATGACACGTGGCATTCACAAAGCATTCATAAATCAAGGAGGGAGAGATTAGATGCTTTCTGATTTGTGAATGCCACGTGTCATCCATCAGGGCGGGTCTCACCTGCTAACCGTGAAACCTGGTCTCATATAATTTTTTTCCGCAAAATGGCACCTTCGCTTCTGATTTCCTATCTCTCTCCATACTGTTTTGGCGAAAGAAGAAACAAAATCCATTTATTAACACCAACGACTTAATTCTCAGTACACCTATATCTTCACACTCAAGAGTTTACCACCCATCCTCTCAAAAAGGACGTTGTATCAACCATTGAATGCTATCACCCTCTTAATCTTTGGACTGCACTTACTAATGAACGGATTGTTAGGGCCCTTTAGTTATCCCCCAATTAATGGCGAGGTATAGTGGCCATCGGGGATTCTCTGTGGTGTACACATGTGCCGACCCTATAGGTGAGGAAATTGTCTTACGCTACTCAGGTTAGTCATAGTGGAGAGTAACTTAGATTAGTAACATACATACGTTACTAGTATATGTTACTACCTTCATAGTGGGTAGTGTCATAGGTGTGATAACATAGATGCCTTCATTTATTATTTTGTAGACTCATTATGCATTGGGAAACGCTATGTGATGGTAACATATTATGTTACTCTATTTGTCTCTCTCCTCATTAACTACTTGCCACATCACCATTTTTGCTTATGTGACATCTATGTTACTACCTATGTTACTCCCACTATGACCAGCCTTATAGTGTATGGCATTATTTTCATAATGCATAGTATCATATAAGATCTTATTTATTGTCAATTTTACTGTTTTCATTCAAATGTTAAGATTTTAAGGTGCATTAAATCGTTGCATGCAAGGATGAAAGAAAACCCATCAATACAAGTAAAATTTCTTGGTTATTTATTGGTCACACATGCATGCATTGTGATGAATACATTGGTAAACACAACTTTTTGTGGAAAATGAACCTATTAATTGAGTACTTTCACAATGTACAAAATTTGCACCACTCACCATGCATCTACCTTGGTTGATGAGAATTTTGAATTAAGACCGAAGGAGGGGAGGGGGGGGGGGGGCAGTATACTGTCGTACTCTGGCAGTACTGGTTGTGAGTATTTTTCATATGAACTGTGGAGAACTATGTAATCAGTACTCCGTTGGAGTCCTGGTTGGTTTAATCGCTTGGAGTAGCCCAGTTTGTCTAGAATGCCCTTTTGTGGGCCTAGTTCTATGAAAATCCAACATGAGTTTGAATTCTTTTTTGTTGAGACTTCTATAGTAGTCCATAATTCATGAAATCAGTTTTTCAAATTCCCTCAATCAAATTCATGTTTTTTTCTTGTGAACCATCAAAATCATTTGTGCATAAACTCTTGCGTTTTGAGCCCCTGTAGGAAACCAATATACACGCCATTCGGATTCTTTGTTTTCCATTTTTGTACGTTCAAAGAGTCCTTTAACATGAGTATTTTTTTTGAATCATTTTAACATGACTTCAAACTTATACATTTTTTTCTTCTGCAAACTCCAAGGCATTCACTACAGTCTATCTCTTTATTTCTTTGGAATTCTTGCGTGCTCTGTCCTATGCACCATCCAAAGCCATCATCTTCATTTTAAGACCATTTCAAAATCCATCACAATCATGTTTTTTTTCATTCATGCACTTAGGAAAATACTATCCAAAGCGGCATTTATCTGGATGCTAACATGCTTCCACACCCCGTAAACAATGAAGCACTCCCTCCTTTCTGGTTTATTTGCAAATATAATGTTTGTCCCCCACTCGGTATCTGCCATAGTTGTTGAGATTTTTGAGAAATGCCAAACAAATCAGAAACGAGGGAGTAGTTGATTAGGTTGCTTGGAATATAATTTGAACTAGAGAACAAGAATAAATTGTTGGGGAACGTTGCAGAAAATTAAAATTTTTCCTACGGTTTTACCAAGATCCATCTATGAGTTCATCTAAGCAACGAGTCAAGGGAGAGAGTTTGCATCTACATACCACTTGTAGATCGAGTGCGGAAGCGTTCATGGGGATAGTGATGACGGAGTCGTACTCGCCGTGATTCGGATCACCGATGACCAAGTGCTGAATGGACAGCACCTCCATGTTCAATACACGTACGGTACGGACGACGTCTCCTCCGTCTTGATCCACCAAGGAGGAAGGAGAGGTTGAGGAAGACAGCTCCAACGGCAGCACGACGACGTGGTGTTGTTGGTGCAGTGATTCGGCAGAGGCTTCGCCAAGCACGTGCGGAGGAGGAGAGGTGTTGGGGAGGGAGGGCTGCGCCTTGGCTTGGGTGTGCAGCCTCCCCTCACCCCTCTATTTATAGGGGAAGGAGAGGGGCGGCCTCTAGATGCATCTAGAGGCGGCCAAGGGAGGGGCTTGCCCCCAAGCAAGGCGCCCTCTGGGGTTCCCCCTCAACCCCTAGGCGCAAGGGCCCAAGGGAGGGTGCGCCCAGCCCACCAGGGGCTGGCCCCTTCCCACGCAGCCCAAGTGGCCCCTTGGGAGGGGTGGCCCCTCCCGGTGGACCCCTGGAACCCTTCCGGTGGCCCCGGTACAATACCGGTATGCCCCCGAAACTTTCCGTTGTCCGTTTGACAACTTCACATATATAAATCTTTACCTCCGGACTATTCGGAACTCCTCGTGACGTCCGGGATCTCATCCGGGACTCCGAACAACATTCGGTAATCACATACAAGTCTTCCTAATAACCCTAGCGTCACCGAACCTTAAGTGTGTAGACCCTACGGGTTCGGGAGACATCTGCACATGACCGAGACGCTCTCAGGTCAATAACCAACAGCGGGATCTGGATACCCATGTTGGCTCCCACATGCTCCTCGATGATGTCATCGGATGAACCACGATGTCGAGGATTCAAGCAACCCCGTATACCATTCCCTTTGTCAGACGGTATGTTACTTGCCCGAGACTCGATCGTCGGTATCCCAATACCTCGTTCAGTCTCGTTACCGGCAAGTCACTTTACTCGTACCGTAATGCATGATCCCGTGACCAGACACTTGGTCACTTTGAGCTCATTATGATGATGCACTACCGAGTGGGCCCGGTGATACCTCTCCGTGTCACGGAGTGACAAATCCTGTCTCGATCCGTGTCAACCCAATGCACACTTTCGGAGATACCTGTAATGCACCTTTATAGTCACCTAGTTACGTTGTGACGTTTGGTACACCCAAAGCACTCCCTACGGTATCCGGAGTTACACGATCTCATGGTCTAAGGAATAGATACTTGACATTGAGAAAGCTCTAGCAAAACGAACTACACGATCTTGTGATATGCTTAGGATTGGGTCTTGTCCATCACGTCATTCTCCTAATGACGTGATCCCGTTGTCAATGACATCTGGTGTCCATAGTCAGGAAACCATGACTATCTGTTGACCAACGAGCTAGTCAACTAGAGGCTTACTAGGGACGTATTGTGGTCTATGTATTCACACATGTATTATGATTTCCGGATAATACAATTATAGCATGAATAAAAGACAATTATCATGAACAAGGAAATATAATAATAATGCTTTTATTATTGCCTCTAGGGCATATTTCCAACAGTCTCCCACTTGCACTAGAGTCAATAATCTAGTTACATTGTGATGAATCGAACACCCATAGAGTTCTGGTGTTGATCATGCTTTGCCCGCGAAAGAGGTTTAGTCAACGGATCTACGACATTCAGATCCGTATGCACTTTACAAATTTCTATGTCTCCGTCCTGAACATTTTCACGGATGGAGTTGAAGCGATGCTTGATGTGCCTGGTCTTCTTGTGAAACCTGGGCTCCTTGGCAAGTGCAATAGCTCCAGTGTTGTCACAGAAGAGTTTGATCGGCCCCGACGCATTGGGTATGACTCCTAGGTCGGTGATGAGCTCCTTCACCCAAATTGCTTCATGCGCTGCCTCCGAGGCTGCCATGTACTCCGCTTCACATGTAGATCCCGCCACGACGCTCTGCTTGTAGCTGCACCAGCTTCGCTCCACCATTCAACATATACACGTATCCGGTTTGTGACTTAGAGTCATCCAGATGCGTGTCGAAGCTAAGCGTCGACGTAACCCTTTATGACGAGCTCTTCGTCACCTCCATAAACGAGAAACATGTCCTTTGTCCTTTTCAGGTACTTCAGGATATTCTTGACCGCTGTCCAGTGTTCCTTGCCGGGATTACTTTGGTACCTTCCTACCAAACTTACCGCATCAGGTCTGGTACACAGCATGGCATACATAATAGATCCTATGGCTGAGGCATAGGGGATGACGCTCATCTCTTCTTTATCTTTTGCGGTGGTCGGGCATTGAGCTGAGCTCAATCTCACACCTTGCAGCCTGAGCAAGAACCCTTTCTTGGACTGATCCATTTTGAACTTCTTCAAAATCTTATCAAGGTATGTGCTTTGTGAAAGACCTATGAGGCGTCTCGATCTATCTCTATAGATCTTGATGCCTAATATATAAGCAGCTTCTCCAAGGTCCTTCATTGAAAAACACTTATTCAAGTAGGCCTTAATGCTGTCCAAGAATTCTATATCATTTCCGATCAAAAGTATGTCATCTGCATATAATATGAGAAATGCTACAGAGCTCCCACTCACTTTCTTGTAAACGCAGGCTTCTCCATAAGTCTGCATAAACTAAGCAACTTGATCATCTCATCAAAGCGAATGTTCCAACTCCGAGATGCTTGCACCAACCCATAAATGGATCATTTGGAGCTTGCATACTTTGTTAGCATTTTCAGGATCGACAAAACCTTCCGGCTGCATCATATACAACTCTTCCTTAAGATAACCGTTAAGGAACGCTGTTTTGACGTCCATCTGCCATATCTCATAATCATAGTATGCGGCAATTGCTAACATGATTCAGACGGACTTAAGCTTCGCTACGGGAGAGAAAGTCTCATCGTAGTCAATCCCTTGAACTTGCCGATAACCCTTAGCGACAAGTCGAGCTTTATAGATGGTGACATTACCATCCGCGTCCGTCTTCTTCTTAAAGATCCATTTGTTTTCTATCGCTCGCCGATCATCGGGCAAGTCGGTCAAAGTCCATACTTTGTTTTCATACATGGATTCTATCTCGGATTTCATGGCTTCTAGCCATTTGTTGGAATCTGGGCCCGCCATCGCTTCTTCATAGTTCGAAGGTTCACCGTTGTCTAACAACATGATTTTCAGGACAGGGTTGCCTTACCACTCTGGTGCGGAACGTGTCCTAGTGGACCTACGAAGTTCAGTAGCAACTTGATCCGAAGTACCTTGATCATCATCATTAATTTCCTCTCCAATTGGTGTAGGCACCACAGGAACATTTTCTGAGCTGCACTACTTTCCGGTTCAAGAGGTAGTACTTCATCGAAGTTCTACTTTCCTCCCACTTACTCCTTTCGAGAGAAACTCTTTTCCGTAAAGGATCCGTTCTTGGCAACAAAGATCTTGCCTTCGGATCTAAGGTAGAAGGTATACCCAATGGTTTCCTTAGGGTATCCTATGAAGACGCATTTTTCCGACTTGGGTTCGAGCTTTTCAGGTTGAAGTTTCTTGACATAAGCATCGCATCCCCAAACTTTTAGAAACGACAGCTTAGGCTTCTTCCCAAACCATAATTCATACGGTGTCGTCTCAACGGATTTAGACGGTGCCCTATTTAAAGTGAATGTAGCTGTCTCTAGAGCGTATCCCCAAAATGATAGCGGTAAATCAGTAAGAGATATCATAGATCGCACCATATCCAATAGAGTGCGATTACGACGTTCGGACACACCATTACGCTGAGGTGTTCCAGGCGGCGTGAGTTGTGAAACGATTCCACATTTTCTTAAGTGTGTACCAAATTCGTGACTCAAATATTCTCCTCCACGATCCGATCGTAAGAATTTTATCTTTCGGTCACGTTGATTCTCTACTTCATTCTGAAATACCTTGAACTTTTCAAAGGTCTCAGACTTGTGTTTCATCAAGTAGACATACCCATATCTACTCAAGTCATCTGTGAGAGTGAGAACATAACGATATCCTCCATGAGCCTCAACACTCATTGGACCGCACACATCGGTATGTATGATTTCCAATAAGTTGGTTGCTCGCTCCATTGTTCCGAGAACGGAGTCTTGGTCATCTTGCCCATAAGGCATGGTTCGCATGTGTCAAATGATTCATAATCTAGAGACTCAAAAGTCCATCTGCATGGAGCTTCTTCATGCGCTTGACACCAATGTGACCAAGGCGGCAGTGCCACAAGTATGTGGGACTATCGTTATCAACTTTACATCTTTTGGTATTCACGCTATGAATATGTGTAACATTACTCTCGAGATTCATTAAGAATAAACCATTAACCAACGGAGCATGACCATAAAACATATCTCTCATATAAATAGAACAACCATTATTCTCGGATTTAAATGAGTAGCCATCTCGCATTAAACGAGATCCTGATACAATGTTCATGCTCAAACTTGGCACCAAATAACAATTATTAAGGTTCAAAACTAATCCCGTGAGGTAAATGTAGAGGTAGCGTGCGTGGCGATCACATCGACTGGAACCATTCCCGACGTCCATCGTCACCTCATCCTTCGCCAGTCTCCGCTTATTCCGCAGCTCCTGCTGTGAGTTACAAATATGAGCAACGGCACCGGTATCAAATACCCAGGAGTTACTACGAGTACTGGTAAGGTACACATCAATTACATGTATATCAAATATACCTTTGGTGTTGCCGGCCTTCTTATCCGCTAAGTATTTGGGGCAGTTCCGCTTCCAAAGGACCCTTCCCTTGCAATAAAAGCACTCAGTCTCGTGCTTGGGTCCATTCTTTGACTTCTTCCCAGAATCGGCTTACCGGGCGCGTCAATATCCTTGCCGTCCTTCTTGAAGTTCTTCTTGCCCTTGCCCTTCTTGAACTTAGTGGTCTTATTGACCATCAACACTTGATGTTCTTTCTTGATCTCAACCTCTGCTGACTTCAGCATTGAAAATACTTCAGGAATGGTCTTCACCATCCCCTCCAAATTGTAGTTCATCACAAAGCTCTTGTAGCTTGGTGGGAGCGATCAAGGATTCTGTCAATGACCGCCTCATCGGGAGGTTAATATTCAGCTGGGTCATGCGGTTGTGCAACCTGCACATTACGAGTATGTGCTCACCGACGTAACTATTTTCCTCCATCTTACAACTATAGAACTTGTCGAGACGCGTCATATCTCTCGACCAGGCGTGAGCTTGGAAAACTAGTTTCAGCTCCTCGAACATCTCATATGCTCCGTGATGCTCAAAACGCTTTTGGAGCCCCGGTTGTAAGTTGTATAGCATGCCGCACTGAACGAGGGAGTAATCATCAGCACGAGTTTGCCAAGCATTCATAATGTCTTGGTTCTGCAGGGACGGAGCGTCACCTAAGCGGTCCTTCTAGGACATATTGTTTCCTGGCAGCTATGAGGATGATCCTCATGTTCCGGACCCAGTCCGTATAGTTGCTGCCATCATCTTTCAGCTTGGTTTTCTCTAGGAACGCGTTGAAGTTCATGTTGACATGAGCGTTGGCCATTTGATCTACAAGACATATTTGCAAAGGTTTTAGACTAAGTTCATGATAATTAAGTTCATCTAATCAAATTATCTTAATGAACTCCCACTCAGACCAGACATCCCTCTAGTCATCTAAGTGTTACACGATCCGAGTCGACTAGGCCGTGTCCGATCATCACGTGAGACGGACTAGTCATCGTCGGTGAACATTCTCATGTTGATCGTATCTTCCATACGACTCGTGTTCGACCTTTCGGTCTCCGTGTTCCGAGGCCATGTCTGTACATGCTAGGCTCGTCAAGTTAACCCTAAGTGTTTTGCATGTGTAAAACTGTCTTACACCCGTTGTATGTGAACGTAAGGATCTATCACACCCGATCATCACGTGGTGCAGTTAGGGGAGAACACTTCTTGAAATTGTTGTAAGGGATCATCTTATTTACTACCGTCGTTCTAAGTAAACAAGATGCATAAACATAATAAACATCACATGCAATTATATAGTAGTGACATGATATGGCCAATATCATATAGCTCCATTGATCTCCATCTTCGGGGCTCCATGATCATCTTGTCACCGGTATGACACCATGATCTCCATCATCGTGTCTTCATGAAGTTGTCACGCCAACGACTACTTCTACTTCTATGGCTAACGCGTTTAGCAATAAACTAAAGTAATTTACATGACGTTCTTCAATGACACGCAGGTCATACAAAATAAAGACAACTCCTATGGCTCCTGCCGGTTGTCATACTCATCGACATGCAAGTCATGATTCATATTACAAGAACATGATCTCATACATCACAATATGTCATTTATCATTCATCACAACTTCTGGCCATATCACATCACATGACAATTGCTGCAAAAACAATTTAGACGTCTTCTAATTGTTGTTGCATCTTTTACGTGGCTGCAATTGGGTTCTAGCAAGAACGTTTTCTTACCTACGAATAACCACAACGTGATTTTGTCAACTTCTATTTACCCTTCATAAGGACCCTTTTCATCGAATCCGCTCCAACTACGATTGGAGAGACAGACACCCACCAGCCACCTTATGCAACTAGTGCATGTTAGTCGGTGGAACCGGTCTCACGTAAGCGTCGTGTAAGGTTGGTCCGGGCCGCTTCATCCCACAATACCGCTGAAGCAAGATAAGACTAGTAGCGGCAAGCAAGTTGACAAGATCTACGCCCACAACAAAATTGTGTTCTACTCGTGCAATAGAGAACTACGCATAGACCTAGCTCATGATGCCACCGTTGGGGAACGTTGCGTAAAATTAAAATTTTTCCTACGGTTTCACCAAGATCCATCTATGAGTTCATCTAAGCAACGAGGCAAGGGAGAGAGTTTGCATCTACATACCACTTGTAGATCGAGTGGAAGGCGTTCAAGGGGATGGTGATGACGGAGTCGTACTCGCCGTGATTCGGATCACCGATGACCAAGTGCTGAACGGACAGCACCTCCGCGTTCAACACACGTACGGTACGGACGACGTCTCCTCCGTGTTGATCGAGCAAGGAGGAAGGAGAGGTTGAGGAAGACAGCTCCAACGGCAGCACGACGGCGTGGTGTTGTTGGTGCAGCAGTACTCCGACAGGGCTTCGCCAAGCACGTATGGAGGAGGAGAGGTGTTGGGGAGGGGAGGGGCTGCGCCTTGGCTTGGGGTGTGCAGCCCTCCCCTCACCCCTCTATTTATAGGGGGAAGGGAGAGGGGGGCCGGCCCCTCTAGATGCATCTAGAGGGGGGGGGGGCGGCGGCCAAGGGGAGGGGGCTTGCCCCCCAAGCAAGGGGGGCGCCCCCTCTAGGGTTCCCCCCCTCAACCCTAGGCGCAAGGGCCCAAGGGAGGGGGTGCGCCCAGCCCACCAGGGGCTGGCCCCTTCCCACGCAGCCCAAGTGGCCCCTTGGGAGGGGTGGCCCCTCCCGGTGGACCCCCGGAACCCTTCCGGTGGCCCCGGTACAATACCGGTATGCCCCCGAAACTTTCCGGTGTCCGTTTGACAACTTCCCATATATAAATCTTTACCTCCGGACTATTCCGGAACTCCCCGTGACGTCCGGATCTCATCCGGGACTCCGAACAACATTCGGTAATCACATACAAGTCTTCCTAATAACCCTTGCGTCACCGAACCTTATGTCTAGACCCTACGGGTTCGGGAGACATGCGCATATGACCGAGACGCTCTCAGGTCAATAACCAACAGCGGGATCTGGATACCCATGTTGGCTCCCACATGCTCCTCGATGATGTCATCGGATGAACCACGATGTCGAGGATTCAAGCAACCCCGTATACCATTCCTTTTGTCAGATGGTATGTTACTTGCCCGAGACTCGATCGTCGGTATCCCAATACCTCGTTCAGTCTCGTTACCGGCAAGTCACTTTACTCGTACCGTAATGCATGATCCCGTGACCAGACACTTGGTCTCTTTGAGCTCATTATGATGATGCACTACCGATTGGGCCCAGTGATACCTCTCCGTAATACGGAGTGACAAATCCCTGTCTCGATCCGTGTCAACCCAACAGACACTTTCGGAGATACCTGTAATGCACCTTTATAGTCACCTAGTTACGTTGTGACGTTTGGTACATCCAAAGCACTCCTACGGTATCCGGGAGTTACACGATCTCATGGTCTAAGGAATAGATACTTGACATTGAGAAAGCTCTAGCAAAACGAACTACACGATCTTGTGCTATGCTTAGGATTGGGTCTTGTCCATCACGTCATTCTCCTAATGACGTGATCCCGTTGTCAATGACATCTGATGTCCATAGTCAGGAAACCATGACTATCTGTTGACCAACGAGCTAGTCAACTAGAGGTTTACTAGGGATGTATTGTGGTCTATGTATTCACACATGTATTACGATTTCCGGATAATACAATTATAGCATGAATAAAAGACAATTATCATGAACAAGGAAATATAATAATTATGCTTTTATTATTGCCTCTAGGGCATATTTCTAACTTAAATAAATAAATATCTGGTCAGATAACTTTTGACGAAGAGTTTATCTTGTTTTCGTAATGACACGTGGTTCATGAAAAAGAAGAAAACTGAATTGGGTCCGTCTACACATAAGTTGACTGGTATTTTTTTATCGAAGTTTATGGTGCTAGCAGTCAGCTCTAATCGTAAGTTTCTCTACCCTTATGTAAATCTTAAGATGGAGAGATTAGTCGTTTCAGGAAGTTGATTTAGATAGAAGAAAAATCATAGGCTACTTAGATTAGCAAAACTATGCTTAAATTAGATGCAATTACAATGTTCTCTGAAAAGAAGGAGCACATAGTATGTGTCCTTGCTTGGGTGATTTCGGGTGTCATTTGACATCACAAGATTATCTAAATCACTCATGAATTTTTTGATATACTCCCTCCAGTCCTTTTTAGTCTGTATATAAGTTTTGTCTGAAGTCAAAGCATCTCTACTTTAACCAAACTTATAGAAAAAAGTATCAATATTTACAATGTTAAATCAATATTGTTAGATTCATTATGAAATGTAGTTTCATAAAATATATATTAGGTATGATAGATGTTGATATTTTTAAATATATATTTGGTCAAACTTTGCAAAGTTTGACCTGACCTAAATCTAATATGCGGAGTAAAAAGGACCGGAGGGAGTACATGAAATGGTTCATACACTAGGAATTTGATTTTTTGTTTAGAGAAAATGCCTAATCCCGACTTTATAAATAAAGCCACAAGGCAGCGTCATAAGCCCAACCATCAACAACCAGGGCGAAACACCCAACATCCACAGCATCAGAATAAACCAGGACACACGCGAGTATTAGGGGTACATGGCAACCTACCAAACATGGCGCGCAGGCCGGAGGGATAACAGAATCACCAACAGACAGCAAGAAGGACGATGAAGCACCAAACAAGTTTAGCGTTCATGAGCCTGTCCGGATATGGAGGACGCCGAGGCCCGAATTTCAGAGATTAGCAGGTCCAAAGCTCCCCGATCGTCCTCTATAGTCAATGATCTCCACTGCTGCAAGAATATACAAGATTTGAAAAGAACGTCAGCCGCTTTCGAAGGAAAGACGTGTTCAATAGTAAATTTGTTCCTAATCGTCCAAAGAGACCAGCAAATCGCCCCCAAGCCAACCCAGAAAACCCTCTTAGTGACCCCAACCAAAGAGCTGGCAAGGTTTCTCATCTCATGAAAGGAGGAGGGGTTCCAAGTAACCTGAAGCCACGACTGGACACAACACCAAACAACCTTAGCCAAAACACAATGAAAGAAGATATGTTCCGTGTTTTCCACCGCACCGCTAAGAGCACAAAATTCCGAGCCCGGACCATTACGCTTACGGATTTGATCAGCAGCGGGAAGCCGGCCCCTAAAGGCTTGCCAGAGGAAGATTTTAACCTTATGAGGAACTTTGGCCCTCCAAATGCAAGAGAACCTGTTGGAAGGGACACACCCGATGAGCCTCGCGTACAAAGACTTAACCGAAAACCGACCAGAGGCAGAATGAGGCTGCACAATGTAGTCCGGCGACTCCGAGAGCGAGGGGAAGAAGGCAGTAAGACTTTGCCAATCTTCCAACTCTTCAGGAGACAGGGAGAGGCGCAAGGCCAAGTCCCAGTTATTAGCTGCCACCTCCGCGATGGAGATGTCAGGGTTAGGACAGAAAGAAAACAAAACAGGAAACCTACTAGCCAAAGGAGCATCACCACACCACCAACAAGCGCCAAAAAGGACCGAGGTACCATCACCAACAATAAACTTAACATGATCCTGGAAAAAGAGGTCTGACTTTAATAAGGTCTTCCCAGAACTGAGAACCCCGCCGGGATCCCGCAAACATAGGGCTCGAAAGGGGAAAGTAATTAGCCTTAAGAATAGAGTACCAAAGAGAGCCGGCCCCACTGGTCATAATTTTCCACCACCATTTAATTAACAGGCACTTGTTCATGACCTGAGTATTAATAAAGCCTAACCCTCCAAGGTTTTATGGCCTGCACATAAGCTTCCATTTAACCAGCCTATACTTTCATTTATTATCAGCAGCGTTCCAATAAAAAGCACCCCCTGTGTTTGTCAAAACCAGCATGGGTGCCAACCGAAAGGAGATAAAAGCCCATCAGGAACACTGGGAGGGAGGAGAGGCAACCATTAATGAGAACAACTTTGCCTGCATTGGTATTATATCTACCACGCCAGGGGAGAACCCTGTTTCCCACCTTAGACACAGCCGGAGCAAAGTCCTTGGCATGAAGCATCACAGGAGATATAGGCAGCCCCAAATACTTGAAGGGGAAGGAGCCCAGAGAGCAATTTAGCAGCCTAGCAACTCTCAAGGCCTCAGTATCGTCGACGCCAGTGACAAGAACCTCACTTTTGGAAATGTTGATTTTCAGACCCGAGACAGCCTCAAAGCAAAGCAGGATGAATTTAAGGTGGGCAATGCAGGCGTCATTCAGCTCAACCATAATGATGGTATCATCAGCGTACTGCAGGTGGGTAATACCATCCGGAACTAGATGAGAGGCCACAGGCAAGATATGACCATGCTGAGCCGCCCTAAGAAGAACGCGGGAAAAGGCGCCGGCCACAAAATTAAAGAGCACAGGGGAGGCAGGGTCCCCTTGACGCAGGCCTCAGCCGTTAACAAAGAAATTACTAATATGACCATTCACAGAGACAGCGGTATGCTCGCCCGAGACCAGCTGCATTAAACGATGCACATAAGCCCCATCGAAGCCTTTCGCAAGCAAGACGTGCCTTAAAAAAGCCAGCTAACTGAGTCATAGGCTTTCTCGAAGTCAAGTTTTAAAATGATCGCTTTGGAGTTGCGAGCCCGCAAGTCATGAACAATTTTACGAAGATAGAGGACCCCATCAAGAATGTAGCGCCTTTTGATGAAAGCAGACCGGTACGGGCTGATGACTCTATGGGTAACGGGGGATAGACGATTAGCGAAACCGCCCTTTGATTAGGAATTTGAATTGATTGACATCACAAGATCGTAGGGGGTATACCACCGCCACTTGTACATGCCGTGTCACAAATGGCGCAAATCATGTTTGCCTGTGACTTGTTTGCATATGGTTGGAGACGAACACTCAACTTCGGGAGGTCGAAGAACATATACTACCTCTTTACCAAAATATGAGACGTTATTATAGGCTAAATTAGCCTTTTCTTTTATACAGAGGGAGTAGCACGTACAGCCTGCTTGTCACACGTGCGCTTGGAAGAGCACGCGATCCATCGAGAGGGCTACCGTTCAAAGGGAAGGACGTACACCGTAGACGTTCAGTCGTTCGGCTGACCGTCAGTCTCGCTTTCATGGAATTTACCGCCAGATCCGCCAAATCCTTGGGCCCGATAGGTCGGGCACGTACGCGTCATTTGTTTGACCGTCGGTCTATATACGCGTACAACATACACCTACTACTGCGTCCAGCGAAGCCAGGTGACGTAGGCAACGGCTGCCCCAGCTGGCTCAAGGCAGGAGTGAAATGTCAAAGCGGATGCAGCATGCATGCCTGCATGGCGCGTTGGCGATGATTTGATTAACAAACTGGCCTTGACACTGGTATTGCAAAAAGAAGTAGGATGCATGATGATGTCGGCAGTCAATGTTAATGGAATAATGGGGCATGCAGATGGCGTTCATATTTCTTCAGTCGGATTCGGTTAACAAACGGATTGGAGCATCATAGTCCTCATGTGCGGCTCATCAGATAAGAAAAAGGAAACTGTTATCCCGTGTGCATAACGATTCATGAGATCACTAAGCTAACTGTTAGATTGGTTATAGTGGGGAGTAACATATGTGTGTCATGCAACACTTCATTTATTAGGTTGTAGACTCATTTTGTCTTGATACGTGCGACCTTACCCAAAGTGTGAGTAACATATTATTATGTTACCACATGTCTTTTTTCCTCATTAATTATTTGCACGTCATCTATTTTGCCTAGATATGTGTGATATTACCACTTATGTCGCTTTCATTACGCGTAATCTTATTTTAGGGCATCTACAACCTGGCCCCTCATATCCCCTTGTACGTCCACCACTCACAAAAACACGACCTAATCGAACCCCTCAAACCGACTCTATATGTCTGGGCTGTTTGTCGCTTCAATACCTAGCCCATATCTGGAGCAGATATGGGAGGCCCAGACACGCCTGGACGTGTCTGCCACATCGAACCGATGGTCGGGATCGACGTGGAAACACGCAGAAACCAATCGGTCCAACATGAGCTCACCGGTCTGCATTCATGTCACTCAACGCACAGTTCGAGGGCTAGACTCAGCTATTTAAGCTTGATGGTGAGTCTCAACCGTAGCCGTCCCCATTTCATCCCTCTTCCTTCCACCGACGCCGCCACCGTGACACCGCCCACGCCCTATTCCACTCCAACCTCGCTGTCCGCCGGTAGCCATGGTCCACCGTAGGATTACCTACTACAAGATGTTGACCCCGCAACCCGGGCGAAGATTCAGGCATGGCGCTTCGCTCGAATTGCAGACGGCTTGCATCCGAACTCTCAAGAGGAGGAGAGGAAGGAGCAGGAGGCGTCGGGCACGAAGATAGATGACGTGGAGCCGTGGGATGAAGAGGGTGACTGGGTGAGAATAGTGACGCGGATCTGAAATCGAAGTAGGTCGGATTCGGCATGAAGAACGCGCTACTGGAGTTCGAGGTCGCCCAAGCGGAGGAAGCAGTGGAGCTGCAGGCCATTCTCGAGTACATCCAGTCCGAGGCGGAAGGGGTGGCGAATTGCCACTTCCTCCAGGAGGTGTAACTAGAGCGTGAGCGGCTCTTCGGGGACGAGGAGGACGTGTCGGAGTTTCGCCCCACCGCCAATGATCATGAGACTGACACCCCGTCTGAGTAGTCTAAGTTTCTCTTCACTATGACCAGCCTGAGTGGCCTCCCATGCTCAGCTCAATTTGAAATGTCAGCATGGAGAACACGAGCACTCATTCATGCATCCATACACTACACACACATATATATAGACTAGCAAGATACCCATGCTTTGCACGAAAAATCAAGATGCATTTGTATGAGTAGTTTATGTTGTGGGAGAAAAGGATGAACAAGAGAATACCTTATTTGCAAATGTGAAGAAAGGCGTGGGTATTTTTTTACAAAATTGCCATAGTTTCGTTCCTATCCGTCAGATATAAATCGGACGGCCTATGTTGCAGGATGGCAGGCACACCGTCATCATCAATTCTGTTTTTTATAAGAGTAGAGAATATGATCCATTTTTTTCTTGGGATATTTAAAGGCAACAATTAATTAACAGTGCATACAGCGCCTGGACTTCTCCTCCTCCTTTGCACCCAACAACTTGTCCATTCATCGGTCAGCCAATCTATAAAGTCCGATGGACGTAGGAGTAACTCGACGCCGGCACGTACGTACTCCTACTCACTATCTCCCCCTCTCCATACTGTACCAAGTCTTCAAGGCACAAAAAATACTGTAGCAGCTGCACCATATTTGCAAGGGCAGAGCAGTTGGCAGCAAATGAGAAGTTCAGACCAAAAGCAAGTTAGCACTGATGGTTACTACCGCACACACTTGCATCTCTGTATCTGTATGTGACAGTAATAGTACTGCATGCGACCTGCCTGCAGTGGTTAAGCACAAGAAAGTCATTTTTTTTATAAAGAAGCACAAGAAAGTCATGACCTGCACAGCGGCCCAACAAGGGAATTCCCTGCAGACAATCACCACACAACGGCCGCAAATTTTTGTCCACTAAAAGCCCCTCGAAGCTAGCCACCATGCATGCACACTAGGTAGAAAGTGCGACTTGCCGCACCCGGTAGCGGTACTGCCGGGTATAGTAATATCCAACCCGCTAATAAAGTCACTGAAGCATTGCAAATATAAAAGTAGCATAATGTAGTTATGTTTACCAACTAAATTTACAGTCGTTTAACATTGCACCTGATCCGTTCTTATGAAAATTTAGATAGTTAAAACTCTATTAGAGTTGCCATGTACATAAGTATTTGGTAGCTACATTGGTAAGTTTAATCAGACACAAAGAATGGATCGAAAATCAAAGAGAGCATCAAAAGGCTCAACAAATTACACTGCAGGGACCAGCTAACTATTTAAGAAACAGTCGCCAGCAAATATATAGTTAAACAACATCCATACCTAGTCCTCGACTTCCTTGTCATTACATACCATATTATAGGTAAATAAATTACAAACTGAATCCTGGGCAGCAATTCAGATAACTCAACACCAAATTCCATGCATTTAGACAGAGGTTGGCGTGATTCGTTATTACATACTGCATCTACCAAAAGAGAGCACAAATTCAGGCTTCTCGCTTATAAGAGGCATAATACTGAAGCGTGTCTTTCGAGATTCTCAACGACAGTTGATGGCTGCAGAGAAGAGCACGTATGCTTCTTAAACACTGATAAATTCTGTAGATGCTATAGGAAACGATTTTAAACCAGCCTACATGCGACCCATGCATTTAGTCTTTAAAGACTAAAGTGCTGCGGGCAGTAGGATGGGACTTTGGTTTTCTGCTGGGCATGTGGTATGTTTCATTGGGAAAGCAACAAACATAAGTAATACATATAGTTGTAGAAGTCTGAAGAGTAGGAGGGAGGGTATGTCAGTTTCAGTGAGGCCATCCTAGAGGTCAATGTCCATTTGTACATAAGATGATATGTAGTATTATAGGAATGCAAGTGAAAGCTGCCCAATACTATGATTACCTCTAATTTGTTGACACTTTTAGCTGCTGGAGTGTTATCGTCGTCGCTCTCTGAATGAGGCCCTTCCTTTGTCGTGGTTAAAGAGCCGAGCTGATTCTGAAAGGATTCACATGATCATATAGCACTATGACCAGAACTGCTCAGCTATGAGTTGTCTTTGGCATTTCTTGAGCTCCACCAAGTTGGCATCATCTATTGTAATTATGCCCATGGTTAGTAGATAGTCTAAAGCAGCAGAACATGTTGAGGCAGAATGTCGAAATAAACCTAGAAGCATAAGAGTGCAATTTGATACATGATTCAAATATAGCAGTGCCCAGTGCAACATACAAACAAACCATAAAGTTCTTGTAATAGATTGGGCATAACCGATAGTGATATGGTTCGATAGGACATATTACATCATTAGGAGCACCACTTGAAAGGAGAGCCACATAAAAGGCATTGGCAGAAGGGGAGGGGCTCACCTCGGCTCGATGCCCTCGTTTGTCCCTGCAGTGGTGCTGGTGTGGCTTGCCGCCGGCTCTCAGAGCTCAGGGCCATCTGTTCATTTTTTTAAAGCATTCTTAGTGGTCCGATCCTGTTATGTCGACAGTACAATCTCAGTGCTATACAAAATGCTCATGCTACCATACGAAATGTTTTCTCTCAAAGAACCCAAGTTGCAAGTTTGGAATAAACCTTTGCAATAAACATGTAATTAAAGGGGTGGCAAAATACGTTTTGGTTCTATCAAACTCACTCTAATATAAAACATGTTCACTTCCAGAATTTCAGTGGCTCCATCTAATTATAAAAAGGGTTGCTGTACTAATGAACAGGGGAATGTCAATGTACTAAATTATTCAAAACCACTCTGATCAAGTGGATAGCAAAAAAGTACAAAAATCTTATGGTCAACCATGAGAATCCGCGTTTTGAAGTTTAATAGCAAGTATGCCTTATTAAACAGCAGATAATCTGCTCCACTCCAAGAGTGAATGCAAGGATGACGCGCTCACGGGTCTGGTCATTCTTGGAGGTACCATCCTCAAAACCAGCGGTGGTGGAGTCAATGATGAGCACATAATAGTCAACCTGGGATAAACAAAACAAGAACACAATTTCAGCGATATGAGATAGATCAAAGAGGTAGAGTTTGAGCTGTGAAATGAAAATCACTACTCTGGACCATATTGCCATCATAGAAGTATTTCTTCTTTTTCTTATCATAATCAAACAAAATCAAAAGAACAGGGGAAGTGCGTGTAACCTGGCTCATGCACAGATTAAAAGAACGCACCTAAATGTAAGAAAACACCTTTATGTGATTAAGAATATCCAAGTTTCTTTATCTGTGTGCAAGATATTTGTGATTGCACAACTCAAGAACTTTAAATCCTGAAACAGAGCAATTCATGCTTGAGCTTTCTAAAATGCAGGACATTGAATCAAGCTCATAATCGAAAGAAATTACTGAAATTCAAAAAAAAAAAATAGAGAACGCGCCAATATAAAGATTGTTTCAGGTTTAAATAAGCATGCTCAGCACTGACCTACGAAAACACGTTTTACCATGCCTGTCGGCATCTGAAAATATTCATCATTCGGCATCTCTTTGATAGTTTTCAGATTTTCGTTTGACTCGAGGAAAAGAAATAACTCGGCAAACTTTTCACATGTGTCGAGGGCAGCCTTGCAGTGTAAGGACACCTCGTCTAGTGTCGCCGCTGCCTGCTTGATCTGGAGTAGAAGGGGGTGAGAAATATTAGATCAGATGGTACCAGAATTTATGCTAGCAAAGCAATATTTGGCTTTCATATTTCCCAAAAGTCCTATGAAAATTCTTTTATAGAGTCAAAGAAATAAAAATCTTCTCACAATGAAGAAACTTGCAACATGTTTTTAAATACAAGCCAGATCATCTTATTTCAGGTGAAAATAACTACACGTTTTTGTAAGGAAAAACTGATCCGCTTGAACAAAGTAAAGATATCAATTCCAAAAATCGTTGTGTATCTTACTGACCAATCACGTCCAATTTACAAAGAACATAGTTATCCAGTGAGGGCCTGCGGTAATGCACACAACCTATAAATACATGAGCTATAACTAAAAGTAATGTGTAAGAAAGGCCAATATACAAAATAATCGACAGTAACATATAAAAGAGATTGTTTTCCTTTTCATATAAAAAGGCTGACTCTTAACAATTTGGACCCTGACTAAATTAGATTAAAAAAGTTGTTCGCACAATGGGGACCCTACGCACCCAAACATGCAGCCAAAGAGTAAAATAATTACTGGGCATTGGACAAAGATAACACAGTGAAGACCTCATTTGCAGGACACCAAAAATAGAGCTACGTAGTTTGGTTCGTACATTGACAAGAACAATGATTACCTGGCCAGTGCCGACATTGACCTGCAATGGACCAAACAATGATGCTCTTGTGTTTTTTGTCCAGGAATTTTCAAAATATGTGGTTCTATCATCTATTGGTGAATACTACATGACCTGCACCAAAATGTTTTAGTTCAGACCAAGTGTTTTATAAGGGAATTTACCATTGTCGTTCAAATTGTTGAAAAAAGAAACTAGATAGGTTGTTCACAAGAGAGAAAAATCACCTTCGTCCGCTAGATTCCTGTTCTTCTCTTCTTTTTCAGATCTATGCACGTCCATTTTAGAAAGCCATATATTAGCAGGTCAAAAATCAGAGTGCGGAAATGAAAAGCAAAGAGGAGCACATCCTAGTCTTGCATTCCAAATAGCTATACATGATGCTTTTCGTTGTTTTGCACTTTGCCGAGCAGGTAAAATCTATAACAAAAGAAATGTACGCATACATATCAGGATGAAAGTCCTAATATAGATCAATATAACTAAGGCAACAAATAATATTTCAGGCTACTACCGTGTATGCTTTAATCATAGTCTTTTCTAGTACAAAAAATATTTGCTCTTTGTCAAAACATACAAGAATCTAGCTAAGGAACAAAGTCATACACAAGAGGGAGAGAAGTACATCTTGTAATATTCTTCAAGCCAAATAAACATTTTAGTAGAATTCTACAGGAGAGACTTACCATAAAATTGGTTCCATTCTTTGAATAACCACTTCATGGAAAATCCCTTACAATCTACTCCCTCCGTTCCTAAATATTTGTCTTTCTAGATATTTCAACAAATGACTACATACGGAGCAACATGAGTTAATCTACACTCTAAAATATGTCTACATACATCCGTATGTGATAGTCCATTTGAAATGTCTAGAAAGACAAATATTTAGGAACGAGGGAGTATTCAGGCCAATCCATCAACCACTGGTTGCTATCGTTGCTATGTGCTTTAGGTATGATTCATGCCGAACAGCAACGGCCGATTATTATTAGTTTCTTACTATGCAAATAGTTTGTTACGTCAGGACCTACTCAATCCTGCAAGAGACAACCGTGTCACCATCACTAAACTCCAACTCCACACCGCTGGAACCGATCACACAAACCAGACAGAGGAAGCCGAGGGCCAGCAGCGACGCGACGACCATGTGCGCGTAGTCCGCATCAAGGTCCTCGGCGCCCATGAGATGCCTGGAGTCGTCGAAGGCGATGGCGGCAAAGAATGCCAAGGCGAGCACCCACCAGACCTCGACGAGAGCCTGGAACCTGCCTCAGCCGGGCGCGCCAGCGCCAGCGCGAAGCGCCAAGAAGGCGCTGCCTGTGCCAGCGCCGCACGGCCTGCAGCAAGCGGCGCCTTGGCTCGACGGGCGCCGCCGCTACGGCTCAGAGCTCACACAAGGCGAAGCTGCGCCAAGAGGACGTAGCCGCAGCAGCGAGGGCGGCCCTGATCCAGCCCTCGGGCGGCGAGGAGGCGAGGGCGCCCAATGAGGCCCCCATCTGGCCGGGCGACGGGAGGGTGCAGCGGGCTGGCTTGAGGCAGGAGGCGCAACGCGAGGCGAGGGTGCACGCCCCAGAGGAGCATGAGGAGGAGCGCGAGGCGAGCAGCGGCGGGCGGCGCGGCTGCTGGTCGAAGGCCACGGGAGGAGAGGGGACTAAGAAGTGGGGAGAGGAGAGAGAGGCGGCTTGGTTCCACATTCTGTCTTTTATAAGCCACCAGGCGAAATGACGGAAGTGCTCTTGGCGGGCCATAAAATTTACAGGCGGTGGCATGCCCAGCCTCGATCCGACGGCCCATATCGTTTCGTCTGAGATGTCTGAGATTCAACGCTCCAGATTGTTTCGTCTGAAGATCAGGCGGCCGTGATTTGTTTGGACAGACAATCGAACGGTCGAGAATTGAAACGCCCGAGGAGGCTCCATTTTGTTCTGGACTCTAACAATGGGATGTGTCCTCTAGTGTCTCGCCGCAAATTGACAAGACCTGCACTGTGCATGGAGATGGACAAAGAAGATGGTCCGGGATTAGAGCATCCATAGCCGGGCGTCTCAAACATGCCTCAAACATCTGGATGGACAGCCCGAACATTGACCGGTGACAAAATTTCGATCCACACGGACGTCTCAAACGCACGGACTGATCGACACCCCTTATATCTAGCCCAAATATGAGGCCAATATGAGGGCGTCCAGATCCCGTGCGCGTCCGCCACATCGCACCCTGTCCACATTAGCCCACCTGACCCCACACATATCCCCCCTACGCTCCCTGGACCAAACCCTAGACACTTTACTCCACTCCCTTCCGCCACCCAAGCTCTCATCTAGTGAGCTCCGGCCTTCTCCGTCATGGCGGACAGCGGATCTGACTTCGATCAGTCCAGATCTGTCGACTGGGGTGTCACCCCGTGCGGGTTGGAGGCACTGGCCATGCGCATTGCACTCCGCCGCTCCCGGGAGGACAACGTCCGGCTGACAACAAGATCTGTCCGGTGCGACTCCATAGCGTCGGCGGACCGGGCGCTCAGATCCTATGGGCTTCCCCATCACTGCTCCAGTGGAGTATGAGTCCGACTGGGACAGGTGTGCCCCTCGCCGGAAGAGAGGATAGGGCGGCGGAGGCGGCTGATGCGGCGGCGCGGGCAGCCAAAGAGGAGGAAGCCATCCACGCCCGCATTATAAAGAAGTGACATCAGGGAACCCCCATGCCCTCGCTCGAGAGTAGAATCGGGAGGCCTGTGCCATGGTCGGACTGTCACCCAAGAAGAAGAAGGATGACAACTCCGGCCATGAGTAGATCCTACTCTATCCCTGCCGCGTCTTCGACTAATACTTCCGCGAGAAGGATGACAAGGACGCCGGGAAGGGCAAGGCAGCCGTGGATGATCTTCTCCACCATAGCCAAACATGGTCAATTTTGATAGTCATATGTCAATGTTGTGATGTAGTAGTCGGACAATGTGTGTAATGCATGATTTTCGTAGTTGCATGAGTTCGTATGTATTTGACTTGAGATATGCTAATTGAGATGTGCAGTTGCGACAAGGGTAATTTGAGGCTTGATCGGTCAGTCTCCATGGACGCGCCCGTCCAAATACGTGAATATTTAAGGGTCGAATTTGTCAAGTCTAACTGTAGATGCTCTTACCACAAGAACAGAAGAGAGGAGCAGGTTGAGTAGGGGGGAAAGCTTGAAAGGGTGTTTGGATCACTAGAGACTAGAGACTAGAGACTAGTAGTAGTCACCTTTAGTCAGTAAACCTCCAAACACCCCTGACTAGTGGGTGACTAAAACTAGTTTAGTCCCTAGTCACCCCATCCCCAACTTTTACTGACTAGAGGCTAATTTTAGTCATCTTTAGTCAGTAAACCTCCAAACACCCCTGACTTTTACTGACAAAGTCCCCCCTCTCTCCTCTAATTGGTGTTGCACAAGGGACATTTAATACTGAGACATTTAATGCTGACTAGTAGTAGTCACCTTTCAAACAGGGCCGGACTAGAAACTTCTAGTCTGACTACTACTAGTCACATGACTAGAAAATATCCAAACACCCTCTGATATGAAGTCTACAAGAGCAAGCCCCGCGCAATCAATGGTTCGCCGTCAATCAATGCAGGGTTAGTTCTCGGTTGACATTTATGCCCAAGACGTGGAAGTGGATTCAATTCAGCGAGGGGACGTACTCCACTATTACTCTACTTGCAGTTGAAGTATTGGAGCATCCAACAAAACACATTGCACGTTTATCGGTTTGTCCAATGAAACTGGCCGGATCGTTGGTCTATCTGCTGCTGCGTGTACTAGTAGTAGTAGCAGTAGCGTGTGTCATCTTGCTGGGTGCAACTGCTCGAAATGAATGCGCGCGAGCCTCCAATGGCCGTGCCTGTCGATCTTTTATATTTTGTTCGTTCAGAAAAGAAAGAAAGAAAGGACGGGAGAAGATATATTCCCTATCTCCCTCCTTTTTGGTTTACAGGGTTCAAATTTTAAATCTCATCAATCAAGTCATTTTATGATTGAAAGAATGTATCTCATACTTTACAAACTACCCAAATTAAACTTATGCATTAATTTAGATTAATTACAGTGGATGCATACTTGACCACTAGATGAGTAGGAACATTACATGCATTGGTGTATTCCTTTTTAGTTCTTGCATGCAAATATTTAATGCGCATTGGAAACTAAAAATGATAGAGATGAGCCCCTCTAAATTAGAAAAACAAAAAGATTGAGATAAGTCTTATAAACCGAAAAGGAGGGAGTATTTTTTTCATGGTAATACGTGTCTCGTTCATATCATAAAGATCAAAGTACAAGTCACGTAAGGATCAAGATAACAAAACTGAAAAGATAGAAGAACATCTCTGAGCTTGACACCAACACTCATCATCTGCCTCTGGCACCAACACAACAACCACCAAAAAAAAGAATGATGCATCACCTCCTCACCCGAGCTCGACGCAGCTCCATCGCTGATATACAGCTTTGGGGACCTTCAAGGTAGCTCACCTAAATTGAAGCCCTTGCGGTTGAACGACTCAGACCGGGCCAACACCCCGGACACGCCATTGAACTCCAGATCTGGCACCCCTCGACGACTAAGTCGCCGAAGGAGGACACCATACTTGCCATCCACGAACCACGAACCCAGCACACGTTACATCTTCCAGATGTCGTCGATGCAGACCACAATCTGCATCCGCTCATGGACTACCTTCCAAGCTTTGTGTCAAAGCTGGAGCAAACGACGTCGCAATGGTGGTGCCCGAGGACACAGGTACACCACAAGGATGCCGCCGCCGCCAGCCCGCCACGCCATCCTTTCTTGAACAGACTGGTTTCCAAATCCATCCCCAACCATAGAACCGACGGCCTCATCAGTGAAGAATCCGAAAAATCTTTATTTAGCGTCGTCATCATCGTCGCCGAAGCCAAGACGATGAACAACCTAAAAACATATACTACAAAGGAGTAAAAACGATCTACACGCGTGGATCCGGCGACCCCACTCATCACCGGCGATCGAGGTCGCCGCTGGAGGAGAGCCGCCGAAGAATGGCGTTGGAAAATTGGCCTCTCCTGACGACGGCTAGGGTTTCAGCCGGATGAGAGGAAAACGACCTGGAGAAGATATAGCCTGGAGGAGCGGTCTGTGTATTTGATGAACGTGATGATGGATGTAGATACGTAGCTGTTCCCGGGTGAATACGCGTACGCATCATTGGTAATCCTGCAGGTACGCATTACTTACACCCGTCGCCATCGCATCAATTATTTTCCATTTTGTTAGATATACTCATTTTATTCGGAAACTTCTGTATCTAGCAGAAAACAATGTTTTTCTACAATTTTTTTAAATTTTGTTTCTTTAATCTTAAGACAAAGAACTTTCTTTTGGCGCAAAAGAAAAGAAACTTATCAGAAAAAAAGATAAGTTTTTATGCCCGGAAGTTATCATTGTACTTAGGCAAAATGAACATATCAATATCAACCCATCAATCCCTCATAAAAAGAAACACAAAATATTAAACCGCTGAATGACTGATAGAAACCGCCTATGTCCTAGACTCGACAGGCCCATTTCCACAGTCCAACACAGACATTACACAGCACAGCTCAACCTCCCCGCCCAACCCAAGTCTAGGTATGCTACCATCTCGTCCCGTGCCAAAGGCACCGAGCTGACTCCCCTCCTCCCGTCCTCACTATAGCACACTCCGCCGCCGCCGATAGCGAGCTTCTTCAGGCTTGACGCAGACACCCCTCTCCTCTCTCGAAAGCTCCACCTTGTCTTCCCCAACCCTGGAGTACCGCCCACTGCCGTGTTGTTGTCGAGCATATTCGATCTGAGCTCGAGTTTTGGTGCAGTCACACTAAGAATCCAATCCACAAAGGTAGCCCCTTCATCCTGCATAATAGGATTTGATGCTTGAATAGACAAGCACATGTTAATACGAAGCTGCATGCCTACTATAGAATTCCGGAAAGGTGAATTCGTAACAGTAATATTGACCACCCGAGTTCATGTGCCACCCTTGATGACTGGTAAAATCTGTCTAAGATCACCGTCAAGTACAACCACTACTACCGAAGATAAACTCACTTGTTGGGCTCCCTAGTGTAGGAGTTTGTCGTGTGCATCAAACTTTCTCAACGAGAAATCAAGGTATAATTTCCATGGAGGTACTGGTATCCTGCAATAGTTGAATGTTGTGCAAGACACAAAAAAAAGTTCAGTTGTTTCCCTAATAGTTTTAACAGGGGTGTAAACCTTGCTAGTTGCAAGGCTATTAAAAGATAATGTGTGATAAACATTTTTTCGTATTTTTCGAATAAAGCAAAACAAAAAATAAAACAACGTGTAAAAGTTGTTGAGATGAATTCTTTTGCTCAAAACTGGACCAGCATTCACAGGGTCGGCAATTGCAACTCTCCAGACATAAAAGTGCGTTAAGTAATTAACATTATCATGTGAAAAACTGCACAATGAAATATCTCATGTTCATGCCAAGTTAATGAATGTGCAAGATCATATACATGCAGTACGTTCAAACACTATTAAACAAAGATCATCTCTACATCTAGTAGCTAAATAGTCCGTTAGGTCGAGACCCTCTTTTCACCATCTGGACATTAAGTGTAAACAGAACTAATCACTTTTAGCTAGCAAGATGACATACCGTTATGATATGCGATTATTAGTCCTTTAGTAAACCTTAACCCTTAGTGACAACAATTTAGTACAATAATTTTGCACGTTCTGTCACTGCAGTAGATTACTTGCAAGATTGAACCCAACTAATGCACATCACTCTACTATTCATTACCGATCTAAACTTGCTAAGGGTGTACAAGCAATGGGAAGGAAATATGCATCTATATATCAAACATATGGCATATACAAATCTAAACATAAAGATAGAATTCATCACATGATCAACATCACCGCTACGAGTACATTAGATAAACCATAACTGATAATTTGAAAATGCACACAATACAATCATAGCATTTTCAAAGTAAGAGTATCGATCCCATAGGGAGCACATGAAATTATCTTTGCCTCTTGTAGAGGTTTATGAGGTGAGCCTTAGTCTAGTCAAACACACATTGTTATTGCCAGATCAAGGCAAAGAACTTGCTTTCAAATACTCAAACATAGGGTTGTTAAAGAAGACAATGGCCACAGTGCTACACAAACGAACAAAAAACGCATAATTCATGACGACATGCAGAAACCAATACTCTCAAGCTCCTGGCAATGACGAGACAAAGGCCACCTGCCAGTGCGAGAAGAGAATTCTCTTCCCTACGCCCACGGTACCAAAGCAGTGGAGAGGAGGGCAGCGAGATATGGAGGTTGGTGTCTAGGGTTGAAGAGCAAGAGAAACTCTAGCAGGTCCCTTGTCCTAAAAGTTCAAAAGTATCCTTTATCTCATCTTCTTATTTTTTTAGGGAGTCAAACGTTTCTTCTACAAGATCCTCTTAAGTTAATCCCAAAAGAATTCAAACACAATTTTTTGTACACAAACTCATTTGAAACACATATTTAACTAGTTCACTACATAATTTAATTTACGTACCACATTAACATCGTACATAGCATAAATGAACAACTTAGTGCTTACTACAATTAGACTACATCGACATCAAACTAGGTCAAGCACTAAGATAAAAAATATATAAATACATTCTAGATAACTATGTTCGTCATTGCCTAAACTAAGTACATCATCAGTGCAATGACTTCCATAAACTAATTGTTACTGCTGATCCAAGGAGTATGAACTAAATGATTACAACAACTTGAGTGCAAGGTAAAGCTTCTTGAATTTCGTTCTTTGGGCTTGCGTCTCGGTGATTTGGGCTTGCATCTCGTTGATTTGGACTTCCTCATGTGCGTCTAACATCTACTCTCTCACTAATGATAGTAGTAGCCTATCATTTGTTTTACATAAAACTTTACAAGACCAACCCATATCTATGTGCTGCAAACAAATCATGTTTGTGTGTGCAATGTAGTGAGGAACGAGATTCATATACCAAATTGCAAACATATAATGATCTATGTTATACATCGCTTTTATGGCCTCTGCGAGTAAAAAAGTTCCAATTAAGATTCCCAGGTGTGTCCAAAGTTTCTTAAACAACAGGGCACTTGCAGCCGCAAAGGAGCACGGGGGAGTGGCGGGCGAGGGGCCAGCCTGATTTGGGGCGGCATCTCCATCGGTGTTATGAAGGTGGAGGTGCTGATGCAACAAATGATTCATTAGAGTAGGTACGCAAGGACAGCAAGCTCATGGCCGAGCCGACTTGTATCTCTGCCATGGCGGGATGCATAGTCAGCTGGCAGGGCTCCTTCCCAGTGGTGGATCTAGGACCCAGGCCCCCAGGGCCTGGCTCGGGGCATGAGGCCCAAATTCTTTGTGTTCTGTAGCTACCCCTGCTCCTTCCTCTTCCGCAGCCAATTGACGACTTGAAAAACTTGGGGGAGACTTGTATGAGATCTCACATTTTGATGATCATAAGATCAATCCTAAAAATGTATATTTAGACATTCGAAAAAATATGATATTATTTGACAACATTCATGTGAGGTATGTCTACAACTCAGAAAAAAATCAGCTCAAAACTCGATGTACATTTTGAGATTCAAAAAAGATAAATTTGAATGTGAATAGTGGCAGCTTTGGGTGAATAGTACTTTGACACTATTCACATGAGTTTTTGTCTTTTTTCTATTAGTGGAAGTCGAATTATGAGCTGAATTTTTTTTGAGGTTGACCATCAAACATTGATGTATGTCTACAAAAGGTTTGAGAATGTTTAAACATGTATACTCTTTTAAAATCGATCTCAGCTAAAGTGAGATCTCACAAGTCTTCCCCTGAAAAACTTTTCCAAAAAGAAAAAAAAAATCATTTGTCTTTCATCTTCTCTTGTTCACTCGGTCTCATCGGCGTCAGCATTCAGGTCAATCCTGGGCTTCTTCCCGTTGCTGTGGGCAGTGGGCTTACTAGGCAGCGGCGGCACCTTCGATGCGCACCGCGGGCACCAGGGGTCGGCCTCGGCGATGAGCACGTACGTGAAGCAGGACGGGCACGCACACGCGCGCATGGCCGGGTTCGCAGCGGGCGACGCCGTGCTTGAAGGCGGCGAGCGGCTGCGCTTTCCCAGCGACGAGGACGAGGATGAGGCGGACGCCAACGAGGAGGACGACGTGTCCGGCGAGGTGGCGGATCGCGCGGCGGCGGCGCGCTCTAGGGCGTAGCGGACCATGTCGAGGGTGCAGAACGGAGAGGAGGTGGTGGTGACGGCGGCCGCGGTGGATGCCGTGGGAGGCAGGTTGAGGTCCTGGCGGCCGTCTTGGGCGGTCTGGTGGCGATGAGGAGTCAAGAACGTTTTGCCGGACTGCAGAAAAACAATATTTTTTTCACCTTGTTAAGTAATCTGTATGATGAACAAAGAACTCTGTAATCCCAGTGCAACAGAAACAAAATTTTGATCATCATACTGTTAGAGCGATCAAAGAACATGAATTTGATCTGCGGATATAGTCTAAGCTAGCAAATTATATCTCCGGAATTTCTCCGGAATTTCATCTCGGACAGGAACCACACAAGAGCGAATTAATTAAACACCAAACATGCACGCACGCAGGTGTAACTACCCACACGAAGAAACAAACAAACCATCTAGTGATCGGAAGAACAGAGGAGCAGATCGAAACAGTAATGCTAGGAGGGAGACTCACCAGTAGGTCGAGCCGTCTCTCCCGGCCGGCGGGCACCTTGACCTCCAGGTCGACGACCTCGTCGTCCCCGCCAGCGTGGCCGCCCCACCCGCCGAGCAGATCCATGGTCACCATCTCCGGTGCCTTCCCCGCGCCGGCCCTACCCTTCCCCGCTGGCATTCTCCTCTTCCCTTTCTCGGCTGTCCTCTACTTCCTCTTTTCTGTGTTTGTTTGTCGTTCTGCCGACAGAAGACGAGATGACAGATCGGTGGGGCGCCCCTATATATACCGTGAAGCCGCCGGCGCTACCGACACGTAGGGCCCACGTGCCAGCGAGCGTGGCCATTAAGGATCATATATTAATTGCCATCGTTGGGAAATAGTTGGAAGATTATTAATGCCAATTAATTGCTGGAAACAAATTTGGGGTCGCTGACGTGTTTAATCCACTCGAATCGAAGAGCCGGGATTTGAATTCGTTTCCGTTTAAAAAGTAGTCATTTACTCACTCCTCCCATTAGTACATGAATGGGCTGAATTTAAATCGTGGAAGTACCCTTGGGCTGCCGGTGCGATATCATGCTGGATTTTTTATTTTAATTTTGCAAAATATCATGCTGGATTTATGTGCATTGATCCACATACCATTTATTTGTTTGCCATTTTATTGTTCATCTAGAAAACAGATGCAAAGTATCCACCCCATCCATATTTTAGTTCGCAATTGAGCATTGCCGTGTGATATAATTCGTATATAATTAATAAAAGAGATTTTTATGGAGGAAAATTGATTGATATATTTATATTGGATTATATCGCAACGATTAATGTCTAAACGATTCTGGAGTACTATATGACGCGGTGCAGAAAAGAGTACTATATGTTTATATTGGATTAGATCGCAACGATTAATGTCTAATCGATTCTAGGGTACTATATTACGTCGTGCAAAAAAATGCCAAACTCGAGGATACTGCATCTGGAGTACTATATATTTATATTGGATTAAAATTAATGTCTAATCGATTTTGGAGTACTATATGATGCGGGGCAGAAATAAAAACAAACTCGGGGATACAAGCATCCCTGAGTCGACATTTAAAATAGTTGAGAGCCACTGCCGAGCCTCATGCTTCGAACTCAGGCGGGCTAGGGGTAGACAGGCTCTGCTAGCCACTCGATCTTTGCTCTGTTCTCGTTGTGATGCAAAATATCGAGAGTTTTTTGTCCCCCCAGGAGATGGTGAGATGGTTCTCGCCATGAAAATTGTAAGCTGGAATTGCCATGGTCTTAGCACGGATGTGGAAATTCCTTTGCTCATGGATGTTCAATAGCAATTGAAGTCTGAACTAACCTTCATGACTAAGATGTGACTCGATTAAGATTGGGCCTCTATAATCCATCTGAATTAGGATTTAATTTCATTTTTCAAGGGTAGTGATGGTTGTAGCGCCAATCTTGTGTTAATGTGGAACATGAATGATAGTTATTTTGTAGTATATTGGCAAAATTTAATGATGTTATTATTTTTGATGATAATGTTCAACTTGGCGATTCACTAGGTTCTAGCATGAGAAGGGAGGCAATATTGGGCTAGCAGTTATAATGCAAGCATTCAGAGATTGCTTGTGATTGCGGTGTTGATCACATGGGTTACATTGGGACTCATTTATGTGGAGAACATGAGAGATCCCAGAAAGGCTAGACATTGAGCATTTGGGCCTCATCTATTCTAGTCAATTCCAGAAAGTGCGAGTGCCATGCCGTTTCTTCTCTTGATATTCACCTCGGTATGGAACTTAGTCGGACTTGACACATAGGAGTAACAACCTGTCCTCTACATTTGTTCATGGGCGCCCTCTTCTCTGGCTCCTGCCAAATCTGGAATATGTGAGATGGTTCTCGCCATAAAAACTTAAGCTGAAGTGTCATGGTTATGGCATGGATGTGGAAATTACTTGATCTTGGATGTTTGATACCATTTGAGGCATCATAAAACATATGAAGGATTAACCACTCCTCCATTTCATGATTGGGGCAGTTTCTTTTAGCTCTTTTCATTCTATCCCATGCAAGCGCTAGTTGCTCACGTTCCTCTTACTTGAAACCTGTAAGCCGAGAATGTAATTGCATAATTTTTGCAGGTGGACAATACTTAGATAAAAATTTACTACAACAAGTATCCCAAGAAGTAATAAAGCCATTCCTTAGCTTCTCCTCTCAAAGAGAAAAGAAATAAGCGAAGTTTCAGAGCATTTTGATTATAATCCTTTATGCGTGTCATGTTGCACAATTCAGTAAAATTATGTAAATGCATACCTGCATCTTCAAAAGCATAGCCTCCAAATTGGTCCTCTTGAACCATGGAAACTAGGTTCGGTTTAATCTCATATTTCTGCAGTTGCAACATCAGGTTGTGCTATTGGTTCACGCATGAAATTGTTGATAGGAGTAGCAAAACTTCCAAGATTACGAGCCATAGTAACTTTTTGGAGTTTTCTACTAACAAGATTTGCAACAAAATAAAACTTAAAATAAAACTGAACATGTATAAATAAAAACAGAAAATTAACTTAAAAAAACTCTAAACACAAAGACTAAGAATATTAAACTCCTCCCCGGCAACGGCGCCATAAAAAGGGCTTGATATCTCTTTTTTATCGATCCAGTATTGTAACAAGAAAGGGTATCACGCACCTATTTTCCCAGAGGTGACCCTGGGTATCGAACCCACGAGAGGAAGACTCCATTGAAGCAATGGTCTGTAGCAAGCTTTTGCTAAAGTGTTAAATACAATTTTTGACCAGATTAGAAAGCAAATAGTGTTGGAAATATGCCCTAGAGGCAATAATAAAATGATTACTATTATATTTCCTTGTTCATGATAATTGTCTATTGTTCATGCTATAATTATGTTATCCGGAAATTGTAATACATGTGTGAATACATAGACCACAACATGTCCCTAGTGAGCCTCTAGTTGACTATCTCCTTGTTCAATAGATGGTTACGGTTTCCTGACCATGGACATTGGATGTCATTGATAACGGGATCACATCATTGGGAGAATGATGTGATGGACAAGACCCAATCCTAAGCATAGCACAAGATCGTGTAGTTCGTCTACTAGAGCTTTTCTAATGTAAAGTATCATTTCCTTAGACCATGAGATCGTGCAACTCCCGGATACCGTAGGAGTGCTTTGGGTGTATCAAACGTCACAATGTAACTGGGTGGCTATAAAGGTACACTACAGGTATCTCCGAAAATGTCATTGGGTTGGCACGAATCGAGATCGATTTGTCACTCCGTGTGACGGAGAGGTACCTCTGGGCCCACTCGGTAGGACATCATCACAATGAGCTCAATGTGATCAAAGAGTTGTTCACATGATGATGTGTTACGGGAACGAGTAAAGAGACTTGCCGGTAACGAGATTGAACAAGGTATCGGTATACCGACGATCGAATCTCGGGCAAGTATCGTACCGATTGACAAAGGGAATTGTATACGGGATTGATTGAATCCTCGACATCGTGGTTCATCCGATGAGATCATCGAGGAGCATGTGGGAGTCAACATGGGTATCCAGATCCCGCTGTTGATTATTGACCGGAGAGTCGTCTCGGTCATGTCTGCGTGTCTCCCGAACCCGTAGGGTCTACACACTTAAGGTTCGGTGACGCTAGGGTTGTAGAGATATTAGTATGCGGTAACCCGGAAGTTGTTCGGGGTCCCGGATGAGATCTTGGACGTCACGAGGAGTTCCGGAATGGTCCGGAGGTAAAGATTTATATATAGGAAGTCCAGTTTCGGCCATCGGGAAAGTTTCGGGGGTCACCAGTATTGTACCGGAACCACCGAAAGGGTCGCGGGGGTCCATCGGGTGGGGCCACCTATCCCGAAGGGCCCCATGGGCTGAAGTGGGAACGGAACCAGCCTCTGGTGGGCTGGTGCGCCCCCCCATGGGCATCCCCCTAGGGTTGGAAACCCTGGGGATTGGGGCGCCCACCTGACTTGGGGGGCAAGTCCCCCCCTTGGCCGCCCCCCCTTGAGATTGGATCTCTAGGGGGGCGGCGCCCCCCAGGGCCCCTATATATAGAGGGGGTAGGGAGGGCTGTGCACCCTAGCCCCTGGCGCCTCCCTCTCCCCTCGTAACACCTCTCCCTCTCGCTGAGCTTGGCGAAGCCCTGCCAAGATCACCGCTGCTTCCACCACCACGCCGTCGTGTTGCTGGATCTCCATCAACCTCTTCACCCCCTTGCTGGATCAATAAGGACGAGGAGTCTTCCCCAACTGTATGTGTGTTGAATGCGGAGGTGTCGTCCGTTCGGCGCTAGGATCATCGGTGATTTGGATCACGACGAGTACGACTCCATCAACCCCATTCTCTTGAACACTTCCGCTCGCAATCTACAAGGGTATGTAGATGCACTCCTCCTAGATGACTCCATAGATTGATCTTGGTGATGCGTAGAAAATTTTTATTTTCTGCTACGTTCCCCAACAGTGGCATCATGAGCTAGGTCTATGCGTAGTTTCTATGCACGAGTAGAACACAAGATTGTTGTGGGCGTTGATTTTGTCAATTTTCTTGCCACTACTAGTATTATCTTGTTTCGGCGGCATCGTGGGATGAAGCGGCCGGACCGACCTTACAGTACGCTTACATGAGACAGGTTCCACGGACTGAGATGCACTAGTTGCATAAGGTGGCTAGCGGGTGTTTGTCTCTCCCACTTTAGTCGGATCGAATTCGATGAAAAGGGTCCTTATGAAGGGTAAATAGAAATTGGCATATCACGTTGTGGTTTTGGCGTAGGTAAGAAACGTTCTTGCTAGAAACCTATAGCAGCCACGTAAAACATTTGCAGCAACAATTAGAGGACGTCTAACTTGTTCTTGCAGCATATGCCATGTGATGTGATATGGCCAAAAGGATGTGATGAATGAAATATATGTGATATATGAGATTGATCATGTTCTTGTAATAGGAATCACGACTTGCATGTCGATGAGTATGACAACCGGCAGGAGCCATAGGAGTTGTCTTTATTTTTTGTATGACCTGCGTGTCATTGAATAACTCTATGTAATTACTTTACTTTATTGCTAAACCGTTAGCCACATAAGTAGAAGTAATCGTTGGCGTGACAACTTCAAGAAGACACGATGATGGAGATCATGGTGTCATGCCGGTGATGATGATGATCATGGCGCCCCGAAGATGAAGATCAAAAGGAGCAAAATGATATTGGCCATATCATGTCACTATTTGATTGCATGTGATGTTTATCATGTTTTTGCATCTTATTTGCTTAAAAACGACGGTAGTAAATAATATGATCCCTCATAATAATTTCAAGAAAGTGTTCCCCCTAACTGTGTGCCATTGTGAAAGTTCGTTGTCTCGAAGCACCACGTGATGATCGGGTGTGATAGATTCTAACGTTCACATACAACGGGTGTAAGCCAGATTTACACATGCAAAACACTGAGGTTGACTTGACGAGCCTAGCATGTACAGACATGGTCTCGGAACACAAGAGACCGAAAGGTCGAACATGAGTCGTATAGAAGATACGATCAACATGAAGATGTCCACCGATGATGACTAGTCCGTCTCACGTGATGATCGGACACGGCCTAGTTGACTTGGATCATGTATCACTTAGATGACTAGAGGGATGTCTATCTGAGTGGGAGTTCATTATATAATTTGATTAGATGAACTTAATTATCATGAACTTAGTCTAAAAATCTTTGCAATATGTCTTGTAGATCAAATGGCCCACGCTAATGTTGCCCTCAACTTCAACGCGTTCCTAGAGAAAACCAAGCTGAAAGATGATGGCAGCAACTATACGGAACTTGAGGATCATCCTCATAGCTGCCAAGAAAGCATATGTCCTAGATGCACCGCTAGGTGAAGCACCCATTTTCCCAGCAACTCAAGACGTTATGAATGCCCGGCGTTCGGCGTAGTGATGATTACTCCTGGTTCGGTCACGGCATGCTTTACAACTTAGAACCGGGGCTCCAAAAGCGTTTTGAGCAGCACAGAGCATATGAGATGTTCCAAGAGCTGAAAATGGTTTTCCAAGCTCATGCCCGGGTCGAGAGATATGAAGTCTCCGACAAGTTCTACAGTTGTAAGATGGAGGAGAATAGTTCTGTCAGCGAGCACATACTCAAAATGTCTGGGTTGCACAACCGCTTATCTCAGCTGGGAGTTAATCTCCCGGATGATGCGGTCGTTGACAGAATCCTTCAGTCACTCCCACCAGCTACAAGAGCTTTGTGATGAACTTCAATATGCAGGGGATGGAAAAGACCATTCCTGAGGTATATTCAATGCTGAAATCAGTGGAGGTGGAGATCAAAAAGGAACATCTAGTGTTGATGGTGAATAAAACCACTAAGTTCAAGAAAGGCATGGGTAAGAAGAACTTCAAGAAGGATGTCAAGGAAGTTGCCGCCCGGTAAGCCATTCTTGCCGGAAGAAGCCAAAGCATGGACCCAAACACGAGACCGAGTGCTTTTATTGCAAGGGAAACGGTCCTTTGAAGCGGAACTGCCCCAAGTACTTAGCGGACAAGAAGGCCGGCAACACCAAAGGTATATGTTATATACATGTAATTGATGTGTACCTTACCAAGAATCGTAGTAGCTCACAGGTATTTGATACCGGTGCGATTGCTCATATTTGTAACTCAAAACAGGAGCTGCGGAATAAGCGGAGACTGGTGAAGGACGAGGTGATGATCTTGGCGTCGGGAATGGTTCCAAGGTCGATGTGATCGCCGTCGGCACGCTGCCTCTACATTTACCTACGGGATTAGTTTTAAACCTCAATAATTGTTATTTAGTGCCAGCTTTGAGCATAAACATTGTATCTGGATCTCGTTTAATACGAGATGGCTACTTATTTAAATCCGAGAATAATGGTTGTTCTATTTATATGAGAGATATGTTTTATGGTCATGCCTTGCTGGTCAATGGTTTATTCTCAATGAATCTCGAACGTGATGTTACACATATTCATAGTGTGAATACCAAAAGATGTAAGGTTGATAACGATAGTCCCACATACTTGTGGCACTGCGGCCTTGGTCACATTGGTGTTAAACGCATGAAGAAGCTCCATGAAGATGGACTTTTGGAGTCTCTTGATTATGAATCATTTGACACGTGCGAACCATGCCTCATGGGTAAAATGACCAAGACTCCGTTCTCCGGAACAATGGAGCGAGCAACCAACTTATTGGAAATCATACATACTGATGTGTGCGGTCCAATGAGCATTGAGGCTCGCGGAGGCTATCGTTATGTTCTCATTCTTACTGATGACTTAAGTAGATATGGGCATGTCTACTTGATGAAACACAAGTCTGAGACCTTTGAAAAGTTCAAGGAATTTCAAAATGAGGTAGAGAATCAACGTGACCGAAAGATAAAGTTCTTACGATCAGATCGTGGGGGAGAATATTTAAGTCACGAATTTGGTACGCACTTAAGCAAATGTGGAATCGTTTCACAACTCACGCCGCCTGGAACACCTCAGCGTAATGGTGTGTCCGAACATCGTAATCGCACTCTATTGGATATGGTGCGATCTATGATGTCACTCACCGATTTACCGCTCTCATTTTGGGGCTATGCTTTAGAGACTGCCGCATTCACTTTAAATAGGGCTCCGTCAAAATCCGTTGAGACGACACCGTATGAATTCTGGTTTGGGAAGAAACCTAAGCCGTCATTTCTAAAAGTTTGGGGATGCGATGCTTATGTCAAGAAACTTCAACCTGAAAAGCTCGAACCCAAGTCGGAAAAATGCGTCTTCATAGGATACCCCAAGGAAACCATTGGGTATACCTTCTACCTCAGATCCGAAGGCAAGATCTTTGTTGCCAAGAACGGGTCCTTACTGGAGAAAGAGTTTCTCTCGAAAGAAGTAAGTGGGAGGAAAGTGGAACTTGATGAAGTACTGCCTCTTGAAGCAGAAAGTAGCGCAGCTCAGGAAGATGTTCCTGTGGTGCCTGCACCGGCTAGAGAGGAGGTTAATGATGATGATCAAGGTACTTCGGATCAAGTTGCTACTGAACTTCGTAGGTCCACGAGGACACGTTCCACACCAGAATGGTATGGCAACCCCGTCCTGGAAATCATGTTGTTAGACAACGGTGAACCTTCGAACTATGAAGAAGCGATGGCGGGCCCAGATTCCAACAAATGGCTTGAAGCCATGCAATCCGAGATAGGATCCATGTATGAAAACAAAGTATGGACTTTGACAGACTTGCCCGATGATCAGCGAGCGATAGAAAATAAAGGGATCTTTAAGAAGAAGACGAATGCGGATGGTAATGTTACCATCTATAAAGCTCGACTTGTTGCTAAGGGTTATTGACAAGTTCAAGGGGTTGACTACGATGAGACCTTCTCACCCGCAACGAAGCTTAAATCCGTCTGAATCATGTTAGCAATTGCCACATTCTACGATTATGAGATATGGCAAATGGATGTCAAAACGACATTCCTTAACGGCTTTCTTAAGGAAGAATTGTATATGATGCAGCCGGAAGGTTTTGTCGATCCTAAGAATGCTAACAAGGTATGCAAGCTCCAGCGCTCCATCTATGGGCTGGTGCAAGCATCTCGGAGTTGGAACATTCGCTTTGATGAAGTGATCAAAGCGTTTGGGTTTATCTTGAGACTTATGGAGAAGCCTGCGTTTACAAGAAAGTGAGTGGGAGCTCTGTAGCATTTCTCATATTATATGTGGATGACATACTATTGATGGGAAATGATATAGAACTCTTGGAGAGCATTAAGGCCTACTTGAATACATGTTTTTCAATTAAGGACCTTGGAGAAGCTGCTTACATATTAGGCATCAAGATCTATAGAGATAGATCGAGACGCCTCATAGGTCTTTCACAAAGCACATACCTTGATAAGATATTGAAGAAGTTCAATATGGACCAGTGCAAGAAAGGGTTCTTGCCTGTGTTGCAAGGTGTGAAATTGAGCTCGGCTCAATGTCCGACCATGACAGAAGATAGAGAAAAGATGAGTGTCGTCACCTATGCCTCAGCCATAGGGTCTATCATGTATGCCATGCTATGTACTAGACCTGATGTAAACCTTGCCATAAGTTTGGTAGGAAGGTACCAAAGTAATCCCGGCATGGAACAATGGACAGCGGTCAAGAATATCCTGAAGTACTTGAAAAGGACTAAGGATATGTTTCTCATTTATGGAGGTGACGAAGAGCTCGTCGTAAAGGGTTACATCGACGCTAGCTTCGACACAGATCTGGATGACTCTAAGTCACAAACCGGATACATGTATATTTTGAATGGTGGGGCGATGGTGGTGCGATTGCAAGCAAAGCATCGTGGCGGGATCTACATGTGAAGCGGAGTACATGGCAGCCTCGGAGGCAGCACGTGAAGCAATCTGGATGAAGGAGTTCATTACCGACCTAGGAGTTATTCCTAATGCGTCGGGGCCGATGACTCTCTTCTGTGACAACACTGGAGCCATTGCCCTTGCCAAGGAGCCCAGGTTTCACAAGAAGACCAGGAACATCAAGCGTCGCTTCAACTCCATTTGTGAAAATGTTCAAGATGGAGACATAGATATTTGCAAACTGCATACGGATCTGAATGTCGTAGATCCGTTGACTAAACCTCTTCTGCGAGCAAAACATGATCAACACCAGAACTCTATGGGTGTTCGATTCATCACAATGTAACTAGATTATTGACTCTGGTGCAAGTGGGAGACTGTTGGAAATATGCCCTAGAGGCAATAATAAAATGATTATTATTATATTTCCTTGTTCATGATAATTGTCTATTGTTCATGCTATAATTGTGTTATCCGAAAATCGTAATACATGTGTGAATACATAGACCACAACATGTCCCTAGTGAGCCTCTAGTTGACTAGCTCGTTGATCAATAGATGGTTACAGTTTCCTGACCATGGACATTGGATGTCATTGATAACGGGATCACATCATTGGGAGAATGATGTGATGGACAAGACCCAATCCTAAGCATAGCACAAGATCGTGTAGTTCGTCTGCTAGAGCTTTTCTAATGTCAAGTATCATTTCCTTAGACCATGAGATCGTGCAACTCCCGGATACCATAGGAGTTCTTTGGGTGTATCAAATGTCACAACATAACTGGGTGGCTATAAAGGTACACTACAGGTATCTCTGAAAGTGTCTGTTGGGTTGGCACAAATCAAGACTAGGATTTGTCACTCCGTGTGACGGAGAGGTACCTCTGGGCCCACTCGGTAGGACATCATCACAATGAGCTCAATGTGATCAAAGAGTTGTTCACAGGATGATGTGTTACGGGAACGAGTAAAGAGACTTGCCGTAACGAGATTGAACAAGGTATCGGTATCTGACGATCGAATCTCGGGCAAGTATCGTACCGATTGACAAAGGGAATTGTATACGGGATTGATTGAATCCTCGACGTCGTGGTTCATCCGATGAGATCATCGAGGAGCATGTGGGAGTCAACATGGGTATACAGATCCCACTGTTGATTATTGACCGGAGAGTCGTCTCGGTCATGTCTGCGTGTCTCCCGAACCCGTAGGGTCTACACACTTAAGGTTCGGTGACGCTAGGGTTGTAGAGATATTAGTATGCAGTAACCCGAAAGTTGTTCTGGGTCCCGGATGAGATCCCGGACGTCGCGAGGAGTTCCGTAATGGTCCGGAGGTAAAGATTTGTATATAGAAAGTCTAGTTTTGGCCATCGGGAAAGTTTCGGGGATCACCGTTATTGTACCGGGACCACCGGAAGGGTCCCGGGGGTCCATCGGGTGGGGCCACCTATCCTGGAGGGCCCCATGGGCTGATGTGGGAAGGGAACCAGCCCCTGGTGGGCTTGTGCGCCCCATGGGCCTCCCCCTGCGCCCAGGGTTGGAAACCCTGGGGATGGTGGGCGCCCCACCTGACTTGGGGGGCAAGTCCCCCCCTTGGCCGGCGCCCCCCCTTGAGATTGGATCTCTAGGGGGCCGGCAACCCCCAGAGCCCCTATATATAGAGGGGAGGGGGAGGGAGGGCTGCGCACCCTAGCCCCTGGCGCCTCCCTCTCCCCTCGTAACACCTCTCCCTCTCACTGAGCTTGGCGAAGCCCTGCTGAGATCACCACTGCTTCCACCACCACGCCGTCGTGTTGCTGGATCTCCATCAACCTCTCCCCCCCCCCTTGCTGGATCAAGAAGGAGGAGACGTCTTCCCCAACCGTACGTGTGTTGAACACGGAGGTGCCGTCCGTTCGGCGCTAGGATCATCGGTGATTTGGATCACGATGAGTACAACTCCATCAACCCCGTTCTTTTGAACGCTTCCGCTCGCGATCTACAAGGGTATGTAGATGCACTCCTCTCTCTCGTTGCTAGATGACTCCATAGATTGATCTTGGTGATGCGTAGAAATTTTTTATTTTCTGCTATGTTCCCCAACAAATAGTGATTCAAACACTTATAACAGAAAGAAGTTACGGGGACGAGGTCTTAAATCTTACAACCATGTATTGGTGTTGCGCTAAAAATGATATTAATTTGCGCTCGGGAAGTCACCCATCAAGAGGTGCTTGCTTCATACCGGAGTGGGGGATGTGTCCAAATTACATCTTGACCAACTCGACTCCTGCATCAAGAATCAGTTGTCCTACTGAAGGCCCTATCCATCTCGCGGGGTTGCCCCAATAATTAAGATAATAACATAAGACAAAAGCTTTGGGCGTTTAATAACCACATCTCATGAATCCCCAAGGATATGATCCATGTTACCCTACTAAACCTTGCCGTCACCAGTGTCCGGTATAACACTTCATGGTCCCCTTGCTCCTAGCTTCACCGTTGCTCGATCTCCATGATCCTTGGTACCTGCAGGGATGAAGATCTCAGACAAGACAAGAGATACTTCACGAAATAATTTTATTTCGCACATAAGAGATGTTCAAAGACTTCCATTGATCCCTTCACCAAAACCTAAGGTTGGAAGGCTCATGCCCCACCCCATACCTTACCGAACTACTCACACATGGAGAATAGACCGCGAGAAAAAATCACTGAAAAACACATCTTGAGATTGATTGATTGCAATATGTCTTACAATGGATGCCTTGTGTGATGCACGATTACAAGTATGAACTAGATAAGAGAGGGCTATCCTGGTGGAGATAGCAATGAAGGTGAAAATGGCGGCAGCTAGGGTTTGTGCATGAAGATGATGATGAACATGTTGTGGCTGTGCTCGATGCTCCCTTTCTCCTTGTTCTGCTGACATTTCGATGGGGTCCCCTTAATAAAAGTTGTTCAGGTGGACAACCTGCCTCGATTTCCATGCTAAACGACCGCTCAAGCGAGCGTGTGCGGTCGCATGTAACACCGTCTTTTGGTCTGGCGGCCTTCTGACGCCTCCTAGTGACTTATTTCTTCTTCATTTTCCTTCCTTTCCTTTCTCCCACGTGATTTCTTCACTTTTTAGCCCATTTTCCATGGAAAAAAAATTAAAGAGAGGAGTTTTGAAATCGTTTGCATTCATTAGTCAGTAGTGGAAATATTAGAGCAAATATCACTCTTTTGATGAAATACCTTGGTTCAAACAATGTTGAAATGAGTGTAAAAATATCACTTATCATCTGGCTATAGATGCTCTAACATGCTTCCACAACCCGTAAACAATGATGCACTCCCACCTTTCCAGTTCATGTGCAAACTACTCCTCCACTCGGCATGTGCCTTAGTTGTTGAGATTTTGGAGAAACGCCAAACAAATTGGAAAGGAGGGAGTAGATGATTAGGTTGCTCAGAATATAATGTGAACTTGAGAACAATAATAAATAAATAGATAAATAAATATTTGGCCAGATAGCTTTTAGTGAGGAGCTTATGTTGTTTTCGCAATGACATGTGGATCATACAAAAGAGGGAAACTGAATGGCCAGTGATAGGCGTCGGTCAGCCAGCCCAAACATTCGGCTGGTCGCCTGCGGGCCATTAAGTCTGGCCCCATGCAGAACCCCCAGACCATAGGATCACCCTTGCATGAAAAACGGATTGTGGATTTGGTCGTCCTTCTCCTCACGCTCGAGAAATCCCCGCACCTTTCCGTGGTCAACTCACTTCCTGCACGCATCTCTAGCGCATCCCCACACCTCCTCACCTCTTCGCTCGCTGCCGTTGTCGCCACCGTCACCGCTCGGCCCCTCGTCGTCGCCGTCACCGCCGCACCGGTCGCATTGCGTCGTCTCCCCCTCCCCGGGTACGTAGCACCTGCAACCATGGTTCTAGCAAAAAATCGATACGGCCCCAACAAATCTTATGGAGGTTGTAGCATTTGGAGCCTTCGGTTCCATGGTTCCATCTCAACGTGCGTTGCTTGTGTCATCTGGTGCCTTTGGTTGCAACTAGTTGTTGTGGTCACCATGGTCACAACATCTAGCAGTTGTGGTCACCGTGGTTCCAACATCTGCAAAATACGGTTCCAGCATCTAGCAAGTGTGGCTGCAGCACACTGGCAGGCGAGTCGTCACGGTTCCAGCGTCTGGAAAACACCATTCCAGCATTTTGTAAATACGGTCCCAGCATCCCTGTCATAAGGGGGTTGCGTTGCAGCTCCACCAGACTATGGTTGCAGCTCTGCAGACTGCAGTTTCAGCTCTTCTGTCCATGGTTGCAGCTCCCCCCTCCAGGTTGCGGCATGTCACGCCGGTGGCCATGTCTCTCCATGCCATGGCTTTGTAGCACGACCGCTCGTTCGTTGTAGAAGAAATGGGTGGCAATTGCAGCACGGTCTACCGGAGCACGCGACGAGCATTGTGGTGCACATAGGAGGACGTCGGTGGTGGGTGCCACACCGCCATGGGATCACCGTGTGGAGATGGTTGTCCACTTGCTGGTGTTTGAAAAACCCAATTTAAACAATAACCTCCAATGGTCGTCGTCGTACGATACGTCCATTTTGCATCATGATTTCCTATTGTTATTTATAATGTTTTTATACATAATAATGCTTTTGGGAGTGATGCGGCTTGAACTGCGTCGGTATTTCCCCAAAGAGGAAGGGATGATGCAGGACAGCTACGGTAGGTATTATCCTCGGTGATGAGACCAAGGTTATCGAACCAGTAGGAGAACCGCGCAACGCTACGTGAACGGTACCTGCACAGAAAGAACAAATACTTGCAACCCGACGAAAAAGAGGGGTTGTCAATCCCTCCCGGGTAAAAATGTAGATAAAATTGTAGTAGATTGGATAAATAGATGTCGCGGGAACGCGAGATAAAATAAATAACAAAAAAGTTGCAGCAAGGTATTTTTGGGTTTTTGGATTAATAGATCTGAAAATAAAATCAAATAAAAATAAATCTCGAAGGCGAATATGATAAATAAGAGACCCGGGGGCCGTAGATTTCACTAGTGGCTTCTCTCTAGAAAAATAGCATACGACGGGGTAAACAAATTACTGTTGGGAAATTGATAGAACTTCAAATAATTATGACGATATCCAGGCAATGATTATTATATAGGCATCAGGTCCAAGAATAGTAGACCGACTCCTGCCTGCATCTACTACTATTACTCCACACATCGACTGCTATCCAGCATGCATCTAGTGTATTAAGTTCATGGAGGAACAGAGCAATGCAATAAGAACGATGACATGATGTAGACAAGATCTATCCATGTTGGAATAGACCCCATCTTGTTATCCTTAATAGCAACGATACATACGTGTCATTTCCCCTTCTGTCACTAGGATTGAGGACCGTAAGATCGAACCCATCACAAAGCACCTCTTCCCATGGCAAAAAAATCGATCTAGTTGGCCTAACAAAACTAAAGATTCGAAGAAGAAATACGAAGCTATAAGTAATCATGCATATAAGAGATCAAATCTCAAATAACTTTCATGGATAAAAATAGATCTGATCATAAACTCAAAGTTCATCGGATCCCGACAAACACACCGCAAAAAGAGTTACATAGAGTAGATCTCCAAGAGACCATTTTATTGAGAATCAAAAGAGAGAGAGCAAGCCATCTAGCTACTAACTACGGACCCGTAGATCTACAATGAACTACTCACGCATCATCAGAGACGCACCAATGAGGATGATGAACTCCTCCGTGATGGTGTCTAGATTGGATCTATGGTTTCTGGAACTTGCGGCAGCTGGAATTGTGTTTCGTCGACTCCCCTAGGATTTTTGGATTATTGGGGTATTTATAGAGCAAAGAGGCGGTGCGGCAGGTCACCGAGGTGGGCACAACTCACCAGGGCGCGCCTGGGCCCCCAGGCGCCCAGGTGGGTTGTGCCCCCCTCGGGGCAACCCTCTGGTACTTCTTTGGCCCATCATATGTCTTCTGGCCTAGAAAAATTCTCCAAAAAGTTTTGCTGCGTTTGGTATTGATTTTCTGCGAAGTAAAAAACAAGCAAAAAACAACAACTGCCACTGGGCACTATGTCAATAGGTTAGTCCCAAAAAATGATATAAAGTTGCTATAAAATGATTGTAAATCATCCAAGGTTGATAATATAACAGCATGGAACAATAAAAAACGATAGATACGTTGGAGACGTATCAGCATCCCCATGCTTAATTCTTGCTCGTCCTCGAGTAGGTAAATGATAAAAACAGAATTTTTGATGTGGAATGATGCCTAACATGTTTATCACATATTCTTTTCTTTGTAGCATGGACATTTGGGCTTTTATATGATTCAAAGCAATACTCTAGTTTTGACATGAAGATTCCAATACTCAAGCACATCAACAAGCAATCATGTCCTTCAAAATCAACACTAAAGCAAGTTATCCCTAGCCCATTATGCTCACTCATTGATCCATTCATGAAACACACTCGCATATTAGCTACACCCAATGCTCAAGTACAATCATAGTGCCCCTTAGTTGGTGCTTTATAAGAGAATATGGAGACTCAAGTAATTTTTTTTGCATAAAGTAAAATAGAAAGACCCTTCGCAGAGGGAAGTAGGGATTTGTAGAGGTGCCAGAGCTCAAATCGAATAAGATGGACATAAAAACATTTTGGGTGACATGATTTTACTGTCAACGAAAACGATCGAGTATTTCCTAATACTTTCCATGCTAGATATATTATAAGCGGTTCCCAAACAGAAAATAAAGTTTATTCCTTTTTCCACCATACTTTCACATTCCACGGCTAACCGAATCCACGGTTGCCGTCCATACCAACACTTTCAAGGAATTTATTATTTGACAACATAAAGTAAATTCATTTTCATTTCGGGACTGGACATCCCTAATACCATTTTTCGTACTCTTGTGCAATGACAAGTGAATAAACACTCATCTTGAAAATAACGCATCTAGCATGGAAAAATATCAGCCACCCCTACCATTTCATCAGCGGTACGAGCACACAAAAAGGAAATTTATTTTGAAGATTAGATATGGCACATACAAATTTGCTTAGAACGGCAAACGAATACTGCATATAGGTAGGTATAGTGGACTCATATGGTAAAACTGGTTTAAGAATTTGGATGCATGAGTAGTAATCATAATTTGTGCAAGTGAAGGCTAGCAAAAGATTGAGAAGCATCCAAACAAGAAACAAAAAAATATCATAATCGAGCATTAAGCATAACTAATATCGAATAATGCACCATAAGTAGGATGTAATTTCATTGCATAACTATTGACTTTCATGCTTGCATAGGGAATCACAAACCTTAACATCAATATTCATACTAAAGCATAACTACTCATCAACATGACTCACATATTATATCATCATATCATAAAAATATTACAAAGAATCAAGTTTATTTTGTCCAATGATCTTCATGAAAGTTTTTATTATATCCTTCTTGAATATCTATCACTTTGGGACTAATTTCATATGTTTCTTTTGATAGCTCAAACAAATCTAAGTGAAGAACATGAGCATAAAAAAATCTTCTCTCAAAATAATTTAAGTAAAGAATGAGAGAATTTCTTAAAATATTTACTAACTCTCAAATAAATCTAAGTGAAGCACGAGAGAATTTCTTCAAAAATACTAAAGCACACGATGCTCAAAAAGATATAAGTGAAGCACTAGAGCAATTCCATAGCTCAAAAGATTTAAGTGAAGCACAGAGAGAAATTCTAGCAAATCATAGAATAATTTTGGCTCTCTCAAATAGATGTGTCCAGCAAGGGCAGATGACACAAAATAAAAAGCAAAAGAAGCAAAGACTCATATCGTACAAGATGCTCCAAGCAAAACTCATGATATGTGATGAATAAAAATATAGCTCCAAGTGAAATACCGATGGTCGTTAGAAGAAAGAGGGGATGCCACTCGGGCATCCCCAAGCTTAGTTGCTTTCTTCTCTTATAGATAATTGCTTGGTATGACATGGAAATCCCCAAGCATAGGCTGTTCTTACTCCTTATTCGTTCGTCCATCGTGATCTCACCCATAACTTGAAAACTTCAATCACACAAAACTCAACAAAGCCTTTGTGAGATCCGTTAGTATACCAAAGCAAATCAGTACTATTAGTACTGTTGCAAACCCATTCATATTTATTTTTGCATTATATCTACTGTATTGCAACTTTACTATATCTTATACCCTCCAATACAAACCATACATTCATCGAAATAAGCACACAACACAAAGAAAACATAATCTGTCAGAAACAGAACAGTCTGTAGTAATCTGAAAACTTCAAATACTTCTGTAATCCAAAAATTCTGGGAAATTAGGACAATGTAAGAAATTTGTATATCAATCTTGTGTAAAAAATTCAGAATTTTATCACTCTTCTGTGAATTTTAAAAATTGTTTTACTGGACAAGAAAGTTTCTGTTTTTCAACAAGATCAAATCAACTATCACCCAACGTGATCCCAAAGGATTTACTTGGCACAAACACTAATTAAAACATAAAAAACACAATCATAACAGTGGCATAATTTTGCAAACACTCAAGAACAGAAATAAAAAGATCAAAATAAATTTATTCATTGGGTTGGCTCCCAACAAGCGCTATAGTTTTACGCCCCTAGCTAGGCATAATGCAAAGATTTAAGTATTGTCATCTTTAGTTCTAGTCCATAAGATACCCTCATGATTGATTAATATGATGGCTTAATTCTTATTCTAGGGAAGTGTTCCATACCCTTCCTTAATGGAAATTGAAATTTAATATTGCCTTCTTCCATATCAATCATTTAAAAACAAATGCTACTGCTAATTAGCAGTAGCGAGCTTCAGGAAACGGCACTACTAATAGCCCAGTAGCAGTAGCGCTCTAGGTGAAACAAACACTACTACTATAATTGCCACGGCATTGCCTCCAGGCTAGATATAGTAGTAGCGCCCTTCTCCTGGACACGCTACTGCTCAAGTACTTAGTAGCAGTGTTTTTCTTCAAAACTCGCTGCTGCTAAGTATCACCCCCTTGCAACTAATTAAGTTTAGTCCCATAATGTTAAGCGAACAAGGTGTTTACCACCTTAAATATGTTACTTCTCAAACTATCTCGAGCACTTGGTCTTCATTGAACTATATGTGTAGGATTTGTGGCTGCAATATGAATCTTCACCTGTGCCTATACAGGTACGGTGAGGATTCATGTTGACTATTTATATTCTACACAACAAGATCAATGATGATCAATGTATATTTTTGATGTTTTTACATGCTTAGACTTAGCAGTAACATTTTTTCAGGACAAAGCCCTACTGATATTGGGCTTAGCAGTAGCACGCTCCTTGTACCCGCGCTACTGCTAAAGCAAAACAAAACACGCGGCCCGCCCCCCCGCACGCTCATCTCTCAATCGTCCCCCTCCGCCCGACGCCGACAGCTGCGGTTAGGGTTTCTCCTCCGCCACCGCCGCTGCAGGTAATGCTCCTCCCCCCTCTCGCTGCCCCTCCGCTGCTCCTCCACCCTCTCGCCGCCCACTCTGTCGCTGCCTGCAAGCTCTGGCCGGGCGCATTTGGCCGACCGCCCTCGATCCCCTCGTCGGCCACTATCGTAGCCCCCTCTCGTAGGAAAGTCACCGGCCTTCCCCTCGTCAGCACCCCCGACCGAGGTCACCATGCCATCCCCCCTCCTCGACAGCACCCCAGGGGCTGCCCTACCTAGATGCAGCGAGGGCTTACGAATTTCATATGGATAACTAGATGCTTTTGTTTTTCTGTAATAAGTTATTTTTTGCAAAATGTAGGTGCCAATTTAGTTGAAATGCTTTGATAGGTGGCACCGTGATCTGCTAGATATTGGTTTTGATACAAGTATTTAGTTTGCAAGTGCTAATTAATCCCAATTAATTTTCCACTTGTTTTTTAATCAGTTATCTTAGGCAATAGGGGCCAAATTAGATGAAATGTGTCTTGGTAGGTGGTACCTTGATTTGGTAGGTAACTTATTACAGATCTTAGGATTATACCTTTGGTAGGTGCCAAATAGTTTTTTTGGCAATAGGAGCCACTGAAATGCTTTCATAGGTGATACCTTGTCATCTTGTATGTTACTAGATCTTAGGATTATAATTGTCCATCAAATTGCTTCTCGCGGAAGAATCTCTTCATCTAGAGATATTCTAGAAGGTGTTAGTAAGCTAATTGAGAACTTGTTGGCTGATTTCGCATTTGCCGGCTAGCTATTGGTTCTATTATAGAAGGTGTTAGTAAGTTAATTGAGAGCTTGTTATTTACTTTTTGGGATCAGGTTCCATTATGAAAATATAACTGAAGAAGAATCAAAAATATCACATGCTACTGTTTTTCTTTCCTGTGAAGTGGATCGTTAATCCTTTGCTCATATTGCTTTAGAAAAATGGGGCCACCACCACCACCACCATGTCGACTATGCAAGTCAAGGTGCGCCAGCAGCCTTGCAACTGGCAAGCTGTTCGACATCTACTTCCAGCCGAGTTTTCGTCATGCGGCGGTAAGAAATTAGAGTAAATGTAACAACTATTTTATTTTTAGTGTTGGCATTACTGCATTGTGTCATTTTGCTTTTTTTACACAGATCGTGCCATGCAATGTGAGGTTGAAATTCAACAAGCTGACAGGAGACACTGTGATATTTGAGGCTCCTGAGGGGCCGTAGACTATGGAGGTCGAGAAAGGACGCAATATGTCACATTTGATGATATATATATACGTATATATATATATATATATATATATATATATATATATATATATATATATATATATATATATATATGCTTTATTGTTATACTTACAAATGCAAATTATCCGATGATATGCTTAGTGTAGAGTCCAATGATATGTCGTGTGGAATCTAGTCGATGATATGCTTTAGTGTAGAGTTTGATCACATGCTTATTAGTGTAGAATCCAAGGAACTATTAATAGTGTAGATAATCCATATATACTTATTAGTAGAATTAATGCTTAATTAGTACAAATGTGTAGTACCGTGTCTTTTGATAGTGTAGAAATCTATACTTAATAGAAATATATTTGCAAGAGTATGTGCGAGGCTATTTATTAATTGATATGTTTTTCTTATTCATAAATTGCCAAATAACCCATCTGTGAGTTGTGGTATCGAGCCTGATGAAGAAGGCTCAGCTGGACTACGCCTTACCGCAAGGGGCTCCGTCACCACCTGTACTTACCACATGGACACAGACGGTCGCACACACTTAAACTAGGTTGGGTGGAAGAGATTCCTCGTTTGCAAGAATCTTCGTGTTGGACAGGCCATCCTAATTACTATCAGGACCACCCACCGCCCAGGCTTGAGGATGATGATCGTCGTCGATATCATCTAGAAATACATATGTGTGTGTGGCTATATCATCCAGAACTACATATGATGATCATCATCGATATCATGTAGAACTACATATGATGATCGTCGTCGATATCATCTAGAACTACATATGATGATCGTCGTCGATATCACCTAGTACTGCTTGATGATGCATGTTGAGTATATATGAAATTGTTATCTAGTACTCCCTCCGTTCCAAATTACTCATCCTGGTTTTAGTTCAAATTTGAACTAAAACCACGACGAGTAATTTGGAACCGAGGGAGTACTACCTAGTACCTATAATGCTTTATGAAATTGATATCTAGTAGTACCTAGTATCTGGAAATTGCAATTTATTGAAGCTGAAACGGGGTAGGAAGTCAGGGGAAATGATGAAAAATATAGCAGTAGCGCGGGGCTAGGAAATCGCTACAGCTAATTAATAGTAGCGCGTTCCGGAAAAGCGCTGCTGATATAGTCAATAGTACTAGCGCGGGTACAGACCGTGCTACTACTAACATTTAGCTGTAACACCGTAGTAGTAGTGCAGCTGCCCGCGCTGCTGATAGCCTCAAAACCCGCGCTACTAGTAGGGTTTTCCCTAGTAGTGGTAAAAATGGTCTACCAAGTATAATTGGACAAGACGGATTGCAATCAATATCAAGAACAATAAAATCTATGGGCACATAATTCCTATTTGCAAGAATAATAACATCATTAATTCTTCCCAAAGGCTTTTTAATAGTAGAATCCGCCAAGTGCAAATTTAAAGAATATTCTTCAATATCGGTAAGACCAAGCACACCACGTAAAGATTTCGGAATTGTAGAAACGCTAGCACCCAAGTCATAAAGCAAAACACTCATAATTTTTAATCTTGACTTTAATGGTGGGTTCCCATTCATCGTGTAGTTTTATAGGTATGTAGTGGAGTTGCCTTAACTAATATATTGTGCTAGTGTAATGAGATGGATGCAAACTCAGAATCTTTCTTAGCTTAAATAAAAAAAGATGAAAAACAGAGCAGAGTCGAAGCAGGGGTGGATTGGAAGAAGTATCGCCTTGTTGAAGCGATGCGATGCTTGGCTTGGATGACTAGCAGGTCCAATGCTGAAACGCTATTGAGCATGAGGAGCGACAGAGATAGCCCCAATGAAGAAACCACATATAGTCCTTTGTTGCGGCATCAGAAAACATGTGAGTAGCAAGCGCAACATCCTGTAAGTATGAGGAAAACGAAATTGTTACAAAATTAGTACACACGAAAGAGATATGCATCCTTGAGAGGTCGAATGCATGACGAACGTAAATAGCCTGGCGTATGTGTGCATCTATGTAATGTATAACAAGAAAATAGCAGGGGCAGATGTATCTGTACTTGTGCAATGCTGATGCAGATGTGCAGACTGAATTTTGTTCAGAGTAAATACATACAGACAGATAGACGGTAAATAATACTAGATGAGATGGGATAGACCATGAGAGTAGTTGATTCATTCCGTTGTAATATATTAGCTAGTGTAATGAGATGGATGCAAGGGATTTCAAGTACATAATTTTGTTGTACAAGTGATGTCACTATAATAATTAGAGGCAGATAGCAATTGAGTAGTGTAGAGGAATTATAAATGGGTTGCACATCCTAAGTTACTTTCTCAAACTAAATTATATAGATATGCAAATATAATGTAGAACATACAATGTACTATCAAAGCAACCAGAACCTTGTAAACGTTTTTGTTCAAAAGCAAAATCACTTACACCACTCTGAATATGTTTCAAGGAAAGCCCTTGATTTGGAGGTTTCAAATCGAAGAAAGGTACCATTCCATTTGGAAACTATTGATTATAGCTTATGGAATGATATATTGGTGGCTAAGAGATCAATGCATTGTTTAAACCCAAGAAAATAAACATGTAACAACAATGTTCAGGACCATAAAATAGAAATTATGGCCACTAACTACAATGATTCTTCCTACTGCTGGCATCCTTAGAAGGGAAAGCTTCTGCTAGCCATTCTATTGCATCATAGTGTCATGCCATGTCAATATATTCAGTACAAACATATGGTAGTAGGTATGTAGGAGAACCTCATGCTTGACAGGGATTTCTCTGAATTTAATGGCTGATAGCCCCTAGCTAACGGAACGTAAATGAATGAACGAAAAGGGTACGACATACGCACATGAGGATGTTGAGCGGGAGGCCCCTGTGGGCGCGGCAAAGTTGCGGACGGAGGCCAGGGAGGATGGAGTCCAGGGAGGTCCAGCTCCATCAGGTCGAGGTTGATGGCGGGGTTCTCGGCAAGGAAGGCATGGCACGCTTTCTCTGCCGCAACGAGGTTGCGGACGGCCATAACGACATGGGCCCCGCGTGCCTCCAGCACGCAAGCCGTCTCAGAGGCGATGACGAAGGCCGGGTCAGGCCTAAGAAAGAAAGGGAGGAAGGAGCGCATCTTGTATCACGGCTCCAGATCGAGGTCGCATCCCGGATCCAGATCGGAGTGGGCAAGGCTGCGGCCATCGCGGGTATGGGAGCATCGCCTTGCACTGCTTGACCTGGGGCCAGGGTGAGGGGAGGGCATGGTGGTGTGCGGAGGGTGACTGCCATCGTGGCCTTAGCGTCTGCGCCGTGATGCGGACGGGATCCTGATGGGATCTACACAAGACCGTCGCCGCCCCTCCCCCGCTGCGGGGCCGGATGCGGGTCACCTCCCATGAAAGGAGACGGAGACAGAGCCGGTGCAGACACGAATGGGACTCGGACGCGCGACGGAGGTGGTTGTCGAGGCAGGCGCGGAGACAGGGGTGGGTCGCCAGGATTCATGGCATGGTGGAGATGCACGTGAGGAGGGGAGGAGGAGAGGGCGAGGGAAGGAGGGCGCCACCGCCGGCGTCGGGAAGGTAGGGTTAGAGAGGGGTGGCGGCGTCGATCTTGATCGGGGAGAGAGAGAGAGGGAGGCGGCGGGAGGAAGGAAGGGAGGAGAGGTGAGTGATCTGGGTAGGGTTTGGTGCGGTGGGTTTCTTCAGATGGATGGATTGTTGGATTGGTAGCAATGGATGGATGGATGTCTGCCATGTCATTGGTCCGTGTGACAGATGGTTCCACCAATCAGAATCTAGCATATGTGATTGTGTTTTTTCTCTTTTGTTTCTTTTCTATGTTTTGCCCTCTTATTTTGGGTAAACACTCAACATATTAGCCTCATGTGGTATGTTTAAATGACCCAATATTGCGCACATATGCGTATCTTAGGATTTCAAACAATGATGATTTTGTGGTCTTCATTTGCATTGCACACAAAAATCATTTTCCATTTTTTGAGTGCTCAAAATGTTTTTTTATGAAGGACCTACCATATATTTGTTGAAAAAGTATACCGCGACATTTTTAGAAAATACTAGGACATATTTAATGCACAATAGACAAAATGGTTGGGTGTCCAAAGCTTTTATCCACATCTTGTGAAAAAGGCAAATTTCTGCCGATTCAGCTGGAACCGGGTCATATTTGAACTGCAACTGCCCCATAGCTTGCTCTTTATTTTTTGCAAAAATCATTTTTAGGTACTTAAGTATCTATTTAATCAGAGAAACACCAAAAAAATTCCAAGATTTAACCACTAGCTAGGAATGGTCATTCCCGCCGTTTTGACCATAGTTTGAAACATGCATAAAAAATTCCAAAAAAATCAAAAAATTGGAAAACCTTCGCATTGTGTCATTATATGTGACCAAGTTACCGGGAAAAATAGTAAACTTGTAATATGACAATTATTCATGGCTTTCAACCCAAATGCTCAATCTTATGGCCACATTCATGGCATAGTTTGTTTAAATGATCTAATATTGTGCACAATGGTGCGTATTGGAATGGCAAACAATGTTGCCTAAGGAAGTTTTCATTTTCTTTGGACGGAAAATACATTTTCCATTTTTCGAGTGCCCAAAATGAGTTTTTTTGTGAAGGACCTACCACATATTTGTTGAAAAATTGTACCATATCAATTTTCTAAAATACTAGGACATATTTAATGCACAATTGACCAAATGGTTGGGTGTCAAAAGCTTTGATCCACCTCTCATGAAAAAGACAAATTTCTGTCAATTTAGATGGAACCGGGTCAAATTTGAACTGCAGTTGCCTCATAGTTTTCTCTTTATTTCTTGCAAAATTCATTTTGAGGTACTTAAGTATCTATTTAATTAGATAAACACCAAAAAATTCCAAGATTTAACAACTAGCTAGGAACGGTCATTCCCCCTGTTTTGACCTCAGTTTGAAACATCCATAAAAAATTAAAAAAATTAAAAAATTGGAAAACCTTCGCATTGTGTCATTATATGTTACCAAGTTACCGGGAAAATAATAAAATTTCAATATGACAATTATTTTAGAAAATTTTTCTCAGAAATGAGCTATCATGTGTGAAGATTCATGGCTTTCAACCCAAATGCTCAATCTTTTATCCACATTCATGGCATAGTTTGTTTAAATGATCTAATATTGTGCACAAGGGTGCATATTGGAATGACAAACAATGTTGCCTAAGAAATTTTTCATTTTCTTTGGATGGGAAATTGATTTTCCATTTTTCGAGTGCCCAAAATGAGTTTTTTTATGAAAGACCTACCATATATTTGTTGCAAAATTGTACCAAATCAATTTTATAAATTACTAGGATATATTCAATGCACAATTGACAAAGTTGTTGGGTGTCCAAAGCTTTTATCCACCTCTCATGAAAAAGACAAATTTCCGCCGATTAAGTTGGAAACTGGTCAAGTTTGAATTACAGGTGCGTTATAGTTTGCCCTTTCTTTTTTCCAAAAATCATTTCTAGTTACATAAGTATCTATTTAGTCAGAGAAACACCAAATAAAAATTCAAGATTTAACCACTAGCTAGGAACGGTCGTTCCCGCCGTTTTGACCGCAGTTTGAAACGTCCATAAAAAATTAAAAAAAGCATCAAAAAATTGGAAAACCTTCGCATTGTGTCATTATATGTGACCAAGTTACCGGGAAAAATAATAAACTTGTAATATGACAATTATTTTAGGAAAGTGTTCTTAGAAATGAGCTATCATGTGTGAAGATTCATGGCTTTCAACCCAAATGCTCAATCTTATGGCCACATTCATGGTATAGTTTGTTTAAATGATCTAATATTGTGCACACAGGTGCATATTGGAATGACAAACAATGTTGCCTAAGGAAGTTTTCATTTTCTTTGGACGGAAAATTCATTTTCCATTTTTCGAGTGCCCAAAATGAGTTTTTTTTTGTAAAGGACCTACCATATATTTGTTGCAAAATTGTACCAGATCAATTTTCTAAATTACTAGGACACATTTAATGCATAATTGACAAAATGGTTGGGTGTCCAAAGATTTTATCCACCTCTCATGAAAAACACAAATTTCCGTCGATTCAGTTAGAAACGGGTCAAATTTGAACTGCAGGTGCCTTATAGTTTGCCCTTTATATTTTCCAAAAATAATTTATAGTTACATAAGTATCTATTTAAGCATAAATACATGGTTTTGTGGCGATATGTCGACGTTTGGACGGTGGCCCAGGGCCCCAACTCCAAAGCGCGTAAACTCGCATGCCCACCGCGTGGTCACCGTGTGACCGTGGCGTTGCCATGCGTTCTGGGCGGCCTAGGCAAGTCTAGTGGGTAGGTCACTCCCTAGGTAGGTTCTAGGAAGAAAACTACAACATAAGATTCTCATGAGGAGACCAAACTATGCTCAAACATGAATTAGCAGCCAAGTGTTTGATTAGCGGTACGGGAAATGCACATGGCCGATGGGCGTGAGTTTTGGCTGAGGATGATCATCTACTAGGGAGACTGGCTTGGCAAAATTTCAGCTCAAATGGAGGAGCGTAGATGGCACTTGCTTTGCAAAGTACCACATCGGGAAGAAATATGAATGTTGAAGCTGGGCTCAAAATAATGAATGGATTGAGCTTAAATTTGGTGGAGGATGGTTATTTGGGCATAGGAAAGCACTGTAGAAAATTGATACCATTTGGACATGCCAAAGTTGGTACTTCCTTCACGATGCTCTTCTCTAGACAGAAACTTGGGAAAATTAGCGAGAGAAATTGGATAAACGAAATGAGCTCAAATTTGGTGTAGGTAAGATACATAGGTATGGTCATGCCCTAGTAAATTTTCAGATCATTTGGGTAAGCCTAGATAGTACTTACTTCACAAAGCTTCTCTCGAGATAGAAACTTTGGAAATTTTCTGACAAAAATTTACCAGGAACATGGAGCTGAATATTATCATGTGGCAATGATTTGGGTATGGAAGAGTGCCCAAAAAGTTTGAGGGTAATAGGAGGGGTCAAGATAACACTTGCTTTGCATTGTGCCAATCTGGCCATAAAATATAAATTGAACCTGGGCTCACATAGATGAGTTGACTGATCTGCAATTTGGGGGAGGGTGATAATTTGGGCATATGAAGGAACTGTATAAATTTCATGTCATTTGGATATATAAAAATGGTACTTCCTTCACAATGCTTCTAGGTGGACAAAAACTTTGGAAATTTTCCGAGGAAAATTTACTTGGCAAATGGAGATGAATTTTGTCATGAGGCAATGATTTGGATAGGAAAATGTTGAGGGCAATCAAGAATATATAAATAGCACTTCCTTCACAAAGCGTTGTTGTGAATGGAATAGGAAAATGAATATTGTTGAATTATTTTTGAACTAGGCAAGGAAAGACTTTTACATATTTGACGAAGATATGACCCAAAGAATTTATGAGATTTTTTTTGGGAATTTTGGGATGACAGAAATATATGTTGCTTCACAACCTAGGGCAAAAATTGACACATGGACAAGACACATAGGCAAAACTGATGAGGTGGTGCCTAGTCATAGCAATCCACCACAATTTACAAGGTTATGACCATCTATATTGGTCGTGATCAGATAGAAATAAGGCAGTGGACCAGTGCTGTCTGCTTTATGACCATTTCGTGTAAGGAAATTACGACCTTTCTGACCAAAATGGTCGATATAGTTTAGGCTTTGGAGCCCCCCAAACAACTTTTGACCAATTATTCTCAAATAGTCGTAGATTTATGACCAATTCTTCTAGGGTCACTGACAGAAGGTCACAAGTTGACATATTTCTTGTAGTGCCACCAAATCACAGGCGAACACTATACTGGGCTGCGAAAGGGGTTCATTTATTCCTTGATATCTGTATTTGCTTCTTCATTAACTTGGGATTGAATTAGTTCCTGGTTTTCCCGCGAGTCGTGCTGAGCAACGTGAGGTTACCCACGTAATTGCCCATGGGCCGCCTATATTTACAGGGAGGTAACTGCCATTTTACTCACCCCACTATCCCTGCCGTTTCCGCCACGTACATCGCATGCATTGTGTAGGGTTGGTGGAGGATGCGTAGGGCGCAGGAATGCGTGCCATAGCAGAAAGATCGGTGCTGTGCATGGGCGTAGGGGGACGATGGGCAATCCCGTACGCTGCCAATGACACAATCGGCCTAGATTGGTGGAGCATGGTGGTTGCCATGGGGTAATGGGGAGCTAGCCCCCAGCCACGATCCACTATAAAAGTGGAGTGCCGAGGTGGGTGAAAGGACTCACCCGCGCACATCCCTCTTATTCTTCTAGTGCTCCTCCTCCACTATGGTGAGAGGAAGAGGGTGTGCGACCCCCAGCGGCGGCGACAAGGGTTTCCTCCAGGCACCATGTCCCTGCCCCTGTTGGTGATGCGGGGGCAGAGTCTAGTGCGCAGAGCGGAGCTGTAGGACGCGGTCGTGGCCGACGTGGCGCATGTGGCCGAGGCGGGCGTGGCGCTCGGGGCCGAGGGGGGCGCACTGGTGTTGTGGTTGCTCCACCTCTGGTTGCTTCTTCTCTGAAGGATGGCCACGTCGGGGACACGCCGCTGGAGTTCATCATTAGGCTCCACACGGCCATGACCTTCCTACTCGTTTTGCAAGGGTGATGGAGGTTGAACAGCCGCATGCGCTGAAGTTGCACATGAGGGGTTGCTGTAACGGCAGCATGCGGGTGGACATGGAGTTCCCCGCACCTCACGTCATGCTTCTCCGGCATGGCTGGAATGTTGGGGAATGTAGTAATTTCAAGAAATTTCCTACGCACACGCAAGATCATGGTGATGCAGAGAAATGAGAGGGGAGAGTGTTGTCTACGTACCCTCGTAGACCGTAAGAGGAAGCGTTATGACAACGCGGTTGATGTAGTCGTACGTTTTCACGATCGACCGATCCTAGCACCGAAGGTACGACACCTCCGCGATCTGCACATGTTCGGCTCGGTGACGTCCCACAAACTCACGATCCAGCAGAGTGAGATGTCTACTATGCAACCTTCTTCTTGTAGACTTTGTTGGGCCTCCAAGTGCAGAGGTTTGTAGGACAGTAGCAAATTTCCCTCAAGTGGATGACCTAAGGTTTATCAATCCGTGGGAGGGGTAGGATGAAGATGGTCTCTCTCAAACAACCCTGCAACCAAATAACAAAGAGTCTCTTGTGTCCCCAACACACCCAATACAATGGCAAATTGTATAGGTGCACTAGTTTGGCGAAGAGATGGTGTTACAAGTGCAATATGGATGGTCGATATAGGTTTTTGTAATCTCAAAATATAAAAACAGCAAGGTAACTAATGATAAAAGTGAGCACAAACGGTATTGCAATGCGTTGAAACAAGGCCTAGGGTTCATACTTTCACCAGTGCAAGTTCTCTCAACAATAATAACATAATTGGATCATATAACTATCCCTCAACATGCAACAAAGAGTCACTCCAAAGTCACTAATAGCAGAGAACAAACGAATAGATTATTGTAGGGTACGAAACCACCTCAAAGTTATCCTTTCTGATTGATCTATTCAAGAGTCCGTAGTAAAATAACACGAAGCTGTTCTTTCCGTTCGATCTATCATAGAGTTCGTACTAGAATAACACCTTAAGACACAAATCAACCAAAACCCTAATGTCATCTAGATACTCCAATGTCACCTCAAGTATCCGTGGGTATGATTATACGATATGCATCACACAATCTCGGATTCATCTATTCAACCAACACAAAGAACTTCAAAGAGTGCCCCAAAGTTTCTACCGGAGAGTCAAGGCGAAAACGTGTGCCAACCCCTATGCATAAGTTCATAAGATCACTGAACCTGCAAGTTGATCACCAAAACATACATCAAGTAGATCACGTGATTATCCCATTGTCACCACAGATAAGCACATGCAAGACATACATCAAGTGTTCTCAAATCCTTAAAGACTCAATCTGATAAGATAACTTCAAAGGGAAAACTCAATCCATTACAAGAGAGTAGAGGGGGAAAAACATCATAAGATCCAACTATAATAGCAAAGCTCGCGATACATCAAGATCGTGCCAAATCAAGAACACGAGAGAGAGAGAGAGAGATCAAACACATAGCTACTGGTACATACCCTCAGCCCCGAGGGTGAACTACTCCCTCCTCGTCATGGAGAGCGCCGGGATGATGAAGATGGCCACCAGTGATGGATCTCCCCTCCGGCAGGGTGCCGGAATAGGGTCCCGATTGGTCTTTGGTGGCTATAGAGGCTTGCAGCGGCGGAACTCCCGACCTAGGTTATGTTCTGGGGGTTTCTGTATATATAAGAGGTTTTGGCGTAGGCCTCATGTCAGGGGGGGGGGTCTCCGAGTCTTCCAAGAGATAAGGGCCCACACCCAGGGGGGTGGGCATGCCCTCCACCCTCGTGGACGGATCGGGACTCTTCTGGCCCAACTCTTTCACTCCGAGGGCTTCTTTTGGTCCATAAAAAATCATCAAAAATTGGCACGTCAATTGGACTCAGTTGTTATTCCTTTTCTGTAAAACTCAAAAACAAGGAAAAAAAACAGAAACTCGCACTGGGCTCTAGGTTAATAGGTTAGTCCCAAAAATCATATAAAATAGCATATAAATGCATATAAAACATCCTAGATGGATAATATAATAGCATGGAACAATAAAAAATTATAGATATGTTGGAGACGTATCAAGCATCCCCAAGCTTAATTCCTGCTCGTCCTCGAGTAGGTAAATGAAAAAACAGAATATTTGATGTGGAATGCTACCTAACATATTTATCAATGTAATTTTCTTTATTGTGGCAATAATATTCAGATCCATAATATTCAAGACAAAAGTTTAATATTGACATAAAAACAATAATACTTCAAGCATACTAACTAAGCAATTATGTCTTCTCAAAATAACATAGCCAAAGAAAGCTCATCCCTAAAAAATCATATAGTTTGGCCATGCTTCATCTTCATCACACAAAATACTCAAATCATGCACAACCCCGGTTTCAGCCAAGCAATTGTTTCATACTTTAGCATTTTCAAACTTTTTTTCAACTTTCACGCAATACATGAGCGTGAGCCATGGACATAGCACTCTGGGTGGAATAGAATATAATGACGGGGGTTGTGTGGAGAAGACAAAAAAGGAGAAAGTCTCACATTGACTCGGCCAATCAACGGGCTATGGAGATGCCCATCAATTGATGCCAATGCGATGAGTAGGGATTGCCATGCAACAGATGCACTAGAGCTATAAATGTATGAAAGCTCAACAATAGAAACTAAGTGGGTGTGCATCCAACTTGCTTGCTCACGAAGACCTAGGGCATTTTGAGGAAGCCCATTGTTGGAATGTACAAGCCAAGTTCTATAATGAAAATTCCCACTAGTATATGAAAGTGACAACATAGGAGACTCTCTATCATGAAGATCATGGTGCTACTTTGAAGCACACGTGTGGTAAAAGGATAGTAGCATTGCCCCTTCTCTCTTTTTCTCTCATTTTTTTGTTTTTTTGGGCCTTCTTTTTTTATTTGGCCTTTGTCTTTTTTCTTTTTTCTTTTTTCTCCTTCGTCTGGAGTCTCCTTCCGACTTGTGGGGGAATCATAGTCTCCATCATCCTTTCCTCACAAGGGACAATGCTCTAATAATGAAGATCATCACACTTTTAGTTACTTACAACTCAAGAATTACAACTCGATACTAGAACAAAATATGACTCTATATGAGTGCCTCCGGTGGTGTACCGGGATGGGCAAGGAATCAAGATTGACATGTATGAAAAATTATGCATGGTGGACATGCCACAAATACGATGTCAACTACATGATCATGCAAGGCAATATGACAATAATGAAGCGTGTCATAATAAACGGGACGGTGGAAAGTTGCATGGAAATATATCTCAGAATGGCTATGGAAATGCCATAATAGGTAGGTATGGTGGCTGTTTTGAGGAAGATATAAGGAGGTTTATGTGTGATATAGAGCGTATCATATCACAGGGTTTGGATGCACCGGCGAAGTTTGCACCAACTATCAAGGTGAGAAAGGGCAATGCACGGCACCGAAGAGGCTAGCAATGATGGAAAGGTGAGAGTGCGTATGATCCACGGACTCAACATTAGTCATAAAGAACACACATAATTATTGCAAAAATCTACAAGTCATCAAAACAAAGTACTACATGCATGCTCCTAGGGGAAGGGTTGGTAGGAGTTAACCATCGCGCGATCCCGACCTCCACACAAAGGATGACAATCAAAGAATACCTCATGCTTCAAATTTTTTACACAACTGTTACCATACGTGCATGCTACGGGACTTGCAAACCTCAACCCAAGTATTTATCAAATTCACAATTACCCTACTAGCATGACTCTAATATCACCATCTTCATATCTCAAAACAATCATCAAGTATCAAACTTCTCATAGTATTCAATGCACTTTATATGAAAGTTTTTATTATATCCCTCTTGGATGCCCATCATATTAGGACTAAATTTATAACCAAAGGAAATTACCATGTTGTTCTAAAGACTGTCAAAATAATATAAGTGAAGCATGAGATTTCATCTATTTCTTCAAAATAAAACTACTGTCGTGCTCAAAATGATATAAGTGAAGCACTAGAGCAAACGACAAACTACTTCGAAAGATATAAGTGAAGATCAATGAGTAGTTGAATAATTATGTAACTATGTGAAGACTCTCTAACATTTAAGAATTTCGGATCTTGAGATATTATTCAAACAGGAAGCAAAACAAAACAAAATGGCATTTCAAGGATAGCACACATCATGTGAAAAAGCAAAAACTTAGGTCCAACCGATACTAACCGATAATTGTTGAAGAAGAAAGGTGGGATGCCTACCGGGGCATCCCAAAGCTTAGATGCTTGAGACTTCTTGAAATATTATCTTGGGGTGCCTTGGGCATCCCCAAGCTTGAGCTTTTGTGTCTCCTTAATTTCACTCATACCACGGTTTCCTAAACCTCGAAAGCTTCATCCACACCAAACTCAACAAGAACTCGTGAGATAAGTTAGTATAAATCAATGAAAAAACCTTATCATTTTCTACAGTAACAAATCAATACAATTATTATTCAACATTGCATACTAAATGCCTCTGCATATTTTATACTCCGATCCTCAAATAGAATCATTAAACAAGCAAACATAATCTGCCAAAACAGTACAGTCTGTAAAGAATGCAAGATTCATCATACCTCCCTTACTCCCAACATTATGAAATTTTACCACACTGTAGAAAATTTATCAGAGCTCAATATGCAAAAAGTTTCAACATTTTATCATATTTTGGCTTTTCTAGGGAATTTTTGCAACAGCGATAAACTTTCTGTTTTGAAACAGAAACATGTATACTTGCAAAATAAGCATGGTAAAGGCTATCCTTGACATTTTTATTGAAAATAAAGATGCAAAACATTATTATAAGTAACAGCAAGCAAATACTAACAAAATAAAATGATGCACCAAGCAAAACACATATCATGTGGTGAATAAAAATATAGGTCCAAGTAAAGTTATCGATGAACGAAGATGAAAGAGGGGATGCCATCCGGGGCATCCCCAAGCTTAGGCTCTTGGTTGTCCTTTAATATTACCTTGGGGTGCCTTGGGAATCCCCAAGCTTAGGCTCTTGACACTCCTTATTCCATAGTCCATCGAATCCTTACCCAAAACTTGAAAACTTCACAACACAAAACTCAACAGAAAACACGTAAGCTCCGTTAGTATAAGAAAATAAATCACCACTTTTGGTACTGTTGTGAGCTCATTCTAAATTCATATTGGTGTAATATCTACTCTATTCCAACTTCTCTATGGTTCATTCCCTCCGATACTACTCATAGATTCACCAAAATAAGCAAACAACACATAGAAAACATAATCTGTCAAAAACATAACAGTCTGTAGTAATCTGTAACTCTCGAATACTTCTATAACTTGAAAAATCCTACCAAATTAGTAAAACCTGAGAAATTTGTGTACCAATGCACAGCAAAAAGAATCAGATCATAAGCAGGTTTGTGTGAATTATTAAAACTAATTTACTGGGCGCAAAAGTTTCTGGTTTTCAGCAGGATCAACACAACTATCACCGTAAGCTATCCTAAAGGTCTTACTTGGCACTTTATTGAAACATAAGCTATAAAACATGATTACTATAGTAGAATAATCATGTGGACTAACAAAAACAGTAAGGTTAAATATTGGGTTGTCTCCCAACAAGCGCTTTTCTTAATGCCTTTTTAGCTAGGCATGATGATTTCAATGATGCTCATATAAAAGATAAGAATTGAAACATAACGAGAGCATCATGAAGAATGTGATTATCACATTTAAGTCTAACCCACTTCTTATGCATAGGGATTTTGTGAGCAAACAACTTATGGGAACAACAATCAACTAGCATAGGAAGGCAAAACAAGCATAACTTTAAAACTTTAAGCACATAGAGAGGAAACTTGATATAATTGCAATTCCTACAAGCATATATTCCTCACTCATAATAATTTTCAGTAGCATCATGAATGAATTCAACAATATAACCATCACATAAAGCATTATTTTCATGATGCACAAGCATATAAATTTTACTACTCTCCACATAAGCAAACTTCTTCTCATGAATAGTAGTGGGAGCAAACTCACCAAAATAATTATCATGTGGAGCATAATCCAATTGAAAATTAAAACCATGATGACAAGTTTCATGGTTATGTTTATTCTTTATAGCATACGTGTCATCACAATAATCATCATAAATAGGAGGCATGCTTTCATCATAATAAATTTGCTCATCAAAACTTGGGGGACTAAACATATCATCTTCATCAAACATAGCATTCCCAAGCTTGTGGCTTTGCATATCATTAGCATCACGGGTATTCAAAGAATTCATACTAACAACATTGAAATCATGCTCATTATTCAAAGATTTGTGCCAAATATTTTAATGCATTCTTCCTCTAGCAATTGAGCACAATTATCGGTATCCTTATTTTCATGAAAGATATTAAAAAAGATGAAGCATATGAGGCACCCTCGATTCCATTTTTTGTAGTTTTATTTTATAAACTAAACTAGTGATAAAAGCGGAAAATAAAAGATTCAATTGCAAGATCTAAAGATATACCTTCAAGCACTCACCTCCCCGGCAACGGCGCCAGAAATTGCTTGATGTCTACTATGCAACCTTCTTATTGTAGACGTTGTTGGGCCTCCAAGTGCAGAGGTTTGTAGTACAGTAGCAAATTTCCCTCAAGTGGATGACCTAAGGTTTATCAATCCGTGGGAGGTGTAGGATGAAGATGGTCTCTCTCAAACAACCCTGCAACCAAATAACAAAGAGTCTCGTGTGTCCCCAACACACCCAATACAATGGTAAATTGTATAGGTGCACTAGTTCGGCGAAGAGATGGTGATACAAGTGCAATATGGATAGTAGATATAGGTTTTTGTACTATCAAAATATAGAAATAGCAAGGTAACTAATGATAAAAGTGAGCACAAACGGTATTGCAATGCGTTAAAACAAGTCCTAGGGTTCATACTTTCACTAGTGCAAGTTCTCTCAACAACAATAAAATAATTGGATCATATAACTATCCCTCAACATGCAACAAAGAGTCACTCCAAAGTCACTAATAGCAGAGAACAAACAAAGAGAATATTGTAGGGTACGAAATCACCTCAAAGTTATCCTTTCTGATTGATCTATTCAAGAGTCCGTAGTAAAATAACACGAAGCTATTCTTTCCGTTCGATCTATCATAGAGTTCGTACTAGAATAACACCTTAAGACACAAATCAACCAAAACCCTAATGTCACCTAGATACTCCAATGCCACCTCAATTATCCGTGGGTATGATTATACGATATGCATCACACAATCTCACATTCATCTATTCAACCAACACAAAGAACTTCAAAGAGTGCCCCAAAGTTTCTACCGGAGAGTCAAGACAAAAACGTGTGCCAACCCCTATGCATAAGTTCACAAGGTCACGGAATCCGCAAGTTGATCGCCAAAACATTCATCAAGTAGATCACGTGAATATCCCATTGTCACCATAGATAAGCACATGCAAGACATACATCAAGTGTTCTCAAATCCTTAAAGTCTCAATCTGATAAGATAACTTCAAACGGAAAAGTCAGACCATTACAAGAGAGTAGAGGGGGGGACATCATAAGATCCAACTATAATAGCAAAGCTCACGACACATCAAAATCGTGCCAAATCAAGAACACAAGAGATAGAGAGATCAAACACATAGCTACTGGTACATACCCTCAGCCCCGAGGGTGAACTACTCCCTCCTCGTCATGGAGAGCACCGGGATGATGAAGATGGCCACCGGTGATGGATCCCCCCTTCGGCAGGGTCCCGGAACAGGGCCCCGATTGGTTTTTGGTGGCTACAGAGGGTTGCGGCTGCGGAACTCCCGTTCTAGGTTATGTTCTGGGGGTTTCTGTATATATAAGAGGTTTTGGCATAGGTCTCACGTTAGGGGGGTCTCCGAGTCGTCCACGAGATAGGGGCCCACGCCCAGGGGGGGTGGGCACGCCCTCCACCCTCGTGGATGGATCGGGACTCTTCTGGCCTAACTCTTTCACTCTGGGGGCTTCTTTTGGTCCATAAAAAATCATCAAAAATTGGCACGTTAATTGGACTCCGTTTGGTATTCCTTTTCTATAAAACTCAAAAACAAGGAAAAAACAAAAAATGGCACTGGGCTCTAGGTTAATAGGTTAGTCCCAAAAATCATATAAAATAGCATATAAATGCATATAAAACATCCTACATGGATAATATAATAGCATGGAACCATCAAAAATTATAGATATGTTGGAGACGTATCAGAGTGTCGGGGAAGAGCTTCGTCAGCACAACGGCGTGATGATGGTGATGATGAAGCTACCGGAGCAGGGCTTCGCCTAAGCACTACGACGATATGACCGAGGTGTATTATGGTGGAGGGGGGCACCGCACACGGCTAAGAGATCAATGATCAACTTGTGTGTCTATGAGGTGCCCCCCTCCCCCGTATATAAAGGAGTGGAGGAGGGGGAGGTGGCCGGCCTCCTAGGCGTGCCCCAAGGGGAGTCCTACTCCCACCGGGAGTAGGATTCCCCCTTCCCTAGTTGGATTAGGAGAGAAGGAAGGAGGTAGGAAAGGGGGGGGGCCCTCCCAATTCGGATTGGGCTTGGGGGGGGGGGCGCCCCTCCTTTTCTCCCTTCTCCTCTCTCCCACTATGGCCCAATAAGGCCCATATACCTCCCGGGGGTTCCGGTAACCTCCCGGTGCTCCGGTATATGCCGGATCTCACCCGGAACTATTCTGATGTCCAAATATAGTCGTCCAATATATCGATCTTTATGTCTCGACCATTTCGAGACTCCTCGTCATGACCGTGATCATATCCGGGACTCCGAACTACCTTCGGTACATCAAAACACATAAACTCATAATACCGATCGTCACCGAATGTTAAGCGTGTGGACCCTACGGGTTCGAGAACTATGTAGACATGATCGAGACTCATCTCCGGTCAGTAACAAATAGCGGAACCTGGATGCTCATATTGGTTCCGACATAGTCTACGAAGATCTTTATCGGTCAAACCGCATAACAACATACGTTGTTCCCTTTGTCATCGGTATGTTACTTACCCAAGAGTTGATCGCCGGTATCTCAATACCTAGTTCAATCTCGTTACCGGCAAGTCTATTTACTCATTTCGTAATGCATCATCCCGCAACTAACTCATTAGTTACATTGCTTGCAAGGCTTATAGTGATGTGCATTACCGAGAGGGCCCAGAGATACCTCTCCGACAATTGAAGTGACAAATCCTAATCTCGATCTATGACAACTCAATAAGTACCATCGAAGACACCTATAAAGCACCTTTATAATCACCCAGTTACGTTGTGACGTTTGGTAGCACACAAAGTGTTCCTCCGGTATCCGGGAGTTGCATAATCTCATAGTCATAGGAACATGTATAAGTCATGAAGAATGCAATAGCAATATACTAAACGATCAAGTGCTAAACTAATGGAATGGGTCAAGTCAATCACATCATTCTCTAATGATGTGACCCTGTAATCAAATGATAACTCATGTCTATGGTTGGGAAGCATAACCATCTTTGATTCAACGAGCTAGTCAAGTAGGCTAGTGACACTTTGTTTGTCTATGTATTCACACATGTACTAAGTTTCCGGTTAATACAATTGTAGCATGAATAATAAGCATTTATCATGATATAAGGAAATATAAATAACAACTTTATTATGGCCTCTAGGGCATATTTCCTTTAGTCTCCCACTTGCACTAGAGTCAATAATCTAGATTACACAGTAATGATTCTAACACCCATGGAATCTTGGTGCTGATCATGTTTTGCTCGTGAGAGAGGCTTAGTCAATGGGTCTGCAACGTTCAGATCCATATGTATCTTGCAAATCTCTATGTCTCCCTCCTTGACTTGATCGCAGATGGAATTGAAGCGTCTCTTGATGTGCTTGATTCTCTTGTGAAATCTGGATTCCTTTGCCAAGGCAATTGCACCGGTATTGTCACAAAAGATTTTCATTGGACCCGATGCACTTGGTATGACACCAAGATCGGATATGAACTCCTTCATCCAGGCTCCTTCATTTGCCGCTTCCGAAGCAGCTATGTACTCCGCTTCACATGTAGATCCCGCCACGACGCTTTTCTTAGAACTACACCAACAGACAGCTCCACTGTTCAATATAAACACGCACTACAAAAAAATACACTTCGGTGATGATACGTGTTTGTCACAGTAGGTCGCGTTGTTTTGTCATGCATGTACATCCATGAAAAGTTTATGACAGAATCAAGATAGTCATACCTGTGCTGTCGTAGAAGTATTCCATGACATTACCAAAATTATCATCACGGAAGTGTCCACTTCCATGACGATAAATCGCGTGTCACAGAAGTGCTTTCGTCAAGGGTGACCGACATGTGGCATCCACCGTAACGGAACGCCGTTAAGCTATCGGGTCGGGTTTTAGATCCGATAACCCGTTAACAGCCCCGACCAAAGGGGATTTTCCACGTGTAAAATCATCATTGGCTGGAGGAAACACGTGTCGGCTCACCGTTGGGACATATGTCATCCGCTCATTGGACCGAAGGCGCCTATGATACGGCGACACGTGGCACGGCCCAACAGAGGCCCATTCCTGTGAAAAGGCCGGCCCGTTTGACTTGGTCAAAAGGTGGCGGGCCGGCCCACGGAAAGCCTGTTAACGGCATGTTCGCATATAGCCCATTTACAGCCCGCTAACCCAGGGCCCGTTACGCCCTATCCGAATTAGGCCCAGTAGCGTCATCTGGGCCGTCCAATATGGTTCCAGCCCGTTGATAGTGTACTGGACTAGGATGTACTCACCACGTCATCTCCCGATCTGTTAGATTCGGCCGACGACCCCCCATGGCCGTATACTCATGGGCCAGTCTGGACAGCTGTCGCATACAAGGAAGATTCCACAAGACTTGGCGATCAAGACAAGGACTCCTCCCCGCTAGCGTATTCGGCTAGGACTCCTGTTATCCTAGGCCTCTCACTACTAGGAAAAGGGCTATAGATGGAAATGACACTAATGGCGCACCGGAAAGATGGTGCGCCATTAGTATATACTAATGGCGCACCTCCATACGATGCGCCATTAGTGTCTAAACTACTAATGGCGCACCATGCCTTGGGTGCGCCATTAGTACCAATTTTTTTTAACTAGTGCGCCTGTCCAAACATACTAATGGCGCATCCTGCCCGAGTCGCCATTAGTAGTTGTAATTACTAATGGCGCACCGGTGTCTTGAGTGCGCCATTAGTACCAATTTTTTTAAACTAGTGCGCTGTTCAAACATACTAATGGCGCACCCACACCCCGGCGCGCCATTAGTAGTTGTAACTACTAATGGCGCACTCAAAGGTGTGGGTGCGCCATTAGTATAGAAACTTTTTTTTTGAACTAGTGCGCTGTCCAAACATACTAATGGCGCATCCTTCCCGAGTGCGCCATTAGTAGTTGTAATTACTAATGGCGCACTGTGGTGTTGGTGCGCCATTAGTACCAAATTTTTTAAACTAGTGCGCTGTTCAAACATACTAATGGCGCACCCACACTCTGATGCGCCATTAGTAGTTGTAACTACTAATGGCGCACTGTGTGGGTGCGCCATTAGTATAGAAACTTTTTTGAACTGTCCAAACATACTAATGGCGCATCCTGCTTAGGTGCGCCATTAGTAGTGGTAATGAACTAATGGCGCACCATGCAAGAGGTGCGCCATTAGTAAGTGGGCAGCAACAAGATATTTGGGACAGCCTCTCCTACCCACACACTCACTTTCTCCCCACTTCATTCTCTCCACCTCCTCCTTGTCTCGGTGCCTCCTCTTTTCACCTCATTTCCACCATAGATTCATTCAAATTAAGTGGTTTAATTACCTTGTTTTAATAGGTAAGTAAGGGGAAGCTATATTTAGGTTGTTCTCCTTACAACAATGTGCACATGCACTTTTTACGGCCTAGCTAGATCTATGTATGTTCGTGGTGTTGCATATGTTTGTGGTGTTTGCATATGTGTTTGTGTTTGGAGGTGTACCGGTATTTGAAATGCGATAGTTGCCAATATTTTGCCGGAATGTTGATTCATTTCCGTTTCAAGTAGAATTTTGGCATTAAGCATCCTTTTGGTCCTATTTTTAGGAAAGTCATGCCAAATTTTTCTTGGTTCTAAAATATCGCTTTTGCTCTACCTCAGCGACCATGGTCCGCAGACGATGACCGAAGGCATCGTGAATAGGTTTTGAGGTCCGCGAAGGCCGAGATGCTTCAAAAGAACGAGACGGAGATAAGATGTCCGTGTCGAAGATGCAAGTCAAGAGCCTTATTGCGGACCCGGATTCCGGCAGGTGCGGGACCACCGCTGTTGCGTGGTTTCATGGATGGCTATCGGTGGCAAGGTGATGAAGATGACTACGAAGTCGTCCATGCGGGCGGGCAAGAAATGAGGAAGGGCAGCAAGACAACCACCGCGGCTCGGGCGGGCGAGAAGACGAAGAATCCTCAGCGATGATCACGACTGTGATGTCATACACGATCATCATGTAGAATATGCAGGACATGATGATGAGGAAGATGCGGAGCAGGCGACGGGCATGATCATGAAGATGATGATGCGCGGAGCGCATTTACGACGCCGACCATCGATGGGCTGGGTGCAGGACCCTCATATTCAAGAGCTGCTTCTCAAGCGCACGGATAACGCAAGAGCTGCCGCCCGAGAGAAAGCCAAGATGGATCAACTTGAGTTAGACGCGGTTACTCCATTGTATGAAGGATGCAGCCCGAGGATACCCGCTGAAAGTAACGCTTAATGGCCCTGGAGATGAAGGTAAAACACAAAATGACCGACGCATGCTTCGACGAGAACATGTCATTCTGGTACGAACGTCTTCCCAAGGGGAACAAGTGCCCGACCAGTTTGGAGGAGGCGAAGAAAATCGTGTGTCCTCTGGATTTACCGCACGTGAAATACCATGTGTGCATGAACAATTGCATCATTTATCGGCACGAGCACGCTGGAGTCTACCATATGTCCGGTGTCTTGGCGTCACTCGATACAAGAAGAGGAAGAAAGCTCCTCGAAAAGTGGTGTGGTACTTTCCGATCACTCCTCGTCTGCAGCGCTATTTCGCGGACCCTAAGGTAGCAAAGCTCCTGCGTTGGCACGCGGATAGGGAGGAGAAGAAGCGGAAGATGACGCAAATGATCCGGAGATAGATAAAAAGACAAGATGCTGAGTCACCCTAAGGATGCGAGCCGGTGGCAAGCGTTGAACTTCAAGACTCGGAATTTGGGAACGATCCAAGGAACATCGTCTTTGGTAGCGAGCACCGATGGAGTCAATCCGTTTGGCAGCAGAAGCACACATAGCACCTGGCCTGTGTTTGTGTGGATGTACAACCTTCCCCCCTGGTTGTGCATGAAGAGGAAGTACAATCACATGAGTATGCTAATTGAAGGGCCAAAACAACCAGGGAACGACATCAATCTGTATCTAGGGCTGCTGAAAGAGGAGCTTGACACGCTGTGGAAAATGCCAGCCAATACGTGGGACGCCGCAGAGAAAGAATATTTCCCTATGAGAGCCGCACTTTGCTCACGACGGTGCACGAGTATCTCGATTACGGATATGTCGCAAGCGGGTAGTCCACGGATTTTCTAGATGCGTAAGGTGCATGGATGACACAACGACGCCAGCTAGATAGAGATCCCGGGTCTTGAAAACCGTGTTCATGGGACATCGAAGGTGGCTTCGCGACGATGACCCGTGGAGGAAACGCAAGGATCTGTTCGATGGTGAAACCGAACTCAAAACGCCTGTACGAGGAGCGGCGAGGAAATAGACAAGCTGTTGGAAAATATGAAAGACTGCCCACTGCCGGGAAAGAAGCAAAAGGCGCCAGAGCCGGGAAAGAAGCGAAAGGCGCCAGAGCCGCTGCTGAAGGTATGGAAAACGAGGTCTGCTTTACGGGACTTGCCGTCTTGGAAGATCCACCGTGTGCCTCACAGCCTTGATGTCATGCATATCACGAAGAACGTGTGCGAGAGTCTGCTTGGTACCCTGCTCAACATGCCAGAGAGGACCAACGATGGGCCGAAAGCAAGGGCGGACTTGAAATCAATGGGCATCATGCAGGAGCTTCACGCTATTTATGATGATGATGATGATGATGATGATGATGATGATGATGATGATGATGATGATGATGAGGCGAAGCAGGACACGTAAAGTCGTCGCAAAGGCAAAAGGCCAAGAAGACCGGAATGACTACCCTCCCGCGTGCTTCACTCTAAGTCGAGGAGATCGAGCAGTTTTCACCTGCCTCCTAGGAGTAAAACTTCCTTACGGTTACGCTGGAAGATAAGCAGATACCTAGACCCAACAAGCGAAGTTCAGCGGGATGAAGTCTCCACGACCGCCACGTCTTGATGACGCAGATACTTCCAGTTGCAATCCGTGGGATCATGGACGCGCACGTCCGTGAAACGCTATTTGGCCTATGCAACTTCTTCGACGTCATCTCTCGGAAGTCGATTGGCGTGAGGCAACTCGAAGGCTACAGGAAGAGATCGTGGTGATACTATGCGAGCTTGAGATGTACTTCCCGCCGCATTCTTCGACGTTATGGTGCATCTGCTGGTCCATATAGTGGAGGATATCATCCAACTCGGGCCGGCGTTCCTGCACAGCATGATGCCGCTCGAAAGGATGAATGGTGTCATCAAAGGATACGTTCGCAACATGTCACGCCCGAAGGAAGCATAGCCAGGGGCTTTTCGACCAAGAGTGCATCTCCTACTGCACGAATTATCTAGGCATCGAGAACCCCGTTGGTCTGCCCGTCAGCGAGCACCTCGGCAGGCTCGCTGGATGGGGTCACCGTGAGGGTCGCCAGCGAAATGCATGTCGACTTCGAGGGTCGACTCGCCCGACTTTGAAAGAGCAAACCTAGTCGTGCTACAACACATAGACGTGGTCGATCCTTGGGTGGTAGAGCACAAAACCTTTATTAAAAAGACGTACAATGACCGAGGCCAACAGAGGACGGACGGAGATACACTCAAAGAGCACAACTCATGTTTCACGCATTGGTTCAAGCAGAAGCTTCTGTCGTACCCTTTACATGAGGATTCTTCCGCGGAAGAACAACTCATATTCGCCTTGTCACGTATGCCGAGCACAACCGATGACCTATGAGGCGTCACGATATCAACGGCTACACATTCTACACGAGGCCAAGGACATGAAGAGCGATGGTTATCAGAACTCCGGTAACGATGGAATCCTACACCGGTAACGACAAGGACAGATACTACGGAAGGATCGAGGAGATCTGGGAGCTGAGCTATGCATGAGAGAAGGTCCCGATGTTCCGTGTCAGATGGGCCAAGAACGTCATAAAAGAAGACCGGTATTTCACCACCATGGTTATACCCGAAGCCAAATCCAAGACCGCGGGCGCAAACGTCACCTCGAAAAATGAGCCATGGGTACTGGCTTCCCAAGTGGACCAATGCTTCTTCATTACCGACCCGCCAAAGCCCAGTCGTGTTGTCGTGAGGAGAGGCAAAAGGAAGATCATCGGAATGGATGGAGTAGCCAATGAGCAAGACTTTGACAAGTACGGCGACCGAGGATCGAACATGACGGCGATGATGAAGTAGCAAGATACACCACAAGAAGAAGCAGGACCACCCTACCTAAAGGACGTCCGTTCCACATAAGAACTCCATTTGCGAAAAAGAAGGGCAAGAAGATTGTGAACAGATAGCTAGCTAAGATCGATTGTATTTAAATCGTAGCCTTCATTTCTCGATTGTATTTCATGGGTACTTTTTGAACTATCATGAATATTTTTAAATTTCATGGACACTCGATCTCGATTCCCATCCATCTCGATCGCTATCCCACCTCGCCAGATCCGGCCCCCCTCGCCTCCGAGCACCCCCAGTCCACCGGCCGCCGCCGACCCCGCACCCTCGATTCCCCTCCATCTTTTAAAATGGCTTTTAAATGCTCTGTCTTATAAAAAATGCTCTTGTCTTATAAAAAATGCTACTGTCTTATAAAAATAAGTATCAAACAGCTTTTAAATGCTACTGTCTTATAAAAAATATTACTGTTATTATTTAAACAAGTTTGAACATTTTTAAACACAAATAAGTATCAAACAACTTTTTAAATGCTAAAAAAAATTTGTGGAGCCCACCTCGATCCCTCCATCTCGATCGCTGTCCCACCTCGCCAGATCCGGTCCCCCGCCGAAGCACCCCCAGTCCACTGGCCGCCACGAGCCCCGCACCTCGATTCCCCTACTCAACCGCCACACCCCCGCACCCCAAGACCGTCTTATAAAAATAAGTATCAAACAGCTTTTTAAATGCTACTGTCTTATAAAAAATATTACTGTTATTATTTAAACAAGTTTGAACATATTTAAACATAAATAAGTATCAAATAGCTTTTAAATGCTAAATTTTTTTTGTGGAGCCTCGAGTCGAACCCAGACCTCCCGGTGTGAGAACTGGAGGCGACCAATGAGCTAGTAGAGTGGGCTTGACATGGATAGGTTACAGTAGTAGATAACCTTTTGGCTTTTGTGGAAATAAAAAAAAATACTAATGGCGCACCACGGTGAGGTGCGCCATTAGTGTGGACATGCTAATGGCGCACCGCGGTGAGGTGCGCCATTAGTATTGTGGCCCCCCTTCGCCAAAAACCCTAAACCTGCGGCGGCCTTTAGTCGCCGTTGGCCAGACCAACCGCGACTAAAGGTGGGGGCGCGGGAACGCAAAAAACCCGCCAAAAACCCTTTAGTCGCGGTTGGGCAGGCGATTCATGACTAAAATAGCAACAATAAGTATTTTGTTGTAAGTAGAAACAAAATAAAATAAATAAAGCAACAAAGAAAACAAAAAAGTGTTTTCAAATTTGAAAACTAATGGCACTAATGTAAAGTTTATAATTTTTCTAAAACTAAAAGCAAAAAGAATTAAAAAATAAAGCAAAAACAACAAAAATAAATAATAATGCAGAAAACAAAACAAAAAACTGGAAAAAATAGTGCCGCCATCGACCCCCACGGCCTGAATACGACTAGAAACCCTACATGGGCGTGATTCAGGCCCGCAGAGGCCAAGTAGGCCCACAGCACATAGCTAGTGACAGATTAGGCCCGAAAGCCTGCAGTTGAGAGGAGCTCGAGAGGGTGGCGCAGCGCTTATAAACCACTCTCGAGCTCTCTCAACTAGCGAGTGGGACTAAACTTTTGGCGCGGCAGCACAAGGCCTTTGGTCGCCAAAAACCCTTTAGTCGCGGTTGGGCGAGGCGACCCGCGACTAAAGGGTACATTTAGTCGCTGGTCTCACGCCAACCGCGACTAAAGGGGCGCGGAACGCAAAACCCGCTTAAAAACCCTTTAGTCGCGGTTGGGCGGCGACCCGATCCCCTTCGCCCGATCCCCTCGCCAGTTCTCTCCCTCTCGCCCCACCGCCCGCCGCCGCCGCTGCCCTCGCCCTCGCCCTAGCCCTCTCCCTCCATCGCCCTCTCCTCTCGCCGCCGACGCCGCCCGGGGCCTTGTGCCAACGCCGCCTCGAACCCGCCCACCACCGCCGGCCGCCGCCCGGACGCCGCCCGACCCCGCCGCCCGGACGCCGCCCGACCCGCCGCCCGACGCCGCGCCCGGGCCCGCCCGCCGCGGACCCCACCTCCGCCCACGCCGCCTCGACCCGCCCCGCGCTGCCCCACCTCGACCCCGCCCCCTCCACACCACCGTCGACCCGCCTCCCTCGACCCGCCCAAGGTACTTACCTCACCAAGGGACAAGCATTTCCCCTCCTTCAGTGTGTTTCAGTGCACCTTCGATTTTGTTTATGTTCTTTTCTTGTACCCAAGAAGCTGCATCTGAATTATGTTTGATCAATATGATAGAGAGAATAACTGACACATGCAAATGATTGTTGAAACTAGTCATGCAATTGAGATCATAAGCAACAAACATCATATCCACGTCGATCACTACTAACGATAAAACAAATACTAGCCCTAAGAGAGAGAATAAGTTATGAATAAATATTTTATTTTTATTATTGCAGCCAGCTACCACTATCTTTTTTCGTTCACGATACATTGCAGCCAGCAGATCAGTATATACTTGTACAATAACTCGTACAAGCTCACCTGTACAAGTCCCAGCATTTATTTTTCTCGACACGGCAATAGACGTGGCTTCATTTACTATCCTTGCCACAAAAGCCAGTTTCCCATACTCTACATGATTACATTGTGGTTTGCACATATGCCTTCTTCGTTGACTCAACTTCTCTTTATTTTCATTTGGTTCTCGCTTCTTTTGCTTCTAGTCGTGGGAGTTGGGTGGAAAGGAGTGGATCGAATCAGCGATCACACAAGATCTGCTAACGTGCTATCTTGGTCGAAAAACTTAGGTAAATTTATCTTTTTGTACATCTTTTTTCTTGGTTACTCAGTTTACGGAAAGCTGCATTGTCTATTCATTTTTGAATCAGGAAGGACAAGAGGAGAGGCTCCTACAGTCTTGTATTAATAAAACAAAATTAAAGATACATGGTATGTATAAGGTATAGGGTCTTTGACCCTAACCAAAAGATAAGATACTAGTACAAGGTTTTTAGGTAATTTGTTGCACTAGGGAGCTTATGAAATCCTCAAGCTCAGACTTCCTCCCTATATCTCAACAATGGCAAAATCATGATTAAATCTAGAGAGCCAAACATTTTGTTTCGTTTCTTTCCACAAGTACCAAACAGCTACAAAGACACACCTACATGAACATGGGTCTGTCCCAGTGCCTGTTTGGCAGCAGCTAACAATCCTCATATGAGATGAGAGGATTTTTTAATTGGCTTCTTGCAGTTTTGAAAATTCAGTTTATTCGGTTACTGAAAATTCAGTAAATTCAGTTAGGCACACAAATTTCAGAATTTTTGTGTGCCCTAGTACTTGGTGTTTGTAGAAAACCAGGAGTGTCAATGGGACTAGAATTCACTTGTTCTTATATGGGTGAAACTTCACTTGTTTTTAGGCTAGTGTAGGGTGTTGCTTTATTCTCTCATCATTTGTAACTATGTCACAAGTAAATTGTTCCTTCTTCTCAGATTTGACAAGTAATGACTGTTGATAAGTCGAGGCATGGATTAAGCTGTTTCTTTGTTGTAACATACCGTATATAACTCCACAATGAAATACAATACATATTGATGTGCTTTTTAAAACTTGTTCATGTACTGAACTACTAATGCCTTGTGATGCTCAATTACTTGTGATGCCTCTGAATTACTTGTGATCACATTGAGAAAGACTTGTAAAGATGATGATCATCTTTAATGTAAAACAATTTGTGATGATTTTGCTAGTTTGCTGGGTTTTGTCTCCGACCATCGTGTCGTGATGATATTGCAGGTACCCGAGAGGCCCTTGAGTTTGCCGGAATGTCGATTAACTTCCGTTCCGGCAAATTCGGGTACTCCATATGTCCTATTTTCAGCAAAGGTCATGCTGAAATTTTCCGTGAATTTTAGCATGACTTTGCTAAAAATAGGACATATGGGGTACTTGTGACTAATGCATGGGCCGGGGTATCTTAGTATTTAATTAAGTAGGATCAAGTGCCCGGCGTACTTGTGACTAATGCATGGCTTTTAGGGTGCCTCGGTGTCGATAAAAACCGAAATGATGAAAAGTTAGGCTTTTAGGGTGCCTTGGCGTCGAAAAACCCTCAATGATAAAAGCTTAGATTTTAGGATGCCTCGGTGTCGACAAACCCTAAATGATGAGACCATGATCTTGTTCCTTGACAATAACCAACTTTTGACCAAACTTTGTTTCTATTTAGAGAGAAACATGGCCCACAACGATGAGGCCGGGGTTCGGGCGGCAAGGCATTCTCGAGCTGTCCCAGAGATGGAGGAACAACCTCACTTGTATGAGGCCGCCGCCTTTCCCCACCGATCCTCGAGACCACGGATGGTGCCGCCGAGGATGACTACACCGATGCCACCACCGATGGTGCCGCCGAGGATGCCACCATCGATGATGGCGGCGCGCGAGATGGCAGCCAGCCGAAGAGGCAACGGAAGGACGGCGCCCGATCGTGCTCCGCACCCTCAAGGAGGAAGTTATCAAGTGGACTCCAACGGAATCCAACGGCGCCCGAACGAATAGTCAAGGGGTACTCGCTTCAGCTCGGGTGCATTGTCCGAGCACCGTCTCGATCAACACCGAGAACCCGAGGCATCCTGACCGAGGGAATTTGCGCAACCTCCTCTTCATGAAGCTGCACGAACGATACAAGTTCCCCGCTGAATTTGAAAACACAAGCCTCAAAGGGAATAAAGTGAACAATGCTGCCCTCACGAAGATGAGCAAGGCCCTGTCTACTTGGAAAAGCAATGTGAAGAGAATGATCGAGAAAGGTGAGAGTTATGAGAAGATCAAGGAGAAAAATCCTTCGATCACCGAAGATGACTACAACGACTTCAAGATCAATTGCTTGAGCACCGCAAGCTCCCAATCAAGTGAGTGGGGAAACAAATGCGGAGCTGAACATAGGGGAACACACACTCGGTCCCGGCGGTTACAGAGTGGCGGAGCCTATATGGGACAAGGAGGAGGCGGACCGTGCCGAGCAAGGCCTACCGCCCCTCTTCGATACATACGGCGGTGACAAGCAGACCAGGAACTTTGTCAGGGCCCGGTACAAGAAGGACCCAAAAACAAAGGAGCTTACCACGGATCCGAAGACCAGGCAGCTTGAGCTTGTTCTGGTAAGGAATACACCCCCGCGTAATTAGCTCCATATGGTTGCATTCTAATTAATGAAGCCGAATTTCTAAATGGTTCACATTCCTTCCGCAGCGATCGGCAAGAGCGCTGGGTCGACTCAGAGCAACCCTTGGGACACCACTCTAAATAGGGGTTGAATGTAATGAAGAACAAGGATAAGCTCAAGAAGTCGACGTCACCGGTCGTGGTGGCCGGCAAAGGCTTGTCGACAAAATGGGGTCATACTATACCGGGTGTGCGGAAGGAGAAAAAGACCATCTCGGAAAGCCAGCGCCGAGAGGTTCAAGAACTCAAGGCACAGTGGCGCTGGATTCCGGAGATTGTCCACGAGCAAGTGGAACAACGACTCGGAGCGACGATCACCGCCCTTGTGCCTACCTTGATCTCGGGGTTGTGTGCGTGGATTGCGGGCGGCCAACAGGGGCCGCCCCCGATTCCTAGCTTCACGGCCAGCAACTCGCATAATGCGATGGCGGGGCCATTGGTGCCTCCGGTGGAGGCGGCATTGGTGTCTCCGACGCCGGCACGGGAGCTTAATGCACCCGGGTGTACGCCGGCCGGCACCTCTGCAGCAAGCGGCCCCTCTGTCAACTGCACGCCTTCCATTGGCGGTGCCTCTACATTAGCCAAGCTCGACGCCATCATCACGGTAACTAATTAAGCCTCTCTCGGCCGAGGACTTCATCTCCTTGCCTTTGACTGGGCATCCCTGACGCCCTACATGTTTTCGCAGGGCGCCGTCGACGTTCCGTGCACTCTCCTGCACTTCGTGAACAACGAGTTGGTCGATGTCGCCAAGGGCAAAATCGTTCAACCGGGCAACCCCTTGTTCCACGGTACCCGGATGCCCCCAACTTGTTTAGGGTTCAACTGGTTCGGGTGCTGCCAGGCTGCGACGAGTTGTTACCTCCAAATCGACCCGTCGGGCCGACGATGATGACGTGATGACCCTCGGCGCCGCCGAGCTGGCCCCTGCTTTGGCGAAGAGCCAGATTCGTTTGAGGCGGGGACACCACGCCAAAGACAACACCGCCCGGTCGTCTGCGCCAAGTCGGCCCCATGGCAAGACCGCCGTAACGGTGCCGGACATCCCTATGCCATCGATCCAAACATGCATATGGCACAGGATCGTAATGACGACGACGCGACTATGATACATTTGGCAACGCCGATCGATTACTTTGCCGAGCATGGGTAATGCGATGGCGACTTCATGGGGCCTCCTTCTCAAGAACCAAACCCAACAAAAGACGTGTGCGATCTAGCTCGTGCATGGAGAAGCCAAGTTGCAACAGCGCCGTGCGGCGTTCAGCTCTCGTGAGACGCCTCCAGCTGCCGACTTCACCGAGCCTCGATAGGCGAGGTGCAAAATATTATCAGCCCCAACACACTCAAGAAGGCGGTCTGTGAGCAAAACTCGGTCCCATTACAGAGAAGAAGAAGGCACGCATAAAGAAAGACTAAGAAGGGTGCGAGCTAGCCGGGCACCGAGTACGATCCGTGCTCGGGACGGGCCACCTTCACCGCAGGATATCTCGAGGAGGGTGCATGTGGCGGGTAGGGCGATGCTACCGACAAATATGCTCAATGCTGCAACCGGTGCTATGCGGAGTCTGCATGATGTTGTTCTTTCTTTGGAGAAGCGGCGTCTCGTGGAGAAGGATGTGGCATACCCGGTTTTCGCGGCCAAGGTGCCAGAGGGCAAGGGCTTTGTGGATAACTCCATCGGGCGTCACGATCGTCCTGCGTTTTGATGACATCCACGCTATGTTGAACCTTCATCCGCTGCACTACACCTTCGCTCGGCTATTTTCGCTGAGTATGGAGATGCGGATCATTCGCGACAAGACCCGGACATCGTGATAGTCGACCCCTTCTACATGCGTGCCAAGATCTTGGGCAGTCTTTGGGGACCGCAAGTCGCGAAGTTCTTACCTCGAAGGCGTCATTCGCAAACCAAGAAAAGGATAACTTCCTCGTGCCTTACTTTCCCGAGTAAGTCCTCCCTCAACCGCCCGTAACATATGATTTCTTACATTTCGATCGCTTTTCTTTTAACATTCCGTGTTTTCTGCGGTGACACACGCTGCACGCTCATCCTCCTAAGCCCTAAATATTCCATGGCCACGTATTTCGACCCGGACCGTCGATTGAACGTAGACTACACAAATGTCAAGAAGGTTCTTGATGATGTTCTCCTGCCACGCCAAATCTGGAGGCACCTTCACCAGGCCTATTCGTAAGCACGGCAAGCACGTGTTCTCCCACAATACGACGTTACGCTGCGTCAAGCAGCCGCTGGCGGTCGAGAAGGGTGCCTACTACGCCATCCATCACATGCGGGCGATCGACGGGACCATCATCAACTTCGCTACCGAGTAAACTCCAAGATTGGGCGCGGCGTGTCGGCAATCCAGACGCGGACCTCCGACAAGAATTCTTTCGCATCCAAATGGAGTTTGCGGAAATCATCCATCAAGATGTCCTTCGTACCTCGGGCAGTTCTACCTCGTAAATCAACCGTCCAACGGTGACATCGACACAATGCTACAAATGCAGGATGACAACGCCCGTTCTTTCATGACTCCCACGATAGACGGCGGCTTCATCCACGCTCCGATCCCTTGAGTCGAGTTGTCTAGTTCTGAAACATCGATTGGGTCATGTTGTAATTAAACTTTAATGAACTTGTAGTATGTCTCTTTGGTTTCGAGAGTCGTTCAACTTAGATGTAATCGATGCTATTAATGTCTTGCTTTTCTCTTCCGATCGCTCTGTTGCATACTTATATATTGCTTATGTATTGTCTCGTGAATTGGTACTAACGCTTTCGTTTGGCTAGTGCATAGCGATGCCGACGTATGTCGTGTACAAGGGTAAGGTTCCCGGAGTCTACGATGACTGGGAGGAGTGTCGGAGACAGGTTCACCGATTCAGCGGTAACAGTTACAAAGGGTACACCACTAGGGCCGAGGCCGAATCTAGATACGCCCGCTATCTAGCGGGAGAGGGCAGGGAGCGTTGGAGGAACCGGATGAAGACGAGTTTCATCGTGATGATGCTCATCGTGATGACCGCAGCTCTCTTCTATGTGATGGTAGTTTAGATGATCGATATCGACTTGTAATGCGAAGATAAACTTCGCTACTCATGGTCTCGAGACTTGTAATATAATGTTCTATCTGTGGTCGGTCTTTTCAATTCGGAGACTAATATGATGAATTGTATTCGAGACTAATATGATGAATTGTATTCAAGGACTAATCTTCTATTGTATTTGATGAATCTATTGTTGATTTGTGCTGTCTATATTTTGTCAAATTATACATTTTGTAACCTGTGCAAAAAACATAAAATAAAAAATAAAAAACCTAATATTCATACTAATGGCGCATCACATGATAAAGGCGCCATTAGTATGACAAAGGCATACTAATGGCGCATCACCGTGAAGTGCGCCATTAGTATCATGCGGTTACTAATGGCGCATCCGGAGGTGGTGCGCCATTAGTATGCAAAAGCACTGGTATACATGCCCCAGGAGGCATACTAATGGCGCACCCTTGCATATACTAATGGCGCAAGGGTGGTGCGCCATTAGTATACCAGATACTAATGGCGCACCAGGTGGTGCGCCATTAGTATCTGATATACTAATGGCACACCACCTGGTGCGTCATTAGTAAAAATTACTAATGGCGTGCTGTCAATGGCGCACCTCTGATGCGCCATTAATGGCCATATTAGGTGCGCCATTAGTAGTGGTATTTCTAGTAGTGTCTGGTGCATTATATAAACCGAGGCCAGGCTAGTCGATAGAGATATGCACAATCATAATCATAGGCTACTTTCTAGGGTTTAGCCTCTATGATCTCGTGGTAGATCTACTCTTGTACTACCCATATCATCAATATTAATCAAGCAGGAAGTAGGGTTTTACCTCCAACGAGAGGGCCCGAACCTGGATAAACATCTGTGTCCCTTGCCTCCCGTTACCATCCGCCTTAGACACACAGATCGGAACCCCCTACCCGAGATCCGCCGGTTTTGACTTCTTTCGGCCCGTGGTGAGTAGTTTAATGTACAAACATTGTTGACAAATGGAAATGTAATGAAGAAAAGGATGGGGAAGATATCATTCAAATATATGATGCCTAGTTAAACAGGATGGCATTGCACATTTCACATATATTATGGCTGGCTAAAAGACATGAGACTGCATAATTCCCATATATGATATAGAAACTAAAAAGGTGGCATTACAGAACATGTCTAAACTAAGCAAATGACATATATGATGTAAAAAGTAGGCACTGCAAGGCAACATATGCAAGATCTGACTAACATCATCATGCCAAGGTAGAGCAAACACCTTGGGGGGTAAATAGGAGTGGTCGGGCGTGCAGATCCGCCTCGTAACAGATATCTTCCTCTGGATTACAATCTGGAGAGGGTGGGGAGGGTTTGCCATTGAACACACCATGGGAGCGATGTCTGCATGACATTGTATTGTCAGCATAAAACTCTTCTCTTTTTCTCTACATGTTCAGCATGACTGTGTACAATATCTGACATGCATACGAAAAAAATATGGTGAGATTATGTAAGGAGGGCATGCATAAATTTAGAGTGATGGTAACAACCAGTGGATGGATCCAAAAATAATGATAGCAGACTGATGATTGCTTTAAATTAATAAAAAGACAGATGATGATTGCTTTACTATTTGTTTCCCACCCAATATGAACAACATAGGCATACCCTAGGTGAACCAGATATTAGACAGACATAATATTCATTGCTGCCTCGATATGTGCCCCACAACTAATTTAGAACTCAAGTTTTAACATTAATTTGGACCTGACTTGGGAGTCCAAGAGCTGAACAGGACGATAAAGTAGCATGTAAGTTTAAGCAATGCATAACATAAGCAGTAACAAAAGAGTGCGACCTCTCTTGTGGACCTGTGTACTCCTCAGGTTCATCTGCCGAGTCGATGATGGTGATGCCGTTGCGGTAGGTGCCGGCGGCAGGGAAGGAGTTCTGAGGCGGCAAAAGACGGTCATGAGTCATGATGTCTGGTTTGGTGGATGCATCTGTCGATGGAGCAGCTCAGGTGAGGTGGACAACGTCGCGGCAGGAGAAGGACAAACCACACAAAGTTCCCTTCGACACGTACCTGTAACTGAAGTAATTCTGCAAGGGCTCATTTGGCTTGCATGATTCTTAAAACACGGGGATAGGAAAAACACCGGAATAGGATAGGAAAATGCACATGGTAAACATAGCATTTGTAAACACATGATTTCTGTCAACTTGGGTGTTTGGTTTACAGGGATTGGAAGAGCAGAGGAATGCAAAGAAACATGGCCAAAATAAAGTGAAACCATATGAAAGCGTGTACAGTTAGAGTGTTATTCTGGCACTAATGCAGTTGGTCTTGTTTTCATGCATAGGATTTTGAAAAGTAGGTCCAGGTGGATGTTTTGCTTCATTCCTTTCAACAAAATGTATGGATAATTGGAGAGTAGAGTGCCATTGGAAAATTCCCTATTGCTATGTTTTTCCGTTGAACCAAAATAACCCTAATGGATCGACGTGAATGTATAGTAATAAGTGATGCAACAAGTGTACAACCTCTTTGCCGTAGCCGTGTCGACCTCAGTATCATTGGGTTGGTCGCTGAAGCAGTTGAGGCAGAGGTGGCTGTCGGAGGTGTGGAGGAAGATCTGAGGAATCTGTAGACGGCGTCCAGGGCACTGCTCTGTTGTGATGGATCATTCTGTCGTTGGAGCAGCTCCGGTGAGCCGTAAGATGTCAAGGCTGAAGCAGCACAAGACAGACATTGTCAATCTCAAGTGGGATTCTAATAGCATCTCCAATAGATGATCTAAAATGGATGTAAAATTAACATCACCAAAAACCACCTGACTACAACAGATGAGGTAAAAACTGTTGACTCTGAAATTAAATATCGAAACTGAAATTTACTGTGGAATCTGATTGCTACTTTCGAAACTGAACGCAATGGTAGCAGAGAGGCACTTGACATGTAGTTTAGGGAGGGCCTGCAGTTCATCTTCAACCGGCACCCCCCTGAGCCGCCAGCCACCACCGGCGAACCGCCCGGCCCAGCGCCGCCTCGCCGCCCCGAAACAACTCGCCACCGCCTCCCCGGCCAGCCCTCTAGGCCCCCCGCCCCCACCTTGAACCGTAAGATAGATAGTGGGGTACCTCTCCGGCGAGCCCCCGTCCCCGCTGCGGGTGGTTCTTCCTTAACTCTAGCGAGCCCCCCCCAACCCCTGAAAATCGACTGACCCAAAAGCCGATTCAGTCGACTGAAGTGTGGCTTAATCGGAGCAGAGCAGCAACACGAGCGAGGGGGAGAGCAGCAGCAGTTAGGGCGAAGCGGCGATCCAAATGAGAGCCGGAGCAAAGAAGAAGAACATGAAGCGAGAGCCGGAGCAGCAGCAGCAGATCCGGCTGGCATGGATGCCGCCGCCGAAGGAGCCTCGCACTAAGGGAGAGCCGCCGTGGAGATGTCGCCCACGGCGCCGGCTTCAAGGTAGACGCTCCATGGGGGTGCGGGATGGAGCACCGTCGATGTCGGGAGGTCGAGTTAAGGAGAAGGTGCGATGCGACGAGTGTACAACCTCTTTGGTGGCGCCGAGTAGGCCTCGGCTTCGTCCGAGGAGTCGGTGAGGATGCTGCGGTTCCGGTGGAGTAGGTTAAGGCGGCGCTGTGGGGATGGAGCAGCCGCGATAGAAGAGGCGATCATTGGAGCAGCTCCTTGGAGGTGGAGGACGGGGCGGCTGAACCGGCGGGACGGCGAGATGGACGACGGATCCTCATCCGGGGAGGTGGACGAGGGACGTCGAGCTGTTGCGGTGGACTACATCGTTGGGGAAGAGGCTCCGGCTGGGCAGCGGTGACGTGGTGGACGGAGGAAGGTGGGGTTTCGTGGCTGGAGCGGAGAGGTTATGGTGGCCTGGGATTTCGAATGGCGAAAGGAGGCGATGGGAGGGTGAAGCATAACTTAGGGACGCGCTTGTCCAAAATGTAGGGTGTGTTACAAAAGTACCCCCACCGATTTGAACTAGCGGCCCTTTCGGCTCAGGGTTAGAAGGGGGATTTCACGTGTCGGGATTTGGCAGCTGGAGGGAGTTTTCGCGCGCGTTGTAATTTCGGGATAGCAAGGCGCGGGTTGTGAAGGCGCCAGTTTTGGGAGCACGATATCTGAATTTTTGGGATATAACAAGACGCGGGTTGAATTTTAGGGACAATCCTAACGTGTAGTAATATTGTACTTGTACGTACCAAATCAATTCGCACTTCCCTCAACCAAAAAAAACGAAAAAATAAAACTATTCACATCACACAAAGAGAGAGTCTTGCCCGTTTTACTATACAAATGCTATTCAAAGCTACTCCCTCCTTCCATCTATATAGGGCCTAATGCGTTTTTCGATGCTAACTTTGACCAAATATTAGAGCAATGATATATGACATGCAACTTACACAAAGCACACCGTTAACTTCGTCCATGAAAGGTTCTTTCAATGATATAATTTTCACATTGTGCATGTCATGTACTATTAATCTTGTCAATAGTCAAAGGAGGTCTTAAAAATCTCATTAGGCCCTATATAGATGGAAGGAGGGAGTATGAATCCATGTTATGTCCGATTAAATTTTTTCGCTTGCTGTATAATGCATGTAACCTACTCATACCAACATTTTAGTGCATTCCAAATGTCTATACTACCGCTGCAATTCGAACTAAATTTGAATTCGTTTCTCTATTTCAATAAGAATCTACAATCATGATTGTTGCCAACTTCAACCACAATTCGTGTATTACCTTAATAACACACCACATGATTATATAGAGATAGATATGAACTATGTGTACTACGTGAACTCGAATTCTATTTTTTGAATACACTTGATGTTGATTCCAAATAATAGCACATTTTATGTACTAACTATATATTCATAATCTAAACCATGTTCCATACGTACACCGTGTTTATCACACAAAGTATAGTGCCCGCCCCTACATTATGACAAGTATTTAGACCTGAGTTGCAAAAGCCACACATTAGCCCAAATTATAATCAATGTTCTACATTATGATATCTTCTTTCAAGTATCTCGTATCCACTTTTTATAATGAATTATGATCTTTGTTAAATTTTACACCTTCACGATCCTCTTCTATTTGTAGCTAGCTAGCGCTAACTTTCTATCGTGCATGCACACGCCCACCCCCTCACACACCCTTAGCGTCCCCTCCATCGCATGCGTTCATTATTTCTGTTTAGGTCGTCCACCAGCGGTGTGTGTAGGCCCTCGACTCCTTCTTTCTGGCACACACCGGTCGATATACCTCTCTAGCCAAGTGTGCCTACAACAAACACATATATACTTCCCCTCTTCTCTTCTCACCGTCCATGCCCCCATATGTCCAATACGATTCCACGCAGGTGCACACTCCTGCCCCTCTTTTCATTAATCACATGCTCACACACTCCTCCCCCCTCGACATGGTAGGCCTCTCGCACCACCTCCTAGCCACACCCTCTCCCCCTGTCTGCCTCTCCGGACCTTATTTGCTTCTAACACATGTAGGCGTGTATATGAACTGATCTCCCTACATATAGCCAGGTCGACTATAATTCGTTTTCACCAAGCACCGATACACGTACCTCGCTAGTTATGTCTCTCCTTTTCTCGGACAAACGACGGTTGATCTTCCTATGTAGTTACGCATGCTTACCACAACCATATCTTCTCCCCTAATCATCCTTGAATACCTCCCGACCCGTCTCTCTGCACACGTGCATAGGCAGACAGACATCCCCGCCCTCTCTTATTGATATTGCACTCATACCCTCCGTTTGTCTAGCAGGCCTCTCCCACCATTTGTGAGACGCCACTCCACCACCAACCCTCCGACGCTCTACCTTTGTCTTTTCCCAACCTTATTCCTCTGCTACACATATCCATGGATGTCGATCGATCTCCCTCAATACATAGCTAGGTCTCTCTCCTTCCCCACACATATACTAGTCTACTAGTCTCTACCCCCCCTCCCACACACACACCGATAGTCGAACGTTGTAGGTAGGTATCCATGCCACGGAGAAGAACTGCACCTCTGCCCTCTCAAATTCCAGTAGGCCAGCCGCCCTGTATCTTTGACGTGGGCAAACACAAATTCGATGGCACTCTTTCGATTGCGCAACCACACACTTCATCCCTATTTTCAATTCTATCGATATCTCACGTCCATGACTCCGTTTCACACACATTGCATATGTTACATTTTCTGATTGAGATATCATCAACACATTGCCTCTGTTTCGCACCAACCATCTCTCTAACACCCACCCACGTACGTACCTGCACCTAAAGAAGAAGTGCACGCAGGACGCACGTACTCACGTCTCGTTCCCGGCCACACCCACGCGGGTACACGATGGAGTTAGTTTCTGTACGAAAAGGCAGCCCACGTGATAATTTGACGCGTGTAGCGGTTGTTTACTCGAAGGAACGCCTAGAATATAAAACGATTGCCGTGGGGAAAATGAAAAAATGGGTCTGTCTCTCGTCACACCATCTCACACAAGGCCGTCGTGGCCTCTCTCTCTCTCAGCGTTGGTCAGTGATTCGGCCGCATCCCGTCCACCGGCGAAAAGGGAGGATGTGCACGGTCTCTCCGTTTGCCACATCCCTAGCTTCTGGTAATGCAATAGGCTAGCCTCATGTGTGCATCATGTTTAATCTTGAAAGAAACTTGAAATGGGGATTGCCTAAACCCCTAGCATCAAAGGAATTCACTAGGTTCACCTGAAATATTTTCAGTAAATCCAAATGGCCTTCAAAAATGTTCATCATTTATGTAAAATGCTGTAAACAGTAACCAGAGGTGATGCACATTTTTCCATTACATATTTGGGCTCTAAATTAGATCATACTCTATTTGCACTTGGGCATTTAAATGCTATAAAATATTTTAAATGCTCAAATAATCATAAACTAAAATGTTTACTGTTGGATATATTCTAAACAATAGCCATGATTAGTTTCATGATTTTTGGAAATTCCTTAGCATTTTAATTAAGTCAAAACAATTGCAGAAAAATATAAAACATAAACAATTTAGAAAGGAAAGGAGAGTACCTAAGCCACTTACCTGGCCTGCCCTGTGCAGCCCACCACTGCTGCAGGCCCAGCCCACCAGGGGCAGCACTGTCTTCTTCCTCCTGCCAGGAGGAGAAGCAGCTGCGTGCCCGGCACACAGCCGAGCCGCGCCAGCCCCTGCTTGCCACCTCACGGCGTCTCGGCGCTTCCAGCCGCGCCACGGAGATGCCCTCGTTTCCCTCTGCCTCTCTCCTCTCTCACATCCCCCTCTGACCCTCTCTCTCGCACATCCGAGCGCCACCGTCGCCGCTGTCGCGCCCTGAGCCACCCCCTCGGCTCCCCGACGCATCCACCAGCTCCGCTGCGTCGCCCTGAAGCTCTCCGCAAACGAAAACAACGCCAGAAGCCCCGTATCATCGTCCCCGACCTCGTCTTGAAGCTCCGGCCGCCGGAGATCGCCGTCATTATTCCGGCCACACCAGATCTTCCACGAGCCGCTGACGACGCCCTTGGTATCGCTGTGAGCTCCGCCGCCTTTCCTCCTCCTCCCTGAGCTCGTTCCCGTCCTCTAGCCGCATCTTCCACCGAAGTCGTGAGCTCCTCGCCGCTGGCGATGACGCAAATGTAGCCATGGGCACTGCAGCCCATGTCCGAGAACACCAGTGTGCTCACCGCGTCTCCGCGAACCCGTAGCCACAGCAGCCCCCCCTCCCATGCTCTCTAGCCCCGAAACCATCTGCTCCCGAACTTCGGCCGCCGCCTCGCTCGCCACCGCCGACGCTACAACTCACCCAGCTCCTTTTTCTTGCTCCTTTGGATGCGCGCGAACCCGAGGAACCCGTAGGATCAAACGGCAAGGCAAATGGTTGCCCGTAGCTCGATCCCGATGAACATCCGTCGTCGGATGTGCTCGCCGGCGTTCAACTCCGGTGAGATGACGTGGCGTCATTAGCTTGAGGCTAATTACCGCATTAATCTCGCCCTGTGCCGCTGACAGACAGGCCCCACCCCCCTAATTAACCACGGGGTTAAGTTTTAACCTAACCATAGTGGACCCCACACGTCAGTTGACCGGCTGACATGGCCGTTGACTGGACCCACACGTCAGCGACCCTAACTAGCACCGTGACACTGACCAGTGGGCCCCCCTAGTGAGGTTTGACCTGGACCGGGTCAGTTGACCGCTGACGTCACACTGAAGCCAGGCTGACACAGTAAATCCTTTTATGGAATTATTCTTATACAGGAAATTCCAAAAAATAGAGCTAACTTCTAAAAATCATAGAAATTAATATCTAACTCCAAATGCAAAGTGTTATATATGAAAAATGATCAGAAAAATCAAATCTATCCATCTGTACTGGTTTCATGCATGTTAGAACACTTTAACCTTGCTTTTTAGGTGAAACAAGTTAATGCACTAATATGACCTCTTAAAATGGGTTTGCATTTGAATCTTTGGTTCAAATGGATTCATTTCAATCTGTTCTAGCTTGCATTAACCCAAAACACATTCATATTGCCATGTCATAGCATGCATCATATTGTGCATTGCATTGATCGTGTTCCTTCTTTGTTTGCTGGTGTTGTTCCCCCTCGATAGACGTTGTACCGACATTGTGATCGTTGACACTGATGAAGACTCAATGCAATCTTCAGAAGTGCCAGGCAAGCAAAACCCCCTTGTTCATTCTGATACAATCCCACTCTCTCGCTCCTGCTCTTTTTACTGCATTAGGACAACAACGATTCATCTGTTACTTGCTGCGGTAGCTGAACCCCTTTATCCTCTGCATGACCTGCTAGCATGAGTAGGAGTTGTTTGAGCCCTGTTGTGCCTACTCATTCATGCTTGTTTGTCATGCCTGCTACTGCTTAGAGTTGAGTCAAGTCTGATTCATCGAGGATGAATCAGAGGTGTGTGAACATGTCCTACTGGGCGTGAGCTAAGTGTGTGAACACGATTTGGTAAAGGTAGCGGTGAGAGGCCATGTAGGAGTACATGGTGGGTTGTCTCATTGAAGCCGTCCTCAGGAACTGAGTTCTGTGTTTGTGATCCATGAACAGTTACTACCACACATTGGGTTCCGGTAACTCGACCCCTCTCGGCTTATTAATCGCCTCGATCTCTGTCCAGGAGTTGCAACTAGTTTCTGGTGTTTGTAGGATATGTGTTGGGGGCCGTGCGTAGCGCTGACCCTAGGGGTGGGCTATGTTGCGGTAGATACACCAAGGCACGGTGTACCGGGACGCCCGTTTGGTGCCTCGGGAACCCTGCTCTCATCGTTTGGGGCCGTGAGCGACACCCCTCGCGGATCTCCTCGCGGATGGAACCTGAATAGGCGATAAACCTGGACTAGAGACTTGTGTGGTTAGTCAGGTCGTGGCCGACTCCCTCGCCAGGCTTCCTCTTGAAGGTTGCTGAGATACATGACGTGTACTTGGTGGTAAGTGGCGAGAGCGTGTGTGAAGAAGTACACCCCTGCAGGGTTAACATCATCTATTCGAATAGCCGTGTCCGCGGTAAAGGACTTTTGGGTTACCTATATCAGTTCATATACAAGTGAAAGTGTATACTCTAAAATGCGCAAGATAAGCGTGAGTGCTATGGATGGCGTTCTCGTAGGGAGACGGGAGCGGATCCATAGTGGTGTATTGATATGGTGAATATGTGGACTCATGTGTGCCACCTCAAAAGAGTTACTTGCAGTCGTAGTTTAGGATAGCCACCGAGGCAAAGCTGGCTTGCTGCAGTTAAACCTCACCACCCCTTTGTTGATAATGATGCATATGTAGTTAGTTCTGATGTAAGTCTTGCTGAGTATATTTGTACTCATGTTTGCCTATTTATTTTTTTGCAGAGAGACTTCAGTCTTACTAGTAGTTCCGCGTGGACTTCGACGTTTAGCTTGATACCTCAGCTACGATCTTGTGCCCCCGACAAGATCTGGTAGATAGTCAGGCTTCTCAGCCTTTTTCATTTGTAGATGTCTGTACTCAGACATATTAAGCTTCCGCGTGTGCTTTTATTTGTATGCTCTGAATGTTGGGTCATGAGACCCATGTTTGTAATATCTCACTCCTCGGAGCCTAATGAATAAATACTTGAGTCGTAGAGTTATGTTGTGATGCCATGTTGTATTTACACATATCGAGCATATTGTGTGTATGTTTGAAATGCTTGGTATGTGTGGGATCCGACAATCTAGTTGTTTATCCTTGGCAGCCTCTCTTATGGGGAAATGTAGTCTAGTGCTTCATGAGCCATAGTAGTCCGCTTCTGATCCGGTTCACCGGAGTCCTGCTAGCCAGAAGATCGCTTTCAGACACTTGACTGGCCGGCATGTGTTTCACTTCGTTCATGTGTTTGTCCCTTCGGGGAAATGCCACACGGTGACATCAGGAGTCCTGCCTAACCTGCTACAGCCCGGGTTACCGGAGTCCTGTTAGCCCAGTGCTACAACCCGAACTCACACGCTGCTGACCGACATGCTCGAAGTTGATTCATGTATGCCTGTCCCCATGGGTTAGTGCCTCTTTGGGTTCACGACTAGCCATGTCGGCCCGGGTTCTCTGTCATATGGATGCTAGCGACACTATCATATACGTGAGCCAAAAGGCGCAAACGGTCCCGGGCCATGGTAAGGCGACATCCGTGGGAATACCGTGCGTGAGGCCGCAAAGTGATATGAGGTGTTACCGGCTAGATCGATGTGACTTGGAATCGGGGTCCTGACATCTTTGGTATTAGAGCCTGACTGCCTGTAGTATTACCAAGCCAAACCAGTCGAAGTTGAGTCTAGAAATGCTTTAGTTATATAAGGGAATTGATTGTGGAAGGGAACGTAAGGCTCTTTTTACTCCTTATACCTCATGGCCTTCTGATCTGAGTCATCCTCTTCTCTTCTACGGGGATTAAGAACTAGGCCTTCTCATCTATCTATCATGATGACGTGTTACTAATCCATAGACTTATAGAATTGATAGTTTCAAATCTCAGTTCAGTTTTTACTACTTCCGTATGTTCATAGCTGGTCTCGTAACCTTGATATTGTGATGTTGAGTGGTCATGCCACTATTTTGCAGGATGTCTCAAATCATTTTGAGCATTTACAGCCGTTATGCTGTCTGAGTCATCCAAGATTTCTAAATAGTCTGATGCGTTTGCAAATTCCTTCTATCCGTTTCTAATGTTCATTTGGGCCAGATTAATCACACAAATTAGTGTATTGAGGTACTCCGCTGCCTAGGCATATATGTTGGAGCTATTATTATGAACCTAGGTGTTTTAGGGAGTCACCTAGTAATCTAGCCATGTTTTGTGTTCCCGGTGTGATGATTCTGGCCATTATTCTCGAAAGCATCCCGTGATGCCATTTAGTTAGTAGGTATTCTATTCCTAGGTTCTTGAACCCGAGGTTCACCCTACTTACCTCCTGTTGATAGTGTTTGCTAGTTCCTTTAGGATATTAGTAACCTTGCAATAGTCCTCGAGGTCCGTGGTATTTCCTTCTTCCTAATACCATGAACCTGCTTATGGCGGCGAAGTTCTTTGAGCCAAAAGATCACAACCAGGGTGCTCTTGAGGAGTACTCCATTCTATATTGCGACTCTGCCAGTTCTACTTTTCTGCATAGGTTATCCGGAAGAAATCTGTTGAACTTGATTCGGCATACTAACCTATGCATCCACAACTCCGAAAGTTATATGTTCCTCGAGTTGTTCCTCCTTAGTTGTATTCTGACCCCCGTCTGTCAATTGATAGTCAGGAATAGTCGTGCATTCGTCATCGATGCCTAATATTCTTGTGGTCTGTCAAGCCATTCTATTCTGGAATGACTGGGAGAATCAAACTCCAGTACCTCACACATATCTTGGATTGGGTCAAACTAGTTGTATTTCGCAGATCAAAATGCCAATCCAGCTTTTGATTCTGTTCCACCCTGGAGTATTACCCCCTTTATGTCAGGATTTTCATGAGAATTGCACCGGCTCTTGGGAATTCTTGACGTAGTGATACTTCTTGCCATCATTACTCATTCCTCGGTTCCGTGTTGTTGCAACCGGAATGCCGACAAGAGAATCGTGATGTGTGAAATCTATACTCCTAGTAACTCCGTTGCTTGGTAGTTAAATGGACAATAACTTCATTCTTAGCGTGTTGATTATTGAATCATCACCCTAAGGTTGATCGTGCCACCTAGTCCATTTTTCTGGTGCACACCTCGATTGATGAGTTGGGATCTTGTCAAGTCCTCGCTCATTTGATCATATCATCTTTCCCTCAAAAGCAAGATTGTTCTCGAGCTTAGTAACATACCGGTGGTTCGTGATTTTCCGAATTTCTTCTCGGAAGTATCACCAGGTTGTCACCTGGCCGCTATGTTGAGTTCGTGATCAAGTTGGTTTTCTTGTAACCACCCTTTCTCCAAGAATCTGTGCCGGATACACTGAGCTAGTTGGTTAAGCTAAACAACTTGGAGAGTTGGAAGATAAAACCTTACCTGACTTAGTTCATCTCCAACGGATATCCTGGTGTGTGTGTGTGTGGTGAAGAAAGATGATATCTTCATCGATTGGTCCTTGTGATGAATTGTTGGATCTATTGCCTTGTCAAAATTTTGACTTGAGTATGGGCTATCGTCAAGTCAAATCAGAACAAACGATATTCTTAATGTTGTCTTACTCGTGGTTGACCCCTCGAGCATACACCATTATATCTCTTGGGACTGACCAATGCTATCACCGTGTTCATATGATGGTGGAAGTCCAGTGATATGGAAAATTCCGATGAGTTGTTGTTGAACCCATCAGCAGCATTTTGTCTCCCCCATGATTCATGCTGAACATCAACCTAGTGTTGAAAATTTTATAAGCAATGCCTTCGTGCTCCGTTCATGAAGCTTATGCTTGGATGGAAGAAGTGACTTCCTCGAATTCATGTGCATTTGGCGCAAGTTGCCGCCGTGAGTTCGAGAAAGATTGTTTTTGTTTCCTCTGGTACCATTCCAAGTCAATTATGCATGTGCGAATGTATTCTATGGTTTGGTAGATTAATTACCTCCACTCCATATGTATTCCCTAGCACACCAAGCCACTGATTGATTTGTTGAAAGAAAAGAAGTTCATGCGCTAATCCCGAAGGGCCCAGACGGATATGCACAAGACTTCGTTATGTCAATGATGGTTCCCAATCAGAACTCGGTAGTGTTTTATTGCAAGACTACCATGTGATCATGATTGTCTAGGACAGCGTGTTCACATGTGTGTAGCAGAACCAGCTCATGTTTTGGAGGTTTACTATCGTAGTTCATTTCCCGAGAATCTTGCAACATCATCTCGTCGATTTGTGTTGCAACCTTTCTTTTTAGACATGTTGAGTCTGAAGTATCCTATCACCAATCGGATCTGAATCTCAGGCAGATATGATGGTTGGAACATTCCCAACAGTTGCATTTTGTTCCCAGCTTGCACCGCCATTGTGCCAATTCCCATGGGCTGCCCTCTCAGTAATTGTTGTTTAGGATCATCTTCAAAAGTGGTCCTACCATGGGTCCCATCCATTTCCGATGATAAGAAAAATCATCCATTGCGTTGTCTTCAACAAGGTAGTCCACATCATCCATTCTAGTCCGAGTATGTCATTCTTTCGAACTCCTTCAAATGATCGATTGTGATTCCTTAGGCTGGTATAGAGAGGTCCAATGATCTCTGTATCAAAAGTAATTCTTTTTGCCACCTAAGGGATAATTCCACGAGTCACCCCCTCTAAGATGTCTCGTTATGGTATCATGGCAAATCAACTCCTCGCTATGTTGACAACCGATCACCACCTCCTTAAGTGTGAAATTGTTGTCTACCTAGTGAACCTTCGTAATCCGCTTCACTCCATCCCTTTGGGTGTGTGCTTCGTGTCTCAGCTCGAGAAATGTTGCTATGTCTCATTCCGTGAGTTGATACTGAGTTTTTCAATCTCCGGGCAGATCGATCCTTCCAGAGTTTCCTTTTTCCTCTCGTTGTCATGTTAGCCGGAGTTCTCAGAGCAAGATGACGAGACAAAGATGGTGATTGAATCAATCCCTTTATGAAGTGCAACCTGGATCGTGAAGATTATGTTAGTTTGTGTTCCCCCTTCACCTTACCCTACGCTTGAATCTCGGGACGAGATTCTTGTTTAGTAGGGGTGAGTTGTCACATCCCTAGCTTCTGGTAATGCAATAGGCTAGACTCATGTGTGCATCATGTTTAATCTTGAAAGAAACTTGAAATGGGGATTGCCTAAACCCCTAGCATCAAAAGAATTCACTAGGTTCACCTGAAATATTTTCAGTAAATCCAAATGGCCTTCAAAAATGTTCATCATTTATGGAAAATGCTGTAAACAGTAACCAGAGGTGATGCACATTTTTCCATGACATATTTGGGCCTTGAATTAAATCATACTCTATTTGCACTTGGGCATTTAAATGCTATAAAATATTTTAAATGCTCAAATAATCATAAACTAAAATGTTTACTGTTGGATATATTCTAAACAGTAGCCATGATTAGTTTCATGATTTTTGGAAATTCCTTAGCATTTTAATTAAGTCAAAACAATTGCAGAAAAATAGAAAACAGAAACAATTTAGAAAGGAAAGGAGAGTACCTAAGCCACTTACCTGGCCTGCCCTGTGCAGCCCACCACTGCTACAGGCCCAGCCCACTGTGGGCAAGATCGCCTTCTTCCTCCCGCCAGAGGAGAAGCAGCCATGCGTGCCCGACACACCGAGCCGCCAGCCCACTTGCCACCTCAAGGCGTCTTGGCGCTTCCAGCCATGCCACAGAGTTGCCCTCGTTTCCCTCTGCCTCTCTCCTCTCTCACATCCCCCTCTGACCCTCTCTCTCGCACATCCGAGCGCCACCGTCGCCGCTGTCGCGCCCTGAGCCACCCCCTCGGCTCCCCGACGCATCCACCAGCTCATTGCGCCACAAGCTCTCCATAAGCGAAAACAACGCCAGAAGCCCCGTATCATCGTCCCCGACCTCGTCTTGAAGCTCCGGCCGCCGGAGATCGCCGTCGTTGTTCCGGCCACACCAGATATTCCCTGAGCCGCCGCCGACGCCCTCGAGATTGCTGTGAGCTCCGCCGCCTTTCCCCTCCTCCCTGAGCTCGTTCCCGTCCTCTAGCCGCATCTTCCACCAAGCCGTGAGCTCCTCGCCGCCGGTGATGACGCAGATGCAGCCATGGGCACTGCAGCCCGTGTCCGAGAACACCAGTGTGCTCAGTGCGTCTCCGCGAACCCGTAGCCACCAGCAGCCCCCCTCCCACGCTCTCTAGCCCCGAAACCATCTGCTCCCGAACTCCGGCCGCCGCCTCGCTCGCCACCGCCGATGCTACAGCTCACCCCAACCCCGAGGAACCCGTAGGAGCAAACAGCGAGGCAAATGGTTGCCGTAGCTCGATCCCGATGAACATCCGTTGTCGGATGAGCTCGCTAGCGTTCAACTCCGGTGAGATGACATGGCGTCATTATCTTGAGGCTAATTACCGCATTAATCTCGCCCTGTGCCGTTGACAGACAGGCCCCACCCCCCTAATTAACCACGGGGTTAAGTTTTAACCTAACCATAGTGGACCCCACACGTCAGTTGACCGGCTGACATGGCCGTTGATCGTACCCACACGTCGGCTGACCCTAACTAGCACCGTGACATCGACGGTGCCCCCAAGTCAGGTTTGACCTGGACGGGTCAGTTGACGCTGACGTCCACATCAAGCCGTATGTGATGAAGAATCCTTTTCTGGAATTATTCTTATACAGGAAATTCCAGAAAATAGAGCTAAGTTCTAAAAATCATAGAAATTAATCTGTAACTCCAAATGCAAAGTGTTATATATGAAAAATGATCAAAAAAATCCAGTCTATCCATATGTACTGGTTTCATGCAAGTTAGAACACTTTAACCTTGCTATTTAGGTGAAACAAGTTAATGCACTAATATGACCTCTTAAAATGGGTTTGCATTTGAATCTTTGGTTCAAATGGACTCATTTCAATCTGTTCTAGCTTGCATTAGCCCAAAACACATTCATATTGCCATGTCATAGCATGCATCATATTGTGCATTGCATTGATCGTGTTCCTTCTTTGTTTGCCGGTGTTGTTCTATCGCGACCGGTTTTCCGGGTATCAATTTCCAGAAATGGCCGTTGTGCTCACCAGCCCCAGGTTTACTGTTAGCTGATGAGGCACCAACTTGATAAGGAAATTCCAAGCAGAATACAAAAATATGAAGTACAAGACCATTCTTGCCTGGAAGTTCAACAAATGGTTTCTAGTGGTTGATGGCGGAAGCGGTTTGTGGATCATCAGTGTCCATGGAACTCCATTTCCCACAGGAACAACTGACCAGGTTAACTCCTATCTTCGCGGGGCTGCTATCTCCATGCTTAGGTTCCGGGGCTGTCATCGCAACGCTCCTCTCCATGCAAGGAATCTGGCCAAGACAATAGCTAGGGACAAGCCAGTGAGTACTTTGAATGTACTCGCAAACATTCTGAACACAGGTATAATATAACAATCAAAAATCATGCCTTGATGAACATTTTATGATCACAACGTCAGTCATAAAGAAATGAAATCCTTGGTGCATACATGTGGATTATTAGTAAGTGACCACAAATATGTAATGACGGAGCAGTAGTAAATGCCACAGTCGGGCGTCTTAGCGACACCACATAAAGGGCTTATAAATAAACAGAAGAAATGCCACAGTCGGGCGTCGAGAGACACCACATAAAGGGCTTATAAATAAATGTAAGAAATGCCACATTCGAGGCGTCTGGCGACACCACATAAAGGGCTTATAAATAAATGTAAGAAATGCCACAATCGAGGCGTCTGAGCGACACCACATAAAGGGCTTATAAATGAAGCGAAGCAATGCCACGGTCGAGCGTCGGCGACACCACAAAAGGGCTTATAAATAAATGCGTTGAATATCCGTGGAGGTAGAACCGTCCGGGGATACTCAATAATTCAAATAATATAAAGGGGTTGGTCCATAATAATAATCATTATCATCATCACAAGTCACAAATCATAAACCAAGTTCTGGTTTAGTAGTTCTCCTCCGGAGATTGACACTAAGACCGACACTTGACCCATCCTAGACTGGAATCCTTAACCAAGGACAGGGTTATTCGAATAGGTTTATTACCTCTGCAGAGGGGGTGCTATTTACCCACGAGTAACGGATTTCTTTAGTCCATCGGGACTAATTCCGTCTCTGATCTTTTAGTCGAAAACACGCTGGCTTGCACACCGGCTTAACTTTACTGCGTGTCCGAATCACCCACGACACTTGTTAAGCAAAACTCTAAGTGGGAGGCTACAACCTCGCGTAGCATGGGATCAATTTCTATCGCTTGCGCTCTAAGGGTGCCCCCTCTCGATCCCAACCGGATACACCCATGCTCCCGGACCAGGTGGCATGCCTACCGGATGCAGCCGGTATCTTCCACCATGGCCTCTCTGTACGGTGTGTGCCAAGACAAGGGTTAACAACTTACTGAACCATACCCTACCTATGGCAGGGACTAGTGGCAGCACGAAACAAGTTTGGGGTTTACTGGAACAAGGCTCGAGCTACGGCCGACTCAGGAGGCTTAAATATTTCCTGCATGATATGTAAAACAAACATATTTTCAATCAACAGGATCACCGCTCATTATACCTTACTATGCCACACCAGACATAACCGTCCCAACGGAGACCGGCGACAAGCTCACGCCTACCCAAGGCAGATGCTTTCCGGATTCCTTTCCGCATGCATGCAAGGTACATGAGGATGATTACAATCACAAGTATATTCATTTCCAACAGCAAGGAAAACACTGATATGCATCCATGCAAATGATCATGTCACATGAAATAACAAGTTCCCGAAAATAAGGTGGTGTTATAAACGTGTCAACTAACACACGAAAATTATTATGCCGGGGTTCAGAATGCTTGCCTTCAAGTTGTGTAGAGGCAGGGTGCATCCTAAAAACTTTTGAAAGTTTTCTGCTTCTCTCCAAAATCCTATTTTGAAAAATATTCAAATAACAAACACTCTAAAATCAGTAAAACAAAGTTCCTTGGAAAATTTTCAAATAAATATGAAAATAAACTAGACAATATTTGGGAAGCAACAGAAAAAGAATCAAGTCATTTGGAGTTATATTTAAAAAGTTAAGCCCAGTCAAAGTTTAGTCAAAGTTCTGTTTAAAAAAAACAGAAAAAGGAAAACGGTTCGCGTGGACTGCGTCTTCTGAGATTGGTCGCGTACTTACCGGAAATAAGCTTCCACCAGAGAAAAACGTATCGGTCGGTTTGCGCCACTAGTGGCTTGGGCTGGCTCACCGACAGGTGGTCCCCACCTGTCGGGTTCATCTTCTCCCCCCTGTGCGTGCCTCGACAGAGACAGGGGCCGTTTCCAACGGCGATCCCCGGCGACACAAGCCACCGTTCGACGCGCTCGTGATATGGGGGTGATCGGTAAGAGGTACCGCATCAAACTGCGGTGGTTAGGGGCGTGGTGAAGCTTGGGGTGAGAGCTCCTCCCTCCATGGCGGAGGGGAAGCTTCGGGAGGGAATGGGGCTTGGCATACTGTGGCTCCCGGGTGAAAATGGGAGTGGGAAAGGGTTCAAGGTCGACATGGAGCTAATGGAGGAGAGCATGGAGGAAGCAGCTCTGGTTGCTCGGTATCGACCGGAGGCGGCGTGGCCCAAACTGCCAGAGACGGGGAGATCGATGGCCTGAGGAATGGGAGCTAGAGGGGCCTTTCAATGGCATCGAGGAGGGTTCCTGTCCAGCGTGAAGAGCTCGGAGTGGGTTCATATAGGCATGGAGAGGCGGTTCGGCGACGACCGTGGATGAGGGCGGTGGCTCACCGCCACTGTGGTTTGCAGGGCAACGTGGCGAGGCTAGCGGGGCATGGCGTGGCTGAAGGAGCTGGGGGATGAGAACGACCTGTTCACGAGGGCAGCTGGCGAGCGGAGGGGGTTAGGGCGGCGCCGTCCATGGATCTTGACGCAAGCATGCCGCCAAGAAGCTTCTTGCGCTTGCCAGAAGCGAGCCAGGCGGTCGGGTGGGCGCGACACGGCTATACCAATGGATCAGATCGAGCTCGGGGGACGGGTCAACACAGGACACGACGGCTCAAAGACGACGCATTAAAACGCAGCTCTGGCAGCGCCCTAGAGCGCACGCCAACTGTTCGGACAAAATGCCGGGGCATGCAAGGAGGCCTTGGTGGGGTTGGGGATTCTGGTCTTGGTTAGCATTAGTTAGAAGCTTAGTGGACAAGGTCATTTGGGTCGGAGGATCGAGGTCCACAATGCAAACCAAAACTCATGCCAAAACTGTTCATGCTCTCAAGGTGTTTGACAAAATGCCACGGGCACCTAGGCATTACTTGGGGTGACCAAATTCTCCAGATCAGTGTCTTCTTGGATGGATAAGGGGGTGGTGAAGCTAGTTTGTCAAAAGAAGAAACTTGATAGTGCAATTTTTGCAAAACCTCAGTTTCTGACAGAAAGAAGAGGGCATGATTGCAAGCACTTAGGATCATCCAATGGGTCCACTCTCCTGGACTTAAGGGTTGTGTAGGGTGGTCTACAAGCAGGGAAAAAAATCAAGGGCCTAGGAGCAAGCAATAATATGGATGCTGTACAAACCATCATGTTGGACCAGAATGAAAATGAGGTTGATTCACTCAAAATTTTCAAATGACAACACCGGGTTTTTGCATAAAGTTGAACCATAGGCTTCTACTAACATCCCAAAATTTCGGTGGAGGCTAGAAAGAAATATTTAAATAGGTTGTAGTGCAAAATTGCCCTTTGGACCGAGAGAAGAAAATTGGGTGTAGAGCTCAAAATATCTAGGGAATGAAATATCTTTTTGCATAAAAGTGGTTTGGTGACATCACATGATATCTCCAAATTTTGGTGAAATTTTTGAATGATTTTATCAAATGGTTGCAGTTCAAAAAGGACCATAAAACCATGGGAAACCATTTTTCAAGAAAATAAAGATTATGGAGATTATTATATATTTAATTCCTCTGATGAAAAGAAAGGATTTTTCTTGAGAGGATAAACAAGTCCAATAACCTATTTTGAAAAGTTTTTACTAGGGGTGAAAAACTCCACAACTTAGGGAAAAGAGAGGCTCTGAAATCAAGATAAAGTCCAGAAAAATAAAAATTTAATTTCCTGGCAAAGTTTTAAATTAAGTAAACAAGGTCAAGAATTTTGGGGTGTTACAAAACTACCCCCCTTAAGAAAAATCTCGTCCTCGAGATTTGCTAAGAGCTGGTTTGAAAACACAAATACTCCACGGCTACGAGATTTTGTAAGCAGTGAATGTGTTCGAGAGGTGGTGGTGTTGCGTGAATAAAAATAATCCATGTCGTGAGAAGATATATGATGTAGCAACTCAGGGAAAAGAAATTCCACTCCAGGATTTCTCGCGAGGGAAAACAGTAGTGCATTAGAGTCAAACCGCAACGAAACTACTCCCATTAATAGAAACTAAATAATTTACTCGGCGTGCAAACTCGGGGTACCACGCATAAGTTACAGTGCATAAATAAATGTTGCAATAATAAACACAGTAGTGACGTCTATAATGCAAATGGTAACTGGACGGGTCCCGAAAAGCGTCTCTGCATTGGGATGCACTCCTCTTCTATCGGGGAAAGCGGATTGACCAGCCGATGAATGTGTCTCCCCTGGTCGGGCCTCAGTGATCTGTCGATGGCGATCTGAGGATTTAAATCCGCGAGGCTCTGGAGATAACCCGTCACACGTTGGGTTAAACGCTCTTGAGCGATGACGTCTTTGAGCAAGGTTGGCGGGGTGGGTCTCTCTCAATTCGTCCACCGGGAAAAGATGTTACTCCCGGGTCTTTGCCGCTCGGAAAGTAATAATACCCTCGTTTGCTGGCATAGGGTACCATGAATCGAAGGCGAGCAAGCGCTTCGTATGCAGCGGCTTCTACTGCCATATGTGGGGTCGGCATAGATTTCCCCACGAAGGAGACCTCCGTTGGGTCTTGGTTTGGGCCTACGGGAGGGATGTGCACTGCTGCCCAGTATCTCGAGGTGGAAGGGGAAATTCTTGATTTGAACATCTCGTACTTGGATGGCTGGGTAGCGACTAGCGTGCCCTTTTTATAGAAAAAGGGGACGGCGTCTTCCTTCGCATGCTTGCGAATATTACAGATTATGTGTCGGTCACTGGCGCGTGATCGACAGGCTAGGCTGATAGGTTGGGCACCGACTGCCAAAAGTGTCGGGGTCACTGTGTGGCTATCTTGCACGGGAAGCTTGGCTGGGGTTCTGGTTAGGGTCTGGTGGGTTGGTATTCCTAGGTTTCTCGACCTGGCTAAGATAGAATTAGCCAATGGTCAGCCTGGCTCTGATACCAAGTTTGTCGCGACCGGTTTTCCGGGTATCAATTTCCAGAAATGGCCGTTGTGCTGACCAGCCCCAGGTTTACTGTTAGCTGATGAGGCACCAACTTGATACAGAAATTCCAAGCAGAATACAAAAATATGAAGTACAAGACCATTCTGGCCTGGAAGTTCAACAAATGGTTTCTAGTGGTTGATGGCGGAAGCGGTTTGTGGATCATCAGTGTCCATGGAACTCCATTTCCCACAGGAACAGCTGACCAGGTTAACTCCTACATTCGCGGGGCTGCTATCTCCATGCTTAGGTTCCGGGGCTGTCATCGCGACGCTCCTCTCCATGCAAGGAATCTGGCCAAGACAATAGCTAGGGACAAGCCAGTGAGTACTTTGAATGTACTCGCAAACATTCTGAACATAGGTATAATATAATAATCAAAAATCATGCCTTGATGAACATTTTATGATCACAACGTCAGTCATAAAGAAATGAAATCCTTGGTGCATACATGTGGATTATTAGTAAGTGACCACAAATATGTAATGACGGAGCAGTAGTAAATGCCACAGTCGGGCGTCTTAGCGACACCACGTAAAGGGCTTATAAATAAACAGAAGAAATGCCACAGTCGGGCGTCTGAGAGACACCACATAAAGGGCTTATAAATAAACAGAAGAAATGCCACAGTCGGGCGTCTGAGCGACACCACATAAAGGGCTTATAAATAAACAGAAGAAATGCCCGCGATCGAGGCGTCTGAGCGACACCACATAAAGGGCTTATAAATGAACAGAAGCAATGCCACAGTCGGGCGTCTGAGCGACACCACATAAAGGGCTTATAAGTAAACAAAAACAATGCCGCAGTCGGGCGTCTGAGCGACACCACAAAAAGGGCTTATAAATAAATGCAGTGACTATCCAGGAGGTAGAACCGTCCCAGGGATACTCAATAATTCAAATAATATAAAGGGGTTGGTCCATAATAATAATCATTATCATCATCACAAGTCACAAATCATAAACCAAGTCCTGGTTTAGTAGTTCTCCTCCGGAGACTGACACTAAGACCGACACTTGACCCATCCTAGACGGGAATCCTTAACCGAGGACAGGGTTATTCGAATAGGTTTAATACCTCTGTAGAGGGGGTGCTATTTACCCACGAGTAACGGATGTCTTTATTCCATCGGGACTAATTCCTTTTACGGTCTTTTAGTCAAAAACACGCCTGACTTGCACACACCAGCTTAACTTTACTCGTCTCTGGAATCACCCACGACACTTGTTAAGCAAAACTCTAAGTGGGGAGGCTACAACCTCGCGTAGCATGGGATCAAATTTCTATCGTGCGCTCTAAGGGGTGCCCCCCTCTCGGTCCCAACCGGATACACCCATGCTCCCGGACCAGGTGGCATGCCTACCGGATGCAGCAGTATCTTCCACCATGGCCTCTCATGCAGGGGTGTGCCAAGACAAGGGTTAACAACTTACTGAACCATACCCTACCTATGGCAGGGACTAGTGGCAGCACGAAACAAGTTTGGGGTTTACTGGAACAAGGCTCGAGCTATGGCCGACTCAGGAGGCTTAAATATTTCATGCATGATATGTAAAACAAACATATTTTCAATCAACAGGATCACCGCTCATTATACCTTACTATGCCACACCAGACATAACCGTCCCAACAGAGACCGGCGACAAGCTCACGCCTACCCAAGGCAGATGCTTTCCCGGATTCCTTTCCGGCATGCATGCAAGGTACACGAGGATGATTACCATCACAAGTATATTCATTTCCAACAGCAAGGAAAACACTGATATGCATCCATGCAAATGATCATGTCCCATGAAATAACAAGTTCCCGAAAATAAGGTGGTGTAATAAACGTGTCAACTAACACTGCAAAATTATTATGCCGGGGTTCAGAATGCTTGCCTTCAAGTTTTGTAGAGGCGGGGTGCATCCTAAAAACTTTTGAAAGTTTTCTGCTTCTCTCCAAAATCCTATTTTGAAAAATATTCAAATAACAAACACTCTAAAATCAGTAAAACAAAGTTCCTTGGAAAATTTTCAAATAAATATGAAAATAAACTAGACAATATTTGGGAAGCAACAAAAAAAGAATCAAGTCATTTGGAGTTATATTTAAAAAGTTAAGCCCAGTCAAAGTTTAGTCAAAGTTCTGTTTTAAAAAAAACAGAAAAAGGAAAACGGCTCGCCGGATCAAGGCCTTCTCGAGATTGGTCGCGTACTTACCGGAAATACGCTTCCACCAGAGAAAAACGTATCGGTCGGGCTGCGCCACTAGTGGCTTGGGTTGGCTCATCGACAGGTGGTCCCCACCTGTCGGGTTCATCTTCTCCCCCCCTGTGCGCGCCTCGACAGAGACAGGGGCCGTTTCCAACGGCGATCCACGGCGACACAAGCCACCGTTCGACGCGCTCGTGATATGGGGGTGATCGGGAAGAGGTACCGCATCAATCTGCGGTGGTTAGGGGCGTGGTGAAGCTTGGGGTGAGAGCTCCTCCCTCCATGGCGGAGGGGAAGCTTCGGGAGGGAATGGGGCTTGGCATACTGTGGCTCCCGGGTGAAAATGGGAGTGGGAAAGGGTTCGCGGGGTCGACATGGAGCTAATGGAGGAGAGCATGGAGGGGAAGCAACTCTGGTTGCTCGGAATCGACCGGAGGGCGGCGGCGGCCCAAACTGCCAGAGACGGGGAGATCGATGGCCTGAGGAATGGGAGCTAGAGGGGCCTTTCAATGGCATCGAGGAGGGTTCCTGTCCAGCGTGAAGAGCTTGGAGTCGGTTGATATAGGCATGGAGAGGCGGTTCGGCGACGACCGTGGATGAGGGTGGTGGCTCACCGCCACTGTGGTTTGCAGGGCAACGTGGCGAGGTTAGCGGGGCACGGCGTGGCTGAAGGAGCTGGGGGATGAGAACGGCCTGTTCACGAGGGCAGCTGGCGAGCGGAGGGGGTTTGGGCGGCGCCGTCCATGGATGCGTCCGCAAGCATGCCGCCAAGAAGCTTGCTGCGGCGCCGCTGTAGCGAGCCAGGGGCGGACGGGTGGGGCGCGACACGGCTATACCAGCGGATCGGATCAAGCTCGGGGGGGACGGGTCAACCTGGGACGCGGCAGCTCGGGCGCACGCACGTGCAAAACACGCGCTCTGGCCGCGCCCAGAGCGTGCACGCCAACTGTTCGGCAAAATGCCAGGGCATGCTAGGAGGCCTTGGTGGGGTTGGGGATTTACAGGTCTTGGTTAGCATTAGTTAGAAGCTTAGTGGACAAGGTCATTTGGGTCGAGGATCAGTCCACAATGCAAACCAAAACTCATGCCAAAACTGTTCATGCTCTCAAGGTGTTTGACAAAATGCCACGGGCACCTAGGCATTACTTGGGGTGACCAAATTCTCCAGATCAGTGTCTTCTTGGATGGATAAGGGTGGTGAAGCTAGTTTGTCAAAAGAAGAAACTTGATAGTGCAATTTTTGCAAAACCTCAGTTTCTGACAGAAAGAAGAGGGCATGATTGCAAGCACTTAGGATCATCCAATGGGTCCACTCTCCTGGACTTAAGGGTTGTGTAGGGTGGTCTACAAGCAGGGGAAAGAATCAAGGGCCAAGGAGCAAGCAATAATATGGATGCTGTACAAACCATCATGTTGGACCAGAATGAAAATGAGGTTGATTCACTCAAAATTTTCAAATGACAACACTGGGTTTTTGCATAAAGTTGAACCATAGGCTTCTACTAACATCCCAAAATTTTGGTGGAGGCTAGAAAGAAATATTTAAATAGGTTGTAGTGCAAAATTGCCCACTGGACCAGAGAAGAAAATTGGGTGTAGAGCTCAAAATATCTAGGGAATGAAATATCTTTTTGCATAAAAGTGGTTTGGTGACATCACATGATATCTCCAAATTTTGGTGGAATTTTTGAATGATTTTATCAAATGGTTGCAGTTCAAAAAGGACCATAAAACCATGGGAAACCATTTTTCAAGAAAATAAAGATTATGGAGGTTATTATATATTTAATTCCTCTGATGAAAAGAAAGGATTTTTCTTGAGAGGATAAACAAGTCCAATAACTTAAGGGTTGTGTAGTGTCACGCCCAATATGCGACCCTATCCAAAAGGAACTCGAAGGTCCCACCAAGGATAGACCCGCATATTGAAACGCTTTTGCAAGGTGGATATCATTACATCAACATTACATAATACATAGGGATACAACCAAGACATACAATTTCACATGAATACAACATCATATACAAGATCAACATCCGACTACGGATGAAACATAAACAGAAACTCAAACAATATCCACCCTGCTAGCACAGGCTGCCGACCTGGAACCTATCCCCTGATCGAAGAAGAAGAAGAAGAACTCCAACACAAGTAAACGTCGCTCTCACGTCATGATCATCGCAAACCTATACCTGCAACTGGTGGTGTAGTAATCTGTGAGCCACGAGGACTCAGCAATCCCTAAGTTATCAAGACTGGTGGTATCAAGACTAGCAAAGCTTAAAGGGAAAGGAAGGGGTAAAGTGGTGAGGTTGCAGCAGCGGCTAAGCATATATGGTGGCTAACTTACGCAAATGAGAGCGAGAAGAGAAACAAAGGAACGGTCGTCAACTAGTAATGATCAAGAAGTGATCCTGAACTCCTACTTACGTCAGACATAACCCAGAAACCGTGTTCACTTCCCGGACTCCGCTGAAAAGAGACCATCACGGCTACACACGCGGTTGATGCGTTTTAATTCGGATCTGGTGTCAAGTTATCTACAACCGGACATTAACAAATTCCCATCTGCCACATAACCGCGGGCACGGCTTTCGAAAGTTTATACCCTGCAAGGGTGTCCCAACTTAGCCCATGATAAGCTCTCGCGATCAACGAAGGATAATCCTTCTCCCCGGGAAGACCCGATCAGTCTCGGAATCCCGGCTACAAGACATTTCGACAAAGCAATAGAACAAGACAAGCAAAGCCGCCCGATGTGCCGACAAATCGATAGGAGTCGACGTACCTCGTTCTCGTGGCACACCGGATAGGTCAGCCTACGAGTAAAACCAGCCCTCGAGTTGCCCGTGGTGGCCCCTGATCTGCCTGCTTTGGACCAACACTCGAAGGAGCACTGGCCCGGGGGGGCCAAAATAAAGATGACCCTCGGGCTCCGGAAACCCAAGGGAAAAAGGGCTAGGTGAGGCAAATGGTAAAACCAATGTTGGGCCTTGCTGGAGGAGTCTTATTCAAAGCGAACTGTCAAGGGGTCCCATAAATCACCCAACCGCGTTAGGGGACGCAAAATCCGGGAACATAATACCGATATGACGGAAACTAGGGCGGCAAGAGTGGAACAAAACACCGGGCATAAGGCCGAGTCTTCCACCCTTTACCAAGTATATAGATGCATTAATAATATAAGAGATATTGTGATATCCCAACATAATCCTGTCCACCATGGAGCAATCTTCAACTTCACCTGCAACTAGCAACGCTATAAGAGGGGCTGAGCAAAAGCGGTAACATAGCCAAACAATGGTTTGCATAGGAAAGGTGTCAAAGGTTAGAGGTTCATGGCAATTTGGGAGGCTTGAGCAGCAAGTGGTAGGTAGCGCAGCATAGCGATAGAACGAAGCAACTAGCATAGCAATGATAGTAGTGAGATCCAGGGTAGCGGTCATCTTGCCTGAAATCCTGCTAGGAAGAAGAACGAGTCCATGAAGAAGATGAAGCCACGAAGACGAACCAAGCGTAGACGAACGAATCCTCACGATCGCAACGAAAACGGGAACTAACAAGAAGAAGCACACAACATAGTAAACACACCAAACATGAACAAGACATGATGCTCAACCAAGTATGATGCATGAAAAGGCTACATGAAGCTACTCATGGCAAGAGATGATGCAAACAAGAGCAACACATCAAGGCAAGTTTAAATGAGGCCGGGAACAACATATGACAATGCCGGTAAGTCCTCATATGCAAATTTCAAAATTGGTCCAGATCTGAATAAACCTTATGTTCAAGTTGATAAACAGCAAGTTAAAGAGCACCACGACGATCTACACGAAATTCTAGTCAAGTTACATATAAAGTTCATTAGATTCGGAGCTACGGCCTAGAAGATATGAGCAAAACAAGTTAAGCATGGCATTGATGCAAAATGCATACAAACATCAATTAAACACCTCAAAACATGGATGCAACATGATAATATGAAACTACATGCAAAATCAAGCAAGTTTCATATAGAGCAGACTCAAAACGGAACAACGGTTCAACACATACACATGAAACAAGTTATATCAACAATCTGTCCAAAACAGCAACTAGGCATATTGCAAGCATCAAAACACTATGCTACAGGACCTCAACAAGAAAACAAAAGGCATGGGCATGATGTACAGGTAAAGCATTACAAAACATGAGCACTGAGCAATCTGCAGAAATCAATAGAACATGCTCAAACACACATGGCGAGATTGCAAATAATAACAGTTTCAGACTTAGCAGAATTCACAGGACATGGCAGAAATAACATCAGATTAACATGTTTAGAGCTATGAAACAACATGTTACAGCAAGCTATCAAGTCAAACTAGAGCATGGCATGAATCTATTCAAAGCATATAACAAAAGTCCCTTCGTGACCATAAGCCAAAAGGGAACATAAAATACAGTTGCAAGCATGTGAACATAGCAAACACATAAACAGATTCAGACTTGGTGAAAAACTGGAGCATGGCATAAACAGATAACAAGTAGGCATGTTAACGAGCTCGATGCACTCACTACGAGTCATTGCATGACAAAATAAGCATACAACCAGTAACTAGACATGGCATAGAAGCTAGACATGGCAAGAACAACAACATAGCATGCTTGGATCAACTACAACAACCTTGGCAAAATTGCATAACATGTAAACAATCTGCCAGGAACATTTTATAGCAAACGTAGAGCTCGATTTACTCAAGCTATGGCACTCCATAATTGCAAACAAGGACATGGATGGATAGAGAATAACCATATGTTCAAAACATCCTTACTGAAGTATCTCGAAATAAGCATGGATCTCTCGGTAGCATCAAGTTTACATGACATAAAAATATCAGCAGAACAGGGGCTGAAATCAGCAACATCATGAAGCCTAGTTTGCATTCTAGTCACCACAGAGATCACAAAAATACATGGCATACACCCCTGTAAAGATGGCATGGCATATTACAAAACGGGCATCAAGATGAGCTCAAATGTAAATCATGGCAAAAATGACAAAAGTGCATGTTCTGATAAGAATCTAAAACTAACATCACATAGCCCTCTTCTAACAGCATTTCGGGCATCAAGATGAGCTCAAATGTAAATTATGCAAGGAGATGAAATGATGTACTGGTCGAGACGAACAATTTGACATATTACACGCGCGAAACGGAGCAATATGCGGAGAGTTATGGCATGATGAACATGAGCAAATAATATGCAAAATCTGGGACTTAGGCGAAATTTATACCCTCCGGAAGTCAACGGGACGAGGATATCCGGGACAAGCAGATCCGGGACGCAGAGGGGCCGTTTGGATCGGATCCCAGTGGATCTCGTCCCACCTGGACGGATCTGACCGGATCCGACTCCGGCGAGGGCGGGCGGCTCCGGCGAGCTCCGGCTCCGGCCAGAGCGGAGGAGGACGGCGAGGGGCGGCGAGAGTGCGGAGGCGCCGGCCGGCGGCGGCGGAGGCCGAGGCGAGGCGACGGAGGGCGGGCCGGTGGCGGCGGCGGAGGCCGAGGCGAGGCGACGGAGGGCGGGCCGGGAGCGCTGGCTGGCGGCACGGGCCAGCAGCGGGGTTGCGGCGACGAGGCGGGCGGCGGCGGGAGCCTCGGCGAGGCAGGCCGGCGAAGCCGGGCCGGGAGGCGCGGAGCGGGCGGCGCTGGGCGGGTCCGCGCGGGAGGCCGGGCGGCGGAGACTGGCCGAGGGCTTCAGCTGGCCTCAAGTGGCTGCGGGCGGCGGCGGGCGTCGGCGGCTGCCACGTGGCGGCGCGCCACTGGCTGCGGGCGGCGGCGCGGGGACGGGCGGACACGTCCGGGCGGCGGGTGGACGTGTCCGTCGGCGGGAGGAGGAAGAAGCTAGGGTTTCGGGGTGAATTGATCCGCGAATTTCGGGGGAGGCACATATTTATAGGTAGAGGGAGCTAGGAGAGTCCAAATGAGGTGCGGTTTTCGCCCACACGATCGTGATCGAACGACCGAGAGCATGGAGGGGAGTTAGATGGGTTTTGGGCCACTTTGGAAGGGGTGTTGGGCTGCAAAGAGAGAGAGACTTTACGGTTACTCGGTTAACCGTTGGAGTACCAAACGACCTCCAAATGGCACGAAACTTGACATGCGGTCTACCGGTGCTATACCAAGGCCGCTTGGCAAACCTCGGTCCATTCCGAGACCGTTTAACACCCGCACACGAAAAGAGGTAAAAGGGAGCGCCGGGAGACATAGGAGTGCCGGATTGCAAAACGGAAAACGGGGAAAATGCTCGGATGCATAAGACGAACATGTATGCAAATGCGATGCACATGACAACATGACATGAAATGCAGATGATGACGTGGCAAAGTGCAACACGCAAGCACATGACATGGCAACGACGGCGAATAACTGGCGGACACCTGGCGCATCGAATCCGGGGCGTTACATGTAGGGTGGTCTACAAGCAGGGGAAAGAATCAAGGGCCAAGGAGCAAGCAATAATATGGATGATGTACAAACCATCATGTTGGACCAGAATGAAAATGAGGTTGATTCACTCAAAATTTTCAAATGATAACACTGGGTTTTTGCATAAAGTTGAACCATAGGCTTCTACTAACATCCCAAAATTTTGGTGGAGGCTAGAAAGAAATATTTAAATAGGTTGTAGTGCAAAATTGCCCTTTGGACCAGAGAAGAAAATTGGGTGTAGAGCTCAAAATATCTAGGGAATGAAATATCTTTTTGCATAAAATTGGTTTGGTGACATCACATGATATCTCCAAATTTTGGTGGAATTTTTGAATGATTTTATCAAATGGTTGCAGTTCAAAAAGGACCATAAAACCATGGGAAACCATTTTTCAAGAAAATAAAGATTATGGAAGTTATTATATATTTAATTCCTCTGATGAAAAGAAAGGATTTTTCTTGAGAGGATAAACAAGTCCAATAATCTATTTTGAAAAGTTTTTACTAGGGGTGAAAAACTCCACAACTTAGGGAAAAGAGAGGCTCTGAAATCAAGACAAAGTCTAGAAAAATAAAAATTTAATTTCCTGGCAAAGTTTTAAATTAAGTAAACAAGGTCAAGAATTTTGGGGTGTTACATGTTCCCCCTCGGTAGATGTTGTACCGACGTTGTGATCATTGACACTGATGAAGACTCAATGCTATCTATAGAAGTGCCAGGCAAGCAAAACCCCCTTGTTCATTCCGATACAATCCCACTCTCTCGCTCCTGCTCTTTTTACTGCATTAGGACAACAACGATTCATCTGTTACTTGCTGCGGTAGCTGAACCCCTTTATCCTCTGCATGACCTGTCATTCCACAAGAATAGATGAAACCCACTAGCATGAGTAGGAGTTGTTTGAGCCTGTTGTGCCTACTCATTCATGCTTGTTTGTCATGCCCTGCTCGCTTAGAGTTGAGTCAGGTCTGATTCATCGAGGATGAATCAGAGGTGTGTGAACATGCCTATTGTGCATGAGCTAAGTGTGTGAACACGATTTGGTAAAGGTAGCGGTGAGAGGCCATGTAGGAGTACATGGTAGGTTGTCTCATTGAAGCCGTCCTCAGGAACTGAGCTCTGTGTTTGTGATCCATGAACAGTTACTACCACACATTGGGTTCCGGTAACTCGACCCTCTCGGCTTATTAATCGCCTCGATCTTTGTCCAGGTGTTGCAACTAGTTTCTGGTGTTTGTAGGATATGTATTGGGGGTCGTGCGTAGCGCTGACCCTAGGGGTGGGCTATGTTGTGGTAGATACACCGAGGCACGGTGTACCGACGCTGCTTGGTGCCTCGGGAACCCTGCTCTCATCGTTTGGGGCCGTGAGCGACACCCCGGCCGGATCTCCTCGCGGATGGAACCCGAATAGGCGATAAACCTGGACTAGAGACTTGTGTGGTTAGTCAGGTCGTGGCCGACTCCCTCGTGAGGCTTCCGCTTGAAGGTTGCCGAGATACACGACGTGTACATGGTGGTAAGTGGCGAGAGCGTGTGTGAAGAAGTATACCTCTGCAGGTAAAGGACTTATGGGTTACCTATATCAGTTCATAGACAAGTGAAAGTGGATACTCTAAAATGCGCAAGATAAGCGTGAGTGCTATGGATGGCGTTCTCGTAGGTAGGCGGGAGCGGATCCATAGTGGTGTATTGATATGGTGAATATGTGGACTCGTGTGCGCCACCTCAGAAGAGTGACTTGCAGTCGTAGTTCAGGATAGCCAACGAGTCAAAGCTGGCTTGCTGCAGTTAAACCCCACCACCCCTTTGTTGATAATGATGCATATGTAGTTAGTTCTGATGTAAGTCTTGCTGAGTACATTTGTACTCACGTTTGCCTATTTTTACGTTTTTGCAGAGAGACTTCAGTCTCACTAGTAGTTCCGCATGGACTTCAATGTTTAGCTTGATACCTCAGCTACGATCTTGTGCCCCCGATAGGATCTGGTAGATAGTCAGGCTTCTCAGCCTTTTTCATTTGTAGATGTCTGTACTCAGACATGTTAAGCTTCCGCGTGTGCTTTGATTTGTATGTTTCAATGTTGGGTCATGAGACCCATGTTTGTAATATCTCGCCCTCGAGCCTAATGAATAAATACTTTAGTCATAGAGTTATGTTGTGATGCCATGTTGTATTTACACATATCGAGCATATTGTGTGTATGTTTGAAATGCTTGGTATGTGTGGGATCTGACAATCTAGTTGTTTAACCTTGGCAGCCTCTCTTATGGGGAAATGTAGTCTAGTGCTTCATGAGCCATAGTAGTTCTCTATAGCCCGGTTCACCGGAGTCCTGCTAACCCAGCACTACTGCTCAGGACCCTTGACTGGACGGCATGAGTTTCACTTCGTTCCTGTGTCTGTCCCTTCTGGGAAATGTCACGCGGTGACATCCGGAGTCCTGCCTAGCCTGCTACAGCCCGGGTTACCGGAGTCCTGTTAGCCCAGTGCTACAACCCGGATTCACACACTGCTGACCGACATGCTCGAAGTTGATTCATGTATGCCTGTCCCCATGGGTTAGTGCCGCTTTGGGTTCACTCCTAGCCATGTCGGCCCGGTTCTTCATCATATGGATGCTAGCGACACTATCATATACGTGAGCCAAAAGGCGCAAACGGTCTCGGGCCATGGTAAGGTGACACCCGTGGGAATACCGTGCGTGAGGCCGCAAAGTGATATGAGGTGTTACCGGCTAGATCGACGTGACTTGGAATCACGGTCCTGACACCGTTCGACGGTGTTGAGGCAGCTCGTCCCGATCTGTGGTACCCGCCGTTCTCTCTGACCAAGCTCCGGCGCGGTAGGGCCTTCGCCACTTGCTCGCTGCCGCAGTATGGGCAGATCCCGGCCGCCGGCGCCCTCCTAGTAACATCCCGACGACCCTCAGGTACAGCTTCCTCCGGCCTTGCTCCACGGCCCATCTTCCCACGTTGCTGCATGTGGATCTTCTTTAGTTGTTTGCTTAAATCGTATCTCGGCCGGCGTACTTTCCATCTTGCAATCTCATCCTCAAACCATTTTTGATAAAACCACCATGTGCTATCTTTCCCTTTTTACATGGAACATGCTTCTTTTTTGTCGGCGTATGTGTCTTCAACTCGTGTTATTGGGCAGGTTTTGTTTCCTTTCGACCTCCTTTTGCAAACAGGGCTATCCATTTTCACCTTGTTGCTATTGCGACCTTTTGGTGAACTGCACAAATCACTTTTCTGAAGAGTGTTTTGTGCAGTTCCGCCCAAAATGTCACACGGGCAACGCTTTTTACATTTGTGTGGGACTACGGAAAGGAGATTGGTTTTGCTATCCTCCTCATCCAACTCCGTGCCTAATCTTCTCCAACAAGAAGTTAGTCCTAAAGAGAGATCGTAGAGGTGATCGGCTTCTATTTATGTGTGTTATGTTTCATCATCTAGTTCCACTATTATTGTAATCACACTGACTGGATATCTTTGCAAACAGGGATGGTCCGCCCGATTTTAGTGGAGCTGCACAAAATGATCGGATTGTGGTGTCCTTCATACACCTCTTTTTTGGGTACAGAGCTGGGTGAAACTAGCTGCCAAGCAATGAACACTGTGCAAAGGAAATGGAGCCATGCCTACGAACAACATCGATCAATTATATTTTTTTTCTTTATTTGTACACCTTCTCACAACTTTGTCTTCAGTTGTGATGTGAATATTGGCGCTGATCTGCGAACCATTGAGATGCATTAGCCATGGTAGTTCCATTTGTAATTGATGGAATGTTGTAACGAGATAATCTCGAGGCAAGACACATGAATCCTAAGTTGAAACTTTTTTTTCCTGCGGGAACCATAGTTGAAACCTTCATAGCATCACAGTACAATTTCATCAAAATTATGTGTACATATTAACAAATCCTAAAGGATTGATAGCAATGCCAGAAACAATTCAACTTCGTTTCGCCGACATGTTGGACATCCTTCATCTGGCTCCACCTGCCATGCAGTAATATTGAGTGCACAACACAACTTCAGGGAAAGATTCACCCCGGTTGTTGCGCCGCAGTAGTAATGACTAGTGAGCAGTCAAATCACAGAGCCCCACCTTCGCCACAGTAAGTTTCTTGAACGAAGCAACCATCATTTCTCTGTTCCTTGAATCCGCTGGTACTCCCATATTCCCACAGTAATAAGTTGCTTGGGCAAATCAACCATCACTATATCCGCTCACGTGTGATGACCACAGGAGCTATCCATTCAGATTGCATGTTAAAAAAAATAAAGGTGGATAACTAATGCGACAAACTTTCAAAAAAAAAACTAATGCGGCATGACGGGCCAACGCGGCGAGATCGCATTTTGCACGAGAAATTACACACCATGTTTCGTTGACATGTGGTCCCGTTTTCCAACATATCAGTGAGACGACGGCGAGTAGTAGGAGTATTTACGAACCGACGTGTAGGCCGGGGCGCCCCTTCATGAACCGTGGCAAACTGGCAACCGTCCACCGACTCTTCGCCTTTCCCTCTCGATTTGGAACTGCTGTCGCACGCTCTTCCTGTCCCTCCTCCATTTTCCTTCAGCACTTCACCCTTTCTTCTGCCATTGTTCGATCGTCTTCTCCATGCAGGGAACATGACGGAAACGACCCCATTATTCTTGCCCCGATCTGAAAGATGACATGGTGGAGGAACTCATTGATCGGTGCAACGTCATCACCTCGGCTAGCATGACAGGTTCGTTCAAGCCCATTCTTGACTCAACTAATAACATCATTACAAGGAACCCAAGAGTCAAGGAGCGGTTTGATCTCCCCTATCTTCTTCGCCGTGACCCTGATGACTGGCGCCGTCATGACGGAGGCCTCACCGTGTGCAAGTTGATGCCGCTTGATAATGATACATATGATGTTAAGATGCCATCGCTTGAGGGCAAGGCTTCGGCATGCGCAAATGGAGATTGGGTTGTTTACATTGGGTCCAACTGCGAGTGGGAACTTATGAATGGCTTTCGAGTTGCTTCTGTGACTGAGTGGTGCGACGAGGCAAAAAAATATTTTCTGAATACATAATTGTACATGCATTGCAACAGGTTATCGAATGAGGCCAATCAACAATAGTAGTACACTATTTGTACTAGCTTCACATGCTTCGCGCGTCGTGCGGGTGTTTTTACTGTAGCCATATTGTACGTAACCAGCACCTCGAATCCTCGAAACTAGTACTATATTGTAAGTAGTAGGAGTAGTAGGGTGGCATGGGCCAGAACAATCATTCACGTCCAGGAGTACGGCACACGCCACCAGCATGACTTCCATCTGACACCATATTTCTTGGAGTCCGTGCTAGAGCAATCTCTTTAACCTCATCGTTTCTCTAACTCAGCCATCACGCGGTGGGCGAGGTGGGGTTTTGCCGATAGTCGGTTTCCTCAACTACGGTCCCACTTGTAGGGCCAACTCCAACACTCTATAAATATATGGATGTACTCTTCTTCCCAATACAAAAACTTGCATCCATTCTACTCCCTCCGTTGCACAATACATGCCTTCTACTACCTCCGTCCTGGTTTATAGGTCCCCTTTGTAGTTTGTGTCAAATTTTGACTAAAGCACTAACTTACAAAATGTTAATGCATGTCAAGAAAAATTATCTCATTGGATTCGTATTTGAACATAGTTTTCAAAAATATAATGTTTGGTGACATGCGTAAACATTTTGTTAGTTTAATCTATGGTCAAAATTTGGCACGAAATATAACGGGGACCAATGAACCCGGACGGAGGTAGTATTTGTCAAAATATATATGTATCTAGACATGTTTTAGTATATAGGCACATACGTTTTTGGACAAATGGAAGTCAAGTATTTTGGAACGGAGGGAGTACACAATAAATTTTTGAAGTTAACACAACTAGTCTAATCCGAGAGCACAACCGAAGATTTGGTCGGGTTCTTCCTCCTTTTGCCGACACGTGGGACATCCAGCATCCAGGTCGTGTCATGAAAGAAAATAGAGTGGTACTAGTAGTTGATAAGTTTCATGACCGGCGACCGACCTCCCACCGTAACCGGCGACTCCCTTGAATTTTCCTCCCCCTCGCTTCTACCACGGTTTTTTTCGTCATGGACGGCCCAAAGAATGTCATGCAGCTGCGTCTCCGGCCCGCCCAGGACGAAAAGCCCATTTTCTGTCATGATTTTTTGTCACAGAAGTAGGAGCCCACCACATCTATGATGATACCGGATTTTGTCACAATTATTATCATAGAAGTGTCATATGTATGACAGAAAAAAATTTCATTCGGTCCAAAATGTCATGGATGTGTATTTTTTTCGTAGTGACGTATCCAGTTTGTGACTTAGAGTCATCCGGATCAGTGCCAAAGCTTGCATCGACGTAACCATTTATGACGAGCTCTTTGTCACCTCCATAAACGAGAAACATATCCTTACTCCTTTTCAGGTATTTCAGGATGTTCTTGACCGGTGTCCACTGATCCACTCCTAGATTACTTTGGTACCTCCCTGCTAAACTAATAGCAAGGCACACATCAGGTCTGGTACACATCATTGCATACATGATAGAGCCTATGGCTGAAGCATAGGGAACACCTTTCATTTTCTCTCTATCTTCTACAGTGGTCGGGCATTGAGTCTGACTCAACTTCACACCTTGTAACACTGGCAAGAACCCTTTCTTTGCTTGATCCATTTTGAACTTCTTCAAACCTCTATCAAGGTATGTGCTTTGTGAAAGTCCAATTAAGCGTCTTGATCTATATCTATAGATCTTTATGCCCAATATATAAGCAGCTTCACCGAGGTCTTTCATTGAAAAACTCTTATTCAAGTATCCTTTTATGATATCCAGAAATTCTATATCATTTCCAATCAACAATATGTCATCCACATATAATATTAGAAATGCTACAGAGCTCCCACTCACTTTTTTGTAAATACAGGCTTCTCCAAAAGTTTGTATTAAACCATATGCTTTGATCACACTATCAAAACATTTATTCCAACTCCAAGGTGCTTGCACCGGTCCATAAATGGATCGCTGGAGCTTGCACACTTTTTTAGCATCCTTTGGATCGATAAAACCTTCTGGTTGCATCATATACAACTCTTCTTCCAGAAATCCATTCGGGAATGCAGTCTTTACATCCATTTTCCAAATTTCATAATCAGAAAATGCGGCAATTGCTAAAATAATTCAGACGGACTTAAGCATCGCTACGGGTGAGAAGGTCTCATCATAGTCAACTCCTTGAACTTGTTGAAAACCCTTTGGAACAAGTCGAGCTTTGTAGACAGTAACATTACCGTCAGCGTTAGTCTTCTTCTTGAAGATCCATTTATTCTCAATGGCTTGCCGATCATCGGGAAGTCAAACAAAGTTCACACTTTTCTCATACATGGATCCCATGTCAGATTTCATGTCCTCAAGCCATTTTGCGGAATCTGGGCTCATCATCGCTTCCTTATAGTTCGTAGGTTCATCATGGTCAAGTAACATGACCTCCAGAACAGGATTACCATACCACTCTGGTGCGGATCTTACTCTGCTTGACCTACGAGGTTCAGTAGTAACTTGATATGAAGTTACATGATCATCATTATTAGCTTGCTCACTAATTGGAGCAGGAGTCACAGGAACAAATTTATGTGATGAACTACTTTCCAATAAGGGAGCAGGTACAGTTACCTCATCATGTCCTACTTTCCTCCCACTCACTTCTTTCGAGAGAAACTCCTTCTCTAGAAAGGATCCATTCTTAGCAACGAATGTCTTGCCTTCGGATCTGTGATAGAAGGTGTACCCAATAGTATCCTTTGGGTATCCTATGAAGACACATTTCTCTGATTTGGGTTCGAGCTTGTCAGGTTGAAGCTTTTTCACATAAGCATCGCAGCCCCAAACTTTAAGAAACGACAACTTTGGTTTCTTGCCAAACCACAGTTCATAAGGTGTCGTCTCAAAGGATTTAGATAGTCCCTATTTAACGTGAATGCATCCGTCTCTAAAGCATAACCCCAAAACGATAGTGGTAAATCAGTAAGAGACATCATAGATCATACCATATCTAGTAAAGTACGATTACAACGTTTGGACACACCATTACGCTGTGGTGTTCCGGGTGGCGTGAGTTGCGAAGCTATTCTGCATTGTTTCAAATGAAGGACAAACTCGTAACTCAAATATTCTACTCCACGGTCAGATCGTAGAAACTTTATTTTCTTGTTACAATGATTTTCCACTTCACTCTGAAATTCGTTGAACTTTTGAAATGTTTCAGGCTTATGTTTCATTAAGTAGATATACCCATATATGCTCAAATCATCTGTGAAGGTGAGAAAATAATGATACCCGCCGCGAGCCTCAACATTCATCGGACCACATACATCAGTATTTATGATTTCCAACAAATCTGTTGCTCGCTCCATTGTTCCGGAGAACGGAGTTTTAGTCATCTTGCCCATGAGGCATGGTTCGCAAGTACCAAGTGATTCATAATCAAGTGATTCCAAAAGTCCATCGGAATGGAGTTTCTTCATGCGCTTTACACCAATATGGCCCAAACGGAATGCCGACAAATGAACCGTGACGTGTGAAATCAATACTTCTAGCAACCCCGTTGCTTGGTAGTTAAAGGACAATAATTTCATTCTTAGTGTGTTGGTTCTTGAATCATCATTCTAAGATAGATTGTGCTACCTAGTCCTTATTTCTGGTGCACTCTTCGATCGATGAGTTAGGATTTCGTCAAACCCTTGCTCTGTTGATCATATCGTTTTGCCCTGAAAAGCAAGATTGTTCTCGATCTTAGTAACATATCGGTGGTTCGTGATTTTCTGATTATCTTCTCGGAAGTATCACCAGGTTGTCCCCTGACTGATATGTTGAGCTCGTGATAAATTTGGTTTCTTGTGAACCACCCCCTTCTCCAGGAATCTGTGCCGGATACCCTGAGCTAGTTGGTTAACCTAAAAAAAACAACTTGGAGAGTTGGAAGATAAAAGCTTACCTGACTTAGTTCATCTCCAAGGGATATCCTGGTGTGTGCGTGTTGAAGAAAGATGATATCTTCATCGATTGGTCCCTGTGATCAGTTGTTGGATTTATTGCCTTGTCAAAACTTTGACTTGAGTATGGGCTATCGCCAAGTCAAATCAGAACCAACGATGTTTGTAATGTTGTCTTACTCGTGGTTGCTCCCTCGAGCATACACCATTACATCCTTTGGTCTGACCAATGCTATCGCCGTGTTCACATGATGGTGGAAGTCCAGTGATATGGAAATTCCGATGAGTTGTTGTTGAGCCCATCAGCAGTATTTTGTCTCCCCCATGACTCATGTTGAACATAATTAGTGTTGGAAACTTTGTAAACAATGCCTTCATATTCCGTTCATGAAGCATATGTTTGGATGAAAGTAGCGACTTCCTATAAGTTCACGTGCAATCGATGCTAGTTGCCGCCGTGAATTCGAGGGAGCTTGTTTTTTGCTTCCTTTGGAATCATCCCAAGTCAGTCATGCATTCGTGCGAAGTACTCTATGGTTTGGTAGATTAATTACCTACACTCCATATGTGTTCCTAGCACACCAAGTCACTGATTGATTTGTTCAAGGAAAATAAGCTCCTTCTTAAGAGCTAACCCGGGCTTATATAAGGGCTTCGATATCCCCAATGATGGTTCCCCACCTGAACTCGGTAGTGTTTTATTATAAGTCTACTACGTGGTCATGCTTGTTTTGGACAACATGTTCACAGGTTTGTAGCAGAACTGGCTCATGTTTTGGAGCTTGCTATCGCAGTTCATCTCCTGAGAGACTCGCAACGTCATCTCATCGATTTGTGTTGCAAACTTCCATTTTTCCTTCTAGGCTGGATGAGTCTGGACTATCCTGACCCCAACCAGATCTGAATCTCAGGTAGATATGATGGTTGGAACGTTTCTCAAGAGCTATAATATTGGTCTCTCTGTAATCCGGTAAAGTGGATGTTGTGGCCAACACACCCAACCGGAAGACTTATTATTGTAGTATCTTGATTGAGAAAGTTGGCCACCTCCCCATAAGGATCTCGTATAATTTATACCAATAGTTGTTCCTTATGGATTATTGTGTTCCCGAAATCCGACCTTTTACTTGATGTTCTAGATATCAAACCATATCTATGAATGGATTACGCTAGCACATCAGGGAGAACATCAGAAGCAGAGTGCTAAATTTCTCTCGGTCGATCATCCAGATTTCGTTCTCCTGGCCTCGCTAAGGGGAAGTCTGAGAAGGTGTTATCTTCCTTTGTATCCGCATCATCCATCACTATTCATCATGGTAGTAAGATGTGTTGCCAGGATCCTCAGCACGGATGTTGGTAAAACCTTGATGACTATGGAAATGCTCAAGTTCTTGAGAGCACACTCAGTCACTAGGTTATATCCTCGGTATCAATTGGAATGTGCCTCCCATTCGCCGAGTTGTTCTATAACCGTAGTTCCTTTCCAAACTGAGGATGGCATTCTTTCCAATTCCTTCAAACGATCATTGTGAATAGCTCGATCTTCGAGAAGATCGATTCTTGTCGAGTTTTTCCTTTCTTCTCATGGTCATGTTGGATGAAGATCTAGAAAGCAAAGACGTCAAGATCAATATGAAGCAATGAATCAACATCTTGAGAACGACTGTTGGATCGTGAAGATCGTGTTAGCTTGTGACCCCTCATACTTCTTACCTCACGACTTGAATCTCGGGACGAGATTCTTGTTTAGTAGGGGTGAGTTGTCACATCCCTAGCTTCTGGTACTGCCTGGTGTTTTGCATCTTGTTGCATCATGTTTAAATTATATTTAAGTTGAAATGGGGATTGACCCAACCCTAGCATCAGAAAGAATTCAACAATGTTCAAATAAAAATATTTTCAATGAACCCAAAATGCTTTCCCAAAAATATTCATTATCTTTGGATTGGTCTTGAACCTCTGCCAAAATATTGCACATTTTTCTAGGTCAATTGGGGGTCACTAAATTAAATCATATAGTATTTGCATTTGGGCATTCAAATCCTATAAAAGATATTAAATGCACAAATAATCACAAAATGAAATGGTTACTGTTGGAAATATTCCAAACAGTGGCCACAGCCAGTTGCATGATTTTTAGAAATGCTCTTGCATTTTTAATAAAGCCAAACACAGTTGCAGGTAATAGAAAACAGAAAGAAAATGCAAATAGGAAAGGACTTACCTGGCGCTTACCTGTCCAGCCTAGCCGGCCTGCTACTGTGCGGTCCAGCCCACAGCGCAGTGCCAGTCATCTCCCTCCTCTCGCCAGGAGGACGAGAGGCGTGTGCTCGACGCGCGCGACCACACGCCGGGCCACCTCCTGCTTGCCGCCGACCGTCTGGAGCTAGCTAAGGACGCCACGCATTCTCCCGCGCCTCCCTCAACCGCTTGCTCGTCCCCATCCCCTCTCTGACTCTCTCTCCTGTGACCGTCCGAGCGCACCGGAGAGCGCCACTGCTCGCCGCCGTAACCACCATGCACCCTAGGCCCCGCGCCATGTCAAGCCGCGGAGAGAAGCTCGTCCTCGTCTTAACTCTGAAGATCAGAACGGGCGCACTGCATCGCTGTCAGCATCGTCGTCCTCCTCGTAGGCAATCCATGGATCGCCGCCGTCGATTCGCGCCGAAGAGGGCCTCCCCGACTCGTCTGAGATGCTAAACGACTTCGCTGTGAGGACTCCTTCATTTTTCCCCTCCTCCCCTACTCGTTCTCGTGTCGTAGCTGTCGTCCCCGCAAGCACCGAGCTCCGGCCATCGCCATGGCCGGAGAACCTCGCGCCCCGGAGCTCTTCCGCTCGCTCCAGTAGCTCCCGTGTGTTCTCCAGGTCCCCATTGTCCCGACGCGCTCATCTGCTCTCTGGCTAACGCGCTGCAGCCACCGCGTCGTGCTGGCCCGAGCTCCGGCCGCCGCCAAAGCCATCGTGGTCGTCGTTCCCGGCCACCCCACCGCCTCCCGAGGCCTCCCCTAGTCGCGCACGAGCGTGAGCTCTCCACTGGTACCCTCGGCGCATCGAACCACTACCGGAGCAGCGATTCCGACATGCCTCCGCTGTCGGATGAGGTCGCCGGTGGTGAAACCCTGTTTAGCTGACGTGGCAACAATTAGTTTAGGCTCTAATTAACACCCACAGCCACTGACTACTCGGCCTAGCCCCTCTAACGATTTTGGTTAGGTTTAACTAAAATCACTAATTGTAACTATGACATGTGGGCCCCACATGTCAGGTTAGACCCTGGTCACCCCGGTTGACCTGCTGACGTTGTGTTGTTGTCATGCTGACACAGTAAAGGAATTTCTGTATTAAAACAAATTCAGAAAATTCCAGAAAATAGTATAAACTTCTAAAAATCATAGTAATTCAACCGTAGCTCCAAATGAAATAAATTATATATGAAAAATGATCAGAAAAATCCAATCTATCCATCTGTACCATTTTCATGTATGTAAGAAAAACTTATAGCTACTGTTTAGGACAAATCAAATATGTGGAGTTTGAATTTGAACCTTGGGTTCAAACCAACTACACTTAATTGTGTTGCTAGTTGCATTAGGCCAAATCACATCATATTGCCATGTCACATTCATGCATCATATTGTTGCATTGCATTGATTGTGTTCTTCCTTGTGTCGGTGTACAAGAGTAGGGGTACCCTAGTATCCCGAACTTGTGCACGGGCAGTTGCAGCCCTCCACGGTAGGGCTTACCGGGTGACCGCCAAGATCCTCCGTGGTTCCTTTGGAGCCATTCAAGAACAAAGTATGCAAGCCAAGGAGACGAGGCCCCGGCAAGAGGAGCTTGCTGGGAAGGCCACCCAAGGCACCTAGAAGACAAGGCCCCGGCAAGAGGCGCTTGCCGGGAAGGCCACCCAAGGCACCTAGAAGACAAGGCCCCGGCAAGAGGCGCTTGCCGGGAAGGCCACCCAAGGCACCTACAAGACAAGGCCCCGGCAAGAGGAGCTTGCCGGGAAGGCCCGGTGCGCGACAAGCTTCCGGGCACGGCAAGACAACAACTGCGGCAAGGCGCTTGTCAGCGCACCACCTCTTCAGACCACGCTCCAAAGACATCCACTAACGTGTCGCCACAGGACCTTTCAGCGCCGTGGCGAGAGGTCAGGCAGCCAGCCGGTGCGAGGTGGTGGCAAGCAATGACAAGTTTGCCATCGTGGCGAACGGTGGCGCCCCTGACGGTCCCTGTTTGCACTGTTAGGGCGACTAGATGGGCATTTAATGCCTTTGTCCCCTGTCGTCAGGGTTAGGTATAGTACACTGTACACTGTACAAGTAGGTGTACCAACCACTATTTTTCCATTTGTACCCCCGTCTACGTTGCCACCTGTCGGAGCCCCTTGAGCATATAAAAGGAGGCCCATGCGCAACGTAGAAAGGGTTGGTCGATCAGTTCCCTCTAGGCTCAGTCTCGTTAGCAGCTCGTCTGTACTGTAGCACTCGAGCGCTCCTGAGCAAGAACGCAATACACCTAGACATGCAGCAGTAGGAGTATTATCTCTCCGGAGAGCTCCGAAGCTGGGTAAACCTCTCGCGTGCTTCGCCTCGATCTGCTCTTCGTGTGACCTCCGCTCCCCGCCGAACCGAAAGGGGCTCGATCCGCCGGCCCCACAGGTGTTCGTGGGCCAGATCAACCGGCCCCGACATCTTTGGCGCTCCAGGTAGGGGGCGCCGAGGTTGTGTGAACCTGATTCGGCGTCCACGTGAGCTAGATCTTCATCATCTTCGTCAACATGCCGCCGAAGAAGAAGGCTTCGGCGGAAGAAGCCCCGTTCGCGTCGAACCCACTGCCACCGGAGCAAACAGGTGGTGGGGTAGACGCCGGCGGAAGAATGGACGGCGGCTGGGGAGCTCACGGTGCTGCCAAGTCCAAAGACAAGGCTGCGCAGACCTCCGCGTCCGTACATGCACCGCGCCAGTCTCAGGAGGCGCGGGACCGACAGCGTCATGGCATTCACAATGCCATACGCTCGTTGGACCAAGATTGAGCTGGAGGGTCTCGGGATGCTCAAGACCAGCATGCACGCCAACGTGCTGGCGCGAGCGAGGCACGGTCGCCCGGACGGGATACTTCTCCTTCTAACATAGTTAGAAGTACGAGCATATCTCGTTCCTCGCGCCGTTCGCCACTGCCACCCACTACTCCAGCAGAAGCTTTGGCGAGAGCACAGCTGCTCCTGGATTACCCTCCAACGGCCGACAAGGTCGATGAGTGGAGGGCCACCATTCAGGGTCTCATCGGCTTCGCCAATGGCGACGCTCCGCGGCAACCGAGTGCATCTCTGCCGCGGCAGGACTGCCAAACACGAGCCGGTGGCGACGAGACTGGTGGGGGTGCAACCACCATGCACTCTCTGCCCCGAAGGCCAAGATCGCCGACTCGCCGGATCCACCTCGACAGCGACTCCACCGCGTCATCGGATCCACGAGCTCATCGCGATCAGCGCCAAGTTCTTCACGAACGACAGCAAGAAGACGCTCGAACTCGCATCGAGCGCCGAAGATAAGCGCGACGTCAACCCGACAAGCGCGCTGGGCCCTCCGTTGACATGCACGCGCCAGAGGAACCAGGCGACTTGCCGTACGCGGTAGGTTGCCCTGCGTTCACTCGTGAGCTGCGGCAAGTCCAGTGGCCCAGCAAGAAAAACTTTAAGCCAGACGTACCGGAGAAGTACGACGGTAAGACGCATCCTTCGGAGTTCCTCGGCATCTACACCATCGCGGTGCAGGCTGCTGGGGGGCGAGACGACAAGATCCTTGCCAACTACTTCCCGCTGGTGCTCAAGCCCAATGTCAGATCTGGCTCATGCACTTGCCGGACAACTCCATATCTTCTTGGGCAGATCTATGCCATCAGTTTGTCGGCGCCTTTACAGCGCCACAAGCCCCATGGCCAAGAAAGCGACCTTCACCTGCTCGCCTGTAAGGAAGGAGAGCCCCTCGCAAGTATATTCAAAGATTCAGCCGTGTACAAAGACAACATCCCAGATGTCCACCCCGCCGCGGTGATCAGCGTGTTCCATCAGAACGTGCGAAACCGCAGGATGCGGGAGGAGATGGCGATGTGCAAGATCAGAGACATCAGTGAGCTATATGCCCTGGCCGACAAGTGTGCACGTGCTGAAGAAGGGAGGAGACTCCCCGGAGAAAATACCAAAGCAGTAGGATCTGACAGTGAGGAGACCGCCTCAAAGAAAGAAGAGCCGCAAGGGGCAACAGGAAAAGAAAGGCAGAGATGTGCTAGTTGTTGAGCAGTCCGCAACAGCGGAGGTGGCGACAAGAAAGCCAAGGCTGGTAGCTCCAAAGAAGGAGGTTGCGCTGGCGGCAATCGCCCATGTGGCGGCCGCCGACAAGCGGGGCAGCTCCGGCAAAGCGATCTTTGCAAGATCCACCGCACCAAGGGCCATGACCTCCAGAGCTGCAAGAAGGTCGAGCAGCTTGTCGAGCTGCAGAAAGCTGAATACGAGCGACTCGACAAGGAGAAGGCGCAGGAAGGTGCTGGAGGAGCTAGCAAGAAACGTCCGGCCGGGGAGGACGCCGCGGCAAGGCCAAGCAGCGGCAAGGAGACAGACCTCCCCGTGGCCGCGACAAGGATGAATACGAAGACGACGATGAAGACATGGATGATGACGAGACCGATGAGCAGGAGTTCCAGAAAGCCACAGAGGTCCTATGCGTTGACGGCGGTGTTGCTCGCATACCTCCCACCGCCAGCTCAAGCAAAGTGGATGCGGAGGTCAATGCAGCGAGAACCATCCATCGAGTCACGCAAGCCTCTCGAAATGGTCCAGCACGCCTATCATCTTTGACATTGAGGACCACCCTGATCGCGTAACTGCGGTCGGGTGCTTGCCGATGTTGGTTTCACCAACTATCCGCAACCTCAAGGTCACCAAGATGCTAGTTGACGGAGGGGCCGACTTGAATTTGATCTCCTCAGCGGTACTCCAGAAACTCCAGATCCCTGATGGCGAGCTCGAAGAGACCGGCACTTTCCAAGGAATCAATCCGGGAAGGAGCAAGCCGAAGGGAAAGATCATGTTGCCGGTGACGTTTGGCAGCGAGTTGAACTTCAGGACTGAGAGGGTCACCTTTGATGTTGCTGACTTTCCATTGCCTTACAATGGAATACTTGGCCGTCCAGCACTCGCCAAATTCATGGCGGCCTCTCACTATGCCTACAACATGCCGAAGATGCGAGGCCCGATAAGTGTCATCTCTGTCCCTGGCGACAAGAAGGATGCTCTTATCTGCGCCGACAAGATCTACCGGGAAGCAGCAGCCGCGACAGATTGCAAGCCACTTGCCACTGAAGCTCCCGGGGGGAAGAAGAAGACCAAGTCCGGCAAGAGCTCTGATGCCCACTCCGGCAAGCGCACCTCTTCGGAGTGCTGCGCTACCGTCGAGGACGCACTATCGAGCTCCACCGGCAAGTGTAAGAAGACGGTGACAGCTCCACCAGAGACCAAGAAGGTGTCCGCCAAGGAGGACGACACTGGTGGTACCTTCAAAGATCGGTGCCTCTCTCGACCCTAAATAGGAAGGCGCGCTCGTTGCTTTCCCTGCGGCGAACGTCGGCGTGTTTGCATGGCAGCCGTCGACATCCCTGGTGTTCCTGTGAAAGTAATTGAGCACCATCTTGCCGTTTGTCCTCATGCGCGGACCGTCAAGCAGAAAGTCAGGAAGCAAGCAGTGGAGCACCAAGAGTTCATCGCAGAAGAAATCAAGAAACTGGAAGCAGCAGGCCTTGTCAGAGGAGTGCTCCATCCTACGTGGTTGGCCAATCCTGTAGTTGTATGCAAGGATAACGGGAAATGGATACTTTGTATCGACTTTACAGATGTCAATAAAGCTTGTCCCAAAGACCCATTTCCCTTGCCGCGCATCGACCAGATTGTTGACTCCACAGCCGGATGTGATTTTCTTTCATTTCTGGATGCATACTCAGGATATCATCAAATCTTCATGGCAGAAGAGGATGAGGAGAAGACCGCATTCATCACCCCATGTGGCACATACTGTTTTGTACGGATTCCCTTCGGGTTAAAGAATGCTGGTTCAACATTGAGTAGTCCATGACGCTTTTGAGCCGCAAATGCACAGAAATGTGGAAGCCTACATGGATGACATAGTGGTCAAAAGCAAGGACAAGGCAACCCTAGTTCAAGATTTAGACGAAACCTTTGCAAACCTGCGCAAGATCAACCTCAAGCTCAACCCCGAGAAGTGCGTGTTTGGAGTCCCTTCCGGCAAGCTTCTTGGGTTCTTCGTGTCTCAGCGGGGAATTGAAGCCAATCCCGACAAGATCAAGGCCATTGAGCAGATTGAAGCACCAAAGCGCGTCAAGGATGTACGAAGGCTTGCCAGTTGCGTAGCTGCCCTCAGCAGGTTTATCTCTAGATCTGCTGAGCGCGCCTTGCCATTCTTCAAAATTTTGAAGAAGGCAGGTCCGATGCAATGGACTCCAGAAGCGGAGGCTACGCTGCAGGACTTGAAGAGATACCTGTCCTCCACTCCAACACTTGTCGCACCTAAGCCACAAGAGAAGTTGCTGCTATATATAGCGGCAACCAATCAGGTGGTTAGTGCTGCGTTAGTAGCGGAGAGGGAGGCGGATGATGAGCTAGCAACCATGGCAGGTGCATCCAATGACAAGTAGGGGCTTCACCGGCAAGCTCGCCCCGATAAGGACGGATCTGCAGACGCACGAGAAGATGCGTAAAAGGATGGTGCAGCGCCCAGTTTACTTTGTCGGCCCCTTCCGCAGGGGCTAGGTCAAGGTACTCGTGTGCAGAAATTGCTTTTCGGCCTCCTCATGGCCTCGAGAAAGCTGCGCCATTACTTTCGTGCACATGAGATCACAGCTTGTCACTCGCTTTCCGCTGAAGAGGATACGCAAAATCCGTAAGCAACAGGCAGGATTGTCGAGTGGAGCCTTTGGGAACTGTCAAGCTTTGGCCTCAAGTTTGAGAGCACTTCAACTATCCAAAGCAGAGCATTGGCGGAGTTCATAGCAGAATGGACGCCAACACCAGATGAAGAAATTCCAGAGACGAGCATTCCCGTCAAGGAAGCAAACAAAGAATGGCTAATGTACTTTGATGGTGCCTTCTCGCTGGAAGGCGCCGGTGCCGGCCTGCTACTTGTCGCACCCACCGGAGAGCACCTCAAGTACGTAGTCCAGATGCACTTTCCCAAGGAGCAAGCCACAAACAATACTGCAGAGTACGAAGGTTTGCTTGCCTGTCTCAGGATCGTAGTAGACCTTGGGATCAAGAAGCTCATTGTCAGGGGTGACTCACAGCTTGTCATCCGCCAAGGGAACAAGAATTATCAGAGTCCATTGATGGAAGCTTATGTAGATGAGGTGAGGAAGCTAGAAGAGCACTTTGACGGCCTACAGATGGAATATATTCCAAGAGCTCAGAACGACATTGCTAATGGCCTGTCAAAGTGCGCCACACTTAAGTTACATATGGAACCAGGGATTTTTGTGCTCAAGCTGACTCAACCGTCTGTAACACCATCAACTGGACAGAGCAAGAAGAGGAAGTTGATCTCTGGTGACTAATTTCCGCAGAGCTTCCGAAGCCGCCGCCAAGAAGGTCCCCAAGGTCAACACCAACAAGCCGAGGAGCGATCTGCTCCGACAAGCCCCGGGTTTGTTTCGTTGAAGCGCAGACACTCCCGACAAGTTTTGCTCCGGCAAGCTTGCCGGGAACGTCAAGCTCGGCTGAGCCGCAGGTTCTCGCCATGGAAGCTAATATTCCCTTGAGAGCAGATGTGCCTTTAGTCCTTGTTGTCGAGCCGCAAGCTCCAAAGATGGGCGCAGCAGATTGTCCATTTCCTTCAGACATGAGAACTTCCCAAAGAGCAAGAAGAAGCGGATAGAGTAGCCCGGCGATTAAGTATGTACCAGTTTGTCGACAAAGACACCTGCATGTAAGAAGACTCAACGGTGTGAAATTGAAGTGTATTCACGGGAAGACGGACAAAACATGTTGGCAGAGATACATGGAGGCATATGTGGTCACCACATTGGCGCCAGAGCACTTGCCGCAAAGCGTTCCAAAGCAAGGTTTCTTTTGGCCGACAACCCTCCGTGATGCAACCGCACAAGTAACCAAGTGTGAAGCGTGCGGCCCATTCCAAGCAGATACACCAGCCAGCTCAAGCTCTCCAGACGATCCCTTTATCCTGGCCATTTTCGGTCTGGGGGCTCGACATCCTCGGCCCTTTCCCCGAGCTGTCGGGGGCTTTGAGTACTTGTACGTTGCAATCGACAAGTTCACAAAGTGGCCGGAAGTGGAAGCAGTGAGGAAGGTGACAGCGCAGTCAGCAGTCAAGTTCTTCAGGTCGATTGTTTGCCGTTTCGGAATCCCTAACAGGATCATCACCGACAACGGCACACAGTTCACAAGCCGCACCTTCATGCAGTACGTCCAAGATCTTGGCGCCAAGGTCTGCTTTGCTTCTGTTGCTCATCCGAGAAGCAACGGTCAAGCGGAGAGGGCAAATGCTGAAGTGCTGCGCGGGCTCAAGACCAGAACTTTCGACAGGCTGCACAAGTGCGGAAGAAACTGGATTGAGGAGCTGCGGGTGGTTCTTTGGTCGATCAGGACGACGCCAAATCGAGCCACTGGCCAGACACCTTTCGCTCTGGTTTATGGAGCAGAGGCAGTTCTCCCCACGAAACTCGTATACGGGTCACCTCGAGTGCTCGCTTATGATGAGCTTGAGCAAGAGCAGTTGCGACAAGATGACGCGCTGCTCCTTGAGGAGGATCGCCTTCGTGGTGCCAGACGAGCTGCTCGGTACCAGCAAGCTTTGCGCCGCTACCATAACCCGCAAAGTTAATGCCGAAGTCTCGAGGAAGGCGACCTTGTGCTTCGGCGCGTTCAGTCCGCCAAGAATTCCTACAAGTTGACTCCGCAGTGGGAAGGCCCTTATCGGGTGAAATGAGTCACTAGGCCTGGCGCTGTCCGCCTTGAGACCGTAGTTGGCATTCCGGTGAGCAACTCCCGAACATCGAGCATCTTCGTAAGTTTTACTCAGAAGCGCGGTTGCCGGAACCTGTTCCGGCAACCACTTTTTGTACAAGTCTTGCCGCTGTTGCATGTAATCCTTTGTACAAAGCGGGGCGCAGACCCCGGGCATCAGTAAAGCTAGCGTGCTTCGCACATCTTGTCGATTTCATGCTTTTTACTCCTATTTTGCATGCGCTATCTGACACTTTGTGCAGCACCTACCCCTGGTAAGTGATAATGAGCCACAAGGCTCCATATCTTTATTTTCTCTTCTTTCTCTTTCTCAAAGAAAGGAAGGTTCCCTCGCACACAAGTTTGCCGGGGGGAAAGGAGAAGATAATGGTGGGGACCAAGCGTCGCTGAAGGAAGTCTAGCCTTACCGAAGCAAACGACGAGAAAAGCTAAGTTGCCAAAGTTTGAGCAATCAGTTTTAAATTTTTTAAGTTATCTTCCTTGAACGACCGAACTTTGTATGGAAAACCTGCGCAGAGGAATCAGCTCGTAGCTAGTTGCGCCTTACTTTGTTTCGAGTCCGCTCAACAACTTAAGTGAGCATGACTAGTTATGCGACAAGGTTGCTTGTCGGAAGCGGCACCGCCAGCGAATTTCAGCCGGCGTCACGCACTCAGCGCTCGCGGCTCAGGTGCCCGTGCCGACAAGTTCCCTAAAAGCGTAGGGAAAAAACATACAAAGGAAGGAATCAAGTAAAGGAAATAACATAGTAATTGATACTCAAAATAAAGTTATATTACAAGATAGCTTGCCGCAGATCTAATGGACTGTTCCTATGACATGACCAGCAGCGGCAAGAGAAAGAGAAAACGGGCGACCTAATCTACACGATCGCCCTCAACCCTCTTGATTCCGCTCACCCTGTCCATAATGGGTGCGACAAGGGTCTTGAGCGCCTCCACATCAGCATCCGGCGGCAGGGACTTGAGGACGTTGGTGAAGTTGAGGCCTGGGTTGCGGAAGGCCACCTTCATCAGCACCTTCTGGAGAGCTCCCAGCAGATCCGGGCGCGACTCCTCGGCTAGCTGCTTTGGGACTTCTTCCCGGAGTCGCTGGAGGCCCGTCACCACGCCCTTGAAGAACAAGCTAAGCTTGGCGCTGGGTTGGAGGTGCTCGTCGGAGGAGTATCGAAGATCCACCATCCCCAGCTCCATCAGCTCGCTGTGGATGGCGGCAGCAGTATCCACGAGACCCTCGGTCCAGTGCTCCACGTTCTCCCTCAAGGTACTCTGGGCGGCAACAGCACTCGCCAGCAACCCCTCGTCGGCCTTGATCTTCTCCTTCAAGGCCCCTCCTGCTCCCGGGCGCCGTCCAGCGTCTGAGTCAAAGTAGTTAGCTTCAACTCAAGATCTGCATTGGAGTCCCTGGCGGCGCTGAGCTCCTTGCTCCTCTCGGCGAGACGGCCCTGCAGCTCACCAAGAGTGTAGGCGTCCTTCTCGCGCTCGTGCTTGAGTGCAGCAAGCTCCTCGCCGCTCTTCTTGAGGCTGGCCTCCAACTGCGCCACCTTCGTCTCCAGCTCCTTCTTGGCGGCCTCAGCAGCTGCGGCAGGATCCTTTGCTTCCTTGAGAGCCCCGCCAAATGTTTCCTCGCGCATGGCAAGATCCTCCTCATGGCTGTCAAGGTCAACCTTCCGCTGCGCCAACTCACCTTCCTCCGTAGACAGCTTCTCAGTGACAAGCCGCTGTTCCTCCTCAGCTTCAGCCTTCTCAAGGATGAAGGCCTTGCGCTCCTCGGCGAAGTTGCTCCGCTCCTCCGCCAAGGACGGAGAGCTTCCTGGTTGCAGCCGGAGCTCCTCAGCGCTTCTCAATGTCTGCTCCGCCTTCGCGATAAGCGCTTCCAGGATTCCAGCTTGGCTTGTCGAGCGCGGTAGAGCGACAACTTCCGCAGCAATGCTCCTCCTCAGCTCGCCCGCTGCTTGGCGTGTCCACCAGCGTCAGCCCAGCGGAGGCGAGCAGTTCTTCATCGAAGGATTCTCCTTCGACCGGCGCCCTAGAGCTCGACTCCCATGGGAGCTTGATGAAGACGCCATCGCCGGCCTTCAAATAGGCGCCGGGCTGGGGCTCTTCGGAGCCCGATGCTGCAGCAGCGGCAGAGGGATCGGCGGTCGGTGTAGCGCGTGGCGCTCCTGCGGCCTCAGGGTCGTCAGTGCGATCGCCAGACCCCTTTCCAGCTTCTGCGGCGGCAGCTTCGGTGGCCTCTTCGCCGGCAGGCTCGTCAGCGCCGAATTCTTCTTCCATGGCGGCGGCTTCATCAGTGTTGCCGCGCACGTCCTCCTCGCCGGCGACCTCGGTCTCCATTGGCTCTGTGGCGGACGGATGAAGAGAGTCAAGCAAATATTCAAAGACAAAATCAGAAGAAGAAAAACACAAGGGAAGTACTCAGGCAAGAAGGTTACCTGCGCCGGGGGCTGCGGTCATGCTCTCCGCCGCCTAGGGATCGCTGGTGCCGTCCCTTGCCGGAGAGGTCTCCCTTGCCGGAGAACGCTCCCTTGCCGGAGAACGCTCCCTTGCCGGGGAATCCACCCTTGGCGGCGTAGTCGAAGCAGAAGGAGGATGCTCTGCTCCTACACAAATCAACAATCAGATATCAGCAAGGAAAAAGCACCCATGCACGCCGAACAGCAAGAAGTAGACGATATACTTACGCTGGGGGCTGCGCTGGGGGCTGCTTTGAAGGAGAGTTGCCTCATCCGGCAAGGTTGTCTCGGACGCGCCTCCAGCCGTCGCAGTGGGTTCGTCCTCGACGACAATCACCGGGGTCTTGGCTCTCTTCGACATCCTCTGGGCCAGCATCCTGAAAAGGAATGGATTCAGAGTAAAGCAAATCAGATACAAGACAAAGCAACAAATCGAAGAATTACAAGTACAGCAAGGAATCTTACTCTTCCTCTTCCTCGTCGGAGCTGAGCGCGGAGAGGTCGAATTCTGGCCCGCCTCCAGTACGACGAGGCGGAGGAGTGGGTTCCCTTGGACGCTTGGCGGGAGCGGGACCGGTGGCCTGCGAGGGCCCCGCTCCAGTTGCCGCAGCGGCGTGAGGAGCTCCCGCGGCAACAGTGCTTGCCGCGGTGGAGCGCGTCCCGCGGCGCTGCGGCTGTTGGCCCGTCTGCCGCCCCGCTGCGTCTCCGGCCTTGCGAAGACGCCTTCTTGGTGGAGCGGTGGCTCCGCCATGCAAGCTGCTTGGAGGTGGGGAGGATGCGCCCCGGCGGGCTCGCTCGACTTCGGCTTCAGGCTCGGCAAGCTCTTCCTCGCCGACGAACTCCTTTCGCTCGACAAGGCTTGCCGCCTCGGCTGCCTCTGCCTCCTCCACAGTGAAGCCAAACTCGCCCGCGGCAGCGGCTGCTGCCGCTTCTTCTAGCCTGGTGGCGATGCGCTGCATCTCGTCGTCAGTGGTGTCGCGGGTGAGGCCCCTCTGCTCGTCGGGGCGGACCGGCATTTCCACTAGATTGTCGAAGAACTGCCGCACGACGTCATCTGCCGGCTCTTGCCAAGTTGGGACAATTCCATGGGAGTCACACAACGGCATCATTGCACGGATGCGGTCAAGCGACGAGTTGTTGCACAGCGGAACGACGCCCTCAAAGAATCAAACATCTCCGGATGATCAGGATCAGGCTTGAACAGCTCTAAGAGCATCGCGTCAAGCTCCAAGACGGTGAAGTTGAAGTTGAGGCCCGGCCGCAGCCTCATGATATCTGCTGCGTTCTGAAATTCCCAGGCAGGACTCCTTCTCTCCTGCAAGGGGGCGATGCGGCGGCGAAGAAAGTCCGCGCCAACAGTACCTACAATGAGTCCGGCAAGTCTGAGGCGGAGGATTCGGGTAACTGCGATCTTCAGCCTAGCGTCCTCCGGGGCCAGGTTGCTCCAATCATTGCCGCGTACTACTGGGGTTTGGCGCTGAGCGGTAAAAGGCTGCGGGTTCTCCTCAACAATCCAGCACCAATCTGCCCTCCACTCCTCCCATTTGCTATGGAGCTCTCCCTCCAGATAGGCCTCCTTCTTGCCGACCACAGAGACCCAAGCAATTCCTCCGGAAAGGGCTCTCCTCTCGGCTCGGGGTAAAAAGAACTGACGGAAAAGAGCTACATTTGGGTGGACTCTGACAAAGTTTTCGCAGAGGTGTGCGAAAACTGCCATGGTCAGAACGGCGTTGGGGGTGAAATAAAGGAGGCGGAACCCGTAGGTGTTCATAATGTCATAAAAGAACTCAGAGAAAGGCGGGCAGGGCTCGCAGTAGAAGAAGAGCGCGAAGAAGGGATACCCCGTCGGGGCCAGTTCTGCAGCAGCAAGGGAGTACCTTCGCGCTGGATGCGCCTGCGTCTCCGTCGACCGAAGAGGTATTAGTTCTCCCTCGGCTCCCTCGCGGCGAAATGAGGGGAAGACGGCCCGCTCTTTCCGCAAGAAGGCCGCAGTCAGCGCCTCGGCCGACTTCACGGTCTTCCCCTTGCCGGCTTTCGGGCCCATGGCGGAGGCGGTGCAGGAGACCGACGGCTTTGAGGGTGCTGGTGGCGATGGGCGGCGGAGCGCTGCTCTCTTTTCAGCCTTGAGAAGAAGGTGGGAGCAGCGGTGGTTTTTCGATGGGACAACAATTGGCAAGGTAGGCGACGTGCCCCTGTTTCCCCTGCTTATAAAGAGGGAGGGGGCGGACGTTCCGATTTTCCGAATAAAGAAACCCCCACGATCTCGCCCACGATCTCTCACACGACGCCGCAATGACGCTGCGTGCCGTTCGTGGAGGACGTGGTGGGTCCGAGGTGAGTTACGGCGTGACCGGGCCACAGTGCCGTGCAGCCTGTTTTGGGCCTGGCCCAACAGCTGCACTGCAGGTGGCACAGGCCCGGGGGCTCCTGTCGGTGTACTAGAGTAGGGGTACCCTAGTATCCCGAACTTGTGCACGGGCAGTTGCAGCCCTCCGCGGTAGGGCTTACCGGGTGACCACCAAGATCCTCCGTGGTTCCTTTGGATCCATTCAAGAACAAAGTATTCAAGCCAAGGAGACGAGGCCCCGGCAAGAGGAGCTTGCCGGGAAGGCCACCCAAGGCACCTAGAAGACAAGGCCCCGGCAAGAGGCGCTTGCTGGGAAGGCCACCCAAGGCACCTAGAAGACAAGGCCCCGGCAAGAGGCGCTTGCCGGGAAGGCCACCCAAGGCACCTACAAGACAAGGCCCCGGCAAGAGGAGCGTGCCGGGCAGGCCCAGTGCGCGACAAGCTTCCTGCGGCAAGACAACAACATGACAAGGCGCTTGCATGACAGACCACCTCTCTGTACCTACGCTCCAGCACATACACTAACGTGTCGCCCTGGGACCTTTCCTGGCGCGCGTGGCGAGAGGCTGTGCAGCCAGCGGTGCGAGGTGGCAAGCAGCGCTGACAAGTTTGCCATCGTGGCAAGCGGTGGCGCCCCTGACGGTCCCTGTTTGCACTGTTAGGGCGACTAGATGGGCATTTAATGCCTTTGTCCCCTGCCGTCAGGGTTAGGTATAGTACACTGTACACTGTACAAGTAGGTGTACCAACCACTATTTTTCCATTTGTACCCCCGTCTACGTTGCCACCTGTCGGAGCCCCTTGAGCATATAAAAGGAGGCCCATGCGCAACGTAGAAAGGGTTGGTCGATCAGTTCCCTCTAGGCTCAGTCTCGTTAGCAGCTCGTGTGTACCGTAGCATTCGAGCGCTCCTGAGCAAGAACGCAATACACCTAGACATGCAGCAGTAGGAGTATTATCTCTCCGGAGAGCTCCGAAGCTGGGTAAACCTCTCGCGTGCTTCGCCTCGATCTGCTCTTCGTGCGACCTCCGCTCCCCGCCGAACCGAAAGGGGCTCGGTCCGCCGGCCCCACAGGTGTTCGTGGGCCAGATCAACCGGCCCCGACACCTTGTTTGCCGGTGTTTGTCCCCTCTCGGTAGGCGACATACCGACGATGAGTTCGATGACACCAATGAAGAACTATATTATCTTCAGAAGTGCCAGGCAAGCAAAACCCCCTTGTTCATTCCGATATAATTCCACTCTCTCGCTCCTGCTCTCTTTTACTGCATTAGGATAACAACGATTCATCTGTTACTTGCTGCGGTAGCTGAACCCCTTTATCCCCTGCATGACCTGTCATTCCACAGTAAATAGATGAAACCCACTAGCATGAGTAGGAGTTGTTTGAGCCCTGCTCTACCTACTCATTCATGCTTGTTTTGTCATGCCTGCTACTGCTTAGAGTTGAGTCAGGTCTGATTCATCGGGGATGAATCGGAGGTGTGTGAACATGTCCTATTGTTGGGAGCTAAGTGTGTGAACACGATTTGGTAAAGGTAGCGGTGAGAGGCCATGTAGGAGTACATGATGGGTTGTCTCATTGAAACCGTCCTCAGGAACTGAGTTCTGTGTTTGTGATCCATGAACAGTTACTACCATGCATTGGAATGCTTAAGTGCCCCTCTCGACTTATTAATCAACCTGATCTCTGTCCAGGAGTTGCAACTAGTTTCTGGTGTTTGTAGGTAGTGCTAGTAGTCTACCAAGTGGCACCCGGTACAGGTGGGTGAGGGAGTCCCGAATTAGGGGGTGTCCGGATAGCCGATCTCTCACCATTGGCCGGACTCCTGGACTATGAAGATACAAGATTGAAGACTTCGTCTCGTGTCCGGATGGGACTTTCCTTGGCGTGGAAGGCAAGCTTGGCGATACGGATATGTAGATCTCCTACCATTGTAACCGACTCTCTGTAACCCTAACCTATCGGGTGTCTATATAAACCGGAGGGTTTTAGTCCGTAGGACGAACAACAATCATACCATAGGCTAGCTTCTAGGGTTTAGCCTCCTTGATCTCGTCGTAGATCTAATCTTGTACTACACATATCATCAATATTAATCAAGAAGGAGTAGGGTATTACCTCCATCGAGAGGGCCCGAACCTGGGTAAAAACATCGTGTCCCTTGTGTCCTGTTACCATCCGCCTAGACGCACAGTTCGGGACCCCCTACCCGAGATCCGCCGGTTTTGACACCGACATTGGTGCTTTCATTGAGAGTTCCTCTGTGTCGTCGCCATTAGGTAGGATGCCTCATCTCGTCTTTCAAGACGATGCTATCGCCAAAGGAGCCTTGGCCGCTAGCCAGACTCTTCGGCTAGGTGGTTTTCTTAAGACCGCCAGTCCGGCCACCGCGCCGACGATGACCTCTCAAGTCATCGAAACCAATCTTCATGTCAATTCAGATCTTGTCGAACAATTAGATCTGATCGAGCTCTCCTCCGTAAACGAACTCTTGGATCGAATCGCCGCCCTGGGAGTCGCCACAGACTACGACCGTATCGGGCCTAAAACCGATTTGAGAGAGATCAACTCTCCCCAGGCTACCCATCATATTGTTGTGATAGAGGAGCAATGCGGCGATTCTTCTTCTATCTTAAGGACTAGCTACGTCCGGATTCCCGAGCCCTCCATGCCGGATTCCGCGGATGCACGGATGTCGATCAAGCCCTGAACTGAAAGTCAGGCGGCGGGTCGGACTCATTGGATAGCACTCAAAAATACAAACTTCCGAGTTCGGAAATTTCTCGTCCCCTGAGTCCTAAATTGGACGGGGTTCCGGATTTAGTGCCACCCGCCCATCCAAACATTAGCGATCTCTCTCGAATTCGGCAAGAGCCCGCCAAAGCAAGACATCATTATCGGGCGATTCCTCCTGGTTATGAACAGGATAAAGGACTGTCGAGAGGAGGACGCAATCCCAATCTTCTGCAATAATTGCACGGACAAGGGAATCCTAAACGCCATAAGTCGTCACGAAATAACACGCTTTGCTGACTTGGTAACCATAGTACAAAAGTACTGTGTGATGGAGAGCTCCTGGAAAACCGAAAGTAAATTTTGGGATAATCCGGCCCTGAATACATCCCTAGTCCGAGACAAAAGGGTGCATCATTATCAAGCACCTGGGGTAAATACCAAAAAACCAAAACCCCCTAAAGGGTACGGAACCGTACTGGAGGGTTGGCTAAACGAACCCTGCAAAATTCATAGCACAGAGGGCGCCACTCTAACTCATAGCCTTCGAGCATGTTGGATACTACGGCAGGTGGCCAAAAGTGGCGAAGAGCTTCTATCTTCGGAATCCCAGCCCAGCAACACCAGTACGGTGTTAACAGTCTTCGAGAATTTCACATCAAATAACATGCGAAAATGAACACTCCGCAACCTTCCCGAAGTCCACCAAGTAGCAACAATAAATCCATGGAGTGACACGGCTATTACCTAAATTCCGAACTGCCCGGGCACTAGCCACATTGGTCCTCAGCCCGATAATGAACGGCTTTCGCCTTACTAAGGTACTCATGGATGGCGGCAGCGGACTAAACCTCATCTATGAGGAAACCCTCCGAAAAATGGAAATAGACTGGAACCGCGTTCAGCGAAGCAGCACAACCTTTAGAGGAATAATCCCTAGCCGGGAAGCATGCTGCACAGGAAAAATCACGCTGAACGTAGTGTTATTTCGCCCGGACAATTACAGGTCCGAGGAGGTCACATTTCAAGTGGCCCCGTTCAACAAGCGGATATCATGCTTTATTAGGACGAGAGGCATTCACAATCTTTCAAGCTATACCCCATTATGGGTACATGAAGCTTAAAATGCCTGGACCTAACGGAATCATCACTCTCGCTAGTGATCCGAACATAGCACTCCGCGCCGAAAACAAGACAGCCGCACTAGCCCTCGAGGCATTATCCGAAGCCCTAGCGGCTGAGGAACTCACCGCGATGCGCTCCACGGTGAAAAGAGACGATGTGATACTTGATAAAAGATCCAAGTCCACCTCTTTTAAACCAGCGGATGAAATAGTCAAATTCCAAGTCCACCCAACGGAACCTGCAAAGACGGCCTCCATTGGGGCAATTAAACCCTGATGTAGACGCCGCACCATGAGAATTTCTACAAGAAAACTGGGACATCTTTGCCTGGCACCCTTCAGACATGCCAGGATTCCCACGTCAGCTGGCCGAGCACAGCCTAAATATCCTAAAAGGATTCAAGCCGATCAAACAGGCTCTTGGCGCTTTTCCGAACCCAAGAGACAGGCCATGGAGAGGAGCCAGCCAAACTTTTGGAAGCCGGTTTCATCGTAGATATAAAACATCCGGACTGGCTAGCAAACCCGGTGATGGTACCAAAGAAGGATAAATCCTGGCGCCTATGTGTTGATTTCAAGGACCTTAATAAGGCTTGCCCAAAGGATACCTTCCTCCCTCGAATTGATCAAATCATTGGCGCTACAGCAGGACACGACTCATTGTGCTTCCTCGACGCGTACTCTGGCTACCACCAAATAAAGATGGCGGAGCCAGACCAAGCTGCAACAGCATTCATCACTCCATACGGCCCGTTCTGCTTCAACACAATGCCCTTTGGGCTCAAAAACGCCGGCGCAACATATCAGCGCATGATTCGTATATGTCCGCAAACCAGATCGGCAAAACAAAGGAAGCATATGTAGATGACGTGGTCGTCAAAACCAAGCACGCCGAAACTCTAGTAGACGAATTGAGGCTCACATTCGACAATCTTCAAAATATGACATCAAGCTCAATCCGGAAAAATGCGTCTTGGCGTTCCACCGAAAGCTCCTGGGCTCCATTGTGTGCAGTAGAGGAACTGAAGCAAACCCAGCCAAGATTCGAGCTCTGTCACAATTGGATATTCCAAAGACCTCAAACAAATACAAAAATTGATGGGATGCATAAGCGGCTCTAAGCCGCTTTATTTCCCGATTGGGGGAAAAGGCGTTACCCCTTTACCGCCTCCTCCGCCGCACCGAACACTTCGAGTAGACAGATGCCGCCACGGCCGGACTCGAAGAAATAAAGGCCATTTTGGCAACAAATATGGTCCTGGCCGCGCCCAACGTGGGCGAACCAATGGTATTATATATCACCGCAACACATCAAGTTGTCAGCGCGGTGCTCGTTGTCGAACGAGAAACGAACGGACACCGGTTCCCTGTTCAAAAACCGGTTTATTATGTGTCCACTGTCCTAACTCCATGCAAGTCCTGGTACCCACACTACCAAAAGATAGCATACGCGGTGTTCATGGTATCCCGGAAGCTGCGACACTATTTTCAAGAGTGTTTGATAACGGTAGCCTCCGAAGTACCTCTTAACGACATTATAAACAACCGCGACGCGACGGGCCGGATTGCTAAATGGGCCATAGAGCTCCTTCCATTCGATATAACTTATAAGCCACGACGAGCTATTAAGTCACATGTTTTGGCCGACTTCGTGGACGAATGGACCGAAGCCGAACTCCCTAAAGAGTATGGCGCATACTCCAATTGGATCATGCACTTTGACGTCTCCAAAACGTTGGCCGGCCTGGGTCAAGGTTGGCGTCTAACGCCCCCAACCGGGACACAGTCCAATACGCCCTTCGATAATGTATACGGACTCCAACAACGCAGCCGAATACGAGGCCCTTCTGGACGGCCTCCGGATGGCAGTCTCCATGGGAATTCAACGCCTAGAGGTGCGCGGGGATTCGAACCTCGCAATATCTCAAATAAACGGAGACTTTGATGCGAGAGATCCGAAAATGGCAGCATACCGCAATGCGGTCCTAAAAATGTCAGCATGGTTCGAAGAGCTCGAATTTCATCATATAGCCCAGGATAACAACCAGGCGGCGGATATATTGGCACGCAATGGTGCAAAATGCGATGCCGTCCCGCCCAATATCTTTCTGGAACGGCTGTTCAAGCCATCCGTACTATGGGAAGGGGAGTCCGGCAATATCAATACGGACCCAACCGCACTGCCTGACGCCGAACACTCTGACACAACCGGAGGCTCTGCCCCTGAGATAACACCCTCTGCTCACGAAATAATGGCGGTTACCGCCCCGTGGACGGAACCATTCCTAGCCTACCTAACTAGGCAGGAACTCCCCGAAGACAAAAATGATGCTCGCTGCATAGTACGACGCTCTTAAGCCTATAAAGTCCATGAGGGAGAGATTTATAAGAAAAGCACTACCGGAGTCCTTCAAAGGTGTATCTCCGAAGAGGAAGGGCGAAACCTCCTGGCTGAAATTCATGCCGGACTGGGTGGGCACCACGCCGCAGCCTGGGCCCTTGTAGGCAAGGCCTTCCATACATGATTTTATTGGCCGACGGCCCAGGCAAATGCGCAGGATTTAGTCCAACGATGCGTTGGTTGCCGCCTTTTTGCTAACTAAAGCCACATGCCACCCACCGCCTTAAAACTATACCCATCACCTGGCCGCTCGTGGTCCGGGGCTTGACATGGTTGGACCCCTCAAGGGAGGAACCCACAAGAAAAAATACCTATTGGTCATGGTGGATAAATTCACCAAATGGATAGAGGCCAAGCTCGTTAAAACGGCGAATCCGGACCAGTGATAGACTTCATATCGTAGTGCACCGTTACGGTGTCCCCCACAGATCATCACCGATAATGGCACCAACTTCACGGCCGATGAGGTCAAATTATGGTGCAAAAACATGGGCATCAAGCTCGATTACGCGTCAGTCTATCACCCTCAAACCAATGGCCAAGTCGAAAGGGCAAATGGTCTAATCATGAGCGGCATTAAATCCAGACTAGTGCGGTGCCTCAAGGAATCTAACATGCACTGGGTTGAGGAGCTCGACTCTGTACTCTAGGGGCTGCGGACCACACCAAATCGTACTACCGGATTCACACCATTCTTCATGGTGTACGGCGCAGAGGCAGTCTTGCCCTGCAACATAATACATGACTCACCTCGCGTGCGCATGTTTGAAGAAAGAGAAGCCGAGCTTGATCGACAGGACAGTTTGGACGCATTGGAGGAGGAGCGCGACGTGGCAAAAGCTCGTTCCGCATTCTTTCAACAGCAGGCTCAAAGATATCAAAGCAGGGAAGTACGGGCCAAAGCTTATAACGTTGGCGAACTAGTTCTACGCCTCCCGGACAAGAAAAAGGACAAACTCAAGCCCAAATGGGAAGGTCCCTTCATCATCGACCGGGTCCTGACCATGGAGCATACCGTCTCACAAACGCATCGGATAACCGACTCGAGCCGAACCCATGGAACGCAGCCCGCCTAAGAAGATTCTACGCCTAAGTGCCGGACTCCAAGTTCGCCTCCTTCCTCCGGCCCACATTTTCAATTTTTGCTGTCTTTATTTCTCTCCTCCTCCTTCTTCTTGAAGCCTCTAGAGGCTCGTTTGCGCTTTTTTCAAGACACACTTGACGCTACCGTCCGTGCTCAATATACTCGGGGCTTCTTTAATGTAAGCTTATTTATACGGGCTTCATGCCCAACACATGCGTTTAACTTCCACATGTACCTTTTATTCACCATTATATGCATCGATATGACTTAAGTTTTGGCCAAGCTGGGTTGCATGGCTCCTGTGCTTACCCCTACATTCCCGATTCTTCGGCTAGGTGGTAAAGGGAGCACCTCTGCGATTGTTACTATCGGGTCAGCCGGATGTGTACCTCAGACTGGGTGAACGAAAGCTAGCGTTTCTTAAGGGAATATTCGGTCGGTGGACTGAAAGATGATTTTTAACTATTTACCCATCTGCCCCCAGATGATTTTCTGCTTTCATAGCAGCTTTGACATGCACTTTAGCGCATGCATCCCAAATAAAGGAACCCTTAACGGAACTATTCTCCCTGGAAGATGTTTCTTACTACCCATGTAATATAACATAACTAGTTGGGCACTTGTCTGATACAGCAATAATGACCCCTACACCTAGTCTCCATGCATAACCCTGTTTTTATATAACCACGAAGGTATTCGGACACACCTGCACTATTGGGTCCCGAGGTCGGCTTAAAAGGTCCGCTATGACAAACGATCTACAATCCGGCTAGAAGACATTTTCTTCATGTCATATTTTTACATAGTCAACTCGACTCATTGTATTCCTCCTCAATGCCATCTAATAGGCTATCTAATTTACAATCTTGTTTGGAATACTTGGCGGCCAATTCTACTTGGCCGTACACTAAGCTTTCAGGATCTCCATCCCATCGTGCCCCACAGGTCCGACCTCGGCCATGTGGTTTGGGTCACCTTCGTGGTACCGCTGCCTTTACCATGGCCCAGCCTCCTCGGGCGCCTTGAGGGCAGGCCGATATCTTCCATAGAAGGAAGCGCCGCCGTGCTCCCTGAAGCCGCTCTGCCAGCTCCCCAATGCTTTCGGGCAGGGAGATAGATGGCCACAAGGCCTGGCCGATGCCTTTCATCACCTGCCGGACTCGTTTGCAGGTAGCAATTCGGGAAGAAGATCACCAAGAATTGGGCATCTCCTCCTCAGACGACCTGTGAGCAAACCTACATACATGTTTATGTTAGTCGCCTTCCTCGCCCAACTCTTTCAAACTTCGCCGAAAGCACTTATCGAAAATGCCGGCGAAGCCGCCGATTCTCCTTTACGGAGTCGCATAACTAGGCACGAACATCTTTTAGTTCCTCACCCAGCTTGGTGTTGGCATCCTGGAGGTTATTTTTCTCCTGCCGCACCCTCGTAAGCACGCTCTCGCCGGCCTTTAGCTGGCGCAAGAGCTGTTGCTTGTCCGGATCCAGTCCGGCGCCATCTGCAATGTTTTTGTCAGATTTATACACCCGCCGCACTTCATAAACTATTTATCTTTTAAAGTGTATATTACCAGTGGGGGTCTCTGCGGCTCCCCCTGTAGCGGCTAGTGCGGCCTCAAGTTGGGCCTTGCACTCTTCAAGCTCCTGGGACAATCGGGTATTCTTCTCTGTAAGATCCTGCATAACAAATGATCCTTAAATCAGTTATTCTAACTATTTTAATTCTCGGGGGCTACTGGCATATATAATTGTCAAATTTCCTTACCCGTATGTCCTTTACATACTGCTCTGTGGCTCTGGCTAGACCATCTTGAGCGGCACGGAGGTGTGCATCTCCCGAATCGAAGGCATTCAAGGCCTCCTGGGAGAAACATGCGTCACGAAGAACTGTCCGGCGGCACCTGTGATTCAAGGCGCTCTCCACCTCGGAGTTGGTGGCGGACAACCTGTCGGCATCCTCTGTCGGAGGAGCATCCAACGCACGTCTCGTGCTCGCATCAGCCTCCGGACCCGGCTTTGAAGCCTGGCCGGTGAAGGTTCGATTGGAACCTCTCCAGACTCAGTCCGGCGAGCGCTCTTTTTCCTGAAAAGAGCACCAGCGTCAGTACGCCTTCCAGGAATCAATCCTGGGAGTATGGTGGCACGCCATACCGTTGCGGCGGAGTTTCGATCCGGACCGCACTTCTTTTTAGCCTGCGGGGCCGCACTGCCCTTTGTTGGCCAGCCGCCGCGGGCTCGGCTTCCTGCCTCGAAGGTACCCCCTGCGAAGCACCATTGGTATACGGTGATAAAAAATAAGCATGGATGGGTCATTATCAGGGTTTTGGGATCTCGGTCTCGATTACACTGTGAGGCTGGAAGTATTCCGGGGTAATCAGCCGTAATGGCAACCAAAGCATTGTCGATGCTAAGTTGGTGGAATACCCCGTCGATCAACTCCACCTTTATATCTGGATCCTCTTTGGTGGTCGGATCGAGGGACCGTTCCGGATCCTCGGGTTGTGGGGGCGGGCTGTGTATCTTCTCCACAGTCCGGCACAGTTCCTGCGCAGAAACCATGAAATGAGATATTTAACCATGGGAACATGGATCTGACAGGTCACAAAGATGTTTGCTTATCCAGCTTCGAGGATTATTCGAAGAAAACTCCTTTAGTGGGTTGACACGGAGGAGATCCTCCTCCTCCCCTTTATATATGGCAGACAAGATCTTCACCAGTTCGGTGACCGATCCTGGCCCTTTGCAGCCATGGCGGGTGGCATCGTCCTCCCCGTTGAAGTCCCACATGGGGTGGCCCCTGTATTGGAGCGGCTGCACTCCCCTCATAATGCAGATTGCCATGACTCCTATCATGGTCAATCCGGCATGAGCCAGTAACCTTATTCGGCTCATCAAATAAAGGACATCCCGGTCATCTTCTCTCCGGGGGCTCCGAGGGCGCCAGCTTAGGCGCTTCTTTAGAGGAGCATTGCTAAACTCCTAAGGCCGATCCGAACAGGATCCGCAGCGGGGACGCCCTCCTTGTAAAACCATTCAGAAGGCCAGTCTTCAGACGCCTTCTTTGGGGTTCCGGATAGGTATCCGATCCCGGCGATGCGCCATAGCTCGGCTCCGCCCACTTGATATATTGACCCCTCATGAGAACGGGGTACTAGGCAGAATATTCTCTTCCATAGCCCGAAATGAGCCTCGACGCCCAAGAACAGTTTATAAGGGCGCGAAGCCCGCGATGTGCAAGATGGAGGCAGGAGTAAGATGGTGCAACTGAGGTCAGAGAACTCCGTGAGCCCCGGAGAAACGGATGGATCGGAAATCCGAGTCCTCTTACTAGATAAGAGATGAAGCATACCCGCTCTCCTTTAGAGGGATCGGGGACGCTCTCCGCTTGCTTTTTGCCCTTGTAGGTGGCAAGTCCGGCTCGAACCGGGACCATGAAGGCCGGAGGAAGAAATCCCTTGGCTTGGAGTATAACTAGCTCGCTATGCGGGACTGAGCATCTCTCCCAATTTCCTGGCTGAGGGCTGGGAGCACGAGAAGAGGAGCCGCGTCGACTGTCCATGATGGAATGGGCTTTGGTCAGAGGCGCTCCGATGAAAGCTCGCAAATGGGGGATGGTGTGACTCAGATCTAGATCCTTGCCCCTTTTATAGGCGGCTCATTTGGCGCTGACTAGGAGGGTAATTGTAAAAATACCCTGGCTTTTCGCATTCATTCAAACACGTGGAAGATGGCCATTATTGGGCGCAGAAGCCAAGGAGCGCAGCATTTATCAGAAGCCGGACACTATTCGACAAGTATATGGAATTTGGAGAAGAACCCGCCTCGCAATGCCGAAGACAATCAACGCGCCGAACTCATCGTCATTGAAGCCTGGTCCCGGATTAGGGGGTGTCCGGATAGCCGAACTCTCACCATTGGCTGGACTCCTGGACTATGAAGATACAAGATTGAAGACTTCGTCCCGTGTCCGGATGGGACTTTCCTCGGCGTGGAAGGCAAGCTTGGCGATATGGATATGTAGATCTCCTACCATTGTAACCGACTCAGGTAACCCTAACCTATCCGTGTCTATATAAACCGGAGGGTTTTAGTCCGCATTTACGAATAACAATCATACCATAGGCCAGCTTCTAGGGTTTAGCCTCCTTGATCTCGTGGTAGATCTACTCTTGTACTACCCATATTATCAATATTAATCAAGCAGGAGTAGGGTATTACCTCCATCGAGAGGGCCCGAACCTGGGTAAAAACATCGTGTCCCTTGTCTCCTGTTACCATCCGCCTAGACGCACAGTTCGGGACCCCCTACCCGAGATCCGCCGGTTTTGACACCGACATTGGTGCTTTCATTGAGAGTTCCTCTGTGTCGTTGCCATCAGGTAGGATGCCTCATCTCGTCTTTAAAGACGATACTATCGCCAAAGGAGCCTTGGCCGCTGGCCAGACTCTTCGGCTAGGTGGTTTTCTTATGACCGCCAGTCCGGCCACCGCGCCGATGATGACCTCTCGAGTCATCGAAACCAATCTTCATGTCAATTCAGAACTTGTCAAACAATTAGATCCAATCGAGCTCTCCTCCGTAAACGAACTCTTGGATCGAATCGCCGCCATGGGAGTCGCCACAGACTACGACCCGATCGGGCCTAAAACCGACCTGAGAGAGATCAACTCTCCCCAGGCTACCCATCATATTGCTGTGATAGAGGAGCAATGTGGCGATTCTTCTTCTATCTTAAGGACTAGCTACGTCCGGATTCCCGATCCCTTCATGCCGGATTCCCACGGAGGGACGGATGTCGATCAAGCCCTGAACTTAAAGTCAGGCGGCGGGTCGGACTCATTGGATAGCACTCAAAAATACAAACTTCCGAGTTCGGAAACTTCTCGGCCCCTGAGTCGTAAATTGGACGGGGTTCCGGATTTAGTGCCACCCGCCCACCCAAACATTAGCGATCTCTCTCGAATTCGTCAAGAGCCCGCCGAAACAGTACATCGTTACTGGGCCAGATTCCTCCTGGTTATGAACAGGATAAAGGACTGCCGAGAGGAGGATGCAATCCCAATCTTCTGCAATAATTGCATGGACAAGGGAATCCTAAATGCCATAAGTCGTCGCGAAATTACACGCTTTGCTGACTCGGTGACCATAGTACAAAAGTACTGTGCGATGGAGAGCGCCTGGAAAACCGAAAGTAAATTTTGGGATAATCCGCCCTCAATACATCCCTAGTCCGAGACAAAAGGGTGCATCATTATCAAGCACCTGGGTTAAATACCAAAAACCAAAACCCCTAAAGGGTACGGAACTGCATCGAGGGTTGGCTAAACGGACCTCGCAAAATTCATAGCACGTAGGGCGCCACTCCAACTCATAGCCTTCGAGCATGTTGGATACTACGGCAGGTGGCCAAAAGTGGCGAAGAGCTTCTAGCTTCGAATCCCAGCCCAGCAACACCAAGATGGTGTTAACAGTCTTCGAGACTTTCGCATCAAATAACATGCGAAAACGAACACTCCGCAACCTTGCCAAAGTCTACCAAGTAGCAACAATAAATCCATGGAGTGACACGGCTATTACCTTTAATGCCAGTGACGAACCTAAATTCCGAACTGCCCGGGCACCAGCCGCATTGGTCCTCAGCCCGATAGTGGACGGCTTTCGCCTTACTAAGGTACTCATGGATGGCGGCAGCGGACTAAACCTCATCTATGAGGAAACCCTCCAAAAATGGAAATAGATCGAACCGCGTTGAGCAAAGCAGCACAACCTTTAGAGGAATAATCCTCAGCCGGGAAGCATGCTACACAGGAAAAATCACCCGGGCGTAGTGTTTGGCTCACGGACAATTACAGGTCCGAGGAGGTCACATTTCAAGTGGCCCTGTTCAACAGCGGATATCATGCTTTATTAGGACGAGAGGCATTCACAATCTTTCAAGCTATACCCCATTATGGGTACATGAAGCTTAAAATGCCCGGACCTAACGGAATCATCACTCTCGCTAGTGATCCGAACATAGCACTCTGCGCCAAAAACAAGACAGCCGCACTAGCCCTCGAGGCATTATCCAAAGCCCTAGCGGCTGAGTAACTCACCGCGATGCGCTCCACGGTGAAAAGGGACGATGTGCTACTTGATAAAACATCCAAGTCCACCTCTTTTAAACCAGCGGATGAAATAGTCAAATTCCAAGTCCACCCAACGGGCCCTGCAAAGACGGCCTCCATTGGGGCAATTAAACCCTGATGTAGACGCCGCACTACGAGAATTTCTACAAGAAAACCGGGACATCTTTGCCTGGCACCCTTCAGACATGCCAGGAATCCCACGTCAGCTGGCCGAGCACAGCCTAAATATCCTAAAAGGATTCAAGCTACCAAACAGGCTCTTCGCCCTTTTCTCGAACCCAAGAGACAGGCCATGGGAGAGGAGCTAGCCAAACTTTTGGAAGCCGGATTCATCGTAGATACAAAACATCCGGACTGGCTAGCAAACCTGGTGATGGTACCAAAGAAGGATAAATCCTGGCGCCTATGTGTTGATTTCAAGGACCTTAATAAGGCTTGCCCAAAGGATCCCTTCCTCCCTCGAATTGATCAAATCACCGATGCTACAAAGAGGACACGACTCATTGTGCTTCCTCGACGCTGCATCTCGGCTACCACCAAATCAAGATGGCGGAGCTGCACCAAGCTGCAACAGCATTCATCACTCCATACGCCTGCTCGCTTCAACACAATGCCCTTTGGGCTCAAAAACGCCAAGCAACATATCAAGCATGATTCGTATATGTCCGCAAACCAGATCGGCAAAACAAGGAAGCATATGTAGATGACGTGGTCACAAAACCAAGCACGCCGAAACTCTAGTAGACGACTTGAGGCTCACATTCGACAATCTTCAAAATATGACATCAAGCTCAATCCGGAAAAATGTGTCTTGCTGCCCAAATGAAAGCTCTGGGCTCCATTGTGTCCGTAGAGGAACCGCAGAAACCGAGCCAAGATCTGAGCTCACAATTGGATATTCCAAAAGACCTCAAACAAATACAAAAATTGACGGGATGCATAGCGGCTCTAAGCCGCTTTATTTCCCGATTGGGGGAAAAGGCATTACCCCTTTACCGCCTCCTCCGCCGCATCGAATACTTCGAGTGGACAGATGCCGCCACGGCCGGACTCAAAGAAATAAAGGCCATTTTGGCAACAAATCTCGTCTCCGGCCATACCAACGTGGGCGAACCAATGCTATTATATATCACCGCAACACATCAAGTTGTCAGCGCGGTGCTCGTTGTCGAACGAGAAACGGATGGACGCCGGTTCCCTGTTCAAAAACCGGTTTATTATGTGTCCACTGTCCTAACTCCATGCAAGTCCCAATTTCCTGGCTGAGGGCTGGGAGCGCGAGAAGAGGAGCCGCGTCGACTGTCCATGATGGAATGGGCTTTGGTCAGAGGCGCTCCGATGAAAGCTCGCAAATGGGGGATGGTGTTACTCAGATCTAGATCCTTGCCCCTTTTATAGGCGGCTCATTTGCGCGGCTAGGAGGGTAATTGTAAAAATGCCCTGGCTTTTCGCATTCATTCAAACATGTGGAAGATGGCCATTATTGGGCGTGGAAGCCGAGGAGCGCAGCATTTATCAGAATCCGGACAGTATTCGACAAGTATATGGAATTTGGAGAAGGACCCGCCTCGCAATGCCGAAGACAATCAACGCGCCGGACTCATCGTCATTGAAGCCTGGTTCGGGGGCTACTGATGGAGTCCCGGATTAGGGGGTGTCCGGATAGCCGAAGTCTCACCATTGGCCGCACTCCTGGACTATGAAGATACAACATTGAATACTTCGTCCTGTGCCCGGATGGGACTTTCCTTGGCGTGGAAGGCAAGCTTGGTGATACGGATATGTAGATCTCCTACCATTGTAACCGACTCTGTGTAACCCTAACCTATCCGGTGTCTATATAAACCGGAGGGTTTTAGTCCGTACGACGAACAACAATCATACCATAGTATAGCTTCTAGGGTTTAGCCTCCTTGATCTTGTGGTAGATCTACTCTTGTACTACCCATATCATCAATATTAATCAAGCAGGAGTAGGGTATTACCTCAATCGAGAGGGCCCGAACCTGGGTAAAAACATCGTGTCCCTTGTCTCCTGTTACCATCCGCCTAGACGCACAGTTCGGGACCCCCTACCCGAGATCCGCCGGTTTTGACACCGACAGTGGGCTTGGGAAAGACTAGGCACCGTGGCACGGTGTACCAAGCGTAGAACCACCCGTCGAGGTGGCTTGGGAACCCTGCTCACATCGTTTGGGGCCGTGAGCAACACCCTGGCCGGATCTCCTTGCGGAAGGAACCCGGATAGGCGATAAACCTGGACGAGAGACTTGTGTGGTTAGTCAGGTCGTGGCTGACTCCCTCGCCAGGCTTCCGCTTGAAGGTTGCCGAGATACACGAGGTGTACATGGCGGTAAGTGGCGAGAGCATGTGTGAAGAAGTACACCCCTGCAGGGTTAATATGATCTATTCGAATAGCCGTGTCCGCGGTAAAGGACTTCTGGGTTGCCTGTACAGTTCATAGACAAGTGAAAGTGGATACTCTAAAATGCGCAAGATAAGCATGAGTGCTATGGACGGTGTTCTCGTAGGAAGATGGGAGCGGATCCATAGTGATGTATTGATTGGTGAATATGTGGACTCGTGTGCGCCACCTCAAAAGAGTTACTTGCAGTCGTAGTTCAGGATAGCCACTGAGTCAAAGCTGGCTTGCTGCAGTCAAACTCCACCACCCCCTTTGTTGATACTGATGCATATGTAGTTAGTTCTGATGTAAGTCTTGCTGAGTACATTTGTACTCACGTTTGCTTATTCTATGTTTTGCAGAGAGAATTCAGTCTCGCTAGTAGTTACGCGTGGACTTTGACGTTTAGCTTGTTACCTCAGCTACGATCTTGTGTCCTCGGCAGGATCTGGTAGATAGTCAGGCTTCTCAGCCTTTTTCATTTGTAGTTGTCTGTACTCAGACATGTTAAGCTTCCGTATGTGCTTGTTGTTTGTATGCTCTGAATGTTGGGTCATGAGACCCATGTTTGTAATATCTCGCTCCTCGGAGCCTAATGAATAAATACTTGAGTCGTAGAGTTATGTTGTGATGCCATGTTGTATTTACACATGTCGAGCATATTGTGTGTATGTTTGAAATGCTTGGTATGTGTGGGATCCGACAATCTAGTTGTTTATCCTTGGCAGCCTCTCTTATGGGGAAATGTAGTCTTGTGCTTCCATGAGCCATAGTAGTCCGCTACAGCCCGGTTCACCGGAGTCCTGCTAGCCCAAAGACTACCGCTCAGACACTTGATCGGGCCGGCATGTGTTTCACTTTGTTCCTGTGTCTGTCCCTTCGGGGAAATGTCACACGGTGACATCCGGAGTCCTGCCTAGCCTGCTATTGCCCGGGTTACCGTAGTCCTGTTAGCCCAGTGCTATAGCCCGGATTCACACGTTGATGACCGACATGCTCGATGTGATTCATGTATGCCTGTCCCCATGGGTTAGTCCCGCTTTGGGTTCACGACTAGCCATGTCGGCCCGGGTTCTCTGTCATATGGATGCTAGCGACACTATCATATACGTGAGCCAAAAGGCGCAAACGGTCCCGGGCCATGGTAAAGCGTCACCCGTGGGAATACCGTGCGTGAGGCCGCAAAGTGATATGAGGTGTTACCGGCTAGATCGATGTGACTTGGAATTGGGGTCCTGATACAGAAGCAATACTAGTATGTGATTTGAGATGATGGCGAACCGAAGTGTGAAATAATGGTTGCTTCATTCGTCTGGGAAGGTGCGGCATTGTGATTTGACGTCTCATTGCTCATTACTACTACTGGGCCGGTACGAGTGGGGTGCGTCCCCCCTGCTGTTCTGCACTTTTATTTGGTGCTTGACACGTTCACCCGGTTGCTATATGTCCCACATGTCGGCGACAGGAATTACAGAATTCATGAAATGGAGCGTCGACGGAGGAGTATACTACAGAATTCATGAAAGGGAGCGACTTAGTTTTGGAAAAATCTGTTTTTACGGAGTACGTACCCACTAGGGTTTATAGGGCTCATCTGTAAAACATTCGTTTTTCCGTTTGAGAAGTCTCAATTCTACTATACCTAGTAGTAGTACCATTACATGTTGGATTTCGAGGTGCGTTAGATCACCCGACGCAAGCAGTGTCAAGAGGAAACTAACCAATGCATGTACAAGTTCATGGAAATTTAGTGGTCATTCATGCATTCGTTCTAATTAATGCCTCGGTAAACATAACTTGTTGAGAAAAACGAGCGTACTAATTACTTGTGCAGACTACGAAATTAATTCGACCACTCACCGTCTACCTCGGTTAGAGAGATTTTGAAATTGAGCCATAAACTGGAAAGGAGGGAGTAGTAACTTTTGTCTCGATTACTATTTGTGCCTTGTATAGATGCAAAATGTATTTTTTTATAGTGGCCTTGTATAAGTAAATAGAGGGAGTACTAAACAAAGTACTTAGTAGGGACGAGGAGTAAACGGAGGGAGTAGTAAACTTTTCTCCTCGTGCTGTGAGCCACCGCGCGCGTGGGCGAGGGAGAGGGCGTAAAGGCGTACAGTAGTAGTAAGCTTCACCTCCTCCTGTGAGCCACCGTGCCCGTGGGCGGGGGAGGTGGCGTACTAAGCAAGTTTCTCCTTGTTCTGCGAGTTGACGGGACACATCAAAAGTACTCCAGTGTATAGAGCCTTGCCTCTAAGGTAGGCCCCACATGGTTTGCCTCTTTTTTTAGTTTAACATAACGTGTCAAGCCGCAATTTGTTTTTTCACGCGTGGTAGACGATCCTCCCTCCACCAAGTGGACAACCAGTACACGTGCCAAATTACCAGGTGGGCTGCCTTTTTCATACAGAAATGAGCTCCACCGTGTACCCGCGCGGGTGTGGTTGGGAAAGAGACGGGAGTACGTGCGCCGTGCATGCACCTCCTCTCTTCGTGCACGTCCCCCACTTACGTGGGTGTGTGTGAAGAGATACAAACCTAGACATAATGTGCCGTCCATCCCCATGCCTCCTCACCTTATCTCTCATATTTCTCCCTCCATTTTTATATACAAGGGGCCACTATCAAAATTACAATTTGCATATATACAAGGCCACTAACACTAACCGATGCAATATTAATGGTGTTTGCCTCGTGGTACTAGAAAAGGAGGACATTAATTATCCCTTGCATGCATGCGGAGTTTGTAAAAATGCATCTTGATGTTCCATGCAATGCACGGGCATCTTGCTAGTCCATGAAAACAACACGGGGAAAAATTCCACGGCGAACGAGGGATTTGAATCTGTTGGGAGGGGCTGTTTGGATCTTGCCCGGGGTAGCTGTCGGTGTCAAAACCGGCGGATCTCGGTAGGGGTCCCGAATCGTATGCGTCTCGGCGGATGGTACCAGGAGACACGGCACACGATGTTTCACCCAGGTTCGGGCCCTCTTGATGGAGGTAAAACCCTCACGCCCCTGCTTGATTAATATTGATGATGTGTGTTACAAGAGTGGATCTACCACGAGATCAAAGAGGCTAAAGCTAGCCTATGGTATGATTGTTGTTCTCCCTATGGACTAAAGCCATCTGGTTTATATAGACACCGGAGAGGGCTAGGGTTACACAGAGTCGGTTACAATGGTAGGAGATCTACATATCCAGACGCCAAGCTTGCCTTCCACGCCAAGGAAAGTCCCATCCGGACACGGGACGAAGTCTTCAATCTTCTATCTTCATAGTCTTCGAGTCCGGTCGATGATGATAGTTTGGCTATCCGGACACCCCCTAGTCCGGAACTCCCTCGGTAGCCAAAATATTGGCGACCCTTTTGTCCACTGGTGCCTTTGCCACCGATGAACGAGGTATGGCTCGGGTGTCATGCATCCTCCAGCGCGCACGTTGGAGACGAGATCGCACGAGCTGTGTTTTTTATCCAACAACACCGCCCGAGCCGCCCGTAGACTGACCGGCGACCCGCAAATTACGCCATCCAACCGTAGCCGCACACATTATGACAGCAACTCAACAAACCGGATGAAATTCACGCAAACAAGTAGACAAACTGATATTTCATATAAACAACGACGGAAATGATATAAAATACCGGATTTTCACACAAACATGATGGATTTCATTACATTCAAATGAACTACGTGGTGCTAGTTCTGGAAAGCACAGGTATATAATACCTGGCCTAAATGTTCACCCGCCGATCGATTTGTGTTCCTCATGTCCGACAGCACGATCACCGGACTACCGGGAGCCCCGGAGGTATATGCTTCAGCGCAAAGGACGGCTCGCTTCCCCACTGCCCAACTGATATCATTGGCTGGTGCCGAAGATGATGGTGGCCGGCACCGGTTCGAGTTCATCACCGGCCACTACTTCGCCATGGCCGGCACCGGCTCGAGTTCATCCTAACATTGACCTCTTCCGTGGAGCCCATGCGGGGTCGACAAAGGTCCTCGCAACAAAAGGATCTGGCAAGACACCTGCTGTGTACGCCGGTGTCGCCTCCACGGTGGCCTTCATGGGACCCAAGCGGCGGCGGCCTCCCATGTTCTACTTCTCCTCGATGATGGCGGCGGACGCGGAGGCGCTGGCCACCGACTCGTCGCTCTCCGCGTACTCGGCTTCTATCGCTGCTTGCATGGCGCGGCCGCTGGCATGGGAGTCTCGGCCACAAAAATGGGAGACACGGTACGAGGAGGCGGCGTGGACGGCAGCAACGACGCCCGTGCGCCGCTCCTCGTCGGGCTGGCCTGGAGCGGCGAAGTTGAACTGCTACCGGCTTGGGGCGGCAATCGTCTCCGGGCGAGGGGAGGAGGTGGGTCGTGAGCTGCATAGCTCAGATCTGGTGGGCTACCCAGCCGGCTTGGATGCGGAATAACTACTCTTCAGAAGCCGTTGTAAGTGTGGGATGTAATGGTGGAGGAGATAGGGGAGCGGCGGAGGTGTGCGATTCTTGGCCGGGCGATGGCCTCGTTTAAATAGGAGATTAAATAGACGGCGGACGGGAGGAGCTCGGCCCGGCTATGCTTAAGGCTACTCATAGTGGGGAGTAACATATACTAGTATCATGCATATGATACTAGTATATGATACTACCTTAGTGCATAGTATCATAAAGTAGTATCATAGATTACCATATTTATTGCCATGCATGACATAAAGTAGTAACAAGATACGGTATCTACCTATGTTACTATAACCCTCTCTCTCTTATTTAATTGTGTGCCACATAAGCATGTTTACTAGTCCCAAGTGCATGTTACCGGTTATGTTACCCCCACTATGGCTAGCCTAACGCCGACCCAGTCATGAACGGACGTGTGTCCAGAGTGGGTTTCTCGGCTTCCACACGAGCGGGTTTCATGGAGGCGTTTGAATGCGGCACAGAGGCGTGTTCAGCCAGGCGCCATGAAAGTGGCGCCTCGACTCGACCTAGGACATGCACCATTCGTCTAATCGACGCAGGGGCTCTTTGGGTGCATGGCCTGCATGTCAGTGACCCAACGCAGGCAGCGCATAGCAGAGGAACCTTTGGTGGGCTAGGGCGGTCAGAAGCGGGCATTTCATAAACCGATAATTGTTCATTGAGTGTGACGTCATCTTTTTCATGTCGTTAAGCCTACTAAGTTGATAGCCCATTCGATACGTTGTGATTCATAAAGACCGATGCAAACATCAATGTTCTCCTTATCACAGATAAGATTGATTAATACCCGTAACAATCCATGTCCTTAACAAAGGGTGCATGCACGTATAGGTTGAGCGTGTGTCTTGCGTCGTGTGTTGTGTGCATGCAGGCATGCGAGTGTTGCGTGCGTGCAAGGGTGCGTGTCAGTGTTGCATGCATGGGTGCGTACGTGCGTGTGTTCATGAGTATGTGTACGTGTCAGTGTTGCATGCCAGCATGCGTGCGTGTGTACGTTATGTGTATGTGTCAGTGTTGCACGCCTACATGCATGCGTGTCTTGCGTGCGTGCATGTGTACGTGCGGGGTGAGGCTACACGTCAGTCGTCTGACTTTTTCATCTACATGATCTTGAGATTTTACAAAGTCACCATAGGTGCCTCGTAGTCGAGTGGAACGTCTCCTCCCACTCAATGTACATCGTAGGAAAATACTGAAATTAACACAAGATAAACGCGAGCACCGGGACTTTAACCATGGTGGGCTCGAGGAACCACTGTCCTCTAACCATCCAACCACATGTTGGTTAGCACGACAAAATGTATGTTGTGGCCGTGATGAGCTTATTCTGAAGTCCAGTGACCATATCGTGCTTTCGCTTCAAATATAATGACTGTAAGTGTCGTCAACAAAATACGGAGCACGCATCAAATGCAAAGTCCATCAGTGTCATCAACAAAATATGGAGACGTATCGTGAGCTAGGTACCGTTGTACTATTGTATATGCTTATTTTCTTAGTGGCCGATTGCGTGTGTAGTGTGGTGGGCACATCATTTCTAGTTGTGGTGGGTCAACATGAAGACTCATGGGTCGGTTCCATCCTGCGCCACATATAGGTTGGACCGAGACGTGTTATATGGAGACCCATGTGGAGGACTCGGCATACAACACGAAGCTACCAGAGTCGCGGAGGACTCTATCCCCACTGGTGATAAGCCGACTATATATCATTTGTAACCCTAGGCCCTTAGTATGTTATACAAGCTTAGGGGCTAGTTCGTCGATAGTATACACACACGCACAATGCCTGGTATTCACGTGTACTTTGTACACACCCTTATCACTAATATACAGCACTGTGAGTAGGCTCTTTCTTCAACTTCAAGGGTCCGATCCGAACTAGGGTAAAACTTTGCCTCGTATTACCATCCTGCCTAACAGCCAGGGATATCCTACCGAATGATATGATGAAATCATATCTGCCAACTACTTTTAGAGAGGTGTGTCGGGGGGGGGGGCAATGTGTGCGAGAGAGGCCTAAAGATAATGTGCGTGCAAGAGACACGTAGGCACATATATGTGCGTATAGAGGGCTAGTAGAGACCGTGCATGTGTATATATATGCATGTGAGAGAAATAGTGTTTTCCAACTGAGATTAGTGAAAAGAGTGGTACATAGTAGTCAGAAAGAGAGAGAGAGAGAAACAGAGAGAGCATGTGCGTGAGACACCCCGACACCCTGAGAGAGATTGTGAGCATGTGTGAAAGAGAAATGTCGATGCATATAAAGTGTGTGCACTTATGCGTTAGATAGAGAGATATATAACGCGTTTGTGAGAACGGGGCGAGGCATAGTGAATCTACGTGTAAAAGGTGATTCTACACATTAAATTAAAATATAAATGGCATTATTATTTTTGGATGAGATCATGAATTTTGCAAAATTGCGTATGGACGAAAATCGGTCTATCAGACACCCATACTCTATTGAATTCTAGCATGTGCATGTGTTTATTTCATATTATCGATTTATAGAGTGAGAGCGGTTTGAAATACAGGCAATGGATGCTTTTGCAATTCATATATAAACATTAATTAGTGCACTCCATGTTGTTAGTGTGAAGCACTTTATACATTTGTCACTTGCATGGATACATTCCAAATTGCTAGCTACAAAATAAAATACATGCTCTAATTCAACATAAAGGGGTTTAGAAGATTCGAAATCATAGGAAGTGCATTCATCTATTTGAACCCGAGATAATGGCATTTGTAAATCAGATGTAAAAGGGGGCATCAATCTTTGTTGTGAGTTTGAACATGCTATATATATTCATACGCATATCTAACTTTTTTTTGCAACCAAGGAGATTATACCTGGAACCATGAATGAACTGACGTAAGTTGCATATTTTTTAATATATACTCGTGTACAATGTATATTAAAATGTACCCCCTCCATTCCAAAATAATCGTCGCTTTAGGATTTTGAAGAGTAAAGATTTGTGAAGTTTGACAAATCCTGAAAGTTCAATTCAAGCGAACCGAAAACGTTAATGCTTCTGCTCCCAAATATTGAACGAAGCGCCAAATAGGCCTCTGGTCACCCGAAACCGCGAGACTAATGTTTTGGTGGTAGGAAATTATCGTCCCGACTCTGGCCCGTGTAGCCTATCGGCCCGATGTCCAAAGGTCTACACCGGGTAGGCTTGTAACTTCACCAAGACGCCAGTCTCAACCGCCTCGAGAAGCATTCATACTGTGGGCGCCTAAACACCCATGCGCTCGGCCGAAATCTATCCCGCCCACATTTGGGACACCTGACATGACTGTCCTACCCCTTACCCACAATATGTCCAAAATTTTAGATGGGGGCAAAGTTTGTAACTTTCCCCAAATTTCAAACAAGCGCATCTCAAACCGAAACATTGTTCCCCCTTAGTTCCGCGCCTCCCTCCGTTTCCCCATTCATACTACGTGGTTGCGGAAACGCCCTCTCCACCAGCCGCGAACCCCAGCCTCCTCCATCCTCCACCCCATAGTGGCCAATCCACCACCGCCCTCCTCCATCACGCAGGAGCCGGTACCCCGACGTCGTTGTCCAATGCAACCGCAACCGGAACGCCCTCAAGGACTTAGCAGCTGAAGACGAGGCAGAGTTGCCTCCACGACGCAGACGCTGACGTGCGCCGTACCAGAACCACTCCGACCACGCCGTCCTGCGCCTCACTACTGCGGCTCCATTGTCGCAACCGTCCACCACACTGGAGCTGTTCCCGCTACGCCGTCGTTTGCCGCCTCGGATCTGCTTCCCCACCGCCGACAGACTGCCACCGCACCACACTCAAAAACTTGGCCATGGGTTCGTCCAAGGATGCACCGTCCTCCACAACTTCTGGTTTCCGGCGAACAACAAGATCGTCGGAAAAACAGAAGGAGGACACAGCACTGCCAGCAGAAAGAGGTACTCCTCTTCCCTTATTCATGCAAATCTTACGTCTCCGCTCACACCGTATTCATCCCACAAAAGAAACAAGTTGAGCGCTTCTTACTACATCTTGTTCGTGATACTAAATGCACAAGGTTTCCTCCCTTTTACTATTTCACCTTTGCTAGAGCTCAGTAGCCCGCCTGGATTTCAATTCGGGGTCAGTCGAACCGCAATTAAAAGAAGTAGCACCCGCTTAGGCGCGCAGAGCACCAAGTCCGCCTGTTCCTGTGGAAGCGGCGCGATCGGGTGTCTATCATAGGGGTGTGGGCGCAGGAGCTGCTTGCGCCTCGATCTGGAGGTCCGCTGGGCTTGAATGGATGGTCGGGCGGTGCCAAGCACATGATACGGTGAGGTCGAGGGAGGGCGAGGCGGGGAGGAATACTGGGCCGGTGGTCGCCGGGCTTTTTGAGGAAGATCGTCAACACCGACTAGCCGGAGGTAGATGAAGGCGATCTGCCTGCATTTTGTACATCGGACGGTGCAGAAAAATTGATCGACCTATTTGCTTTCAATGATCCGTTATTTTCATAGAATCATGTAGTAATTGAGTGTGACATGCATGTTGTAGAGTTATCATATGTCTCCGTCATTTATTTCTCACCGACCTGCTATCTGCTACCTTTACACAAGATTAATTGTGCACACACTTCACCCATACTCACACTATTGTTTTTTATGCATGGGTATTTCAGATTACGACGCAGGTTGATGAATGCACAAAAGAAAAGATGTAAGTCGCCCAGGTAATTCGAAAATAAGCACTAAGCATTTCAACGCTCTAAAGGGTGCAAAGGTCGCTAGCTTGGAGACAAGAAACGTAGCTCATAGTTGATGATCTCAATTTCCACACACAACCATCCCAGGTGCTTGCTTTAACTTCGCGCTGTCAAATGTGGTTGCATGTTGCATATGGTATCTAGCTTGTATTGCTTCCAATTTGGTTAAATTGCATCTGCTTACTTTACACATTATACCTTTGATAATGACATGCCTTCCTGTTTTTGATACATACTACATATGTCTATTAACCATGTTCGTACATCAAACTAATTCTCTTTTGTATCCCTCGTCAATCACTTATGATGAGACAACACACGGGTGGGTTAATGTGGAGACGCCTCTACTGCTTAAAGAGTGGAGTGTCATCCTCCCCACATGATTCTCAAGAAACAACAAGGCTAAATGAAGATAGTCAACGTAGCTCTCTAGTTGATCACCGCAATTCCCACACACCACCATCGCAGGTGCTTGCTCTTACTTGGCAGTGTGACACGTGGTTGCATGTTGCATATGGTGTCTACCTTGTAATGCATCTAATTAGGATAAATTGCATCTGCTTAGTTAACACATTATACCTGTGAATATGACATGCCTTCCTGCTTTTGGTACATACTACGTCTTTCTATTAACCATGTTCTTACATCAAACTACTTTTCTTGTGTATCCCTCATCAATGCTCCTAATTTGTTAAATTGCATCTCCTTAGCTTACACATTATACATGTGAATATGACACGCCTTCCTGTTTTTGGTACATACTACATCTGCCTATCACACCATGTTCTTACATCAAACTATTGTTCTTGTGTATCCTGCGTCTATCGCTTATGATGAGACAGTCACGCGCGTGGGTTAATATGAGACGCAATACTCTTATAAAGAATGCAATTTCATCCTCTCCACATGATTCTCAAGAAACAACAAGCCTAAATGAAGATATTGGATGTTGCTCTGTACCTGAAGACAACACTTCCCTACACCACCATCACAGTGCTTGCTCCAACTTCAAGATGTGATATGTGGTTGCATGTTGCATACGGTGTCTAGCTTGTAATGCTTCTAATTAGGGTAAATTGCATCTGCTTAGTTTACACACTATACCTGTGAATATGACATGCCTTCCTATTTTTGGTACACACTACATCTATGTGTTAACCTTGTTCTTACATGAAACTACCTCTCTCTCCTGCATCAATCACTTACGATGAGTCACCTTTATTCGTTGCATATTGCATATTATTTCTAGCATGTTCCCATGTATTTCTTCTAATTTGGTCAAATACATTTGTTAGGGCACCCTTTTAATTAGGCAGAGTGATATTGGTTTCATCTCATATGGTTTCTAGCTTGCATCGATTCTAACAAGTTCAAGCACCTTGTGCTTAGTTTACACTTTATACATCATACATGTCAATATGTCATGCTGTCCTGTTTTTCATACATATTCCATCCTCCTATAATGCGGCTGCCTTACATGAAAGTAGTGTTCGTCAGTATCATGCATCAATAAGTTTTGAAGAGCAAATTTTATTCCTTTTTCTTGTGGGTTTGACTTGACAAGGCAAAATCAAGAAAGACGAAGGAAAAGAGTAAGGAAGGCGATGATGGTGGTCCTCTGCAGCAACGTAAACGAAGCATCTGTACCGATTCTCCTTGTACTGATAGTGCATTACATGGTCCAAGTCTCTGCTCCCCTACTCCACCATCCAAGGTGCTTGCTCTCACTTGGCAGCAGGATATCTGGTTGCATGTTGCATATGGTGTCTAGCTCGTATAGCTCCTAATTAGCGTAAAATGCATCTGCTTAGCTTACACATGATACATGTGAATATGACACGCTTTCCTGTTTTTGGTACATACTATATCTGTCTATCATACCATATTCTTACATGAAACTACTCTTCTTGTGTATCCTGCATCAGTCACTTATGATTGGACACCTTTAAGTTGGCAGTGTGATATTGGTTTGTGTCTTGAATATGATTTGTAGCATGTATTGCTTCTAGTTTGATGAACGCCACCTATGACGAGACAGTTTTAACTTGGCAGAGTGATATTGATTGCACCTTCCATATGGTGTCTTGCAGTGTTTCTAATTTGTTGAAGTGCCTTCGCTTAGTTACCACATCATAGGTGTGAATATGTCAAGCCGTCCATTTTTCATAGATATTCCATCCTCGTATCATGACTTTGCCTTTCATCGAGTAGTGTTCACAAGATCATGTGTGAATGAGTTCAAGAGCGAATGATATTCCTTTTTCTTGTCGGTATGACCTCACAATGCAAAATCAATAAAGCTGAAGGAAATTGGCATGGCATTGGATGATGGTGGTCCTTCCGAGCAACTAAAACGGAGGTTCTCTAAGATTCTACTCCGCCATCCTCCCAACAAGATTCGCAAGACAACGCAAGGCTAGACAGTCAACGTAGCTGTGTAGATGATGAGCACATCTCCCCTACTCCACCATCACAGGTGCTTTCTCTAACTTGGCACTATTATATGTGGTTGCACGTTGCGTATGATGTCTAGCTTGTATTGCTTCTAACTTTGTTTAATTGCATCTGCTTACTTTACACATAATGCATGTGAATATGACATGTGTTCCTGTTTCTACATCAGACTACTATTCTTGCATATCCCGCATCAGTCACTTATGATAAGGCACCTTTAATCGCCACTATGATATTGGTTGTGTCTTGCATATGATTTCTAGCATATACTGCTTCTAATTTGTTGAAACGCCATACAGTTTGAACTTGGCAGAGTGATATTGATTGCACCTTTCATATGGGCTTGTAGTGCTTCTAATTTGTTGAAATGCCTTCTGCTTAGTTACCACATCATAGGTGTGAATATGTCACACCATCCTGTTTTTCATACATATTCCATCCTCGCATCATGTGTTTGCCTTTCATCCGAGTAGCGTTTGTCAGTATCATGCATGAATGAGTTCTGAAGAGTGAATTTTATTCCTTTTTCTTATCGGTTTGACTTCACAATGCAAAATCATTACAGCTGAAGGAAATTAGTCCCAAGATGGATGATGGTGGTCCTTCTGAGTAACTCAAATAGGGGGTCTCTACAGATTCTACTCCACCATCCTCCCAACAAGATTCGCAAGACAACACAAGGCTGGACGATACCAACGTAGCTGTGTAGATGATGAGCACATCTCCCCTACTCCACCATCACAGGTGCTTGCTCTAACTGGACACTACTATATGTGGTTGCATGTTGCGTATGATGTCTAGCTTGGATTGCTTCTAACTTGAATTGCATCTTCTTACTTTACACATAATGCATGTGAATATGACACGTGTTCTTGTTTCTAGAACATACGTGTACCTGATGAGCACATCTCCCCTACTCCACCATCACAGGTGCTTGCTCTTAATTGGAACTGTTATACGTGGTTGTGTTTTCCGTATGATGTCTAGTTTGTATTGCTTCCGATTATGTAGAATTGCATCTGCGTAGCTTACAACTTATTCCTGCAACAATCACTTACCCATAAGACACATTTAACTTGGGACTGTGATGTAGGTTGCATCTTGCATTTTCTTCTAGCTTGTATGCTTCTAATTTCTTGAAATGGCACTTACGACGAGACACTTTTTACCTGATAGAGTGATATTGGTTGCATGTTCATATGGTGCCTAGCTTTCATTTCTTCTAATTTTGTTGAAATACCTTCCGCTGACTGTTTTTTCATACATATTCCATCCTCCTATCGTACGTGTGAATATGAAACGCTGTCTTTTTTTGTATATATTCCATTCTCCTATCCTGTGCTTGCCTTACATCAATGTAGTGTTCGTCTATATGATGCATCAACCAGTTATGCAGAGCTAATTTTATTCATCTTCTTGTGGTTTTGACTTCATAAGGCAATATCATAAAATAGGAAGGAAAATTGTAAGTTAGGGGATGTTGGAGGTACTCCGCACCGACGCAAACAGAGACTATCTAGATTTGCCACTGCTACTGCTAATGAAGTTGAAGTCCCAAGTCTACATGATGAGTTCATCTCCGCCTCCACCATCGCAGTGCTTGCTCTAAGTTGACAAAGTGTGATAATTGGTTTCATGTTGCATATGTTGTCTAGCCTGTATTTCTTCTATTTTGATTAAATTGCACCTGCTGAGTTTATACGTTATACATGTGCATATGACATGGCTTTACGTGTCTAGAATATATCGCATCTATCTATCATACCATGTTCTTACATCAAAGTACTGCTGTTGTGTATCCCGCATCAAGAATCTCATGGTTGGACGCTTTTAACATGGGAGTTTGATAGTGGTTGCATCTTGCATTGATTTCTACGTTGTATCGCTTCTAATTTTTCAAATTGCCACTTATGACAACACACACTTTTAACTTGGCAGAGTAATATTGGTTGCATCTTTCATATGGTGTCTAGCTTGCATTACTTCTATTTTCTTGAAAATCCTTCTGCTTAGTTTGCACATCGTAGCTGTGAATATGTCATGCCGTCCTGTTTTTCCTACATATTCCGTCCTCATACGGTTGTCTTACATCAAAGTATTGCTTGTCTGTATCATGCATCAATGAGTTCTGAAGAGTGATTTTATTCTTTTGTGTTGTGGGTACAGCTTGACATGGCAATGTCAAAAAAGAGCAAGGAAAATAATAGAGTAGGGAGGTCTTGTTACTCGTCGAGTGAAACGGAAAAGGTTCTGGCCACGAGATTCTGCTGGTACTTATAGTGCGTGAGAAGGTCCAAGTCCACCGGCTAAATCTACAAACACAGTATCACCTGCTCCACCAGCTGCAACATCCGCTTCAACTATACCAGCATCTCAACCAGTTACTCGTTCGTTTGCTCCGGAACTGGCCAGTTCCCAAGCTGCCTTTACACCTAACACTACTTCCGAAGCACTGCTGACACAACAAGACTTGGCAAGATCAGATGAACCTCATGAGCATCAACACCAATACGGTACCTGACCGAGTCAAGTTGCAGTTGCATGCTCCTTTATATGTACTCTCACAATTTTATTTACACTAACACTTTCCGTATTCGTTGTTGAACTAGCAGCACGGCGCAAGCGGAAACAAACATCAGGGATAATGCGTGACAGATTAACAAAATCTAAAGGAGGAAGAATGGAGATCCATTTTGAGGCAGGTTTAAAAAGGCCACGTGATGCTACAGAGTCAACCAAATTAGTATCAGAGGCAGCCGTTGCCGTTAGGTGTCCTGTGCGTATCCTCCCAACGTGGATACGGTACAGAAATGAGAAATACAATACCCAGTTTAACACCTTGCTTGACCATTTATCCGTAAGTAATGTTATTCATCACAATTAGTAATATTGTCTTGCTCTGTCCCATACTTTCTAGCTTCCTCCTAATAAGACTCACATTCTTTTTTCAACAGATGAGGTTCAAGTTGGATCCGAAAGATGATGCAACTAAACAAGCATGCACTCATGTTTTTCGATGCTTTCTGCGACAGTATTGGTACCACCTTAGAAAATCTCACTTTGAAGGCAAGGCTAACAATGAAATCGCCCAAACATCTCCAGTGGAATGTATTACAGATGAAGACTGGACAACCCTCGTTAAACACTGGTCTGATCCAAAGTATCAGGTAGGCTATATGTATTTGATCGGACCATATATTGGACTTGTATTTATGTATCTACCTTACAAGTGTATTTTCTTCTAGGCTAACTGTTTGAAGAACAAAACCTACCGTTCTAAAGTGAAATTCCAACAGACAACAGGATCTCGTAGCTATATTTCACACTACGAGGCTTATGTAAATTGCTGCTACTTCCTTCTTTTTTTTGTGCCATATTATCGTATCTATATTGACTTGTTCCAAATACAAAGGAAAGCCCGTTCGAACCAAAAACAATCTGAACCGAATGTTGTGCAAATCTTCAAGGATTGCCACACCAGCAAGATGAAGGGCATGAGCACACCAGTTCAAGCCGTTGTTGTAAGTCCTTACTCCTCCTGCCTTGAACTGATTGGTACTGTGATGCGTTCATTTAACTACTTGGTTTGCAGCCAATGTCAGTTACTCTGTTCACTTTTATACACAATTGTCTTAATGTATCATTTCACCTTACATGGTTTAAAAGAGATGAAGGATATTCTTTTGGTCTTGATATGTAATCTAGTTGTTATGTTCACGTGCACACACAATGATAAAATAGCCTGTTTGTTTTATATCTGTTTGCCCATTATATGAATGATGTCATACTATGTTCATCCTAATTTAAACCATGTCTATTTATCCTTAGATGTCAACGAATGTGAGGAAATAGACAATATAGTAGGCATACTACATGGACATATGTTCCGAAAGTGATTTTATTATGTAGTTGGCACTACAATACATGCTAATGTATTACAGTAGTTCACCAAAATAAGTTATGTATAAACGTTTAACCTACTTTGTTTGTTTTTGTCTCATTAGTAACTTATCTGGTACACTAATCTGCAAGTTCAAACTTTCAGGAAGCTATGGAACAAATGATTGAACAGCCACAACCACCTGAAGGTGACGAGGCTACTACAGGCACAATGTCAGCTCTTGCTACAGTGCGTCAGTATCTCTCCACTAACAGTGCAAAAAGCACCTTCCTGCATAATTCTTGGTTTGTTGTCAAGGTAACCTCGCCCAAATCGCCATCGAACAAAATCTTCCTGCTAGATGCAGTGATATAAGCGTGCTCGCATGTAAGTCCAATCCCTAATGGACGTTGTTTCGGAAACAAGAATAGTGGTTGAGAAATGTCGTCAAGATATGAATGGTTTTCAAACCAGATTATCAAACATTCGCTTCGTTGTTGAAGAGCAATGGTGGAAAAAGGTGGAGATCATGCTGCACCATCAGATTCTACAGCCTGAAACATTAGCACTCAGGTCAAATGATGTATGCTTCTATACATCTGATGGTGCTTTTATCTGGAAGGACTCTAAACTTTATGCCAACAGGCCTTTTGTTGTATGATTGGAATTTATTTTGTTGTGATACAACATTTATGATGCTGCCACAGGCTGCAGTAATTACGACACTATTTTTGTATAGTGTAGGTTTATCTTAGTAATGTATTCGGCCGAAAGCTTCGTAGGAGCCCAACATGCCAACATTCGTCGGGCCCATTCCAATTGGGCTAAAAATGATTACGGGCCGAAATTGGCACGTAGCCCACTAAAAATATCTGGGCTTAAATTAGCATAAGCTTTCGAATTTTTCTGGTAGGCATGTGTCCATAGTGGGCCTTTAACAGGCCTAAACATAATTTGGGCCCTTAGTAAAAATAGGCCGTTTACAGGTGTAAATATCTCGAGCCCATAAAAAACATGGGCCTTTAATAGACCGAAAGTGAGAATGGGCCCTGGTTGTGCCAAATAACCCACTGGACTTAGCAGGCCAAAATGGTGGCCCATTTACGATGCGGATATTTGACAGTCGAAATTGGACGGGTCAGTAAATGCGCCGACCTAATACACGGGCCTTTAACAGGCCAGAACTTCGGTCGGGTAGAATATCGTCATTTTTATATGGGCCGTTAATGGGCCCGATATGACGTTGGGCCACATATGGCCCATGGTTTACGCCCAGCGTTAACAGGCCGAAAATGACAACAGGCCGAAAGTGGCCCAAATCTTTAGCGGGCCTCTAACAGGCCGAATGAAAGACGTGGCCGAATATGACCCAAATCCTTCAGGTCATTTATGGGCCGAAAGTTTTGATGGCCTGTAAATGGGCCCAAATGAAGTCGGACCTTTAACAAGCCAAAAATACACTGGGCCGTAATTCGGCCCAATTACTTAGCGGACTGTTAACGGGCCAGAGTGACCATGGGCCGCATTGATGACAAGTTTAGACCAGGCCGTTGACGGGCCGATTTGGCCGAGAATGTTGGGCCTTTAGCTGGACTAGCCCATTATTGTCTGCAGAATCTTGTGGGGCTTTAGCTGGGCCGGCCGATTGTGGTCCGCAAAATCTTGTGGCCCTTTAGCTGGACCGGCCCATTATGGTACGCTAAATTTTGTGGGCCTTTAGCTAGGCCGGCCCATTATGGTCCGCTAAATCTTATGGGCCTTCGGGTGGGCCGGCCCATTTAAACTTTGTGGGCCACTTTTTGGTCGGTCCAGCTAAAAGCCCACAAGATTCTGCAGACCATAATGGGCCGGCCCAGCTAAAGGCCAATGAGAATTTTACACGTGGAAAATCAGTATTGGTCGTGGCTGTTAACGGGTTATCGGATCAAAAATTCGACTCGATAGCTTAACGGCGTTCCGTTACGGTGGATGCCACGTGTCGGTCACCCTTGACGAAAGCACTTCTGTGACGCGCGATTTATCGTCATGGAAGTGGACACTCCCTTGATGATAATTTTGGTAATGTCATGGAACACTTCTACGACAGCACATGTATGACTATCTTGACTCTGTCATAAATTTGTCATGGATGTACATGCATGACAAAAAACGCGACCTACTGTGACAAACACGTATCATGACTCCTGAGAAAGGCTTAGTCGGCGGAAGCTGATCGTATGACACTTGGAGATCGTTGAATATCTCGACAGATAGGACGTTGAGTCCTGCTCCGCTGTCGATGAGGGTCCTGGTGAGTTGCACGTTGCTGATGACTGGTGAGCAAAGCATGGGGAGGACTCCGGCCGTTGCCGCGCACTTGAGCTGATCCGCTGAGCTGAACGTGATTGCGCACGGCGACCACCTGAGAGGGCTTGTGGCCTCAGGCTTGGGGAGGACTGCATTCACCTCGCGAACAAACTGTTTGAAGATGCGGTGAGAGGCTGGGGCCTGAGCGCCACCCAGGATGCAAGCAATCGCGCGCGGCTCCTCGAAGCCCCCAGCCCCCTCGTCCTGATGATGGTATTTGTACCTACTTGGCGACTGCGGCAGAGGTGGGAGCCGTGCGTTGCCTTGAGGGCGGTCCTCACGAGGCTGGTCCCTCGAACCTCCCTCGCGAGGCTGGTCCTGCCAGTGGTCCTCGCAAGGTCTGTCACGCCATCCTTGGTGAGGGCCACGGTCTTCCCAGCGTCCTACGCCTCTTCCTCCTGCTCGGCCGTAGCCCCGATCATTGCGCTCGGTGCATCGGCCGATACGCCCTTCTCGCACGGCCCTGAGCTCCTGGCATTCGTTGGTGTTGTGGGTGTGGAGGTCGTGGTATACGCAGCATCTGGCTGCCTTCGGATGACTCGTGCTGATCCCTGCCTCGCTTGGTGTCTGGTTCTACCGCGAGCACTGCAGCCCCCTTGCGCTTCACGTCCTTTACCTTGGGCTTCTTATCTTCTGGATCGGCAGCCGGAAGCTCGAGGAGGGAGAGGCGCCCTTCCTCAGCCATGGCGCATTTGGTCGCCAAGTTGAACAGCTCGAGGATGTGCATGTGTCTTCATGCATTGCTAGCTCCTCCTTCATCTTGACGTCACACATGCCATCGGAGAAGGCTGAGATGATGGCTTCCTCAGTCACCCTGGGGATCTTGAGGCGGGCGTTGTTGAAGCGCTGGATGTACTTCTGCAATGTCTCTACCGGCTGCTGGTTGATGCGGCGCATGTCGCTCACGGCCGGAGGCCGATCGCGAGTGCCTTGGAAGTTGACGATGAAGCGGGTGCGCATCTCGTCCCAGGAGGACATCGTGTCGGGAGCCAGGTTCAGGAGCCAGGTTTGGGCTCCGTCCTTGAGCGCCATGGGGAACCAATTCGCCATGACCTTTTCGTCCCCGTTGGCGGCTTCGATGCCCAGCTCGTAGAGCTGAAGGAACTCCGCGGGGTCGGCGGTGCCGTCGTAGCGAGGAGGCAGGTCTGGCTTGAACTTGCCAGGCCATGTGGCGCTATGTAGCTCGGCGGTGAAGGCGCGACAGCCTATAGTGGCCACCAGAACTCTCTGCTGATGCGGAGATTGCTCTTGTGGATTCCAGCGCACCGCTGCCTGGAGCAGCACGGGGTCTTGATGCGGTGGCGTTGGAGCGCGATCGCGGCGCTCCGGTGCTGGGAGCACGCGAGCACCTTCTTGGGGATGATGGATCTCTTGGCAGCTCCTTTCTTGTTGCGCGGGCGCCGGACATGGAGGGTCCCGGCCCGGGGCCACGCGCCTTGGAGCCAGGGCGCCTTCTTGGGGAGGTGCTGGAGGGGGCACCTCCAGCTCCCTGCCTCCCACGCGGGGTGAAGGGTGAGGCAACAAGAGGGACGACACGGGGGAGCCCCCTGCGGCGCGGACGAGCTCGGCGACGCGGTCGATCCACTCCTCATAGACGTCGTGGACAGGGCGGTAGCGCAGGAGCTTGTTTGCCGCGATGAGCGCGGCTCGAGCCTCCATGGGAGCGCGGTCCGCGCGGGACGAAGAACCAGCAGGGGTGAGCGAAGGAGTAGCGGTGCGGCCGTCTCGCCTCACCGATGGATGCAGGGACAAGGCCTGCTGCTCGTTCCCCGCCGGGCCGGTGGCGATGTTGGCGGCAGGCGACGGGGAACGACGGGGGTGTTTGGTGTCCGCCGACGGGAGCCGTCTGGGCGACTCGAGCGGCGCGAGCAACCCGGCGCTCGGCGCGGGCCTGGCGAGCGTCAGCCATGGACACGACGGAAGATCACACGCGACCAGCGTAAGAAAGATTCTGGCGCACCCCTACCTGGCGCGCCAAATGTCAGATTTCGGGTTCCAGCAGACCCTCGAGGTTCGAACTCTGGGGTGCGCACGGAGATCTTTACTCTACCAGCTCACGCGCTAATGATTTGCGAGGGATCTAAACTAGGAACGATGAACAACACAAGAGACACAAGATTTATGCTGGTTCGGGCCACCGTTGTGGTGTAATACCCTACTCCAGTGTGTGGTGTGGTGGATTGCCTCCGGGGCTGATGAAGAACAGTACAAAGGAAGAATAGCCTCACGAGGGGCTGTTCTTGAGCTGGTGCGATGGAACGCTTGGGTGAGTCTAGTCGCTTCTCTCTCTCTCTCTGGTAGGTTCTACCCCGTCCCCTCTCTCTAGTATGTTCGACCCGTTCCCTCTGGTAGGTTCGACCCGTTCCCTCTCTCTGTGGTGGCTAGTCCTATTTATAGAGGGAGACCCTGGGCCTCTTCCCAAATAATGAGCGTGAAGGGCGCCAACAATTGGCCATTTTGAAGGGGAACATCTAATACACTTATCCTGACTAAAGTTGGTCTTCGGCTGCCAAAGGCTCTGACGGTGACGCCGTCCTGGGCTCCACGATGACCTCCGTCCTGCCGCTCTGCTGGTCTTGGTCTTGTTGCACCGAAGCGATAACCTTTGCCTGATGCCTTGGCCTGTGCTTGCCTCCTTTGCACCAAAGGGGAAATGAGGACACTGCGCAGGTTGGCGCCCGCCTGATCACGATCGTCATGGCTTGCGTCACGGGGAACCCTCGTGAGGTACCCTACCTTGATCTCTCCGCCTCCTCGTGAGCCTGCCTGACGAGGCTACTCCTAAGGAAGGTTCCTGTCGTCCGCCCCGTGAGGCTTGGCCCCTCGCGAGGGTCTTGAGCTTGAGCTGATGATGCTGGGCCGCGCTGGGCCCCCACTTGAGCCACGCCGCAGGCCGCAGGCAGGCAAGTCTGGGGACCCTCGTACCCAGAACGCCGACAATACTATGCTGCTTTTGCTTTTTCCCTTTGAGGAGTTTGTCCGTGGTAGGGGTGTGTTGATAATACATGGGAAAGACAGTAGCATATGACCGTACTTATAGCAAAATCATACTTAATAAAACATGCAAGGAAGTTTTAGATGTCAGGGCTTTGTTTCATTATCTTTGCACAGGGTCTGCGTCTGGCTTTGTACAAAGGGTTACATGCTCAGGGGCAATGCTTGTACAAAAGGGGGTTGTCGGGGACTGAGCCCGACAGCCGTGCCTTATGGTTACAACTTACGAAGATTCTCAATATTACACGAGTTTTGCACTTGGATGGCATCTTCGGTCTCTAGAAGGACTGCACCAAGTATGGTGACTCGTACTACCTGTTAAGGGCCTTCCCACTTTGGCGTCAATTTGTTGGAACCCTTGGCAGACTGAACATGCCTAAGGACAAGGTCGCCTTCCTCAAGGCTCCGGGCATGCACATTGTGGCTATCATAGCGGCCTAGGGCTTGCTCGTAGCATGCAGGACGCACAACGGCCCGGAGACGATCTTCCTCAAGGAGCACAGCATCGTCATGCCGTAGCTGCTCTTTCTCCACTTCATCGTAGGCAAGTACTCAAGGTGACCCGTATATGAGTTCTGTGGGGAGTACTTCTTCTGCCCCATATACTAGGGAGAAGGGAGCCTGCTCGGTAGCTTGATTTGGTGTCGTCCGGAGGGACCAAAGAACCACCGACGGCTAATCGATCTAGCGCTTGCTGCATTTTTGCAACTTATCAAAAGTTCTTGTCTTGAGTCCTCGCAGCACTTCAGCATTCATCCTCCCGGCTTACCCATTGCTTCATGGATGGGCAATAGAGGCGAAGGAGACCATGCTTCCAAGGCTTTGGATGTACTTCATAAAGGTGCGGCTCGTGAACTAGGTGCCGTCAGTGATCACTCTATTGGGAACTCCAAAGCGGCACACCAATCCTTTTAAGACTTGATTGCTCATTGTGCGGTCACCTTGCTCACTGGCTCCACCTCAGTCCATTTTGTAAACTTGTCAATTGCTACGTACAAGAATTCAAAGCCCTCGGCAGCATGAGAGAAGGGGCCCAAGATATCGAGCCCCTATACCGAGAATGGCAAGGACAAAGTGATCATCTAGAGAGCTTGAGCTGGTTAGCGAATGCTCTTGGAATGGAACTGGCAGGCGTTACACTTGGTGACTAGCACAGTTGCATCTTGGAGGGCAGTGGGCCAATAGAAACCCTACCGAAAAGCTTTTCCGACTAGGGCCCTTGATCCACTGTGAGAGCCGCACACGCCCTTTGTGAATGTCCACCAGCAACTTTTGCCCATCTTCCTGGCAAATGCATTTCAATTTCACACCATTTGGCCTTTTCCTATAGAGTGTGTCGTCGATAAACTGATACATGCATATTTGACCATCGAGCTACTTTTTAGCTTCTTCTTGCTCTTCGGGAATTTCTCCAGTTTCAAGAAAGTGTACTATGTGCCGCGCCAAAGTTGGAGCCCGCGCCTCGACAACAAGGACTAAAGGCACCTCCTGGTTCGTGGGAGCGCTTACCTCGACCGCAAGAACTTGTGGTTCCGCGGGAGGGTGCTGCTCACCAACCGAAGTAGTTTCGTCCCGGGCAGGCTCTCTACCAGCCGCTTCGGGAAGCCCTGCCAGGAGATACTTGCTGGAGTCCAACTTTCTCCTTTTTTTGGCCATCATTGAAGGGGACATTGATGGTTGAGTTAGGTGGAGGAAAAAAGTTCCTAGTTCCACAGGGAGCTTCTGCGCAACGCACTTTGACAAGTGATCATCGATACTAATTTCGGCATGCGACACGTGCTCTATTTGTAACCCATCAAAGTGGTCTTCCAGCTTTCTCAACTCCTCTACATATGCTCTGGTAATCCCTATTGACTTGCCTTACCACGAGTTGCGAGTCTCCACGGATGATGAATTTCTTGATTCCTAACTCCACCGCAATCCTGAGTCCAGGAAGGAGCCCCTCATACTCAGCAGTGTTGTTGGTGGCATTCTCCCAGGGAAAATGCATTTGACCCACATACTTGAGATGATCTCCGCTGGGTGCAACAAGTGGGCGTCCATTCTGCAATGAAATCCGCTAGTGCTTTGCTCTGAATAGTTGAGGTGCTTTCATACATTAGACCAAAGCTTGATAGTTCTAGCGCCCACTCAACTATCCCGCCGGTGGCTTCGAGGTTCCATTTTATGTGCTGCAATGGGAAACGGGTGACAAATGTGATCTCGTGGGCTTGGAAGTAGTAGCGTAGCTTCCTCGAAGCCATGATGAGACCGAAGATCGGCTTTTCCACTCCAGAGTACCTTGATCTAACTCCTTGTAATAAGGAGCTCACAAAGTAAACTGGTCGCTCTACCACTTTCTTCCCTGCCGTAGTCTTGGGATTGCTCTCAACTGCTTGCCTTGCCTCCCCTTTGTGTACGTCATGTCTTGCCCCAGGTGTTTCGTTTCCTTCCCCGGAAGGGTCAGTTGCCGCGGCTTCTTCCCCGTCCACTTCTCGCTGCGCCACTAGGGTTGCACTAACCACTTGATTCGTTGCAGCTAAGTATAGTAACAACGACTCTTTTGGTTTAGGCGCAACCAAGTTGGGACCAGAGGAAAGGTAGGTTTTCAGGTCTTGCAGTGCTGCTACTGCCTCCGGGGTCCACTTCACCGGGATAGCGTTTTTCAAGATTTTGAAAAAGGTCAAGGCACGTTCAGCGGACTTGGATATGAACCTACTCAGTGAGGTAATGCATCCACTTAAACGCCTCACGTCCTTGACAGTCTTGGGTTCTTGTATATGCTCGATCGCCCTGATCTTGTCGGGATTAGCTTCTATCCCCCGGTGAGATACAAAGAAACCAAGTAGCCTGCAGGATGGGACACCAAATACACATTTCTCAGGGTTTAACTTCAAATTTATCTTGCACAAGTTTGCAAATGTCTCTTTCAGTTCTTGAATGATTGTTGACCTATCCTTGGTTTTGACCACTATATCATCCATATAAGCTTCTACGTCTCTGTGCAACTATGGCTCGAACCGATCTGTACTTCTCTTGCAAAAATGGATCCTGGGCTCTTTAACCCGAAAGGCATACGTACAAAGCAGTACGTGCCACATGGAGTTATGAATGCAGTTTTCTCCTCATCTTCCTTGGACACAAATATCTGAGGGTACCCAGAGTATGCATCGAAAAAGGAAAGCAGGTCACACCCGGAGGTGGAGTCTACAATCTGATCAATGCACGATAGGGGGAAAGGATCCTTTCGGCATGCCTTGTTCAAGTCTATGAAGTCAATGCAGAGCCTCCATTTCCCATTTGCCTTGTGCACTACCACTGGATTTGCTAACCATGTTGGATGCAGCACTCCTCTGACTAAACCAGCTGCTTCAAGTTTCTTGACCTCCTCGGCAATGAACTGGTGCCATTTTAAAGCTTGCTTCCTAACCTTTTACTCGATGGCTGAGTGTGAGGGCAGATAACAAGGTGGTGTTCAATTACCTCCCTGGGAACACCGACGATGTCAGATGGTTGCCAAGCAAACAAATCGAGATTCGGCCGCAGGAAGACAATGAGCGCACTTTCCTATTTGTCACCGAGGGCGGCGCTAAGGGTGAACGTACCATCAGTGCCATCCTGCTTTGTTGGGACCTTTTCACAGCAGGTGAAGAAATCTTATGCCTCTTTCTAGTGGAACCCTCCATCAGGTCCTCAACAGGTGTCGCGCACTCCGAAGAACCACGCTTTCCGAAGTCTTTCCTGGGATCTCTGCTAGCTTTCTTCCCCTTCTTTGTTTCCTTGGCAGGAGCTACGGCTTCTGCAACCTCGGCTGCTACCGCGTCTCGATACATTTGATCCACACATATAATTGCATTTATTTTATATGTTGGGGTGGAAATTTTACCCATCGGCCCTAGCATCTTCAAGGTGTTGTAAGTATAGTGGTATGCGGCCATGAATTTTGCCAGAGCTGGATGACCAAGAATCCCATTGTAAGGCAAAGGAAGCTCAACCATGTCAAACACGACTCTTTCAGTTCGATAATTCAGCTCCCCCCCAAATTTACGGGTAAAGTGACCTTTCCCTTGGGCCGGCTCCTGCCGGGGTTGATTCGTTGGGAAGTGCTTGTGGCCTTTAGCTCCTCGTCAGGGATCTGCAGCTTGGCAACCACCTTAGTGGAAATCAATTTCAACTCAACCCCACTGTCAACTAGCATCTTGGTGACTTTGAGGTTGCGGATTGTTGGGAAACCAACAACAACAAACATCCAACCGTAGTGGTGCGACAGGATACATGATCCTCTTCGTCAAAGATAATAGGTGTGCGGGACCACTTTATTGGCCTCCGGGAGTCTGCAGCTGGCTCCACGGCATTGACCTCACGTGCCCACTGCTTGAGCTGGAGGTGAGAGGAGTGCAAAGATGCACCCCCGTCAATACACATGGCTTCGGTTACTTTCTGGAATTCTTGCTCGCTGGTTTATTTTTCATCTCCATCATCACTCTGATCATCCCCTTCTTTCTTCTCAAGGCCCCTAGCAGGTTTTTATTTTTGCTGTGGGGCCTTACCGCGGCGGCCTCCTCTACTACCACGACCTTTTCCAACAGCACCCTCTTGGCCTCTCTCCCTGTCGCGCTTCTCATATTCTTCCTTCTGCTTCTTAACAACCTGCTCAACTTGATGGCATTCTTGGAGATCATGACCTTTGGTGCGGTGGATCTTATAGTACGACGCGTCAGACTTTCTGGTTTTCTCTCCCGCCGCTGCCTCCTGGTAAACAGTGCACGCGACAGCTTCCTTGTCGGGGGTCACGGTTTAGCCTTCTTGCCGGCGCTGAGATCGCCAGAGCCCTCAATGACCAGTACTGACTTTTCTTTTCATTTCCTTTTACGCCTTCAATTTCTCCTCTTTGGGTTAGTGGTCTCCTCGTCGTCCTCCAAATCAACCTCAACGCCATACTCCTCGAGGTGCCGCCTTCCTTCCTCACCCCGAGCACACTTATCTGCCAAGGTGTACAACTCATTGATGGTCTTGGGCAACCGAACGTTCATTTTAGACCGTATCTTTCTGTTGCGCATGTTTGAATCGAACGCGGCAATCACAGCTGCTGGGTGTATCTATGTAATGTTACGGTGTACTCGGCTGACCTCTGCATATATTTCTGCAAGCTCTTTCCTTCTTTCTATGGAAGGACTTGCAAGTTAATGGGCCTCCCAGGTTCTTGGTGGCCACTTGTGAAGGCGCCAACAAATTCGTTGCACAAGTCAGCCAATGATAAAATGGAATTCTCCGGTGGGTGCATCAGCGCCGACCTCACATTTGGCTTGAGTGCTAAAGGGACTTAGTTGGCAAACACTTTATCATCCCTGCCCCTGGTGGCTTGAACCGCAATTGTGTAAATGCTAAAGAACTCTGCTTGGTTTAGCTTTCCATCGTATTTTTCTGGTAATTCTGGCTTGAATACTCGGGAAGATGGCCAGCGGACCTGCCGCAGCTCACGAGTGAAGACCGGGCACCAAACCTCATAAGGTAAGTACCCGCCGTCACTTGGTTCGGGCTCATAAACGATTGGGCCATTGCGCCTGTCTGATTCACGGCGTGTCTCCCGGCGCCGCTCCATAGTGACGCACGCATCTTCCCTCCGCCGATCTTCCAGAACATGTCGCTGATCTCGGTGGGGTCACGGACCAGACGAGGACATCAACACTTCGTCGAGCTCCTTGACACGCTGCTCTTGCTGTGGCTACCTCTGGGTCTGCTCCCATGGAGGGCACTGCACCGTTAGTGTAGCCCCCTCGACGCGGCCATCAGCCCGGACTGCTGTTGTCATTCGCGGGTACCACGATGGCTCTCCCTACTGTGACTTCCCAGCTTCAGCAAAGCCGATCAAACTTTGGATGGTGGCCCTCCACTCGTCCATTTGATGAGCCACCAATGGATATCTCATGTGACGCCCCTGATTCAATCATACACTAATCATACACGCAAACGTGTACGATCAAAATCAGGGACTCGTGGGAAGATATCACAACACAACTCTAAAAATAAAATAAGTCATACCAGCATCTTAATACAAGCCAGGGGCCTCGAGGGCTCGAAGACAAGTGCTCGATCATAGATGAGTCAGCGGAAGCAACAATATCTGAGTACAGACATAAGTTAAACAAGTTGCCATAAGATGGCTAGCACAAACTAGGATACAGATCGAAAGAGGCGCAGGCCTCCTGCCTGGAATCCTCCTAAACTACTCCTGGCTGTCGTCAGCGGCCTGCACTCAGTAGTAGGCACCTCCTGTGTAGTAGGATTCATCGTCGATGGTGGCGTCTGGCTCCTGGGCTCCAGCATCTGGTTGTGAGAACCAGGTAGAATGGAAAGGGGGGAAAGAGGGAGAAAAGCAACCGTGAGTACTTATCCAAAGTACTCGCAAGCAAGGATCTACACTACATATGCATGGGTATCTGTGGAAAGGGGCAATATCGGTGGACTGAACTGCAGAATGCCAGAATTAGAGGGGGATAGCTAGTCCTGTCGAAGACTACACTTCTGGCAGCCTCCATCTTGAAGCATGTAGAAGAGAGTAGATGGTAAGTTCACCAAGTATCATTGCATAGCATAATCCTACCCGATGATCCTCCCCTCGTCGCCCTGTGTGAGAGCGATCACCGGGTTATATGTGGCACTTGGAAGGTTGTGTTTTATTAAGTATCCGGTTCTAGTTGTCATAAGGTCAAGGTACAACTCCGGGTGGACTGTTACCGTGGACACGGTTATTCGAATAGATCAACTTCCCTGCAGGGGTGCACCACATTACCCGACACGCTCGATCCCTCTGGCCGGGCACACTTTCCTAGGTCATGTCCGGCCTCGGGAGATCAACACATCGCAGCCCTACCAAGGCTCAACAGAGAGGTCAGCACGCCGGTCTAAATCCTATGCACGCAGGGGTGTAACGCCCTCGATGCGGCTATATCTCCCACGTGTCGAAGCACGACTTAGAGGCATAACCGCATTGAAAGCAATGTCGCAAGTGAGGTAATCTTCACACAACCCATGTAATACATAAGGGAAAGAGATACATAGTTGGCTTACAGTTGCCACTTCACACAGTACATAAATAAACATCCATCATCTAGAATACACTCAAGGTCCGACTATGGAACCAAAATAAAAGAAGATACCCCAAATGCTACACAGATCCCCGATCGTCCCAACTGGGCTCCACTACTGATCATCAGGAAAGACACATAGTAACGACCACGTTCCTCGTCGAACTCCCACTTGAGCTCGGTTGCGTCACCTGCACTGGCATCGTCGGCACCTGCAACTGTTTTGGTAGAATCTGTGAGTCACGGGGACTCAACAATCTCACACCCACGAGATCAAGACTATTTTAGCTTATAGGAAGGACAGAGTTGTGAGGTGGAGCTGCAGCAAGCGACTAGCATATATGGTGGCTAGATTCGCAAAAGAGAGCGAGAAGAGGAGCAAAGCACGGTCGTGAAGCTAGTAGCGATCAAGAAGTGATCCTGAACTACTTACGTCAAACATAACTCCAACACCGTGTTCGCTTCCCGGACTCCGCCGAGAAGAGACCATCACATTTACACACGCGGTTGTTGTGTATTTTAGTTAAGGTCAACTTCGGGTTTTCTACAACCGGACATTAACAAATTCCCATCTGCCTCATAACCGCGGGCACGGCTTTCGAAAGATAATACCCTGCAGGGGTGTCCCAAATTTGCCCATTATAAGCTCTCACGGTCAACGAAGGATATTCCTTCTACCGGGAAGACCCGATCAGTCTCGGAATCCCGGACTACAAGACATTTCGACAGCAATAAAACAAGACCAGCAAAGCGGCCCGATTGTGGCGACAAATCCCGATAGGAGCTGCACATATCTCGTTCTCAGGGCACATCCGGATGAACACTACGTACGGCAACCGAAGATGCCCCAAGTTGCCTCACGGTGGCACCGCAAGTGGCTCTAGTTTGGACCAACGCCGAGGAGCATTGGCCCGGGGTTAAATAAAGATGACCCTCGGGCTCGCGAAAACCCGGGGAAAAAAGGCTTAGGTGGCAAATGGTAAAACCAAAGTTGGGCCTTGCTTTGGAGGAGTCTTATTCAAAGCGAACTGTCAAGGGGGTCCCATAAATCACCCAACCGTGTAAGGAACGCGAAATCAAGGAACATAACACTGGTATGACGGAAACTAGGGTGGCAAGAGTGGAACAAAACACCAGGCATAAGGCCGAGCCTTCCACCCTTTACCAAGTATATAGATGCATTAATTATAGCAGATATATTGTGATATCCCCAACAAGTAAACATGTTCCAACAAGAAACAACACCTCCATGTTCCAATAAGGAAAAAACTTCATCTTCACCTGCAACTAGCAACGCTATAAGAGGTGCTGAGCAAAGCGGTAACATAGCCAATCAACGGTTTGCTAGGAAAGGGTGGTTAGAGGTTTGACATGGCAATATGGGTGGCATGATAAGCAAGTGATAGGCATCGTAGCATAGGCATAGCAAAAGAGCGAGCATCTAGCAAGCCAAGATAGAAGTGATTTCGAGGGTATGGTCATCTTGCCTGCAAGGTTCTCAGAGTTGTCGAAAGCTTGATCCTCGTAAGCGTTCTCAACAGGTTCCTCGTTCACGCACTCGTCTCCGGCTCTACCCAAAGCAAGAACACAATCAAAGGAACCACAATAAATCACGGTGCAATGCACAAGCAACATGATGCAAAACATGACATGATATGCGGGATGTGATATGCAATGCGTATGCGTGCTCCGGAAGGAAAATGATGAATCAGGCATCAACTTGGCAAACCAAGTATGCCGCTGGAAATATGAGATGATTTCGGTTGAAATCGATATAAAGATCACCGGAATCGGATGCACGGTTTGCAAATGACAAGCAAAACAAGAATGGCACAAATCTGCCATTAACAGCATGATGCCACATAGCAAGCACCAAGAAATTAAGCTACTACACCCAAACGTATCAACCAAGCATACAGAAGTGATCTACACAAGATGCTTGACAAAAGATGAACAGTGAGCTACGGCTAATTCACATCATAACAGGTCCAAACAAGCATGGCAAAAGTGCAAAATATATCAGCTTCACAGACTTGGGAAATTACTGAACATGGCAAAATCAGCATCAGGAAGCAATGTTCAGAGCAATGAAACGGCATGCTACAGGAACTTATAATAGCAAAACAAGGCATGGTGTGAATCTACTCAAATCATAGAACAAAAGCCCCTTACTGATTATAAGCCAAAAGGGATCATCAAATATAATAGCACCCATGTAAACATAGCAAGTTTCGTTAACAGATTCAGCAACAGGGCATGACAAAAACAGATAACAAGTAGGCATGTTTAAGAGCTCGATGCACTCACTACAGAGCATCCCATGATAAACTAAGCATACATCCATCAAGAAGACATGGCATAAAAGCTACACATGGCAAGAAAAACATCATAGCCTACAAGGATCAACCACAACAACCTTGGCAAAATTGAATAACATGTAAACAACCTGCCAGGAAACATTTTATAGCAAAAGTAGAGCTCGATTGACTCAAGCTATGGCACTCCATAATTGCAACAAACGCATGGATGGATGGAGCATAACCATATGTTCAAAACATCCTTACTGAAGTATCTCAAAATATGCATGGATCTCTCGGTAGCATCAAGTTAACATGGCATAAAAATATCAGCAAAACAGGGGCTGAAATCAGCAACATCATGAAGCCTAGTTTGCATGCTTGTGCTAGTCACCACAGAGATCACAAAAATACATGGCATACACCCCTGGAAAGATGGCATGGCATATTACAGAACACATGTATGACTCAAATTCATAGGATGCACACATCAATCATGGCAAAAATGACAAAAGTGCATGTTCTGTTACGAAACAGAAACTAACATCACATAGCCCTCTTCTAACAGCATTTAGGGCATTAAGATGAGCTCAAATGAAAATGATTCAATGAGACGAAATGATCTACTCTTCGCGGCGAACATTTTGACATATTACACACACGAAACGGAGCCACGGGTGCAGAGTTATGATGCGTTGAACATGCAACAAAATACTACAGAATAATGACTTAGAGGGAATCGGGGGGAAGGAGAAAGTCAACCCTTCGAGGTGGATCTCAGATCCGGCTGGGATGGAAGCTGAGGCGGCTCGAGGTGGCCGGTGGCGGCTCGCCGGAGCTCGGGCCGGGGAGGAGAGGAGAGGCCGGGCCGCCGGAGGAGGCGGCGACCGGAGGCGGCGCGGTCGGGCGGCGGGCCGGGGCCGCAGCTGGCCGGGCGGCCGGTGGCGACGGCGGGCCGGGCCGAGGCGGCGGAGCTGGGCGGGCTGCGCGGCGCGGCTGGGCGGCTGGCCGGGCGGCGGCGGCGGCGCGGTTGTGGGCGCCGGGCCGGGCCAGTGAGGGCCTCGACGGGCCTCGCGGGCCCGCTGGGTCGGCGGCGATGTGGGGCGAGGTCCGCCACGGGCGCAACGATTCGCCGGCGCGGCGGCGGACGCGTCTGCCCGTCTCGGACGTGTCCGGCAGCGCGGAGGGGGAATTTGCTAGGGTTTCGCCCGGATTTGGAGGGGGAGACGCATATTTATAGGTAGAAGGAGCTAGGAAGCTCCAAATGAGGTGCGGTTTTCGCCCACACGATCATGATCCGACGACGGAGAGCATGGAAGTGACTTTGATGGGTTATTGGGCTGTTTTGAAAGGGTGTTGGGCTGCAACTTAAAAGAGGCCTTTGCGAGAGTAAGTGTTAACCGTTGGAGTACCAAACGAGCTCCAAATGACCCGAAACTTGACAGGTGGTCTACCGGTGGTATACCAAGGCCACTTGACAAGGCTCGGTCCATTCTGAGAGAGTTTAGTACCCGCTCACGGAAAAACATAGAAGGGGACGCCGGGGGACATAGGAGTGCCGGATTGCAAAACGGACAACGGGGAAAATGCTCGGAATCAAGAGACGAACACGTATGCAAATGAGATGCACATGATGACATGATATGAAATGCATGACATGGACAAAATGCAAAAATGAAGAAAAACCCAACCACGGAGGGAATATCATATCACAATGCCGAAAATGGCAAGAGTTGGAGTTACAAATATGGAAAGTTACATCCGGGTGTTACAACACTCCACCACTACAAGAGGATCTCGTCCGAGATCTAGGACCGAAAGAACTCCGGATAATCGAACGGAGGTGATCCTCGCGCTCCTGTGTGGCTTCTCGGTCGGAATGGTGTGACCACTTCACTTTCAGGAATTTGATTGACTTGTTGCGAGTCTTGCGCTCGGTTTCTTCAAGAATAGCAACGGGGTGCTCATGATAAGAAAGATCTTGGAGGTCAATTTCTTCGAAGTTGATAGTGCGTTCGGGAGTCTTGAAGCACTTGCGAAGCTGTGACACGTGAAACACGTCGTGCACATTTGTGAAGTTGGAGGGAAGCTCAAGTTGATAGGCGAGATCGCCTCTTTTGCCAATGATCTTGAAAGGACCCACGTATATAGGGGCAAGCTTCCCTTTGCTACCGAAGCGACGAATGCCTTTCATTGGAGAGACGCGGAGGTAGACATGGTCTCCGATTTCAAAAGCCACATCACGGTGCTTGTCATCATAATAGCTCTTCCGCGCGATTATGCGGCTTTGAGATTCTCATGAATGACTTTGCACATTTCTTCGCTTCGTGATCAAGTCATTGCCAAGAAGTTGGCGTTCACCTATCTCGGACCAATTGAGAGGAGTACGACACTTTCTGACATAGAGAATTTCGAATGGGGCCATGCCCGAACTCGCTTGGAAGCTGTTGTTGTAGGAGAACTCGGCATATGGAAGACAATCTTCCCACTTCATACCGAAGGAAATGACACAAGCCCTGAGCATATCTTCGAGGATTTGATTGACTCGCTCGACTTGGCCACTTGTTTGAGGATGGAAAGTTGTGCTTTGAAACGAATTTTGGTGCCCATGGCCTTCAAAGGAATCCCAAAACTTGGAGGTAAAGATGCTGCCACGGTCTGAAGAGATCACTTGTGGAATGCCGTGCAAGGAGACAATCCTGGAGGTGTATAGCTCTGCCAACTGAGCTGCTGTGATAGATTCTTTGATAGGAAGAAAATGAGCCACTTTAGTAGCATCATTTCCACGCTTGGACTTTGGAAATCCAGTCACGAAGTCCATTTCAATATGATCGAACTTCCATTCTGGAATAGCAAGAGGTTGGAGGAGACCAGCTGGTCTTTGGTGTTCTGCTTTCACTCTTCTGCAGACATCACACTCATTCACGAATTGAGCAATTTCTCGCTTCATTCGAGTCCACCAATATGACAGCTTGAGGTCATGGTACATCTTCGTACTTCCGTGATGAATGGATAGAAGCGAATTGTGTGCCTCGTTCATAATGACTTTACGTAGATCACCCTTAGGAACCACAATCCGTCCTCAAAGAAAAGAGTATCTTTGTCATCAATGTAGAAGCACTTGTACTTGGAAATGCCCTTGTCGATACCACGTTTCACCTTTTTCACCATGGTATCCAGGAGTTGAGCCTCACGAATCTGATCTTCCAAAGTAGGAGAGACTATGAGGTTGGCAAGAGAGCCTTGAGGAACAACTTGAAGATTCAGCTTGCGGAAAGCTTCACAGAGATCTGGTTGGTAGGGCTTGAGGATTAAACTGTTGCAGTAAGCCTTCCTGCTCAAAGCATCTGCAATGACATTGTCCTTGCCCGGAGTATATTCAATACTTGGGTTGTACTCTTGAATCATTTTGACCCATCGAGTTTGCCTGAGGTTGAGGTTGGGTTGAGTGAAGATATACTTGATGCTCTTGTGATCGGTGAAAATGTCCACTTTCCTTCCCAACAAGAGATGTCTCCATGTCATCAATGCATGGACAACTGCCGCCAACTCAAGATCGTGAGTGGGGTAGTTCTTTTCGTTGGGCTTCAGCTGACGAGAGGTATAGGCCACAACCCTCTTCTCTTGCATTAACACAGCACCGAGACCTTGAAGAGAAGCATCACAGAAAACTTCGAATGGCTTGGATTCATCAGGAGGAGTTAAGACAGAGCTGTGACGAGTTTCTCTTTGAGAGTATTGAAAGCAACGTCACACTCAGGAGACCAGACATACTTCACATGCTTCTGGAGGAGGTTGGAAAGAGGCTTTGCAATCTTGGAGAAGTTCTCAACGAATCTTCAGCAATAGCTTGCAAGACCAAGAAAACTGCGGAGCTGCTTGACATTCTGAGGAGGTTCCCAATTCACAACTGCAGGCACCTTCTCGGGATTAACAGCGATGCCCTTGGCGGAGATGATGTGACCAAGATAAAGCACTTCATCAAGCCAAAATTCACATTTGTAGTACTTCGCATAGAATTGATACTCTCTGAGCTTGTCGAGCACCAATCGCAAATGTTTGGCATGATCCTTCTTATTCTTGGAGAAGACCAAAATATCATCAAGATAGACCAAGACGAATTCATTGGTGTAGGGGTTGAAGATGAAGTTCATCATTCGAGAGAATGTTGGAGGAGCATTGACAAGGCCGAAAGACATGACAGTATATTCATAAGAACCAAAGCTTGTTCCGAATGCTGTCTTGGGAATATCTTGTTCACGAATGCGAATCTGATGATAACCCATATGAAGGTCAAGCTTGGAGAACACTTTAGCACCTTTGAGTTGCTCGAAAAGCTCATTGATGTTGGGAAGTGGATACTTGTTCTTCATAGTCTTCTTATTCAATGGACGGTAATCGACGCAAAGTCGGTCCGTGCCATCCTTCTTCTCGGGCAAAAAGAACACCACAACCCCAAGGAGATGAACTCGGTCCGATCAAACCCAGACGCTCTTGTTCATCGAGCTGCTTCTTCAATTCCTTCAGCTCATTAGGTCCAAGCTTGTATGGACGCTTGCAAACGGAGTTCGATGCGTGCTCAAGATCGATAACGAACTCAATCGCCGGTGAGGAGGCATTCTGGAAGCTCTTCTGGAAAGACATCTTGGTACTCACAAACGACTGGAATCTGAGAGATCGCATCCAATTCGCCCTTCTCGTTGAGAGAAAACAACCGAATGGTTTCATCACGAGCGGCATAGATGATCACATCATTAGAAGAGTGAGTTAACTGAATTTCCCTGGCAGCACAATCAAGCTGAGCTTTGTGCTGAGAAAGCCAGTCCATCCCGAGAATAAGATCAATATCCGAGTCACCAAGAACAATTGGTTTAGCCAGAAATCTGTAGTTGCCCATCTTGATAGAAACATCCGGGACGCAAATATTAGATGTCATTTGCTTACCCGGGACACAATCTTCAACGGAATAGGAATCTTTTCCGTCACAAACTCATGCTTGGCAACAAAAGGTCTCGAAATGAAAGAAAGCGATGCACCGAAGATCAAATAAGACTTTTGCAGGAATATCATTAATCGAGAGATTACCCATTATCACATCAAGAGATTCCTCCGCTTGAGCTGCATTCATCATATTCACCTTGGCATGCTTTGGATTATGCTTGACCACTGCATTGCTGGAAGATTTCACAGAGGAGGAGGCGGAAGGCGCCTTTGGTTGAAGCACTTGTTCGCATAGTGACCTTTCTGCTGACACTTGTTGCAAGTCACCTCTGAGAGAGGACGGTGATAAGGAGCATTTGACCTTGGAGCTTGAGAATTAGACTTGTTATGATAGCACGGGTTGGGTGGGTGGGAAGATCCACGACCACCGAGTCCTTCTCACGATAAGGCCGACGGAACGGAGGAGGAGGAAGGTAGAACTTCTGCTTAGCCGCCACTTGAGAGGAAGAAGAAGACTGAACTGCATCCCTGATTCTCTTCTTAGAAGCCTCACATTTGAGCTGGGCAGCTTCTAGCTTCAGTGCCATGTTGTAGAATTCATCATACTTTTTCTCGCTCAAAAGCACAAGAGCTAATTGCAGATCTTCTCCGAGACCACCTCTCGAATTGATAGATCATACCCTTTTCATCAAGGACGCCTTGCTTAGCAAAGCGGCGAGTTTCGAACTGGAATTGTATTGATACACGTACATGTTGCCTTGCTTGAGATTGCGGAACTCCTCACGCTTGCTCTCAACAACACTTTTCGGAATGTGGTGAGCTCTGAAATCTCGGCGGAACTCATCCCGAGTAATGACACGACCTCCTCTCGAATCTTTGTATTCTTTGGTACCACTCAGCAGCTTGGTCCTTGAGTTGAAACGAAGCAAACTTGACAAAGTCCTCGTGTCTGACATTGCTACATTCAAAATGTTTGCAGATGTCCACAAGCCAATCGTCGGCGTCTGTGGCCAATGCATACGTAAAACTGAAAGACTTCGGCTGATTAGTGAGGAACTGATTGAGGGTAGCAAAGTGCGGCTGGTTGTTTCCTTGACCTTGATTGCCTTGATTGCCTTGCCCTTGAGTACGCTCTTGCAAGAGTTGTAAAATCATCTGAGCATTGGCATTGGTGGCTGCCATGATAGCTTGCCATGCCTCCGAAGGCGGAGGTGGAGGTGGAGGGTTCGATCGACTCTCATCATTGCGATCCGGATTCGTACGCTGCATGGCGGAGCCATCCTCAAGAGGGTGACATCCGTTAGCACTTTGATAGACAGATAGACAAGTTGAATCAACGGATAGAAATTGCAACATATAGTCTTCACAATAAACATTCGAACAAGGATGAACGAATGAATTCCAAAGTTAACATCACACGTCCATTAAGGTGAGAAACCACATAGATAAAGGTATGGAATCATCATCTGCCTTTGCAACAACTCGAATAACACAACTGAAAACAAAACAAAAGATTGGCTTCTAGAATAAGCCGGAACAAACACATGATAGAGATTTCGCCCAAAGTGTTTGTGGTGGGGCCCACACGGGCACGACGTACAACGGACGTCACGAATGACAAACAAGACGTCCCCGAATCAGCATAGCCAAGGATTCTTTAAGACGCCTCGCGACCATCAGAATCGACCGTGGATGGGCGGACCACTAGACGTTGGACCCCAATCTCAAATCATACATCTTTGGAAAGATATCCTATAAGCTACTAGAATTCCCACCTATAAACTCCGAAACTTTCTGGTTATGCAATCTGGTGTTGGGGATACAGGGGACACAAAATATATCACCCAAACTAACAATACCTAGATCCAATTGTATCCATCCGTCAACACATAACCAAGAAACCTTCGAAATCGTGGTACCTCGACCTTCAAAAGCATCCGTTATACGAGTCATGGCAATAATCCCGAGCTCGCCCAAGATCGGGTTATCGTGGTTATCTCACCAACAACTGCACAAAAGAGATTTCGATGTCGGCAAAACTCGTGTATTCCAGAATCGCAACGATAAAATTGTGACGACAACACCTCGGAGCTCAACTCCCCGGGACACTGCCACAACCCCTAAATGTCAGGAGGCACCAAGAACAATGTTCTCGTCACAAAACCATCGGCACGATCCCAAGATACCCGCGTGATCCTAATTTTTTTTTTGTGAAATTTGAGGAGAGGAGATTCAAAACTTCTACGTCAGGAGACCTCACCAGAGCGACGAAGGGACTGGGGAGTAAAAAGAATCCTACTCTCCGATATATATAATCCCAAGACTCAAAACATTTTCCGTTCTAGACTCAACAACGCCAGGAAACAATCAAGCAGGGGGCTCCTAAGTCGGGGATGGCTCTGATTACCAACTTGTAATGCCCTCGATGCGTCTATATCTCCCACGTGTCGAAGCACGACTTAGAGGCATAACCGCATTGAAAGCAATGTCGCAAGTGAGGTAATCTTCACACAACCCATGTAATACATAAGGGAAAGAGATACATAGTTGGCTTACAAATGCAACTTCTCACAATACCTAACTAAACATCCATCATCCAGAATACACTCAAGGTCCGACTACGGAACCAAAATAAAAGAAGATACCCCAAATGCTACACAGATCCCCGATCGTCCCAACTGGGCTCCACTACTGATCATCTGGAAAAGACACATAGTAACGACCACGTTCCTCGCCGAACTCCCACTTGAGCTCGCCATGCCACCTGACTGCATCGCCGGCACTGCAACTGTTTTGGTAGAATCACTGTGAGTCACGGACTCAGCGATCTCACACCCGCGAGATCAAGACTATTTAAGCTTATAGGAAGGACAGAGTTGTGAGGTGGAGCTGCAGCAAGCGACTAGCATATATGGTGGCTACATTCGCAAAAGAGAGCGAGAAGAGGAGCAAAGCATGGTCGTGAAGCTAGTAGCGATCAAGAAGTGATCCTGAACTACTTACGTCAAACATAACTCCAACATCGTTCACTTCCCGGACTCCATGAGAAGAGACCATCACGGTTACACACGCCGGTTGTTGTGTATTTTAATTAAGGTCAACTTCGGGTTTTCTACAACCGACATTAACAAATTCCCATCTGCCTCATAACCGCGGGCACAGCTTTCGAAACATAATACCCTGCAGGGGTGTCCCAACTTAGCCCATTATAAGCTCTCACGGTCAACGAAGGATATTCCTTCTACCAGGAAGACCCGATCAGTCTCGGAATCCCGGACTACAAGAAATTTCGACGGCAATAAAACAAGACCAAAGAAGCGGCCCGATTGTGCCGACAAATCCCGATAGGAGCTACACATATCTCGTTCTCGTGGCACATCCGGATGAACACTACGCACGGCAACCGAAGATGCCCCAAGTTGCCTCGTGGTGGCACCGCAAGTGGCTCTAGTTTGGACCAACGCCGAGGAGCATTGGCCCGGGGTTAAATAAAGATGACCCTCGGGCTCGCGAAACCCGGGGAAAAAGGCTTAGGTGGCAAATGGTAAAACCAAAGTTGGGCCTTCTTTGGAGGAGTCTTATTCAAAGCGAACTGTCAAGGGGGTCCCATAAATCACCCAACCGTAAGGAACGCGAAATCTAGGAACATAACTCCTGTATGACGGAAACTAGGGTGGCAAGAGTTGAACAAAACACCAGGCATAAGGCCGAGCCTTCCACACTTTACCAAGTATATAGATGCATTAATTATAGCAGATATATTGTGATATCCCCAACAAGTAAACATGTTCCAACAAGGAACAACATCTCCATGTTCCAATAAGGAACAAACTTCATCTTCACCGCAACTAGCAACGCTATAAGAGGGCCGAGCAAAGCGGTAACATAGCCAATCAACGGATTGCTAGGAAAGGATGGTTAGAGGTTTGACATGGCAATATGGGTGGCATGATAAGCAAGTGATAGGCATCGTAGCATTGGCATAGAAAAAGAGCGAGCATCTAGCAAGCCAAGATAGAAGTGATTTCGAGGGTATGGTCATCTTGCCTGCAAGGTTCTCAGAGTTGTCGAAAGCTTGATCCTCGTAAGCGTTCTCAACAGGTTCCTCGCGTACTCGTCTCCCGGCTCTACCCAAAGCAAGAACACAAACAAAGGAACCACAATAAATCACGGTGCAATGCACAAGCAACATGATGCAAAACATGACATGATATGCGAGATGCGATATGCAATGCGTATGTGTGCTCCGGAAGGAAAATGATGAACCATGCATCAACTTGGCAAACCAAGTATGCCGCTGGAAAGATGAGATGATTTCGGTTGAAATCGATATAAAGATCACCGGAATCGGATGCACGGTTTGCAAATGACAAGCAAAACAAGAATGGCACAAATCCGCCATTAACAGCATGATGCCACATAGAAAGCAACAAGAAATTAAGCTACTGCGCCCAAACGTATCAACAAAGCATATGGAAGTGATCTAATCAAGATGCTTGACAAAAGATGAACACTGAGCTACGGCTAATTCACATCATAACAAGCATGGCAAAAGTGCAAAATATATCAGATTCACAGACTTGGGGAAATTACTGAACATGGCAAAATCAGCATCAGGTAGCAATGTTCAGAGCAATGAAACAGCATGCTACAAGAACTTATAATAGCAAAACAAGGCATGGAATGAATCTACTCCAAGCATAGAACAAAAGTTCCTTACTGACTATAAGCCAAAAAGGATCATAATATAAAATAGCACCCATGTAAACATAGCAAGTTTCGTTAACAGATTCAGCAACAGGGCATGACAAAAACAGATAACAAGTAGGCATGTTTAAGAGCTCGATGCACTCACTACAGAGCATCCCATGATAAAATAAGCATACATCCATTAAGAAGACATGGCATAGAAGCTACACATGGTAAGAACAACATCATAGCCTACACGGATCAACCACAAAAACCTTGGCAAAATTGAATAACATGTAAACAATCTGCCAGGAAACATTTTATAGCAAAAGTAGAGCTCGATTGACTCAAGCTACGGCACTCAATAATTGCAAACGAAGGCACGGATGGATGGAGCATAACCATATGTTCAAAACATCCTTACTGAAGTATCTCAAAATATGCATGGATCTCTCGGTAGCATCAAGTTAACATGTCATAAAAATATCAGCAAAACAGGGGCTGAAATCAGCAACATCATGAAGCCTAGTTTGCATGCTTGTGCTAGTCACCACAGAGATAACATAAATAGATGGCATACACCCCTGGAAATATGGCATGGCATATCACAAAACACATGTAGGACTCAAATTCATAGGTTGCACACATCAATCATGGCAAAAATGACAAAAGCGCATGTTCTGTTACGAAACAGAAACTAACATCACATAGCCCTCTTCTAACAGCATTTCGGGCACCAAGATTAGCTCAAATAAAAATGATGCAATGAGATGAAATGATCTACTCTTCGAGGCGAACAGACTGACATATTGAACGCACGAAACGGAGCGACGGATGCAGAGTTATGATGCGTTGAAGATGCAACAAAATAATGCAGAATAATGACAGAGGGAATCGGGGGGAAGGAGAAAGCCAACCCTTCGAGGTGGATCTCAGATCCGGCCGGGACGGAAGCCGAGGCGGCTCGAGGTGGCCGGTGGCGGCTCGCCGGAGCTCGGGCCGGGAGGAGAGGAGAGGCCGGGCCGGCCGGAGGAGGCGGCGACCGAGGCGGCGGTGGTGCCAGGGCGGGGTCATGGTGGTTTGGCGGCGGGCGGCGACGGCGGGGCCGAGGCGGCGGAGCGGGCGGGCGCTGGCCAGCGGCGGCGGCCGGGCCGGAGGCGGCGACGGCAAGTGGCCGAAGGCGCCGGGCGCGGAGGGCCTCAAGACGGCCTCGCGGGGTCTGCTGGGTCGGCGGCGATGGGGCGCGAGTCCGCCACGTGGCGCGCTACGGTTCGGCCGAAGTGCGGCGGCGGACGCGTCTGCTCCGTCGGACGTGTCCGCGGCGCGAGGGAATTTGCTAGGGTTTCGCCCGGATTTGAGGGAGACGATATTTATAGGTAGAAGGAGCTAGGAAGCTCCAAATGAGGTGCTGTTTTCGCCCACACGATCGTGATCCGACGACGGAGAGCATGGAAGTGACTTAGATGGGTTATTAGGCTGTTTTGAAAGGGTGTTGGGCTGCAACTTAAAAGAGGCCTTTGCGAGAGTGCGGTTAACCGTTGGAGTACCAAACGAGCTCCAAATGACCCGAAACTTGGCAGGTGGTCTACCGGTGGTATGCCAAGGCCACTTGACAAGGCTCGGTCCATTCCGAGAAAGTTTAGTACCCGCTCACGGAAAAACGTAAAAGGGGACGCCGGGGGACATAGGAGTGCCGGATTGCAAAACGGACAACGAGGAAAATGCTCGGAATCAAGAGACGAACACGTATGCAAATGAGATGCACATGATGACATGATATGAAATGCATGACATGGAAAAAATGCAAAAAATGAAGAAAAACCCAACCACGGAGGGAATATCATATCACAATGCCGAAAATGGCAAGAGTTGGAGTTACAAATATGGAAAGTTACATCCGGGGTGTTACAAGGGGTCTGGGCCCATCACCCATTGCACACTTGCACATTGCGAACGCGGACGGAAGCAGACCTAGCCCCCTTAATACAAGTGCAGGCTTACGGTCCAATCCGGCGCGCGCCGCTCAGTCGCTGACGTCAAAAGAGCTTCGGCTGATACCACGACGCCGGTTGCCCATATCTTGTCCCACGTGGCGGTTAGTGCGTATAAGGTCAACGAACAACTCAGATCAAATACCAAGATCCCGTTAAGCGTGTTATTTTTACGTAACTGCGGACGCAGACCAGGGCCAGGCCCACCTCTCTCCTAGGTGGTCTCAACCTGCCCAGTCGCTTTGCCACAAAGTAACAGTCAGGGGCCGTCGGGAACCCAGGCCCACCTCTACCGGGATGGAGCCACCGCCTTCAAATTTCATCTCCTAACAAGATCATAAGTAATGTAGCAGTATAAAGTATATAGCATATGCCCGTGATCACCTCCCAAGTGATCACGGCCCAGTAGTATAGCATGGTAGATGGACAAGAATGCAGGGCCACTGATGGAATACTAGCATTTTATACTAAGCATTTAGGATTGCAGGTAAGGGTAACAACTGTAGCAACAATGACAGGCTATACATCCGAATAGGATTAACCAAAAGCAGTAACATGCTACACTACTCTAATGCAAGCAGTAGAGAGAAGGAATAGGCGATATTTGGTGATCAAGGGGGGGGGGGGGCTTGCCTGGTTGCTCTGGCAAGTAGGGGTCGTCAACAACGTAGTCGATCGAGCCACCAGCAGCGACGTTAGTCTCGTAGTCTACCGAAGAGAAGAGGGGGAAGAAACAATGAATACAATGCAAACAGATGCATAACGATGCATGGCATTTCAAGTAACTGTGCTAGGAGTTCCCTAACGCGGCAGGAGGTGATACCGGTGAAGGGGAAACATCCGGGAAAGTATCCCCGGTGTTTCGCGTTTTCGAACAGATGAACCAGAGGGGGAAAGTTGCATGTTTGCTATGCTAGGGGTGTGTGGCGGATGAACGGACCGCGTATTCGAATTCGTCTCGTCGTTCTGAGCAACTTTCATGTAAAAAGTATTTTCATCCGAGTTACAGATTATTTTATATTGATTTTTAAAGTTTTAAATCATTTTCTAAATTATTTTTAATTCGAAAATTAAATGTTAAATTGCTATGGGTACATAGAAGTGTACCCACAGATGGGCTTGGGTGGCTGACCAGTAAGCCCAATTGACTTGGTCAATCGCCTGGCCAGAGGTCGATCGATGGGGCCAGTTAAAGTCAACAGCCAACAAGATTGACCGCTGACCGGGTCAAACTGACTAGTGGGTCCCGCTTGTCATAGTCTCATAGTAATTAAACAGGGTTAATTAGCTTTAACTAAATGATTAGGTTCATCCGGTTTAATTAAGTTAATTAATTATATAATTAATTAATTAATTAATATTTTAATTATTATATATTTTAATTCCTCTCCTTTTTTATTAACGTTCTAGTGGGTGGGCCCCGGCTATCATTGTCCAGGGCCATGGCGGGGCTGGCTAATGGGCATAGCCCGAACGGGCGCATGCCCGAGGGATGCTGGGCACCTACGGCGCATGCCGGCGCCGGAGGCCTGTGGAATGCGCGGAGGGGTGGCCGTGGATCGGCAAAGTGGCGCGGGCAGCAGGGAGGCGCTGCACGCGCAGCAGAGAGAAGCAGGGCACGGGCGCTGCCATCGTGGGCAGCGGGAGGCGGCGCATTACAGGATGACTTCGGCGCGGGCAGACAGGCGATGATGGCGCTGGCGCGCGGTGAGCGCAGCTCACCCCAGCTGCTGCTGGGACGATCTAACGTGCGGTGACCGTGAGCGAGGCGTGAGGCAGAGAAGGGGAGAGGCCCGGGGCCTCACCAGCGTTTATGGGGAGAGGGGCACCGTGGCTTGCTGGCGGCCGGCAGGGAAGAGGACTAGGATGCGAGGTCCGGCGAGGAGGCGGTCGAGGTGGCGTTCCTGGCAACGGCGATGTGGTCCAGCGGTGTCGGGTGCGGCGAGGGCTGGTGTAGGCCGTCGTGGGAGGTGACGAGGAGGTGGCGAGGTCTGGCGATGGGCAGCACCAGCGACGGGGCGTAGGGGAGGGGGTCGACGTGGGCGTCGAGGCTATGGGGGTGTGCGGCGACGGGGTCGGGGCGCTGGCGTCGCGTGGTGGGGGGAAGCGGGCTCGTCCCCGATCCAGATTGGATTGGTAAGGGGAGATGAGAGACGTGGGGAGTGGGGGTGTGCGGTCGGGGGGGGGGGGGTTAGGGTTTCTCCCTGGTGGGGATATGGGGGAGGGGTTGGGCTGGCCTGTTGGGCCAGGTGTGTCGGCCAGGTGGGCCGTTTGGCCCAGTTGGCCAGGGGGGTTCCTTCTTTTATTTTATTTTTTGTTTTCCTTTGTTTTGTTTTTCTTTTACTTTTCTTTTTCTTATCTTATTTCTTACCTGTTTTCTTTTAATTTCTCATTTGTATTAGTTTTATAAATTATAAAACTAGTCACTAATTTAGTGTTAATCATTATGCTACTGTCCCATTAACTTAGGGGCAACTAAATAAACATTTTATTATTTTATAAAATGCAAAAGACATTTATTTCATTGTTTTACCTACTATTTTAATTATTCAAATGCATCTAAACTTTCTATAAGAATGTGGTTTCTTCACCTCAATTAGTTAGGGATTATATGCCACATGATGAACATTTAGTTTTAATGTTTGAAAACTTTTACCGTTTGACGTTATTTTAAATTTGAAATTTGAACTGGTTTTCGAACCAGGGTGAGATTATCAACAGTAACCGAGGCGACGTGGCATCCTTTGCAGAGGGTTACTGTAGCTTAATTACCCGGGCGTCACATCTCAGTAGGAGTTGGTCTCGCGCCATGTCTTCCGTAGCTATGCTCGGTATAGCTGACGAGGCAGACTGTTGGTGTCAAAAACGGCAGACGAGGCAGACTGTTGGGGGGAACTGTGCATCTAGGACCGATGGTAACAGGAGACGAGAGACACGATGTTTACCCAGGTTCGGGCCCTCTCTATGGAGGTAATACCCTACTTCCTGCTTGATTGATCTTGATGAATATGAGTATTACAAGAGTTGATCTACCACGAGATTGTAATGGCTAAACCCTGGAAGTCTAGCCTATGAGTATGGTAATGAGTCTGTCCTTTCCGGACTGCCCCCTCCGGTTTATATAGACACCGGGGGGATCTAGGGTTTACATGGAGTCGGTTACATAAGAAGGAATCTTCATAATTGGTCGCCAAGCTTGCCTTCCACGCCAAGGAGAGTCCAATCCGGACACAAGTACGGTCTTCGGTCTTCATGTCTTCACAGCCCTTCAGTCCGGCCCTTGGATAACAGGACGGACGCCCGAGGATCCCTTAGTCCAGGACTCCCTCAGTAGCCCCTGAACCTGGCTTCAATGACGAGGAGTTCGGCGCGCAGATTTGTCTTCGGCATTGCAAGGTGGGTTCCCTCCTTCGAACTCCAGAATAGTCTTCGGATGAAGTAAATATATCCGGACATGTGTATATAATTACGGAGAATACGATATCTCACGAACCCCACTTGTTGATAACTGTGCATGACATCGTATCATGCACGCCCGGTTGCTATTTCCAACCGTTGGCTAGCGAGCCGCCCCACGTCTCGGGGCGCAGTTTTATTGGCATGTCTTGTCAAAGTAGAGATCGTGTCCCTTTATTTATGGGATCTTCATTAAGGCAGGCGTGGGTAACACAACCGTCCCCTGGGTACAACTCCTTTATGATAGGTAAGTTTAGAGACCCAGGGGGAGACGCACAGTATTCGGGGCCTTTATATAGATACCCAGTCTCGTCTTCTTCCCTTGCGCTTGCTCCTTTGAAAGTGCAACTATCACTAGGTGGTTTTGGTAATTCCTAACAACATATAGCTCATTGAGATAATGCCATTTCAAGATGAATATTTCAGGAAAGCTCAATGATTGGCATGGCATAGATGAGAAAAGTGGACCCATCAAAATGCTAAGGACAAAAGGATTGGCTCAAGCTCAAAGCTCAAGACTCTACATTTTCTATTTTAGTGATCCAAGATGACATTGAGTCTATAGGCAAAGCCAATACTATCAAGGAGGGATGAGGTGTTTCTTAATGAGGCTCTTGCTCAAAATGCTTAGTGATATGCTCCAAAGCCCTCAACTACTTTCTCACATCCACATATGACCTAAACCAAAAGTCAAACTCGCCCCACCGATTCTTTCTATCCGGCGCCACCGAAGTTTAGATGTCATAGCCATCGCCACAAACCCTAGGCAAATCGGTCTCACTGATAGCGATCTCGGCCTCACCGAGATGGGATTGTAATCTCTCTGCTTCCCTTCAGAACGCTTTCGTCCCACCAAGATGAGCGATCGGTCCCACCGAGATTGCAATGTAAACTCTCTGTATCCCTTTCGTAACATTTCGGTCTCACCAAAATGAGCGAATCGGTCCCACCGAGTTTACCCGACCAACTCTCTGGTTAGCTTATTACCAAAATCGATCTCACCGAGTACGTGTAATCGGTCTCACCGAGATTATGTTATGCCCTAACCCTAACCATATCGGTCCTACCAAGTTGCATGTCGGTCCCACCGGAAATCCTAACGGTCACTAGATTTGCTGAATAGGTCCGACCGAGTTTATCAATTCAGTCCCACCGAGATTGGAAAGTTGTGTGTAACGGTTAGATTTTGTGTGTAGGCTATATATACCCCTCCACCTCCTCTTCATTCGTGGAGAGAGCCATCAGAACGAACCTACACTTCCAACTTACCTTTTCTGAGAGAGAACCACCTACACTTGTGTTGAGGCCAAGATATTCCATTCTTACCGTATGAATCTTGATCTCTAGCCTTCCCCAAGTTGCTTTCCACTCAAATCTTCTTTCCACCAAATCTATATCCTGTGAGAGAGAGAGAGTTGAGTGTTGGGGAGACTATCACTTGAAGCACAAGAGCAAGGAGTTCATCATCAACACACCATTTGTTACTTCTTGGAGAGTGGTGTCTCCTAGATTGGCTAGGTGTCACTTGGGAGCCTCTGACAAGATTGTGGAGTTGAACCAAGGAGTTTGTAAGGGCAAGGAGATCGCCTACTTCGTGAAGATCTACCGCTAGTGAGGCAAGTCCTTCGTGGGCGACGTCCATGGTGGGATAAACAAGGTTGCTTCTTCGTGGACCCTTCGTGGGAGGAGCCCTCCGTGGACTCGCGCAGCCATTACCAGATAACCCACAAGTATAGGGGATCGCAACAGTTATTGAGGGTAGAGTATTCAACCCAAATTTATTGATTCGACACAAGGGGAGCCAAAGAATATTCTCAAGTATTAGCAGCTGAGTTGTCAATTCAACCACACCTGGAAACTTAGTATCTGCAGCAAAGTGTTTAGTAGCAAAGTAATATGATAGTGGCGATAACAGTAACAAAAGTAAAGACAGCTAAAGTAATGTTTTTGGTATTTTGTAGTGATTGTAATAAAGAACAATGGGAAAGTAAATAAGCGAGAACCAGTATATGGAAAGCTCGTAGGCACCGGATTAGTGATGGATAATTATGCCGGATGCGGTTCTTCATGTAACAGTCATAACATAGGGTGATACAGAACTAGCTCCAATTCATCAATGTAATGTAGGCATGTATTCCGACTATAGTCACACATGCTTATGTAAAAGAACTTGCATGACATCTTTTGTCCTACTCCTCCCGTGGCAGCGGGGTCCTATTGGAAACTAAGGGATATTAAGGCCTCCTTTTAACAGAGAACCGTAACAAAGCATTAGCACATAGTGAATACATGAACTCCTCAAACTATGGTCATCACCGAGAAGTATCCCGATTATTGTCACTTCGGGGTTGTCCGATCATAACACATAATAGGTGACTATAGACTTGCAAGATAGGATCAATAACTCACATATATTGATGAAAACATAATAGGTTCAGATCTGAATTCATGGCACTCAGGCCCTAGTGACAAGCATTTAGCATAGCAAAGTCATAGCAACATCAATCTCAGAACATAGTGGATACTAGGGATCAAACCGTAACAAAACTAATTCGATTACATGATAAATCTCATCCAACCCATCACCATCCAGCAAGCCTACGATGGAATTACTCACGCACGGCGGTGAGTATCATGAAATTGGTGATGGAGGATGGTTGATGATGACGACAGCGATGAATCCCCCTCTCCGGAACCCCGAACGGACTCCATATCAGCCCTCCCGAGAGGTTTTAGGGTTTGGCGGCCGCTCCGTATCGTAAAACGCGATGATTTTTTCTCCTTGATTTTTTCTCCCCGAAAGCCAATATATAGAGTTGGAGTTGGCGTCGAAAGGTGTCCAGGGGGCCCACGAGTTAGGGGGGCGCGCCAAGGAGGGCGCGCCCCCCACCCTCGTGGACAGGGTGTGGGCCCCCTGGTCTTCATCTTTGGCGAGGATTTTTTATTATTTATTCTAAGATGTTCCGTGGAGTTTCAGGTCATTCCGAGAACTTTTGTTTTCTGCATAAAACAACATCATGGCAATTCTCACCGAAAACAAAGGCCATCCGGGTTAGTTCCATTCAAATCATACAAGTTAGAGTCCAAAACAAGGGAAAAAGTGTTTGGAAAAGTAGATACGACGGAGACGTATTAAATCCCCCAAGCTTAAACCCTTGCTTGTCCTCAAGCAATTCAGTTGACAAACTGAAAGAGAAAAAGAAAATTACAAACTCTGTTTGCTCTTGTTGTTGTACCTATGTCAAGCCAAAGCATTCAGGTTTTCAGAAAGATCATAACTAACCACATTTGCAATAACTCCTAGGTCTCATGTTTACTCATATCAATAACATAATCAGCTAGCAAGCCATAATAATAAATCTCGGATGACAACACTTCCTCAAAATAATCATAATATGATATAACAAGATGGTTTCTCGCTAGCCCTTTCTGAGACCGCAAAACATAAATGCAGAGCACCTTCAAAGATCAAGGACTGACTAAACATTGTCATTCACGGTAAAAGAGATCCAATCATAGTCATACCCGATATAAATTAACAGTAATGAATGAAAATGACAGCTATGCTCTCCAGGTAGTGCTTTTAATAAGAAGGTGATGACTCAAGATAAAAGTAAATAGATAAGCCCTTCACAGAGGGAAGCAGCGATTTGTAGAGGTGCCAGAGCTCGGTTTTGAAATATAGATAATTTATATTTTGAGCGGCATACTTTCATTGTCAACATAAAAACTAAGAGATGACGATATCTTCCATGCTAAACAAATTACAGGCGGTTCCCAAACAGAATGGTAATTTTATACTCCCCCTCCTCCACAAGCATCAATCCATGGCTTGCTCGAAACAACGAGTGCTCCAACATTCAACGGGTCCCAGGGGGAGTTTTGTTTGCAATTATTTTTATTTAGTTTGCATAAAGCATGGGACCGGGCATCCCGGTGACCAGCCATTTTCTCATGAGTGAGGAGCGGAGTCCAGTCCTTTTGAGAATAACCCGCCTAACACGGAAGATAAGGGCAGCCCTAGTTGATATATGAGCTATTCGAGCATGCAAAACAGAATGTTTATTTGAAGGTTTAGAGTTTGGCACATACAAATTTACTTGGAACGGCAGGTAGATACCACATATAGGAAGGTATGGTGGACTCATATGGAATAACTTTGGGGTTTAAGGGATTGGATGCACAAGCAATATTCCCGCTTAATACAAGTGAAGGCTAGCAAAAGACTGGAAGTGACCAACTAGAGAGCGACAAATACCATGAACATGCATTAAAATTAATAAACATTGAATACAAGCATGAGTAGGATATAATCCACCATGAACATAAACATCGTGAAGGCTATGTTGATTTGTTTCAACTACATGCGTGAACATGTGCCAAGTCAAGTCACTTAAATCATTCAAAGGAGGATACCACCCCTTCATACCACATCCCAACCATTTTAATAGCATGTTGGCACGCAAGGTAAACCATTATAACTCATAGCTAATCAAGCATGGCACGAGCAACTATGATCTCTAATTGTCATTCCAAACATGCTTATTCATAATAAGCTGAATCAAGAACGATGAACTCATCATATTTACAAAAACAAAAGAGGTCGAGTTCATACCAGCTTTTCCCATCTCAGTTAGTCCATCATATATGTCATCATAATTGCTTCTCACTTGCACGACCGAACGGTGTGAATAATAATAAGAGTGCACGTGCATTGGACTAAGCTGGAATCTGCGAGCATTCAATAAACAGGAGAAGACAAAGCAATATGGGCTCTTGGTTAAATCAACAATGATGCATATAAGAGCCACTTCAACAATTTAATCACGGTCTTCTCATACTGACCCCCAAAGAAAAGAAAAAGAATAAAACTATTTACACGGGAAAGCTCCCAACAAGCAAAAGAAGAACGGGAAATATTTTTGGGGTTTCTTTTTAATTATTACTACTACTACAGGAAAAATAAACTACTACTAATTTTTTTTGGTTTTTCTTAAGGCTTATTAAACACACAAGAAGAAAGCAGGGAAAAGAAAATAAACTAGTGTGGATAATACAGTGAAAGAGTATGAGCACCGACATCTAGTAATGAGTGTGTGTGAACATAAATGTAATGTTGGTGAGAAATATGTACTCCCCCAAGCTTAGGCTTCTCGCCTAAGTTGGTCTATTGCCAGGGATAGCCTGGCAGATACCCGTAGGTGTAGCTGGGGTCATACTGCGATGAGGAATAGCTGGGATCATACTATGATGCAGCGGTTATCGCCTGCTGAGCTGTTGTGTGGAGTCGGGCTGCCTCCGCTCTCCTCTCGTAGTCATCTGCCTCCTCTCTGGTGATAGTGTATCTTCGTTTTGCCTGAGCATCAAATAAGGCAGGAGCAGGAAGAGTAATACGGACAACATGTCGTTTGTTAAAGATTAGTCGATACTGGAGAGGTGGTTCCGTCCTCTCAACAAACTGGTGGGAAACCATAGTCAAAATCTAAATAAGTAGGGCGTAACTCCATATCACCCTCACGAATGTCTATCTCAAGAAAATTAGCTAAGCGGGTTGCATAAATTCCTCCAAAGAAATCTCCGTTATGTCTATTATGATGCAACCTACAAGCTACAATGGCTACCATATGATAAGATTGGTCTCCTAAAACAGCACTCCTAAGAATGCTGAGATCAGGGACACACATGTGACATGCTTCATCCTTAGCATTTATGCATCTACCTATGAAGAGAGCAAAATAATGTATAGCAGGAAAGTGAATGCTCCCTATAGTGGCTTGCGTTATATCTCTAGATTACCCCACAGTTATACTAGCAAGAAAGTCTCTAAATTCAGATTTAGGGGGATCCCTGACACTACCCCAAGATGGAAGTTTGCAAGCAAAAGTGAAATCCTCTAAGTCCATGGTATAATATTTGTCATTAAGGTCAAACATGATTGAAGGAGAATTACGCGAAGATGAATACTCAAACCTCCTCACAAATGAGCTTGGGAGGTCATGATACTGGGGGCATTTGTCAGCCTCGAAGTCCACAAGACCGGCGTTACACAAATATGCGTTAAATTCTTCTTTGATTCCCGCTTGATCCATCAAATTTTCCGAAGGCCATTCACAGGGCCTCACAAGAGCGTCTCTTGGTGGTTCCTCGTCAGCATCACGCATTGCAAGCCTGGGACCTTGCTTCCTTGAAGAACCACCTTGGAACATCTTCCTAAACATATTGTTTCCTCTGAAAAATTTCTGAAATTTTTAGTAACTTCAAACAAAATTGAACCAACTTCAATAAAATTGATAGCAACTACTCCTACAAGTGCCTAGAGCCTATATCAAGCATTAGAACTACTTGGAACCATATAAATTTGACATGCAAGCTCAAGAACATGGTCACCTATGCAGCACAAATTTGCAAAGAACAAAGCACTAGTACAAAAACTAATTGGATCAATGGAGGACTCACATACCAAGGAACAATCTTCCCAAGCAGTTTTGCGAGAGGTGCTTTGAGCAAGGAGATCGAAAATCACAACAAAAGTGGCTGGCACTCGTGCTTGAGTTGGTTTTTTGGGTTTGTGTGAGGCAGAGGAAGAAGATGGGTGCAGGGATAAGTGGAGGAGGGCCACCTTGGGCCCACGAGGCAGGGGGCGCGCCTAGGGGGGTAGGGCACGCCCTCCACCCTCGTGGCCAGGTGGCAGGTCCCCCCCGCGGTGAATTTTGCACTATAAATCCTTAAACATTCCCGAAAAAATCATATTAAATTGGCATGGCATTCTGAGGACTTCTATTTTCGGGATATTTTTATATTGCACGGATAAATCAGGAAACAGACAGAAAAATACTATTTTTACTTGATTTCAACTAAATAACGGAAAATATAAAGAGGGTACAGAAGGTTGTGCTTCTAGTTTCATCCGTCGCAAGCTGATCAAAAGGAATCCACTAACAAGGTTGATCAGGTCTTGTTAACAAACTCATTCCGACTAACATGGAACCGGAGACATTTCGAATAACACTATGTTACCTCAACGGAGATATGGACATCCCCAATAATAAGCATCTCATATTTCTTCTTGACAGTAGGGAGAGGAAATTCAAAACCTCCAAATATAATCGATGGAATTTTTCCAATAGAGTTGATACTATGAACTTGAGGTTGTTTCCTCGGAAAGTGTACCATGTGCTCATTACCATTAACATGAAAAGTGACATTGCCTTTGTTACAATCAATAACAGCCCATGCAGTATTAAGGAAAGGTCTTCCAAAAATAATAGACATACTATCATCCTCGGGAATATCAAGAATAACTAAGTCCGTTAAAATAGTAACGTTTGCAACCACAACACGTACATCCTCACAAATACCAACAGGTATAGCATTTGATTTATCAGCCATTTGCAAAGATATTTCAGTAGGTGTCAACTTATTCAAGTCAAGTCTACATTATAAAGAGAGAGGCATAACACTAACAACGGCTCCGAGATCACGTAAAGAAGTTTTAACATAATTTCTCTTAATGGAGCATGGTATAGTAGGTACTCCTGGATCTCCAAGTTTCTTTGGTATTCCACCCTTAAAGTATAATTAGCAAGCATGGTGGAAATTTCAGCTTCCGGTATCTTTCTCTTATTGGTAACAATATCTTTCATATATTTAGCATAAGGATTCATTTTGAGCATATCAGTCAATCGCATACGCAAAAAGATAGGTATAATCATTTCAGCAAAGCGCTAAAAATCCTCATCATCCTTTTTCTTAGATGGTTTCGGAGGAAAGGGCATGGGCTTCTGAACCCATGGTTCCCTTTCTTTACCATGTTTCCTAGCAACAAAGTCTCTTTTATCATAACGTTGATTCTTTGATTGTGGGTTATCAAGATTAACAACAGGTTCAACTTCTACATCATTATCATTACTAGGTTGAGCATCATCATGAACATCATCATTAACATTTTCACTAGGTTCATGTTCATTACCGATTGTGTTTCAAAGATCGCACATAGAGATATCATTTGGATTCTCAGGTGGTTCAGCAATAGGTTCACTAGAAGTTTGCAAAGTCCTATCATTTTTATTTATCTTCCTTTTAGAAGAACTAGGTGCATCAATATTTTTTCTCTGAGAATCTTGCTCGATTCTCTTAGGGTGGCCTTCAGGATACAAAGGTTCCTGAGTCATTCTACCAGTTCTAGTAGCCACTCTAACAGCATAATCATTTTTCTTACTATTCATTTCATCAAGCGCTTCTTTCTGAGCTTTAAGTACTTGTTCTACTTGAGTGGTAACCATAGAAGCATGTTTGCTAACAAGTGTAAGTTTACCTCTAATATTAGCCATATAATCACCAAAGTGTTTAATCATATTGGAATCATATTTCAACCGCTCACCTAAATAAGCATTAAAATTATCTTTTTTGACAATAAAATTATCAAACTCATCGAAGCATTGCCTAGAAGACTTATAATGAGGAATATCACCTTCATCAAATCTATAAAGAGAATTTACCTTTACTACCTATATCGGGTTATCGGGATCAGGAGGTTCTTCAATAGGTAATGGATCAAGATCATATGTTTCTTCAACAGGCGTTAGATTAAGACCATGTATTTCTTCAATAGGAGGTAAATTCTTAATATCTTCAGCTTTAATACCTTTTTCTTTCATAGATTTCTTTGCCTCTTGGATATCTTCAGGACTGAGAAATAGAACACCTCTCTTCTTCGGAGTTGGTTTAGGAATAGGCTCGAATTGGCTCGAGCTGGCCCGGGAGTTGGCTCAGGAGGTGCCCAATTATTTTCATTTGTCAACATATTATTCAATAAAATTTCAGCTTCGTCCGGTGTTCTTTCCCTGAAAAGAGAACCAGCACAACTATACACGTAATCTCTGGAAGCATCGGTTAGTCCATTATAAAAGATATCAAGTATTTCAGGTTTCTTAAGAGGATGATCAGGCAAAGCATTAAGTAACTTGAGAAGCCTCCCCCAAGCTTGTGGGAGACTCTCTTCTTTAATTTGAACGAAGTTGTATATTTCCCTCAAAGCAGCTTGTTTCTTATGAGCAGGGAAATATTTAGCAGAGAAGTAATAAATCATATCATGGGGACTACGCACACAACCAAGATCAAGAGAATTAAACCATATCTTAGCATCACCCATTAATGAGAACGGAAATATTTAGAGTATATAAAAGTAGCGCGATCTCTCATCATTAGTAAACAGGGCGGCTATATCATTTAACTTAGTAATATGTGCCACAATAGTTTCAGATTCATAGCCATAAAAAGGAACAAATTCGACCAAACTAATTATATCTGGATCAACAGAAAATTCATAATCCTTATTGGGAACACAAATAGGTGAAGTAGGAAAAGCAGGGTCAGGTTTCATTCTGTCTAAGAGATTCTTTGTTTAGCAGCCTCTTAAGTTCATATCTATCCTGGCAGGCAAAAATAGCTGCAGAAGATTCCATATAAAAAACATAACCCTCAGGAATAACAGGCATATTTTCATCATCATATTCAGATTCAATAATTTGTTTATCTCCAGCCCTAGCAATTTGTTCATCTAGAAATTCACCAAGGGGCACAATAGTATGAAGCATAGAAGTAGTTTCATCATAAGTATCATGCATAGCAGAAGTGGCATCATCAATAACATGCGACATATCAGAACGAATAGCAGGAGCAGGTTTAGGTGTCGCTAGCTTAGTCATAACAGAAGGTGAATCAAGTGCAGAGCTACATGGCAGTTCCTTACCTCCCCTTGTAGTTGTGGGATAAATTTTTGTCTTAGAGTCTTTCAAGTTCTTCATAGTGTCCAGCAGATATAAATCTCAAGTGACTCAAAGAATAGAGCTATGCTCCCCGGCAATAGCGCCAGAAAAAGGTCTTGATAACCCACAAGTATAGGGGATCCCAACAGTTTTCGAGGGTAGAGTATTCAACCCAAATTTATTGATTCGACACAAGGGGAGCCAAAGAATATTCTCAAGTATTAGCAGCTGAGTTGTCAATTCAACCACACCGAAACTTAGTATCTGCACGAAAGTGTTTAGTAGCAAAGTAATATGATAGTGGCGGTAACGGTAACAAAAGTAAAGACAGCAAAAGTAATGTTTTTGGTATTTTGTAGTGATTGTAACAGTAACAACGGGAAAGTAAATAAGCGAGAACCAGTATATGGAAAGCTCGTAGGCACCGGATTAGTGATGGATAATTATGCCGGATGCGGTTCGTCATGTAACAGTCATAACATAGGGTGATACAGGACTAGCTCCAATTCATCAATGTAATGTAGGCATGTATTCCGAATATAGTCATACGTGCTTATGGAAAAGAACTTGCATGACATCTTTTGTCCTACCCTCCCGTGGCAGCGGGGTCCTATTGGAAACTAAGGGATATTAAGGCCTCCTTTTAATAGAGAACCTTAACAAAGCATTAGCACATAGTGAATACATGAACTCCTCAAACTACGGTCATCACCGAGAAGTATCCCAATTATTGTCACTTCGGGTTGTCGGATCATAACACATAATAGGTGACTATAGACTTGCAAGATAGGATCAAGAACTCACATATATTCATGAAAACATAATAGGTTCAGATCTGAATTCATGGCACTCGGGCCCTAGTGACAAGCATTAAGCATAGCAAAGTCATAGCAACATCAATCTCGTAACATAGTGGATACTAGGGATCAAACCCTAACAAAACTAACTCGATTACATGATAAATCTCATCCAACCCATCACCGTCCAGCAAGCCTACGATGGAATTACTCACACACGGCGGTGAGCATCATGAAATTGGTGATGGAGGATGGTTGATGATGACGACGGCGACGAATCCCCCTCTCCGGAGCCCCGAACGGACTCCAGATCAGCCCTCCCGAGAGGTTTTAGGGCTTGGCAGCGGCTCCGTATTGTAAAACGCGATGATTTCTTCTCCTTGATTTTTTTCTCCCCGAAAGCCAATATATCGAGCTGGAGTTGGCGTCGGAACGTGTCCAGGTGGCCCACGAGGTAGCGGGCGCGCCCAGGAGGGGGGGGGGGCACCCTCGTGGACATGGTGTGGGCCCCCTGGTCTTCATCTTTGGCGAGGATTTTTTATTATTTATTCTAAGTTATTCCGTGGAGTTTCAGGTCATTCCAAGAACTTTTATTTTCAGGTCAGTCCGGGTTAGTTCCATTCAAATCATACAAGTTAGAGTCCAAAACAAGGGCAAAAGTGTTTGGAAAATTAGATACGACGGAGGCGTATCATTACCCTTCGTGGGTTGAAGTCTCCATCAACTTGGATGTACGATAGCACCACCTATCGGAACCACGACAAAAACATCCGTGTCTCCTATTGCGTTTGAATCCTCCAAACCCTTCCTTTACATTCTGGCAAGTTGCATGCTTTACTTTCCGCTGCTCATACACTCTTTACATGCTTGCTTGAATTGTGTTAAGATTGCTTGACTTGTTCAAAGTTGTTAAATCTGCCAAGAACTAAAATTGGGAAAAGGATAACTTTTATTTGGTCAAGTAGTCTAATCACCCCCCTCTAGAAATACTTTCGATCCTACAAGCTCCTTCGTCAACCCCAGCCACCCCAAGTTCCAAACCTCGGGTACGATGACCACCAGCCCTAATCATGTCCGAATCCAATCGCCAGGGACGGTGGGTGGCTTCTTCTGTCACAGAGGAGGATATTGTGAAGCTCCGCACACCGAGGTATCTGACCCCGGAAATCCTTCATCGTCTTCGGGCACAAGAGCAAGTTATACCGACCCCTAGATCTGGTGAGAGGGTAGTATTTGTGTCCCTCCTCCTTCACGGGCTAGGTGTCGTGCTTAACCCTTTGTCCGGGGGCTCATGTTCTACTATGGGCTGGATTTTCACGATCTGGCCCCGGACTCTATTCTCCTCATCTCGACGTTCATCGTCACATGTGAGGCCTTCCTCCGGACTCCTCCGCACTTTAGTTTGTGGCTCAAGACCTTTGAGGTGAGGCCGCATGTGACAGAAGAGGAGCAGGCAGAGTGCGGCAGTGTTATAATAGGCAAGCTGGCCAGCGCAGTTTGGCCTGCAGGATCTTTCGCCAAATCTTCCGACCTTTGGAAGCAGGGGTGGTTTTACATCAACGAGCCGTGGGGCTCCAAGTGGGCGGCTACACCTGCATTCCGACCTGGCCCCCCAATTCAGCTCGCTTCCTGGATCAATAAGGGATTGGACTGGGGATCCCTCAATGAAGTGCAGACTCTGCAAAGTCGCATCTGAAGCCTTACTGAACGGGGTATCGATCTAGGGAACATTGTTCGAGTAATGCTAGTCCGCCGGATCCTGCCATGTCAGCGGTGGCCTCTCCGTATGTGGGAATTTAACCCCGAAGGGCGATAGACCCTACAACACTTGTTCGGCACTACGCACGAAGGAATGTGGAAATTGTATTTCGGGGAATGAGAGCTGAGGGAGTTCCGGACTAAGGGGTGTCCGGATAGCCGAAATATCATCATCGGCCGGACTCCAAGACTATGAAGATACAAGATTGAAGACTTCGTCCCGTGTCCGGATGGGACTTTCCTTGGCGTGGAAGGCAAGCTTGGCGATACGGATATGTAGATCTCCTACCCTTGTAACCGACTCTGTGTAACCCTAACCCTACCTGGTGTCTATATAAACCGGAGGTTTTAGTCCGGAGGACGAACAATCATACCATAGGCTAGCTTCTAGGGTTTAGCCTCTTTGATCTCGTGGTAGATCCACTATTGTAACACACATCATCAATATTAATCAAGCAGGATGTAGGGTTTTACCTCCATCAAGAGGGCCCGAACCTGGGTAAAACATCGTGTCCCTTGTCTCCTGTTACCATCCGCCTAGACGCACAGTTCGGGACCCCCTACCCGAGATCCGCCCGTTTTGACACCGACATTGGTGCTTTCATTGAGAGTTCCTCTGTGTCGTCGCCGATAGGCCCGATGGATCCTTTGATCATCAACAACGACGCGGTCCAGGGTGAGACTTTTCTCCCCGGACAGATCTTCGTGTTCGGCGGCTTTGCACTGCGGGCCATTCGCTTGGCCATCTGGAGCAGATCAAAAGCTACGCCCTGCCGCCGTGTCAGATTTGGAAGTTTAAACTATACGGCCGATATCCGCAGAGACTTGATCTTCGACGGATTCGAGCTGCAGCCAAGCGCACCGCACTGTTTCGATGGGCATGATCTAGCTCTGCAGCGAACAAAGGCTCGAGGTCGCACTGTAATCCGCTCCGGACCTTAATTCGGAGCCGGATTCCCCGATCGAGGACAAGTGGTTGGACACCGCCTCGGGGGCTCTAATCTCTACGGCGATCGAGCCGAACTCCATCCCTGTCCTTTGCGAAGACCTCGACTCCAGGGTGCCGGACTCCTCTCTGGACTCTGAACCCTCCGCGCCCTTGCCAATCGAATCCGACTGGGCGCCCGTCATGGAGTTCACGGCCGCAGACATCTTTCAAGACTCGCCCTTTGGCGACATCCTGACTTCACTAAAGTACCTCTCGTTATCAGGAGAGCCCTGGCCGGACTGCGGTCAGGACGGTTGGGATGCGGACGACGAAGAAATTCAAAGCCCACCCACCACTCACTTTGTAGCCACTGTCGACGATCTAACCGACATGCTAGACTACGACTCCGAAGACATCGACGGTATGGACGACAATGCCGGAGACGAACAAGAACCAGCGCCTATCGGGCACTGGAAGGCCACCTCGTCATACGACATATATATGGTGGACATCCCAAAAGATGTGAACAACGATGGAACAACGGAGGATGACCCCTCCAAGAAGCAGCCCAAGCGCCGGCGTCAGCGGCGCCGCTCTAAATCCTGCCACAGCAAGAATGAAGATTCCGGCGCCGGAGATAACAATACACCGGACAGTGCCAAAGACAATCCACTCCAGCAAGATCCAGCGCATGAGGATGGAGACGCCAGCCCTCACGAGAGAGCGGCAGAAGAAGAGGTAGAGGATTATATGCCTCCCTCCGAAACCGAAGCAAGCCTCGACGACAATGAATTCGTCGTGCCTGAGGATCCCGTCGAACAAGAGCGTTTTAGACGCAGGCTTATGGCCACGGCGAACAGCCTCAAGAAAAAGCAGCAACAACTTAGAGCTGATCAGGATCTGCTAGGGCGACAGATGGACTGAAGTCCTCGCGTCAAGAGCATGAGCTCGAACGCCCCTCCAAAAGCTACCCTAAACGCAAGCTGCTCCCCCTATTAGAGGAGGAGGCTTATGAACCCGCATCACCAGGAGACAATACGGCTGACCGACCACCCCGTGGTCGCGACAGAGAGGCCTCTCGGCCCTTCACTAGAACCGTACCCCGGTATCGCTCAAAAAGCACACAGCCACAGGGGAACGCTCCGGACCTGCGAGATATATTGGAGGACAAGGCAAGACAATCAAGATCGATCTATGGATCGCGTGGGTGCCCCACGGTACGTGACGACAACCGTCGCGCCGGACACAGTAAGTCCGGCCGGGCCGAACAAAACAGACAAAGCTCTTTTGAGCTCCGCCGTGATATCGCCCAGTACAGAGGCGCCGCACACCCACTATGCTTCACAGACGAACTAATGGATCATCAAATCCCTGAAGGGTTTAAACCCGTCAATATTGAATCCTATGATGGCACGATGCACCCCGCGGTTTGGATCAAGACTATCTCCTTCACATCCACATGGCCCGCGGTGACGATCTTCACGCCATCAAATACCTCCCCCTCAAGCTTAAAGGACCAGCCCGGCATTGGCTCAGCAGCTTGCCAGCAGAGTCAATTGGGAGTTGGGAGGACCTGGAAGCCGCATTCCTCGATAACTTCGAGGGCACCTATATGCGATCACCAGACGCTGATGACCTAAGCCACATAATTCAGCAGCTGCATTTAATCGGCCGGACAATTACGGACACGGTTCTTAACCAAGAAAAACCAAATCGTCGACTGTCAGGATGTAGAGGCCCTCGCGGCCTTCAAGCATAACATCCGCGACGAGTGGCTTGCCCGGCACCTAGGACAGGAAAAGCCGAAATCCATGGCAGCCCTCACATCACTCATGACCCGCTTCTGCGCGGGTGAGGACAGCTGGCTAGCACGCAGCAACAACCTCAGCAAAAATTCTGGCAGTCCGGACTTCAAGGACCGAAATGGCAGGCCGCGTCGTAACAAGAACAAACGCCGCATTAACGGTGACAATATTGAGGAGACGGCAGTCAATGCCGGATTCAGAGGCTCTAAACCCGGTCAGCGGAAAAAGCCATTCAAAAGAACTACTTCGGGTCCGTCCAATTTGGACTGAATACTCGACCGCTTGTGCCAGATACACGGCACCCCCGAAAAGCCAGCTAACCACACCAACAGGGACTATTGGGTATTCAAGTAGGCAGGCAAGTTAATTGCCGAAAACAATGACAAGGGGCTGCATAGCGATGACGAGGACGAGACCCAACCGCCAAAAAATAGAGGACAGAAGGGTTTCCCCCCACAGGTGCGGACGGTGAACATGATATACGCAACGCACATACCCAAAAGGGAGCGGAAGCGTGCACTCAGGGATGTCTACGCGATGGAGCCAGCTTCTCAAGTTCAATCCATGGTCCTCCTGCCCGATCACTTTTGACCGAAGGATCACCCACCAAAGAGCCGCCACGGCCGGATTCGCCGACCGTCTTAGACCCAATCGTCGATGGATTTCACTGACCAGAGTCCCGATGGACGGCGGCGGCAAGCCTGAACCTGCTTTACCAGATACAAGGTCGCAAAATGGGCATAGACCCCTCAAGGATTAAACCTACCAAAACGACCTTTAAAGGCGTCATACCAGGTGTAGAAGCCAATTGTACAGGCTCAATTACACCGGAAGTGGTCTTCGGATCCCCGGATAACTTCCGAAGCGAGGAATTAATCTTCGACATAGTCCCGTTCGGCAGCGGCTATCATGCCTTGCTCGGACGTACCGCGTTTGCAAAGTTCAACGTGGTGCCGCACTACGCATACCTCAAGCTCAAGATGCCAGGCCCTCGAGGAGTCATCACGATCAACGGAAACACTAAACGTTCTCTCCACACGGAGGAACATACAGCGGCTCTCGCGGCAGAAGTGCAAGGCAGCCTCTTAAGGCAATTCTCGAGTCCGGCCGTTAAGCGGCGGACACAATAAGCGCGCCGGAGTAACTTAAAACAAGACCACAGCACGCCCGAGCATCGCCATAGCAGTGCGGCCCCAACCCCAGCCCCTGCGAAACGTCAAAGCAGGTCCTTCGCGTACACCATTACGCTCTGAAGATACCATGGGCATGGGGAGAGGGGCACGACCACGATAAACCCAGACTGTGGCTCAACCACACCAGGGGCTCTCAAGTGTGTCGTTCCTTTTTCTTTTCTTTTTTTACCTTTTACTTTTTACCCACAGGACTCCGTTTGTCGGAGGCCCTGTCCGGCAGCAGAACCTGCCGAACTCACGATGCAACAGCCAGGGAAGGATAAAGGCTACAACGAACATACAGTGGTCTCCATTACGAGCATTTTTATACACCAATCTGCAGCCTACCCTGGAGGGGACATGTTTAACAGTCCCATACCTTGCTTATCGCACTATTTGTATCGTTCTGCATTCGTAGCAGCACTTATTGAATGAAACAATGCAGCACCTTTTTGCTTATAATTGCATTTCTTTTTCATACATATGTTCATTCGCGGCATGTTGCATCCGTACACTTTGGTACGGCTAATATACACTAGGGGCTTATGTTCCCCGCATTACGGTATAATAAGTCCGAACACTTTCACAAGTGCGGCACCCCGAACTTATAGCACTATATGCGTCGGCTCCGAATCATGTCTTGGGTCAATAGTTGGGTTTGCCCGGCTCCCATGTTTTGGTACCTTACGTTCCGTTATATCGGCTAAGGTAGCACTGGGAGAACCACTGCGATTCCGCCCCAGTTGAGCTGGGTTAACGCCTCAGTGGACAAAGCTAAAACTAACCGTCTGATGAGGCGAGAGACCGGTCGCTGTTCGAGAGGTTTTTTGCGAGTCCTTAAAGACTTATGCCGCTTAGAGCGAGGAGCCGGATACTGTCTGGCCAAGGCGTGGATAGCGCCCCAAATTCGGCCTTCCGAAGACTAGGGGCTTCGCCAAAATTTAAAATTATAGAATTCTATGGCTAAGTGAGAGTGTTCAAGCATTATAAGTTCGGTTGCCTTGTTCGCTGTGTTGAGCGCCTCCCTAGATGGACCCAAAAATGGGAACAAGAGCGCTCAAGTTTATCCCGAACACCCCAGCACTCGTGGCATGGGGGCTGAAGCCGACGACTTGCCATCTCTCAGATTTGATAAACAGCCGCATAAGGTAATATTTTAAATTAACAAGCGTTGCTTAGCGCATATGAACTAAGTTTTCAGCGCACAGGATAACAAAATGCGAGTCTACTCAAATATTACATATTTGGAGCACTCACCCGCAATAGTGCAGGCGCCCTTTAGCACACTCTTATAATACATCTCGGGCGTGCAATGCTCCTTGCCCTCTGGTGGCGGGTCCGTCACGAGCTTCTGGGCATCCATCTTGCCCTAGTGCACTTTTGCGAGGGCAAGGGCCCGACGAGCACCCTCAATACAAGCGGAATGCTTGATAACTTCAACCCACGGGCACGCATCCACCAGCCGCCGCACCAGGCCGAAGTAGCTCCCAGGCATGGCCTCCTTAGGCCACAGCCGAACTATGAGGCCCTTCATGGCCTGTTCGGCCGCCTTGTGGAGCTCGACCAGCTGCTTCAGCTGGTCGCTAAGGGCACCGGATGTCCGGCCTCAGCATACTGAGACCAGAAGACCTTCTGCGTCGAGCTGCGCTCCTCGGCCCGGTAGTATGCGGCAGCATCAGACACGCTGCGTGGATGATCTGCGAACGCTCCTGGAGAGCTCCGAATTCGGGTAAGCAACAGGTAATTAACACTCACATGATTACTTTGCATGAAAAATGCCTTACCCACTGCTATTTTCTTCACCGCCACAACCTCCTGGAGGGCCTTGTAGGCTTCGGCCTTAGCGGCTTTGGCACTCTCAAGAGCCGTTGCAAGCTCAGACTCTCGAGTCTTCAAGTCACGCTCCAAGCTCTCATGTTTTTCACGAGATCCTGGAGCTCTTGCTGTACCTGCGCCACCCGCGCCTCCTGCTTCTCTCGCTCGGTGCGCTCCGCGGCCGCATCGCGTTCGGCCGCAGCCACCGCCTCCTCCAGGGTCGCCACCTCGCTAGTGGCCCCTGCAATATACACGTTATCCTTGTCATTTTTTCTTGCAACCAAATCCTTTTCTGTAAGGTACAATTTTCGTAAGGTATTACTCACCTTCTTTTTCCTCGAGCTGCTTCTTGGCATGGCCGAGCTTGTTCTCGGACCGCTCGAGGTTTTCCTTCAAAGTATTGACCTCCGCAGTCAGTGCGGCGGAGGTCAGCAGCACAGCCTGCAATCCCATATTGACATACTTTTTATGACTCCTGCGTTTATCTTTCTAAAGATCCTCAGTCCGGCTTTTCTTTCCGAACACCGAACCGAGCATCAGGGGCTACTGTCTATGCGGTACCATTTTACATATATTGAAATTCTTACCTCAAAGCCTGTTAGAAGGCTACTGCAAGCTTCGGTCAGCCCGCTCTTGGCGAGCTGAACCTTCTGAATCACCGCACTCATAACAGTGTGGTGTTCCTCTTTGATGGAGGCGCCGTTGAGCGCCTCTAGCAAATTATCCGGCACCTCCAGTTGGACGGAGGCAGCCGGCGTCACGGTCTTTCCCTTCTTATGAAGGGGTCGCCCGCCGGACTCCGGAGCCACTGTGGCCTCCGGGGCTGAGTCCGGTCTTGCAGTCCGGAGGGTGTCTGTGACACCTCCGGGGCCTCCTCCTCCTGGTGGGTCCTTTCTCGATCCCACCTCGGCGTCATCCGCGGCACGGGGGGTGGAGGCAGTCGGAAGGGAATCCATATCCGACGCACCCAAGGAGCCGCTCGACGAAACGGGAAGATCATCCTTGGGCGGACTGCAGGGTTGTATGCGGCATTAGAAAGACATTATGTGGCGAAAATAAAAAACCTTGAAGTTATTCGGGAGTCCGGATACTTACGATCTCGCCAGGGGCTTGGCCCTTGGACGCCGATCCTCGTCGTCACATCCGCATTGGCGGAGCAGTCCGGGGAAGAGTTTTTCCTTCTTGGACCCTTGGCCTCCCTTGTTGGGGAGGCCTTCCTTTCTTCCCTCTTCACGGGGAGAGGCTTTCTTCTTCTCCTCCTCGCCTTGGTGGGAGGAGTCGGCCTCGGATTCATCATCCGATAGCACCTGAAAACGGGAACTCTTCCGAGTCCCCGTGGCCGTCTTCTTGGCCTTCTTCTCTGGCACCACGTGGGGTGCCGGAGCCAGCAGCCCCGTTAGGCGGGCGTCCGCTGGGTCCTCTGGCAATGGGGCCGGACAGATAATCCGTTCGGCCTTCGCCAGCCATTCCTGTCAAAGGTAAAGGGAGTTTAGATCCGCATAGAGCAAAACTATGGAAAACAAGTGGTGAAATCACCTTCCTCGTCGCTTGGGCGCTGCGGCGGAATCCGCGATCTTGATGGCGGATGCGGAGCTTCAGCGTATGAACAGCACCTTCCGGACATCTTCGTATGTAGTGTTGAAGAGCCGCTCGAGTGCAGTGCTGCGCCGGATCAAACTCCCACATGTTGAAGCCCCGTCGCTGGCACGGGAGAATCCGGCGGATGAGCATGACCTGGACTACGTTGACGAGCTTGAGCTTCTTGTCCACCAGCCTCTGGATACAGGCTTGGAGTCCGGTCAGCTCCTCCGAATCCCCCCAAATCCGGCCACTCTCTTTCCAGGAGGTGAGCCGTGTGGGGATGCCAGATCTGAATTGGGGGCGCTGCCCAATCAGGTCACGCGGCTCGGTGATGTAGAACCACCCCGATTGCCACCCCTTGATGGTTTCCATGAAAGTGCCCTCCGACCACGTAACATGGGACATCCTGCCCACCATGGCACCTCCGCACTCCGGCTTGGCTGCCCTTCACAACCTTGACTTGACATCAAGGTCTTGAGCCTAAGCGAAGAGGGGCTGGATGCGAAGGAAGGCCTCGCATTACCCACGATAAACGCCGAGATGTTGAGGACGAAATTCGGGGCCAGATCATGGAAATCTAGGTCGTAGTAGAACATGAGCCCCCGGACAAAGGGATGAAGCGGAAAGCCCAGTCCGCGGAGCAAATGGGGAAGAAATACTACCCTCTCATGGGGCCTGGGGTTGGGGACGAGCTCTCCTCGTCGGGGAGCCGATGCGCAATGTTGCTGGACAAATATCCGGTGTCGCGCAGCTTCTGGATCTGCCCCTCCGTGACGGAGGAGGCCATCCACTTGCCTCCCGCTCCGGACATAGTTGGAGAAGGTTGAGGTAAGAAGTGCGGACTTGGGCGCTGGAGCTCGAGTTCGCGGAGATGGATAATCCAAGGAGGAAGAAGGCGCAGGTAAAAGGGTTGGATCTTTATCCCCTTATATGGGCGGACAAAAATATGTGTCCCTGCTGGCCTGGTAAAACTCGCTTATCCCCCAAGCGTCACAATCAATGGTGCGTTGGGTTACCCACGTCCATATTGATGGGAATCCCAGAATAAGGGGAACACTATCTCTGCTTCGACAAGACGTGCCAAGGAAACCGCTTCGCTAAACACGCTGAGGTGGGACAATAAAAACAATTTGAGTAAAGGCTTGGCTGTGGTGCGACGTCACGCCACAGAATATGTCAGCAGATTGATCTTGTGTAATACTATTCCCTCTATGGTGGTATGTGGAATTTATTATTGCAGAGCCGGACACTATCCTGGTGTTCACAATCTTCTATAAATTATTCGGAGGAAGAACCCGCCTTGCAATGCCGAAGACAACATGCGCACCAGACTCGTCGTCGTTGAAGCCTGGTTCAGGGGCTCCGAGGAGTTCGGGACTAGGGGTGTCCGGATAGCCGAACTATCATCATCGGCGGACTCCAAGACTATGAAGATACAAGATTGAAGACTTCGTCCCGTGTCCGGATGGGACTTTCCTTGGCGCGGAAGGCAAGCTTGGCGATACGGATATGTAGATCTCCTACCCTTGTAACCGACTACATGTAACCCTAACCCTACCTGGTGTCTATATAAACCGGAGGGTTTTAGTCCGTAGGACGAACAATCATACCATAGGCTAGCTTCTAGGGTTTAGCCTCTTTGATCTCGTGGTAGATCCACTCTTGTAACACACATCATCAATATTAATCAAGCAGGACGTAGGGTTTTACATCCATCAAGAGGGCCCGAACCTGGGTAAAACATCGTGTCCCTTGTCTCCTGTTACCATCCGCCTAGACGCACAGTTCGGGACCCCCTACCCGAGATCCGCCCGTTTTGACACCGACAAGAGCAATGGCTGGACACCATCGAAGATGTTGGCCTTCACTGCAATCATCCAGACACTTCGGTAAGTACTTGATATCCGAGCTCCTTCCTTTCGAGCATCTCTTAACAAGATACTGAACTACCCATCCTTGTACATGACTGGATAAAGAAAGCGGTGCTAATCTGGTGTCTGGCGCCCCTTCCCGAAGACCCTGTGACCACCCTGCTAACGAGGATGCTGATTCCGACACTGTACCAGGCGTCTGCAGAGGAGGGCGAGAGCAGGGAGCCCGGAGGTGATACCCACCCCGAGGATGGACTAAACGCTGTTTTCGGGGAAACCAAATCCCAGGGCAAGGGTGCAGAGGGAGCCTTCCATGGCAAGAAGAGGGTCGCTTCCAAAGACCAGGAGGGGAAGCCCTCCAAGAGAGGAAAAATTCCATCGTCGGGCGGCCTGGGCCGGGCGAGCGATGCTGCCATAGGGCTTGATGATGAGGACGAGCCTCGGGGCAAACCGTAAGTGAGGCCGGGGCACTTTAAACGTACCTTATTACTTTCCTACTAGTGATGTAATCATAAGACATATGTTCATCCACGCAGGTTAAAGCCTGGTGTTTCTAAATCGTTCTCCTGCTCGGGAGATCTTCTTCCGGAGATGATGGAGAGTGACACGCCTTCTCCGGCCTCATCGCCCATCAAGGGGGATGATGCTGAGGTATCGTCCCGAAGGGCTCCTCCCGAACAGAAGGAAGTACAAGAAACGGAGAAGGCGTTACCCAAAGGTGGTGCCTCTGTCACTCAGGGTTCCGGGATCAAGAATGGCGTCCCTGAACCGTCCGGTCTACAGCCGGAGACGATTCTGGCGGCAAGCAAGCGGGTTCCTTCACATGAATGTCGTACTCCGGCGGCGGTTTCCGAAGACCCAGGAGCGCCGGAAATGCTGATGGACATGCTACGATGAATGTCTACTTTAGAAGAGCACCGTGCCTTGATGGTTATGGTGGTTGAAAGGGTTCAATCCGCGAAGAGTGGATTGAACGAGGCCTTCACGAGCCTTCTAAGTGGTTTTGAGGTTTGTGATGTAGTTTAGTCAATTTGAATTTTATTAACAAAATGCACCTGTTGTATATGTAGTAGCCCCTGAGGCTCGGATTGCCTTCCAAGGGAAGCGATCGGAGGATCAAAGAGACATGCTCAGGTATTAACCTTGATTTAATTTGAATTACAGGCTGCTTCCCCTCCTATGGCTGCCTGAAATATAGAAGTAGTCGAATTGCAGCGAGAGCTGGATGCTGCGGAGGATGACATTGCATTGATCAGCAAGCGTCTTGACGACTCGCAAGGTATATATTTTGAGCATTCCTTACCCCCGTGTGCTTGACGCGGAAAAGAGCTTTATATGAATTATGCATGAAATGCAGATGGTGCTGCCTCCGTGGAGGCTCTTCGGGCGGAGCTAGTCCAGGCCAAGGAGCGGGCCCAGTTTAGTGATGTTGCTGCTGAAAGGGGATTGGCTGAATTGAAGGCGGAACTAGCGGCGCGATGCCATGGCGAGGAGAAGATATCCACGATGACACTTGCATTAGAGAGTGCTACTAGCTGATGCGAATTTGTTGAGAAGGAGAATAAAGCCTTAGCGGCTGAACTAGACAAGGCCCGACACGAGGAAAGAGAAGCGCGATCAGAATCCAGAGCACTCCGTGAGGAGGTTCGGCAGGCGAAGGATATAGTGGCTGGAAAGCATTTTCTGCTGCAGACCAAGTTCGGCGACCCGGACTATGCTCAGCTTAGCCAATTGTGGAGATCTCCTGACGGGTATTTGGACTTGCCGAAGATTTCTGCCGATGCAGTGCGGTACTACCAAGCGCAAGATGGATATGGAACGGAGAAGATTTTTTGGTCACAGTTTGGCGCGTCAAAGCGCTCTGTGCTGCTCAATGAACAGATGTCCCAATGGGCCGAACTTCATATGGTTTATTGCGCTGCTATGAAGGATGTCATATTCCAGCTGTGGCTGAACGAGCCTGCACCAATAGCTATTTCAGTTTGGTGCAGAAGCTCGTTGATGCAGTGACGTGAATCGATGCTGCGAAGCGATTGGCGTGCATTGAAGGTGCACGGATGGCCCTTGCCCGAGTCAAGACATTCTAGGGGAAGGTGAAGGCCATCGATGTCGCGATGAAGGCTCCACCTAAAGGCGAGGAATGCCCGAAACCAGAGCATTATTTTGAGGATATCCTGGAGGCCGCCCGCTTGATTGAGGGTCAATGCTCGAAAAACATAATGTTCGAGTCAGGTGTATGATGATTGTGAAAGACAATTTTATACTTAATCTATTTAAGTTTTGCTCGGAAAGCTTGAATTCTTCCTGTGCGGCCGTTTTAATATAATCTGAAAGTTTTCCAGTCGTCGGCTTCAGACCCCTCGTAGGAAGTACGGGGGTGTTCGGAAAAGCATTTAATCACTCTTTAACCAACGTCTTGTTCCATGAAGGAGGTGATAATGTGGCGAACCAGGCAATCGGACTATAAGGCGTTAACGCTTTCACTTAGCCATAGGAGTTTTATGGTGGGGCTACGACATAGCCCCTGGTATGTATGCGGCGTGTCGTGCCTTACAATTCTTATCTGAAAAAGATCCCTCGTGTTACACGGAGAATTGCTAAGGATTCCAATAAGTCGTCCAGTGGTTGACGAGCTCTCGCCGCATCATGACAATCAGTTTCTGGCTTTCTCTACTGAGGTGCTTATCGGGTTGGCGCCAGGGCACAATCGCAGTGGTTCTCCCTTTACTACCCTAGCCGATAGAGCGGAACGTAGGGTAGCAGACAAAGGAGCCGGGCAACCCAACTATTGACCCAAGACAATGATTCGGAGCTGATGCATATAAGGCCAAACTTGCGACGCCGAAGTACGCTATAGAGCTGTTCGGACTTTTACTGGCAACAAATTCATTCCCATGCCGAGCCCCTGGCCGGGTATGCTAAGGTGCATCTACAAAGCAGTCGTTGATGCCGTACTTATTGTTGAAAGAGTACAACAGATCGGTTCGGATGAGGCTTACTGAGAACGGAGCGATGTGCCAACGACAAGTTTATGTGTGTGTGTATATATATATATATATATGTATGTATAAGAAACCACAGACCCGGCTATTTGACATGCTCGCGGTCGGGATCAGAGGAGAAAGGGCATAGTACAGGCTCGGAATAAAGAGTGCGGTCTACAAAAAGTAATTTTGGACCTCTTGTCGCACGTCTGCGTCGCCCATCCTCGGGGAGGGGAATCCCTAATGGAAGTAGCCCCTTAGGTGAGTGTACGGATCCGAACTTAGATGGAGTTCGTTGTAGAGGTTGTCTAGTTGGTCACATGTACTTTAAGGATGATACAGAAAAAATGAGGAAAACAGATAAAAAAGTTTCGGGAATACTTGTAGGGTTGTCCGTATTGTGCTTCTGCCAATTCCCATGGTATCTTGAGTGCGTAGTGATGTGCACGTGGTGCAAATTTCGCCGGTGTAGTAGGTTGGTGGCGGAAGCCGAACAGCTATTTGCATTCCGGGAGTGGTCGAACGTCGGAGGGGAACTGTTTCTGGCCCCTGGTGTTCTGCTTACGAGCCGATCCTTCGTCTTTATCGCCTGGTGGCCTATTCCCCTTGTGATCAGCGTTAAGCTTGCCTGCCTGCTTGAAGACCCAACAGTTATGGTTGGTATGATTAGCTGGCCTATCAGGGTGACCGTGAATCTGACAAGGTCGGTCCAATATCCTGTCAAGGGTGGATGGTCCATCCTGGTTTGCCTTTAGTGGTTTCTTCCATTGACCGGGCTTCGGATTGTGAAATCCTGCGTTCGCCGCTGTGTCGCGTATATTACTACGACTGTTGTGTTTGGTTCGTCGTGGCTTGCCGTTGCCATCTCGGATTTCGGAAGTGCCAGGGCCACTGGCATTGTTGCTTTTACAAGCAAGCCAGTTGTCTTCTCCCGCGCAGAAGCGGTTCATTAGAGCGGTAAGGGCTGTCATGGATTTGGGTCCTTCCTGGCCGAGGTGACGCGCTAGCCATTCATCCCAGACGCTGTGTTTGAAGGCTGCAAGGTCTTCTACATCCGGACAGTCGATAATCTGGTTCTTTTTTACTAAGAACCTGGTCCAGAGCTCCCTAGCTGACTCGCCGGGCTCCTGGACAATGTGACTTAAGTCATCGGCGCATAATGGCCAGACATATGTTCCCTGGAAGTTTTCTCTAAAGGCGTCTTCCAAATCTTCCCAGTTGCCAATAGGATTTTCTGGCAAACTGTTTAGCCAGTACCGAGCTGGCCATTTAAGCTTCAGAGGTAGGTATTTAATTGCGTGGAGGTTGTCTCCACGGGCCATGTGAATATGGAGGAGGTAATTCTCAATCCATACCGCGGGATCTGTTGTCCCATCGTATGATTCGATGTTAATGGGTTTAAACCCGTCTGGAAATTCATGCTCCATTACTTCGTTAGTGAAGCAGAGAGGGCGTGCGGCTCCTCTATGTTGGGCCACACTATGAAGAACCTCTGGCGGGCTCCGTTTACGGTGCTCGGGCCGGGCATGGTTGGCTATGTAGTGTTCGACTAGGCGACCATCATCGTCGGTTGGGGTGTATCTACGTGATCTGTACGTCGATCTTGTGTGTTCTGCTATACCCTCTGTGTCTTGGTTGATGTCGCGAGTGTTCCCCCGAGCTGTTTTGTTCTTGCTTTTACGGTCGGATGGGTTGGAATTGCGCTCTTCTTGGGCTGCTGCTTTGTCTGGACCGACTGTGGTCGGCCCGCCGTATTGTTCGATGGTGGTATGGGTTCCATCATCCTGCCATCGTATTGAGGGAGCCACCTACTCTTGGGGTGGCTCTTGTCTGGGCTCCTAAGGCCGCATTCTTTGGCGGCCAAGACCTCGGTCCATCTACCATTGAGCAAATCTTGGCTTGCTTGAAGCTGCAGCTGCTTCTTTCTTAGGCTCCTTGCCGTGGCTATAAGCCGGCATTTAAAGCGCTCCTGCTCGAGAGGTTCCTTGGGCACGATAAAATCCTCGTTACCGAGGATCTCCTCTTCCTCGAAGAGTGGGAGATAATTGCTGTCCTCCGAGTCCCCATATGCGGTCTGTTCATTAGGGCTATCTTGCCCGCCTTCCTGTTCCTCCTGCTCAGATTCTACCTCAACAGGCTATTTGTTGTCCGGAGTATCGTCTTCTCTGGTGCTGACAGTGTTATCTCTTGGGCGATGTGACCTAGAGCGCCAGTGTTCGGGTTGTGTACCAGGCGGTTTATCCTCGACCGGATCCTCCTTGTCATCGTCGAGAGCGCCGTAATGTGTGTCTATCATACACACGTCATACTAGGAAGTGGTCATCCCTTGTGTAGCGGGTATTAAGCTCTGGCCTTGCCCCTCGTCGTCGTCCACACCGTCGATGTCTTCGGAGCAGGGATCTGGCGTGTTGGTTACGTCTCCAACAATGGCTATGTAGTGGGTGGCGGGTGGGAAGCAAAATTCTCCATCGTCCGCCATAAGTTCGAACCGAACATAGTTCGGCGACGGGTCATCCGCCAGCTATAGATTTTTTAGAGAGTTTAGTATGTCGCCCATGGGCGAGTGTTGGAAGACATCTGCGGCGCTGAACTTGAAGATCGATAAATGATCGGGTTCTGTATACACGGGCTCGCAGGGTTCGAAGCTCGACATCGGAGGCGAGTCCGCGGTGATACGTCTCTGTCATATCTACTTTTCCAAACACTTTTGCCCTTGTTTTGAACTCTAACTTGTATGATTTGAATGGAACTAACCAGGACTGACGCTGTTTTCAGCAGAATTTCCATGATGTTGTTTTATGTGCAGAAAACCAAAGTTCTCGAAATGACCTGAAACTCCATGGGATGTCTTATAAAAAATAATAAAAAATCCTCGCAAAAGATGAAGACCAGGGGGCCCACACCCTGTCCACGAGGGTGGGGGGCGCGCCCCCCTACCTCGTGGGCCCCCTGGAGACCCTCCGACGCCAACTCCAACTCCATATATTGGCTTTCGGGGAGAAAGAAATCAGAGAGAAAGTTTCATCGCGTTTTACGATACGGAGCCGCCGCAAAGCCCTAATCTCTCGGGAGGGCTGATCTGTAGTCTGTTCGGGGCTCCGGAGAGGGGGATTCATCGCTGTAGTCATCATCAACCATCCTCCATCACCAATTTCATGATGCTCACCGCCGTGCGTGAGTAATTCCATCGTAGGCTTGCTGGACGGTGATGGGTTGGATGAGATTTATCATGTAATCGAGTTAGTTTTGTTAGGGTTTGATCCCTAGTATCCACTATGTTCTGAGATTGATGTTGCTATGACTTTGCTATGCTTAATGCTTGTCACTAGGGACCGAGTGCCATGATTTCATATCTGAACCTATTATGTTTTCATGAATATATGTGTGTTCTTGATCCTATCTTGCAAGTCTATAGTCACCTACTATGTGTTATGATCCGGCAACCCCGAAGTGACAATAATCGGGACCACTCCCGGTGATGACCATAGTTGCCACGGGAGGGTAGGACAAAAGATGTCATGCAAGTTCTTTTCCATAAGCACGTATGACTATTTACGGAATACATGAATACATTACATTGATGAATTGGAGCTAGTTCTGTGTCACCCTATGTTATGACTGTTACATGACGAACCACATCCGGCATAATTATCCTTCACTGATCTGGTGCCTACGAGTTTTCCATATACTGGTTTCCGCTTATTTACTTTCACGCTGCTACTGTTACATTCACTACAAAAATACAAAACCATTACTTTTGTTGTCTTTACTTTTGTTACCGTTACCAGCACTATCATATTACTTTGCTACTAAACACTTTGCTGCAGATATTAAGTTTCCAGGTGTGGTTGAATTGACAAGTCAGCTGCTAATACTTGAGAATATACTTTGCCTCCCCTTGTGTTGAATCAATAAATTTGGGTTGAATACTCTACCCTCGAAAACTGTTGCGATCCCCTATACTTGTGGGTTATCAAGAACCTTTTTCTCAAGCGCCGTTGCCGGGAGCATAGCTCTATTCTTTGAGTCACTTGGGATTTATATCTTCCGGACACTATGAAGAACTTGAAAGACGCTAAGACAACAATTTATCCCTCAACTACGAAAGTGGAGGTAAGGAACTGCCATCTAGCTCGCACTTGATTCACCTTCTGTTATGAGTAAGCTAGCGACACCTAAACCTGCTTCTGCTATTCGTTCTGATATGTCGCATGTTATTGATGATGCCACTTCTGCTATGCATGATACTTATGATGAAACTACTTCTATGCTTGATACTACCGTGCCCCTTGGCGAATTTCTAGATGAATAAATTTCTTGGTCTAGAGAAAGTGAAATTATTGAAACTGAATACAATGATGAAAGTGATGATGAAAATATGCCTGCTATTCCTGAGGGTTATCTTTTTGATGCGGAATCTTCTGCAGCTATTTTTGCCTGCCAAGATAGATACGAACTTAAGAGGCTGCTAGTTAAATGGAGTAAAGAATCTCTTAGAGACAGAATGAAACCCGATCCTGCTTTTGCTACTTCACCTATCTGTGTTCCTGATAAGGATTATTATGAATTCTCTGTTGATCCAGATATAATTACTTTGGTTGAATCTGATCCTTTTTATGGCTATGAATCTGAAACTGTTGTGGCACATCTTAGTAAGTTAAATGATATAGCTGCCCTGTCTACTAATGATGAGAGATTGCGCTACTTTTATATACTCAAAATATTTCCGTTCTCATTAAAGGGTGATGCTAAGATATGGTTTAATTCTCTTGATCCTGGTTGTGTGCGTAGTCCCCAGGATATGATTTATTACTTCTCTCCTAAATATTTCCCTGCTCATAAGAAACAAGCTGCTTTTGAGGGAAATATACAACTTCGTGCAAATTGAAGAAGAGAGTCTCGCACAAGCTTGGGGGAGGCTTCTCAAGTTACTTAATGCTTTGCCTGATCATCCTCTTAAGAAACCTGAAATACTTGATATCTTTTATAATGGACTAACCGATGCTTCCAGAGATTACGGATAGTTGTGCTGGTTCTCTTTTCGTGGAAAGAACACCAGATGAAGCTGAAATTCTATTGAATAATATGTTGACAAATGAAAATAATTGGGCACCTCCTGAGCCAACTCCCGAGCCAGCTCCTGAGCCAATTACTGAGCCTATTCCTAAACCAACTCCGAAGAAGAGAGGTGTTCTATTTCTCAGTCCTGGAGATATGCAAGAGGCAATTAAATCTATGAAAGAGAAGGTATTAAAGTTGAAGATGTTAAGAATTTACCCCCTATTGAATAAATACATGGTCTTAATTTACCGCCTGTTGAAGAAGTGTATGATCTCAATTCTTTATTCACTGAAGAACAGCCTGATCCCGATATCCCGACACAGGTAGTAAAGGTAAATTCTCTCTATAGATATGATAAAGCTGAAGTACCTCCCACTAAAATTGCTAGTCAATGCTTGGATGAGTTTGATAACTTTATCTTATATTTACTAATTGGAGGCACCATACGAGTCTCCACGATAATCCACATCATTAAAATTAATCACACCATTGATCTATATAATAGATAAATCCTGACCCCATGATTTATGTTACTCTCACGATGAAAAAAAAGACTCAACATATACGTGACAAAGACCAAACCTGAGCTTGCCCTTTCAAAAAGAAAAAACCTAAACTAGCCTACACGTACGTATTGTTCCATCCCTACAGCCGTGATAGTTTAGGAGTCCAGCACCAAGAATCCCTTCAGAAACAACCCCATGTACCTCTCGCTAAAGAAATCCAAACGTACCTCTCCTTATCGAGCACTGCCTCTGCCACCGTATCATCAAGATCGGCATGGCCTGTACGTAGCTCCTCGCCCTTGCCATACAACTGGCCAAAGTCCACCCCATCCTCGCCGGCTCCGCCATGATTTTCTCAAGATCCGCATGGCCTCTACTTCGTGTGCTTCTCCCTCACGTCGCCCTTGCTGTGCAGCTGGCCGAGGTCTCCGCCCCCTCCTCCATGTTCTCATAGCATAAGGTTCAATCAGCCAAGGTCTCCACCACTTCCTCCTGGTTTTCATCACCATCCAAGCTTGCCAATGGGTCGCCTCAGTCATTCGATTTCTCCTTGATAAAACGAACGATCAGGTCTGAATATGTTCCCAACCCGCGGTTGGACAAGGATATAGAGCTTATCTTGATTGGTCGTTGTTGATGCAAGATGATGGAAGCAATTTCTATAGATTTAAGCGCGCCAATGCTCCGGTAACCTTCTTCTAAATATGTCTACAGTTTCGTGTTCATATTGCTACTGTGTTACTTTTTATTTATTTGAACAAGATGTCAACACCGATGTTACGGTTTAACAGATGGAGTGTCCCGCAAAAACAAATATGGAGAGTCCATCCACCAAATAGTCGCATGGAGTGATCTTATCACTGCTTCTTATTTTACTTATGTTAGAAAAGTACTAACAAGAATATGAGTAGTATTCAAGAAGTTGATCGATCTATTAATTGGTGCCCTTCAATACGATGGCTTTTAAAAAGAATAGACAGATCAAGCTGAAAGACGCGCAAGAGAGCAATAGATCCTGTAGTATCCGCTTACTTAATTATTTGTTCGAATAGAATCTCTTCCGACGAGGTTAATTAAGATAAAGATATGAATTGTAATAAGCTTATTTTGATTCTCAAGTTTCTATTTTCACATGTTTTTTAATGGACCGTGTTGAAATGCAGATGTCCACTTTGTGCCCTGACTATCAACTTATTTCTTGATTAAGTTGTTGATCTGTTGTAATGAATAGTTACTCTGAAGATTGAGAGTTTTATTTCTTCATGCATCACCGAGGTAAGACAATGAACAAAATCTCCATAGACTGAAAATCATTCCTCGCACAGTGAAATAATGTTTGGAGATTGCATGATCTTATTTTTAATTATGTTTGGTCTGTGGAGACACAAGTATTTATTAGTCTATCTGACAAGATAGAATTAGTAGTCCCTTTATTAGACCAGAATCAAAAGTAATGACAAAGAGTTGATATGTTGTTGCAAAAAGAAAAGAATCCAACATACCACATTGATATATTTTGCTGCATGTATTAAATAGAAGCGTATGTGTGTGGTTGTAGTTTTCTTAATGGTGAAAAACTGAAGCTATTTACTCCACAGCTTAGGAGCGGTCAACACCCCACTTATGTAAGTACTTCTGTTCAGTACACACATTCATTTCTATGTTTTTTAGTAATATGACATGAATGGCTGAACCTTAATGCAGTTTTTTTTGAACTATAACCTTAATGCAGTTCTTCATGTTTTGCCTCAGAAAGTTTTTTTTTGCGGGTAATTTTCCTTAGAAAGTTGCGTTCAAGCAAACAAGATGCCCGTAGCGCTGTACTTTTCTGTATTTAATATCTATTCCCTACCATTCAACGTGTATTTATTCAAGTGAATTTCGCTTTATCTCCCATGCTCTCATGGTACGCATATCAGTTAGCAAGACTGATCATTACTGATAGAGAACTAAAAGAGTGGACACGTATAAGATTCAAGACAGGAAGTGGTGCTACATTGAAAGCTTAGGCGATTTGTTTACTTATATGCAAAGAAATAAGTATAAATATTTATCTATACGTGGAAACTTGGAGATACATAAATTGTACTCTGTTGGCACTAAAATTGCTTATTTATGCAGGAGAAGAAAAAGATTCCGCCCAGTCATGCATGGTTCCGCTCCTCTCCACCGCTTCTGTTGCAGATGAAACTTTGATCTTTCACTACATGGTAAAACGGATTATCAGAAAGTTTCCGATCCCATATTGGTATCCGATGTTCGGATAACCTACTGGTGGATTCTCTATACTTATTGTTTAGTTTTTTTTTGGACCAGATTTTTGTCTCAAGTGTAACCCAAACATATGGAGGGATACTAAGCTTCGCTATTTCCATTTTTTTGTAGGATGTATGGACACATAGAAGTAAGAATAAATTTGTCTATGTTAAGATCTAATTGTGAAAATGCACAGGGAAAATTTTCATTCTTGCAATCGTAATTTATGTCATCATAGTTTTTCTTTTCTGTTGTTCCCCCAACTGATTTAATGGCATATTTTCCTCTTCTACATCCTGCTGCTATTGGGCATTACTGTCTATTCATTGATTTGGGAAAGGCTAAACTAAGAAGTACATGGTGACCACCTGCTGATGCCTCACCGGCTGCCAACATCCGTTCTATGAGGTTGGATGAAGAAATAACAATGTGTGACACTCAACCATGCAGTGATTAATTTTTTTTTTGAATTGACCTTTCTAGGCTTTTGATTTTAGGTAACGTCACATTGCTTCGCTCTAATATGTGTCCATTTCCATTGTTCAATCTACCAGGCGTGTAAATGTAAAGCACATCTAGGTGTTCCAACGTACTACAGCTTGAGCGTGTAGGTTGGAATATGATTTTGTTCTACATTATTGGTTTACGACTTCTGAACTTCACAAGTTAGTTTGGTCTCATCAGGATGTCAACAATATTACTTTGCAGCAACTCTGTTGGGTCCTGTTAGATGGCGGCCTCTTTGATTCGAGGTACATAATTCTTACTACTTAGATTATTCTAGCAATATGAAAATTTTATCTCTTTAAGTCTATGTAAATTTTGTTGCACGTACAACGTCCAAAGCAACTTCTGTTAGCCTGCAAGCAGGTTTGTAGCAGCATGACATGGAAGATGCAGTACGGGTCACAAAGCGACACTTACATGCCATCACGTGAACGGTCACGCTGAGGTCCTATTCATCTATAACATAAGTTCTATGTACCATGTCTAAGTTCATCATATTTACACACCATGTAAAATAAGATATTATTTGTGTGCAACTATTCTAACAATAATAGGCCAGTATGAGGGAAAAATAAGTTATAGCATCAGCTAGATCCTTCTGTTTCAAAGAAAATGGATGTTTATTGGAGATTTTCCTTTTTGTGGGTATGATGATGTAAGTGAACATGAGGAAATAAACACTTGCTTACAAGAGAGAGGATTATCTAAACCTGGGTGTTTCAATTTTACCTGCAAACATTTGTGTGGGTCCTAAAGATGTTAGATTATTTACACTTATCAGTTAATGAAGATAGCAACTCCATGCACTTGATCGATGAAGTTAAGAATTTATACAGGTTCACTTTCTACTTCTATCTCTTTCAGTCCACTTCTCCCTCTTTTAATTCTATGTGGCTTTCCTTTGATACTTATAGGTTGGGTCTGATACTTTTCGTAAATATAGCTCCATTTACCTTCTATGGTTCGTGGGGAACATGATTGCCTATATATAGCCATAGAAACAAACATCAGAATCGACATAGACATGAATTCTATCAATAAAAGTTTGATCTTATATGCCTTTATTTACGGTTATATATTTTGTGATATATGAAGTTCAAATTTCATGTGGAAACATCCATGGAAATTCGAAGACAAAAACAATATCAAAATATAAGTCAAAAACAAGCACCATGTTTCAGGCCTACAAAGTGAATAAACAACAATGTATGATGGTACATTTACTTATACAATAATGGTCAAAAAGTAGAGTAATGTCTAGCCCGTGCTGGTGCACGGGTTGATGACTAGTTATGTTTAAGCAAGATGACTTTAATGCTTATTTTGGTAGACAATTAAAACAAAATACCTTTATGATTAAACGCTTGAGTGATTATATGGCTAATATTAGAGGTGAACTTAAACTTGTTAGCAAACATGCTTCTATGGTTACCACTCAAGTAGAACAGGTACTTAAAGCTCAGAAAGAGGTGCTTAATGAAATGAATAGTAAGAAAAATGATTATGCTGTTAGAGTGGCTACTAGAACTGGTAGAATGACTCAGGAACCTTTGTATCCTGAAGGCCACCCCAAGAGAATCGAGCAAGATTCTCAGAGAAATAATATTGTACCTAGTTCTTCTAAAAGGAAGAAAAAGAAAAATGATAGGACTTTGCAAACTTCTAGTGAACCTATTGCTGAACCACCTGAGAATCCAAATGATATCTCTATGTCGATCTTTGAAACACAATCTGGTAATGAACATGAACCTAGTGAAAATGTTAATGATGATGTTCAACCTAGTAATGATAATGATGTAGAAGTTGAACCTGCTATTGATCTTGATAACCCACAATCAAAGACTTCGTTGCTAGGAAACATGGTAAAGGAAGAGAACCATGGGTTCAGAAACCCATGCCTTTTCCTCCGAAACCATCCAAGAAGAAGGATGATGAGGATTTTGAGCGCTTTGCTGAAATGATTAGACCTATCTTTTTGCGTATGCGATTGACTGATGTGCTCAAAAGAAATCCATATGCTAAGTATATGAAAGATACCATTGCTAATAAAAGAAAGATACCGGAAGCTGAAATTTCCACCATGCTTGCTAATTATACTTTTAAGGGTGGAATACAGAAGAAACTTGGAGATCCAGGAGTACCTACTATACCATGCTCCATTAAAAGAAATTATGTTAAAACTGCTTTATGTGATCTTTGAGCCGGTGTTAGTGTTATGCCCATCTCTTTATATCGTAGACTTGACTTGAATAATTTGACACCTACTGAAATATCTTTGCAAATGGCTAATAAATCAACTGCTTTACCCGTTGGTATTTGTGAGGATGTGCCTGTTGTGGTTGCAAACGTTACTATTTTAACGGACTTTGTTATTCTTGATATTCCCGAGGATGATAGTATGTCTATTATTCTTGGAAGACCTTTCCTTAATACTGCAGGGGTTGTTATTGATTGCAACAAAGGCAATGTCACTTTTCATGTTAATGGTAATGAGCATACGGTACACTTTTCGAGGAAACAACCTCAAGTTCGTAGTATCAACTCTTTTGGAAAAATTCCATCAATTATATTTGGAGGTTTTGAATTTCCTCTCCCTACTGTCTAGAAGAAATATGATATACTTATTATTGGGGATGTCCATATCCCCGCTGAGGTAACATAGTGTTATTCGAAATTTCTCCAGTTCCATGATTATCGGAATGAGTTTGTTAACAAGACTTGATCAACCTTGTTAGTGGATTCTTTTTGATGAGCATGAGATGGACGAAACAAGAAGCACAACCTTGTGTACCCTCTTTATATTTTCTGTTATTTAGTAGAAATAAAGTAAAATAGTATTTTTCTGCCTGTCTCCTGATTTATCCGTGCAATATAAAAATATCCCGAAAATAAAAGTCCTCAGAATGCCATGCCAATTTAATATGATTTTTCGGGAATATTTGAGGATTTTTAGTGCAAAAATTACCGCGGGGAGAGCTGTCACCTAGCCACGAGGGTGTAGGGCGCGCCCTACCCCCCTGGGCGCGCCCCCTGCCTCGTGGGACCACGGTGGCCCTCCTCCACTTATCCATGCACCCATCTTCTTCCTCTGCCTCGCACAAACCCGAATAACCAACTCAAGCTCGTGTTCCAGCCACTTTTGCTGTGATTTTCGATCTCCTTGCTCAAAGCACCTCTCGCAAAACTGCTTGGGGAGATTGTTCCTTGGTATGTGACTCCTCCATTGGTCCAATTAGTTTTTGTTCTACTGCTTTATTCTTTGCAAATTTGTGTTGCATTGGTGACCATTTTCTTGAGCTTGCATGTTAAATTTATATGGTTCCAAGTAGTTCTAATGCTTGATATATGCTCTAGGCACTTGTATGAGTAGTTGCTATCAGTTTTATTGAAGTTGGTTCACTTTTGTTTGAAGTTACTAAAAATTTCAGATTATTTCAGAAATAATGAAGACTTTTGAGGGGCTCGTCGAGCCGAAGCTCGAAGGAAAAACAAAAGGAAGAAGAGCAGAAGCCCATATTTAATTTGCCTCGCACTGCGGAGGTCCGGCCGTGTGAATGGCCTTCCGATGACTTCTTGAGGAGATCCGGGATTTATGAGGATTTCTATCTATTAATTGAGAACGCCGGCCTGACCGACTTCCTCGCGACCAACGTCATCAGTATCTCTTACTCACAAATACTTCCGTTCAGAACTTCTACTTTTTCCCTAAGAAATCACCTCCAACAGTAGAGTTCCATTTATATGATGTTGTTAAGGAGATGACATTAGCTTAATTTTGCGAGATTTGCAAAATACCCTTTGAGGGTACCTTAGATGAACCAGACCGTAATGAAGTGGAAGCTTTTATTAAAACTATCACTGTGGGAGAAACCAGGAAGGTTTCTGATGCAAGAATTACTAGCATACATTTTCCTGTTTTACGCTACTTTGCCTTATTTGCTAGTCGTTGCTTGATTGGTCGCGGGAACTGCGGAAGCCTTAGTGTTCCTGATATTATTATTTTGTTCCATGGTTTATACCGCAATAACTCTGTTAGTATGGGTGGAATTGTTGCTAGACGGTTAAGTCTGAACCGTACTAAGGGCCCCATCTTTGGAGGCATTTATGCTTCACGCCTAGATGAATATTTCGAAATACCTATTAGGCATGAGGATAAAGAAGAAACAGGGTCGCCCCGTGCTTATTTAGACTATAAGAGTATGCTAGCGCATGATTTTCTTGTTAAGAGTCGCGAAGGGGAGCTCAAATATAAATTGTACTTTGATAAACATCACCCTGAGACTATTACTTTGCATGCTCCCTCTTTGTTTAACTTGTCTACAGGTCCTTACATTGTTCCGTGGGCGGCTGTTCAAGCCTATCGGAATCCTGCACCAGCCCCGGAACCGGAGCCACAGGATGAGCCTCCACGACAGTCTGTTTATTCTTGGGATCCTGAGGCGGTTGCTAGCCAGGGGCAGTCAGAGTCCTCTTCATCACATTATGATCCCAACTATTCTTGTACGACCACAGTTACACGTACGGGTATCAGCCATGCTATCCCTGGCAATATACCAACTTAGGCCAAAAGCCTAAGCTTTGGGGAGTATGTATTTCTCACCGACATTACATTCATGTTCACACACACTCAGTGCTAGATGTCGGTGCTCATACTCTTTCACTGTAATATCCAAGCTAGTTTATTTTCTTTTTCCTACTTTCTTCTTGTGTGTTTAATAAACCTTAAGAAAAACCAAAAAAATAGTAGTAGTTTATTTTTCCTGCTGTAGTAGTAATAATTAAAAAGAAAACCCAAAAATATTTCCCGTTCTTCTTTTGCTTGTTGGGAGCTTTCCCGTGTAAATAGTTTTTATTTCCTTTCTTTTCTTTGGGGGTCAGTAGGAGAAGACCATGATTAAATTGTTGAAGTGGCTCTTATATGCATTATTGTTGATTTAACCAAGAGCCCATATCGCCTTGTCCTCTCCTGTTTATTGAATGCTCGCAGATTCCAGATTAGTCCAATGCACGTGCACTCTTATTATTATTCACACCGTTCGGTCGTGCAAGTGAAAGGCAATTATGATGACATATATGAAGGACTGACTGAGATGGGAAAAGCTGGTATGAACTCGACCTCTTTTCTTTTTGTAAATATGATGAGTCCATCGTTCTTGATTCAGCTTGTTATGAGTAAACATGTTTGCAATGACAATTAGAGATCATAGTTGCTCGTGCCATGCTTGATTAGCTATGAGTTATAATGGTTTACCTTGCGTGCCAACATGCTATTGAGATGATTATGATGTGGTATGATGGGGTGGTATCATCCTTTGAATCATTTAAGTCACTTGACTTGGCACATGTTCACGCATGTAGTTGAAACAAATCAACATAGCCTTCACGATATTTATGTTCATGGTGGATTATATCCTACTCATGCTTGTATTCAATGTTTATTAATTTTAATGCAATGTCGCTCTCTAGTTGGTCGCTTCCTAGTCTTTTGCTAGCCTTCACTTGTACTAAGCGGGAATACTGCTTGTGCATCCAATCCCTTAAACCCCAAAGTTATTCCTTATGAGTCCACTATACCTTCCTATATGCGGTATCTACCTGCCGTTCCAAGTAAATTTGTATGTGCCAAACTCGAAACCTTCAAATAAACATTCTGTTTTGCATGCTCGGATAGCTCATGTATCAACTAGTGCTGCCCTTATCTTCCGTGTTAGGCGGGTTATTCTCAAGAGGAGTGCACTCCGCTCCTCACTCACGAGAAAATGGCTGGTCACCGGGATGCCCAGTCCCATGATTTAAGCAAACTAAATCAAAATAATTGCAAACAAAACTCCCCCTGGGACCCGTTGACTGTTGGAGGCACTCGTTGTTTTGAGCGAGCCATGGATTGATGCTCGTGGAGAAGGGGGAGTATAAACTTTACCATTCTGTTTGGAAACCGCCTATAATTTGTTTAGCATGGAAGATATCGTCATCTCTTAGTTGTTATGTTGACAATGAAAGTATGCCGCTCAAAATATAATTATCTCTATTTCAAAATTGAGCTCTGGCACCTCTGCAAATCCCTGCTTCCCTCTGCGAAGGGCCTATCTATTTACTTTTATGTTGAGTCATCACATTCTTATTAAAAGCACTAGATGGAGAGCATAGCTGTCATTTGCATTCATTATTGTTAATTTATATCGGGTATGACTATGATTGGATCTCTTTTACCCTGAATTACAATGTCTAGTCATTCCTTGATCTTTAAAGGTGCTATGCATTTATGTTTTGCGGTCTTAGAAAGGGCTAGCGAGATACCATCCTGTTATGTCATATTATGATTGTTTTGAGAAAGTGTTGTCATCCGAGATTTATTATTATCGGTCGCTAGTTGATTATGCCATTGATATGAGTAAACACACTAGTAGAAAAAGGGCCTATAGTCCCGGTTCATAAGGGCCTTTAGTCACGGTTCGTGAACCGGGACTAAAGGGTCGGTACTAATACCCTCACCCTTTAGTCCCGGTTCTATCTAGAACCGGGACAGATCAAACCTCCACGTGGCCTGTCCGAGCCCAGTAGGAAGGCCTTTGGTCCCGGTTGGTGGCACCAACCGGGACCAATAGGCATCCACGCCACAAGATTTCTTTGGCTCTGGTTTTTGTTTTTTTCAAAAGAGGCGGTTTGGGGGGTTTTGGGGGTTAATTTAGGTGTTTCATATATTGTGCTATAGCTAGCTAATTAATAGAGAAAAGTGTCCTTTCTTTTGTCCGTGCTTGGTCGACGCTACGTACTATACATACGTATAGAGAGGACTAACTAGACATGCTAGCTAGCTAGTAATTAAGCAAAGCAGAAGATCGTCATGAACATATATATGCATACGAGAGAAGTGATATCGACCACCTCTCCTTCTCCGAGAGATTGGTCGAACAACGAAGTTCTCGTATATCTATCCGACGCTACCGGCTACATATATACAATAATTATCTTTTACAATACGGACGCATGGTCCACATGGTATTCCCCGTCTTCAGCGATCACATAGTCAAGAAAGAATGCCGCCAATTCCTCTTGAATTGCTCGCATGCGATCTCGTGCTAGGAGTTCATCCCATTGCGAAACATCTAATTTTAAGAAAGGGGTCAATACATATATATATATATATATATATATATATATATATATATATATATATATTAATGTATTAAACTCAACACAAATGATGGTAATAAAATAAAATTTTGTATATTTTTATTTACGCGCCGTATTGTTTGTCGGAGTAGCCCCTCTTACAGGTCGTGTGGCGGATGGACTCGCAAACGTAGTATCCACAGAAATCATTCCCTTGTTCCTGCCACAACCACTTTACAAGAAACAGAGGTCAATCAAACTGATAATTAGCAAGCATGCTAAATGGTATTGATGAAACTAGTGCTTGAATCACTAGGAGATTCGCGTGGAATCTGCTACTATATAGTACTTACTTTGGTGTCTAAATTGCAGCTTCTTGGTAGTCCCGGAGCTTTTTGGTGAATTTTCCCCAAGCCCTGCCATACAAAGAAAACAATTACTTGATATCAGAAAATGAACAAAGTTGCTGATATGGTGGATAATGATCGATTTAACTTACTTCTCGAGCATTTCAGTCATGTCCGCATACTCCTTGGGATCTTTTCGTCTCGAGTCTAAGACAGTTACTACTCCTTCTCAAGCTTAATCTCTAGGAGAATATAGTGGTAGCTGCGCACATGCATAACTCATCAATATTACATTACTATAACCTGGACTAATAAGGAAACCGAATATGCCACAAGACAAGAACACTCACTTGAAGTTGTAAGGAAAGAGTATTGTATCTTTGTGTTCATTTATTACCAACGATTGTAGCAAGTTGGCCTCGGTATCTTTGGCACGAAATTCAACCTCATTTGCATCTATGAGATATGTGTTAATGAACCCAATATCACCCACTTGTCTTTTCTTCAATTCGGCGATCTTCAATCTGCATAACATAGTGAGGATATTTATAAATACATGCAATGAAAGGGCTGAGTTATATAGAGATACTTAATGATGTAGTAGTACTACTTACAGACGATGCAGGTGACCGTTGTTTTATCGAGGGCCAATTGATTGAAAAACTGATAGAACTCCTCAAATGGAATAGGCAACAGTTCAATTCCAAGGAGGTCATGCTCCTTTAACTCTCAAATACAAAGTATTCCTCCCCTCGCACTCTTTGCAGGTTTTCATGTACCAATCATGCAATCTTCGCATCATCGTTGTTAGAGAGCTTTCATCTTTGTGAGAGGCTTCCCATTTTCGTATCTTTGTATCTGCACCTCCAAGAAATCAAATTGTACATCGTCGGGCAAGTAATCTTCAGGATTGCCATAACCGGGCACCATCCTCGGATCTACGATGTCGCTAGCAGGCACCTTGAGCGGGGGGCACGATTCCTTCGCTTGTTCGCCGAGCTGGGCAATTTGTTTCCCAGCTCATCGTTCTTTCATCCTTTGATCACTGACAGTACTTCCCGATCTCTCCGCCTCAGCAAATGCCTTTCCAATAATGCGCTCATAGTTGCCTTTGGCGGAGACTTGGGTGGTTTTGTCGGGGCAGCAGTGCGCTTCGCTTTGACGGATCTAGCTTCTCCTCCGGAGGTGGATGTCTCTTTGCTTTCAACCCTTGAAACCAGTCATCCACTTCGGTCTGCGCGATCTTCGCGTTTTCCTCCTCGCTCCTCTCGTGCAGTAACTTCTGGAGTCTTGAGAAGGACCGAATCTGTATCTCCTCCCGCCTTTGGCTGTCTTGCTAGACGCCGGCAGAAGCGAGCGGAGCGGATGTCTTCTTTCCTTGCTTACGAGGCGGAGGAGAAGGACTACAACGCGCGGAGCAGCCGGAGCGGCGGCGGGTCTCTTCCGCCCTTCTTGCCGACGAGGCGGAGAAGGAGGAGGCTGGCTGCCGGACGCGCCGGTGCAAGCGGAGAAGGAGACGGAGTGCCGCCACGCCACGGAGAAGGAGCCGGCCGAGTGCCCCTGATCGTCACTCGCCCGGAAGAGGAGGCGGTGGAGGAGGCGGAGTGCCCTGACTCACGGGAGGAGGAGGAGGAGGCGGTGGAGGAGGCGGAGTGCCCCGACTCACGGGAGGAGGAGGAGGAGGCGGAGGCGTCCAGTTCGGAAGGTTGATGAGATCCTTCCGCCATAGGCATGGAGTCTTTAGAGCGAGAACCCAGCCGATACTCCCCTTCACCGGTAGGGTGGTCAAGCCGAGCTCCTCAAATCCCTCCGTTATTTCATCGACCATCACCTTAGCATATCCTTCTCGAATCGGCGGCGGTGAAAAGTTGAGTCGGGTTTAGTGGGATAAACAGAGCCAACAGCCGCCTTGACCTTTAAATTGCTCCATTGCGCCATAAGGTGGCAACTTTCAGCATCCGTGATAGCATCCACGGGATAGCTGGCAGGAGCCGTCAAGGCATGCTGCCCTGGCTGAAGCAGCTCGGTGGAAGCCACGCTGCTTCTCCGCTGAGATGGCGGGGTAGCTTCGGGGGAAGCTTCGGCAGGTCGTTTGTTGTGATCGGCTGCTTCTCGTTCCTCTTCTCGTTCCTCTAGCCCCATTACCCTTCTCGTTCCAATATCATCTTCTCCTCCTCAAGTTTTTTTATTTTTTCCTTCAAGAAATTGTTTTCTTCTTCAACTAAATTTAACCTCTCGACAATAGGGTCGGTTGGAATTTCGGTTCAACAACCTCCTAGATAAATAAAATCTATGTCACGTTGGTCGGCTTAATCTTCATAAACAATAAATGAACCAATAGTTATGAAAAGATAATATATACCACATCCGAATCTTAGATGTGACGAGGGCCGACGGGGCGGATACCAAAACCATCGCACTATATAAGATGCAATAATAAAAGTAAGAAAATAATACAAGTAAGAATATTTTTCCTTTCGTAAAGAAGATAAGAACAAGAGGCTCACCACGGTGGTGCTGGCGATGAGATCGCCGCGGGTGATCGACGGCGGTGAAGACGGGGACGGGGCGTGACGGACAGCTAAACCTAGACAAATATTGAGGAAAATGGAGGTTAGAGGTCGAGCTTGGAGAGGAGAAAGCTTAAGTAGTGTGGCTCGGGCATTCCATCGAACACCTTGTGTGCATAGGAGGTGAGCTAGAGCACCACCAAGCCCCTCCCTCGGCCGGAAAAACAGAGCAGTGTGCTCTGCTCTTGCGCGAGGGGCAATATACCGGCCCCACCATTAGCCCCGGTTGGTGGCATGAACCGGGACTAAAGGGAAGCCTTTGGTCCCGGTTCATGCCACCAACCGGGACCAATAGTGGTGGGCCAGGAGCCAGGACCATTGGTCCCAGTTCGTCCCACCAACCGGGACCAAAAGGTCCGGACGAACCGGGACCAATGGCCCACGTGGCCCGGCCGGCCCCCTGGGCTCACGAACCGGGATAAATGTTTGCATTAGTCCCGGTTCTGGATTGAACCGGGACTAATGGGCAAAACAGGCCTCAACGATAGCCCCTTTTTCTACTAGTGACATGAGACCTGAGAATTATTGCAAATGTGGTTAGTTATAATCTTTGCTGAAAACCTGAATGCTAGCTTGACACAAACAAGAGCAAACAGGTATTGTAAAAGTTTTTCTTTTTCTCTTTCAGTTTGTCAACTGAATTGCTTGAGGACAAGCAAGGGTTTAAGCTTGGGGGAGTTGATACGTCTCTGTCGTATCTACTTTTCCAAACACTTTTGCCCTTTTTTTGGACTCTAACTTGTATGATTTGAATGGAACTAAGCCGGATCGACGCTGTTTTCAAAGAGAATTGCCATGATGTTGTTTTATGTGCAGAAAACAAAAGTTCTCGGAATGACCTGAAACTCCACGGGATGTCTTATAAAAAATAATAAAAAATTCTCGCCAAAGATGAAGACCAGGGGGCCCACACCCTGTCCACGAGGGTGGGGGGCGCCCCCCCTAGGGCGCGCCCCCCTACCTCGTGGGCCCCCTGGAGACCCTCCGACGCCAACTCCAACTCCATATATTGGCTTTCGGGGAGAAAAAAAGCAGAGAGAAAGATTCATCGCATTTTGTGATACGGAGCCGCCGCCAAGCCCTAATCTCTCTCGGGAGGGCTGATCTGGAGTCCGTTCGGGGCTCCGGAGAGGGGGATTCGTCGCCGTCGTCATCATCAACCATCCTCCATCACCAATTTCATGATGCTCACCGCCGTCATGCGTAATTCCATCGTAGGCTTGCTGGACGGTGATGGGTTGGATGAGATTTATCATGTAATCGAGTTAGTTTTGTTAGAGTTTGATCCCTAGTATCCACTATGTTCTGAGATTGATGTTGCTATGACTTTGCTATGCTTAATGCTTGTCACTAGGGACCGAGTGCCATGATTTCAGATCTGAACCTATTATGTTTTCATGAATATATGTGTGTTCTTTATCCTATCTTGCAAGTCTATAGTCACCTACTATGTGTTATGATTCAGCAACCCCGAAGTGACAATAATCGAGACCACTCCCGGTGATGCCCACAGTTTGAGGAGTTCATATATTCACTATGTGCTAATGCTTTGTTCCGGTTCTCTATTAAAAGGAGGCCTTAATATCCCTTAGTTTCCAATAGGACCCCGCTGCCACGGGAGGGTAGGACAAAAGATGTCATGCAAGTTCTTTTCCATAAGCACGTATGACTATTTACGGAATACATGCCTACATTACATTGATGAATTGGAGCTAGTTTTGTGTCACCCTATGTTATGTTTGTTACATGACGAACCACATCCGGCATAATTATCCATCATTGATCCGGTGGCTACGAGTTTTCCATATACTGGTTTCTGCTTATTTACTTTCCCACTGCTACTGTTAAAATCACTACAAAAATACCAAAAACATTACTTTTGCCGTCTTTACTTTTGTTACTGTTACCACCACTATCGTATTACTTTGCTACTAAACACTTTGCTGCAGATATTAAGTTTCTAGGTGTGGTTGAATTGACAACTCAGCCGCTAATACTTGAGAATATTCTTTGGCTCCCCTTGTGTTGAATCAATAAATTTGGGTTACATATTCTACCCTCGAAAATTTATGCGATCCCCTATACTTGTGGGTTATCACGCGGTTCCGTTGATGCAGATTCCGTATGAAGCGGAATCTGAGTGCGGCTCCAGCGCCAGGGAATCGGTAGCCCCGTGATGGGGTTGAGCTTCCCATCTTCGGATGACTTGATCTGCTCCGGATTTAAGGCCAGGGCTGCTACAGGAGCTATCTCCTGGGTGCGGCCTGATGACAGGTTTAAGCCATGTTCGTTGGGGCGATGGGGAGCGGTTGTCGCGGTCTCGAATCCGTCGAAGATCAAGTGTCCATAGATGTCCGCAACATAATTCAAGCTCCCGAATCTGACCTGATTGCCAGGGGCGTAGCTGTCGATCTGCTCTAGTTTGCCAAACGAGTTGGCCGGCCCGCAGTACGAAGCCGCCGAATACGAAGATCTGTCCACGGAGGAAGGTTTATCCCTGCACAACGTCGTTACTGATGATCGAAGGGGCCATCGAGCCGTTTTCCGACGGCACAGTGGAACTCTCAACGAAAGCACCAATGTTGGTGTCAAAACCGACGGATCTCGGGTAGGGGGTCCCGAACTATGCGTCTAGGATCAATGGTAACAGGAGACGGGGGACATGATGTTTACCCAGGTTCGGGCCCTCTCTATGGAGGTAATACCCTACTTCCTGCTTGATTGATCTTGATGAATATGAGTATTACAAGAGTTGATCTACCACGAGATCGTAATGGCTAAACCCTAGAAGTCTAGCCCATGACTATGGTAATGAGTCTGCCCTTTCGGGACTGTCCCCTCCGGTTTATATAGACACCGGGGGGATCTAGGGTTTAAATGGAGTTCGTTACATAAGAAGGAATCTTCATAATTGGTTGCCAAGTTTGCCTTCCACGCCAAGGAGAGTCCAATTCGGACACAAGTACGGTCTTCGGTCTTCATGTCTTCACATGCCATCAGTCCGGCCCATGGAAAACATGCCGGACGCCCGAGGACCCCTTAGTCCAGGACTCCCTCGTAGACCGCGACATCGCTTGACTCCTGGTAGAACCAGCAGGAGCGTGGCCGTGTTCCTGCCTCCGTGAGCCAGTTTCCATGGCATTTTGACAATGAGCGGGTTGCGTTTGGTGGTGGGTGACCCCGTTCTGCACCCCGTTTTCTCGTCGTGCTCTGGGCAAGGCGTGTGCCCAGTAGCCGCACCCATGGTAAGCACGACTGGAGGGTCACGACTTGCACCAGAGCAGGTGTCATCGCTGCAGCTGCGCCCGCTAGCACGGCGGGGAGGTGGAGACTGAATGGTACCTCTACATGTGACCTGTGGGCCACGCTCGTGAGGCAATTGTTGATGCTCCCCATCCCCGGCGCCTTCTGCTCCAACTTTGGCCACGGGGGACACAACGACGGCACCGCCTGCACCAATCGTGTCACCCCTGGTTCCCACCTCTCCCAACGACGCCGCTGTGCCTACGGCGTCCGTGGCTGCGTGCGAGGGAGCCTTCGAAGTGGAAGGGTGCGTGGTCGCGTCGGGTTTCTTCTTGGCCGCCATGGACGAAGGAGGTGATGATGATGATGATCAACACGCTGATCGCAACCTTGGGTTCGTGCAAGCAATGACACCCTACCTGGTGCACCAAAGATGTCATGGGGGAATATGATCACCTATCGGGCCACCGGCCCCTTTGTGGTTTGGCAAAGGGAAGATCATGTTGGACAAAGAGCGAAGGCCATGACGCAGCACGGTGATGGGACTCTGGTGGTTTTTTACCCATGTTCAGGCCGCTGGGAAGCGTAAAACCCTAGTCTTGCTTTGGTGGATTGGACGGAGGAACACGAAGAACAAGCAGCGCTCAAGCCGGCAAGGAGGCCTCGGGGAGAGCTGCTACGCGCGTACAAGTGTGCAAAGGCCCAAATCCCTTTCTAGGTAGCCTTGGACCTCCTTTTATAGTTCAAGGTGTAACCATAGTGGCAAAACAGTCATGATCCAGTGATTAGATAGCTAACATTGCTATCATACGTAACTATGGCAGTTAGGCCAAAGTGCATTAAATGCACTGCTAGGTGTCGTGCTAAGGGCGAAACCAGGCAAGCCTTCCATGCCGCTTAACGATGTTCTGCTTATCATCTTGACAGACCTCTGGATGGGTGTCAAATGGGTGTGATCTGTCTTCCAACGAGTTGCCATGTTCTTAGTGGAAGCCACTTAATCTCCTAGGGGCTTGACACCGTGTTGATAAGTGACTTGCATTGTGGTGCGGTGGAGCGGTGATGCCTTGGCTGGCATTCAGGTCTTGGCGACCCCGGCAGGCCTTCCGGGGTTTATCCTTAAATTTGCTTCCGGGGCGGTCTCGACCTGGCCGTGCTCTCCTGCTCGGCAAGGGAGGCCTTCCCAAAGTGATATCTTGTTGTCTTGATATTCTTGATGCACTCCTTGTTCTCACGAAGAGCGATTTCTCTGGTCTTGGCCTTGCTTTGTATGTTTGTGTTCGACATACGATCGCAGCATGCCAGTGTATAAGTTTGGTCAATGAACATTGGTGTTCGTTGTACCGACAGTATCTATAATTTTTGATTGTTCCATGCTATTATATTATCCATCTTGTATGTTATATATGCATTATTATGCTATTTTATATCATTTTTGGGACTAACCTATTAACCTAGTGCCAGTTGTTGTTTCTTTCCTTGTTTTTGCCTTTACAAAAAATCAATACCAAACGATATCCAAATGGAACGAAACTTTTTGATGATTTTTCTTGGACTACAAGACACACTGGAAGCTTCGGGAGGAGGCCAGAAGGGCCATGAGTTGGTGCAGCTCAGGGGGCGTGCCTGAGTGGGGGCGCGCCCTCCAAGGTTATGGGCCCCCCGTGGCTCCTCTAACCCTAATTCTTCTATAAATACCCAAATATTCCCCATAGAAAAGAGGGCACGCCAAAAATACTTTTCAGCCGCCCCAAGTTCCTGTCCTCATGAGATCCCATCTGGAGGCCTTTTCAGGTAGTTCGCCGGAGGGGGATTCGATCACAGAGTGCTTCTACATCAACCTTGCTGCCCTTCCGATGATGTGTGAGTAGTTTAGCAAGGACCTATGGGTCCATAGCTAGTAGCTAGATGGTTTCTTCTCCCTCTTTGATCTTCAATACAGTGTTCTCCTCGTTGTTCTTGGAGATCTATTTGATGTAATCTTCATTTGCGGTGCGTTTGTTCAAATCCGATGAATTCTGGGTTTATGTTCAGATTCTCTATGAATATTATTTGAGTCTTCTCTGAACTCTTTTATGCATGATTTATATAGCTTTGTATTTCTGCCTGATCTATTGATTTGGTTTGGCCAACTAGATTGATTTTTCTTGCAATGGGAAAGGTGCTTTGTAATGGATTCAATCTTGCGGTGCTCAATCCCAGTGACAAAAAGGGACATGACATGTATTTGTATTGTTTTTATTAAGGATAAAAAGTGGGGTTTGTTCATATTGATTGGATCTATCCCACTACATCATGTCATCTTGCTTAAGGTGTTACTCCGTTCATGTTAACTTAATACACTAGATGCATGATAGATAGCGGTCGATGTGTGGAGTAATAGTAGTAGATGCAGGCAGGAGTCGGTCTACTTGTCTCGGACATGATGTCTATATACATGATCATTGCGTTTCATATCTTCATAAGTATGCGCTTTTCTATCAATTGCTCAATAGTAATTTGTTTACCCATCGTATGTTTTCTTTCAAGAGAGAAGCCTCTAGTGAAAACTATGGCCCCCGGGTCTATCTTTTATCTTATTATTCTCAGATCTACGAAATCAAAAACCCAAAAATACCTTGCTGCAATTTATTTACTTTTATTTTGTTTTGCACTTTTACTTATCTTTTATATCTATCACTATAAGATCTCATCCTTGCAAGTAACCGTGAAGGGATTGACAACCCCTTTATCGCGTTGGGTGCAAGTATTTGTTTGTTTGTGTAGGTGCAATTATTGGAGACTTGTGTGTTCCTCCTACTAGATTGATACCTTGGTTATTAACTGAAGGAAATACTTATCTCGAATTTGCTACATCACCCTTTCCTCTTCAAGGGAAAAAACAACACTACTAGGGAAACACCTAGTAGTAGCGCGGGTTTTCAGGCTATCAGTAGCGCGGGCAGCCGCGCTACCAATAAAGCGCTACAGCTAACTGTTAGTAGTAGCGCGGTCTATACCCGCGCTGCTACTAGTGACTGTATCAGCAGCGCTTTTCCGGAACACACTACTATTAGATAGCTGTAGCGATTTCCTAGCCCCGCGCTACTGCTATATCTTTCACCATTTCCACCCCGTTTCAGCTCCAATAAACTGCAATTTCCAGATACTAGGTACTACTAGATATCAATTTCATAAAGCATTATAGGTACTAGGTAGTATTCCCTCGGTTCCAAATTACTCGTTGTCGTTTTAGTTCAAATTTGAACTAAAACCACGACGAGTAATTTGGAATGGAGGGAGTACTAGATAAAAATTTCATATATACTCAACATGCATCCTCAAGAAGTACTAGGTGATATCGACTGACGATCATCATATGTAGTTCTAGATGATATCGACGATGATCATCATATGTAGTTCTACATGGTATCGACAACAATCATCATATGTAGTTCTAGATGATATAGCCACACACACATATGTAGTTCTAGATGATATCGACGACGATCATCATCCTCAAGCCTGGGCGGTGGGTGTTCCTGATAGTAATTTGGATGGCCTGTCCAACACGAAGATTCTTGCCAACGAGGAATATCTTCCACCCAATCGAGTTTAAGTGTGTGCGACCGTCTGTGTCCATGCGGTAAGTACAGGTGGTGACGGAGCCCCTAGCGGTAAGGCATAGTCCAGCTAAGCCTTCTTCATCAGGCTCGATACCACAACTCACAGATAGGTTCTTTGGCAATTTCTGAATAAGAAAAACATATCAATTAATAAATAGCCTCGCACATACTCTTGCAAATATATTTCTATTAAGTCGAGGTTTCTACACTATCAAAAGACATAGTACTACGCATTTGTACTAATTAATCATGAATTCTACTAATAAGCATGCAATCAGAATCTACACTAAAGCATATCATCGACTAGATTCCACAAAGAATATCCTTGGACTCTACACTAAGCGTATCATAGGATTCACTAAGCATACCATTGGATAATTTTAATTTGTAAGTATAACAATAAAGCATATATATATCATCAAATTACTACAGTCAGTATAACATACCATTTCATGCTGATCGACCATGGTACTTGTCAAGTGGGTAACGAATGGCACCCCAACAAAGTCATCACGTGGTGGAATTATGTCCCATAGGTTGCACACCTCCTCCTCTCTCAGCCTCATTCTTTGAGCTACGATGGCTTCATGAAGTGGGTTCTCATCATCTTCATCGAGTGGGTCCTCATTATCTTCATCATCTTCGTCATCTTCATCATCTTCCACCAGGTTGAGATAAATGACAGCCAGCTTGGGTCTTTCCGCTCTGAAGGAGAAGCTGATCAACTCACCACCAGTAAGACGCATGTGGGCGAGGAAACGGGCCCATCCATATCCTACAACCTTCGACATATTGCATCCTTTATCGACCTCCATAGTGTACGGCCCCCCAGGAACCTCGAATGTCATAGTGTCTCTGTCAGTGTACAAAAGTAGGGGCACACCTTTGTACCCCTTTATTTGTGCACGGGCAGTTAGAGCCATGCGCCAATGCCAAATGTAGAAGGACGAAGGAGGGAAGCCGGAGAGAAGCCGAAGCCCAACACAAGACGATTAAGGCAACGCCAAGGCCAAGGACACAAAGAAGCAGAGGGACGGAGCAGTTTCCCTCGGCAAGACCCTTGTCGGGGGCAGCCTCAGCAGCCCCGGCAAGACCCTTGCCGGGGTAGCACGCCCAAACACCAACAGAGCGAGCCGCCCTTGAGCCACAGGTTCCAACCCAACCGGCTATGATTGGACCAGGGCTCGAGAGGCACCTCTGTGGTGGCATGCAGATCTTTATCAAGACCATGGGTATATGAGGTCAAGATGAGGACCAGAAGACAACAACCCTCGGCAGGATCCTTGCCGAGGAAAGCCACAAGACCCCCGGCAAGATCCTTGCTGGGGACGACTGCGCATCGCGGCAAGACCCTTGCCGGGCCACCCGGCAAGACCCTTAACGAGAACGCCAGCATGGCCACCGCCAGGGCCGCACCATCCAAGCTTCCACCGCCGTTCGCATGCAACTGCCAGCCCAACCAGCTGGGCTGGCACCTGCCTGTCAACATGCAGCTCCCAGACTAGATCAGCAAGCACATGCGTGACGGCATACAGATCTTTGTGAAGGCCCTACCACCGCGCCACCTCAGCTGCTTGCCTGCCTACATGGCGCCGCATGCACCGCTGGCCAGGGCGCGTGTCAGAACAAGGAGAAGCGGCGACGGACGGGACGGGCTCCGTTCCCGTCTCCAATAAAGCACAGGGCACCTCAGCGATGCATTAAATGCGTCTTATCCTGTAATACGAGCGATAAGCTCACAATATTGTGTGCCTTTCCACCTCCTGTATGCCACTGTGGCAGCCCCTTTCGACTATAAAAGGAGGCCCTTGGCATACTGGAGAGGGATTCGACTCTTTGGAACTACTCAGCCACCGTAGCTAGTTCGAGGGCTCAAGAACACTCAATACACCCACGAAAGCAGGACTAGGGTTTTACGCATCCTCATGCCCGAACCTCCGTAAACGATCCTTGTGCTGATTACTAATCCTGCTCTTCTTGCAATCCTGCGCCCCGGCAACCGTAGTAGGGATTCTTGTGATCCCATAGGTGTCGTTTCCCATCGACAGTCTCCTGTCAGCTTGTTGAATTTCAACCTCACATTGCATGGGACGATCTATGTAAAAAAAGCAAAATGACACAATGCAGTAATGCCAACACTAAAAATAAAATAGTTGTTACATTTCATCTAATTTCTTTCTGCCACATGACGAAAACTCGGCTGGAAGTTGATGCCGAACAGCTTGCCAGTTGCAAGGCTGCTGGCGCACCTTGACTTGCACAGTCGACATAGTGGTGGTGGTGGTGGCGCCATTTTCCTAAAGCAATATGAGCAAAGGATTAACGATCCACTTCACAGGAAAGAAAAACAGTAGCATGTGATATTTTTGGTTCTTCCGCGAGAAGCAATTTGATGGACAATTATAATCCTAAGACCTAGTAACATATTAGATGACAAGGTACCACCTACCAAATCATTTTGGTGGCACCTATTGCTGAAAAAACTTTTCACAAATATCTACCAAATAAGGGTACCACCTGCCAAGACATTTCATCTAATTTGGCCCCTATTGCCTAAGATAATTGATTAAAAAACAAGTGGAAAATTTAACTAAATTGGCACATACATTTTGCCAAAAAATAACTTATTACAAAAAACAAAAGCATCTACCTATCCATGTACAGAAAAAATAAGAATAAAATGGTGCATAGTAAATGCTCTAAATCAACTAGCCTACTAAATCCACTAGCATACTAAATCAACTAAATCAAAATATTCTAAATCAACTAAACCAACTAGCCTACTAAATCTACTAAATAAACTAGCCTACTAAATCAACTAAATCAAAATGTTCTAAATCAACTAAATCAACTAGCTTACTAAATCAACTAAATCAAAATGTTCTAAATCAACTAAATCAACTAGCCTACTAAATCAACTAAATCATATCACTAAATCAAAATGTTGCATATGAACTAGCCTACTAAATCATTGATAAATGCATACAGTTTTTGAATTTATGAACAAAATTTGAAAACACGAATTTTTTTCAAATTTTGAACATTTTTGTAAAAGCGCGAACATTTTTTTGAGAGAGAAAACATAAACTTGTAAAACAAAAAAGAAAAAAAGAAAAGGAAAAGAACTCGAGGAGGGAGAAGAGAGTAGGACGGAGGAGGAAGGCGGAGCGAGGAGGGGCCGGCCGGTGGAGATTCGAGGGGGGACGGAGGAGGAGGGCGGTACCAAGTCCAGCGAGGAGGAGGAGTTGACGGTGGCACAGAGGAAAGAGGGGTAGGCGACGGCGGCTGGCGGGGGCGACGGTGGCCTGCGGAGGAGGACCGATGTGCGGGGGGGGGGGGGGGGTTGAGCGGGAGTGAGTGTGAGTGTGAGTGTGGATCGTATAGAGGAGAGCATGGGGGGTGGGAGATAACAAGTTTTATCAAGAGCGCTAAAGGCAAAGGCGCTCTTGCTAAACTACCTAGCAATGGCGGTCCAGATTAACGCGGTCTTTGCTAGAACTAGCTTCACGGCGGAGTCGTGGGAATTATAGCAGTAGCGCGGCTTAGAGGATGCGCGCTACTGCTACGTTTATTTCAGCAGCGTGTACTGCCGGAGCGCGGTATTGCTATATTGCAGCAACGCCTTAATTTAAAACTCCTGCTGGTAAGATCTTGTGTATAAGCTTTTCCCTAGTAGTGCAATGCAAGCTCAAGAAGTAGCACGGACTAGCGCAACCAATATGGACATAAAATATCAGGTGAAAATATAGTCCTGCCAATATGGGGGACAATCTGGAGCTTAAGTTGTCCTTCCAAGGTTGAAATTTTCCTCTAGTGAACTTTGTTAGGATCACTAACATGTCAGGTGACTTTGGCTAACAGACATATAAAAGTCAGTGGGCAATGTCCTACATGCAGTATAGGAGCGGCGGATACCAAGAACTTGTTATTCTCTTGTGCAAAAGCTAAAGAGGTATGGCGGTTATTGGGTTTGGACTTTGCTATTGATAAAACATACGATGTGAATCATGCATGGGAACACTACAAAAAAAAAGACATCTGTGACATTTTGGGCCGAAAGAAATTTTTTTCTGTCATACTTATGACACTTCTATGACAATAATTGTGACAAAACCCGGTATCATCATAGATGTGGTGGGGTCCTACTTCTATGACAGAAAATCATGACAGAAAATGGGCTTTTCGTCACAGGCGGGCGGAGGCGAGCTGCATGACATTCTTTGGGCCGTCCATGACGGAAAAACCCGTGGTAGAAGCGAGGGCGAGGAAAATATGGGGAGTTCCCATTACGGTAGGTGGTCGGGGCGGCGATGCTGCTTTCTCGTGACGCATTACGCTGCGTGTGGGCGAGGCATTGCGCTCTAACTGAACCCGAGCGAGGCGTTGGGCTCTAACTGAACCCGAGCGATTGCGCTGCAGGCTACGCGTTACACTGAACCCGAGCGATTGATCGATCCCTTGCTGTTAACTGAAGCCGAGCGATTCCTTCGCTACTGCTGCTAACTGAAGCCAATTGATGTTGCCTCTAGATGAACAGTGAACATTGTTGGGGGGTTTGGATGAACAGTTCCTGGTGGGGGTTGGATGAATAGGAACCCGTGGTAGTAGAGGCCGTTGCTGCTGGATGAACAGTACCCAGATCGATTGAGCCGGTGGATGAACAGGACCCCGTGGAGGGCTGGATGAACAGGACCCCGCGGAGGGCTGGTTGAACAGTAGCCGGTGGAGGGTTGGATGAACAGGACCCCGTGGAGGGCTGGTTGAACCCCCCCCCCCCCCCCCCATGAACAGGACCCCCGTTTTAACCGTAGCTCTCCAACACAAGTTCGTTTCCTCCGTTTTGTGGTACGTCACACCCCTTCCGATCAATAGGACCCCGTTTCGACTGTAGGAGGTCCAAGAGAAGTCAGTTTCCTCCGTTTTGCGGTACGCCAGACCCCTCCCGATGAACAGGATCCCGTTTTGACTGTGGCCGGTCGAACACAAGGCCATTTCCTCCGTTCTACGGTACGTCGGGCCTCATTTCGATAGGCTCTTCCGTCCAAGCCGGTAGGCTCCCGATGAACACGACGTATTCCGTTGACTCCCGATGAACACGCCGCATTCTGTTGCCTCCCCATGAACATGACGACGACGTAGTTTCTCCGTTCCGACCCAGCCACAGTTATGTACATGAGCCCTGGCCGTACATATGCGCGAGTAGGTGTTCGAGACCCCGACCGTATGTACGTACATGGCCGTATTTACTTTCTTGCACCCTGGCCGTTGTACGTACGTGTACATGCTACGTACGTGCCTCTACTACCACACGTGCGCGCCTCTATATCGACCAGTATGTATGTACACGTTCGCGACCAGAATGACAACACTACGTACGCTTCGACCGGGTGGGTCCTGACTGTCAGGCACTTCCTTGCATGCGAATATGTAGCTGCTGGGTCCCAGCAGTCAGGGGGCGAATCATTTTTTTGCTCGTAATATGGACGCACTTCCTCGCATGCGAAGATGTAGCTGGCCGGACCCAGCAGTCAGGGGGGAAATGTTTTTTTTGTGAAATACGGTGGCCTGTCCGGTGGGTCCCTGCTGTCAGGTGGAGGAATCATTATTTTCCACGTAATAAGGAGGCACTTCCTTGAAGCAGCCGTGGACCCAACTGTCAGCCTCTCCACGTACAGTACTCTTCCGATGGAAGTCGTTCCTTGACCACGTTGACCACGCCGCCCCGAGAGCACCAGGGCGGTGGACGACGGCGAGGCCTAGGAAGTGGACGAAGCGGAGCCGGGGAAGATACGGCAGTGGAAGCCCACGCAGAGAGGAGTACAAGGGTTCACTAGTTCGGCTGCGGTTTGAGGCTGCCGTCGCCGCAGGGCATGGCCAGTGGTGGGAGTAGTAGGGGGCGGTGAGGCCTCCGCGGCATCACAGCAGGCACTGAGAGGCATCACAGCAGGCACTGAGAGGCAGGAGCACGCGACACGACGTCGCTGGTTTGGGCGGCTGGACCAAGAAGACCAGAGGTTGAAGAAGCACTACGGCCGTTGGATGGACATCGTACAGTCACTAGAGCTAGAATCATTCATATTGACTAAGTTGACAAAGCCCTCCTTCCCCGTCAACTTCGTAGGCCCACAAGTCAGCCTCCCAGGCAGGGGGTATTCATTTTTTGTGCGTAATAAGGAGGCACTTCCTTGCATGCGAAGATATAGCTGGTGGGTCCGAGCTGTCAGCAGGGGGAACGTTTTTTTCGCGAAATACAGAAGCCCTTCCGGTGGGTCCCAGATGTCAGGTGGAGGAATCATTATTTTGCGCGTAACAAGGAGGCATTTCCTTGTGTGCGGCCGTGGACCCAGCTGTCAGCCTCTCCATGTACAGTCCACTTCCGTTGGATGTCGTTTGTTGACCACGTTGACCACGCCGTGCCGAGAGCACCAGGGCGGTGGATGACGGCGAGTCCTACGAAGGGAACGACACGCCGCCTGGGAAGACACAACAGTGGCTGCCCATGCGGTGGGGAGTACGAGGGTTGACTAGTTCGGCTGCCATCACCGGAAAATAACAGGAGGTGTGGGTGAGTAGAGGGATAGCCAGGCTAGGGATGCGAGTATGGTGGGGCCGTGAGGCCTGCCCGGCAGCACAACTGGCCACGGGAGGCGATAGAATGCGGTACCGTCGGCACTAGTTTGGGCGGCTGGAGCAGGAAGATCAGAGACTGAAGAAGCACTATTGCCGTTAGATTGACATCTAACGGTCCGACGCTGGTAGAGTCGATTGTTGACTAACTTTCTTTTTCTGACAAACATTGTGTATGCATGAACTTAGTAGGCCCACAAATCAGCCTCCAAATATGTGGCAGACAACATAGAGCCCATTTGCTAAAAAAATATAATTTGCAGCCGATTTTTCTAATTCTTAATTAATTTATTACAGCCCATTTTCTGCCCAGGACCACGATCAAAAAGTTCAATCTTATTTTGCATATTTCGGTGGAGTCCAAGCTGTTGTAATCCCGAAATGATAAACATTTTCTTAAGGACTTATTGATTTTCCATAAAAATCGTTTTGTTTTTGTAAGCAAATAAGACGTGGGACAATTGAGTTGGTTTAAGGAAAAACCATTGGTAAAAAAATCAGCACTGGGAGGGAAAACAACAACAAAAATAATGATGTAAATAAGAAAAGGGAACTTTATGTATTTTCAATATAATGGTACGTGTATTTGAACTAGTAAAACTATAGGTAGCGATTAGAAAACAGATGTAGGACATGGCGTTTCAAGAGGAAAATAGAACTGGGTTGTGTGTTTGATTCACTAAAAAAACTGCCTCCGGATGTTGTAAGACAAAATATAACTAACGCTGGTGGGCCAGAGGCCAGTAGATACCTGCTGGATCTTTGTGCCCCGTTGTCGTTATGGGTTGGGCCTGTTAAAAACAAAACCAAGCCTGGGCAGTCTACAGCCCAGCTAAAACTTGCTCGACCTAAAAAAACAATATACCTGCTCAATAAACGAGAGAATTCTGCAAGTACAGACTGATAACTAGGATGCAGTTGGTATACTGTTTTTCATCGTGATAATAAGTGCATGCACTTGTTTCGAAAAATTTGGAGAACTGGGAATTCGAACGGTAGGTGCTTATGCTACCCATCAAATAAAAATCAGGTGCCTGAAAATTCGTTTCGAAACAAATGATTCAGCTTTATATCCACGTCGACCGTCGGCATGATGGTTGGAAGCAAACGCCAAGTTCATACCAAAAGGCAGTTAACAACAATACCAACTTGCGGATGACAAGGTAGCATAAGTACCAATACCAAGCTAACTTATAATCTTTTTACTCCTGCCCCTAGTGTTGGTCTGGTAGAAAATCTTGGAGAGGACCAGTTGTCGGTGTCAAAACCGGCGGATCTCAGGCAGGGGTCCCGAACTGTGCATCTAAGGATGATGGTAACAGGAGACGGGGGACACAATGTTTACCCAGGTCCGGCCCTCTCTATGGAGGTAACACCCTACTTCCTGCTTGATTGATCTTGATGAATATGAGTATTACAAGAGTTGATCTACCACGAGATCGTAATGGTTAAACCCTAGAAGTCTAGCCTATGTGATTATGGTAATGAGTATCTCTTCTCCAGACTAAGCCCTCCGGTTTATATAGACACCGGGGTATCTTGGTTTACACAAGGTCGGTTATAGAGAATGAAATCTACATATTTGATAGCCAAGCTTGCCTTCTACGCCAAGGAGAGTCCCATCCGGACACGGGTAGACTCTTCGGCCTTCGTATCTTCACGGCCCATCAGTCCGGCCCATGGCTAACAGGCCGGACGCTCGAGGACCCCTTAGTCCAGGACTCCCTTAGTAGCCCCTGAACCCGGCTTCAATGACGAGGTGTCCGGCGTACAGATTTGTCTTCGGCATTGCAAGGTGGGTTCCTCCTTCCGAACTCCAAAATAGTCTTCGGACGCAATGATTGTTTCCGGACCTGTAACACACATACCACACGCAACCGCAGTGAGTATAATATTCCACGAGTCCAGTCCACTGACAACTTTTTGCAACATCACATCACGTCTGCCTGGTAATTATTTCAAACCATTTTTCGTCTGCCGCTCCATGTTTCAAGACGCGGTTGCCATTGGCATGTCTTGTCGAAGCAGAGACTGTGTCCCCTCATTGCGGGATCCTCATCAATACGGTCTTGGGTAACCCAACCGTGCCGTTTACACAGCCCTTGGGAAAAGGCGAGTTTTAAGGCGAGTGGGGAGGCGTTCGATATTCACTGCCTTTATAAAGAGATAAGGATTCCCTTTCTTCACCCACGCCTTCTCTCTCTCTCCGCCCTTCCATACTTGAGCTCCAGCGCCCAAATTCTCATCCCCTCCATCTCAGGGAAGTACTCAACCATGTCCGGATCTAGGGGTCAAGGCAAGTGGATGGTCTCCTCCGACCAGGAGAAGGACATCAGCCAGCTTCGGGCGGCCGGGTATCTGGAGAAAGGAATCGCCCACTGTCGGTGTCAAAACCGGCGGATCTCGGGTAGGGGGTCCCGAACTGTGCGTCTAGGCGGATGGTAACAGGAGACAAGGGACACGATGTTTTTACCCAGGTTTGGGCCCTCTCGGTGGAGGTAATACCCTACTCCTGCTTGATTAATATTGATGATATGGGTAGTACAAGAGTAGATCTACCACGAGATCAAGGAGACTAAACCCTAGAAGCTAGCCTATGGTATGATTGTTGTTCGTCCTACGGACTAAAACCCTCCGGTTTATATAGACACGGATAGGGTTAGGGTTACACTTATTCGGTTACAATGGTAGGAGTTCTACATATCCGTATAGCCAAGCTTGCCTTCCACGCCAAGGAAAGTCCCATCCGGACAAGGGACGAAGTCTTCAATCTTGTATCTTCATAGTCTTGGAGTTCGGCCAAAGATGATAGTTCGGCTATCCAGACACCCCCTTGTCCGGCTCTGCAAAACAAGTTCCACATACCACCGTAGAGAGAATAATTTTTGCACAGATCTGCTGACGTATTCCGCGGCGTGACATCACACCACGGCCATGCCTTTATACGAATCGTTTTTTACTGTTCCACCTTAGCGCGTTTAGCGAGGCGGTTTCCTTGGCACGTCTTATCAAAGCGGAGATCGTGCCCCCTTATTCCGGGATTCCCATGAATACGGACGTGGGTAACCCAACCGTGCCCGTTGGCACGCCTCCTCTATCAAAGGCGAGTCCTAATCGACCACAGGGAGGGCTCTTGGTATTCAACCTCTTTATAATGAGGCCAAGGCCCTCTTCTTTTTTCCACCCTCCATCGAGTTCGCCCCGCGCTTCGAGTTCTAACACCCAAAGCTTCAAATTTAGGCTCTTCGGACCTTCGACGATGTCCGGCTCCGACCAGCTCGGCCGATGGATGTCTTCTTCCGTCACAGAAGAAGATGTGCTAAAGCTGCGAGACGCCATGTATCTAACCGGCGAGATCTCGCATAGGCTGCCTGCTCGAGGCAGGTCATTCCCACTCCCGAGCCCGCGAGAGCGTGGTATTCGTGTCTCACTTCCTTCGGGTTTAGGCTTCCCGACGGATCCCTTTGTCTTGAGGGCTCATGTTTTATTATGGGCTGGATTTCCATGACTTGAATCCGGAGTCCATCCTCCATATATCGTCATTCATTGTCGTATGTGAAGCCTTCCTCCATATTACCCCTCACTTTGGATTGTGGCTCAAGACCTTTAAGGTGGAGCCGAAGATGATCGAGGGGCAACAAGCTGAAGTGGAGGGGCGGTCATAAGCAAGTGTGCTGATGCTCCGTGGCCCGAGGGCTCTTTTCAAGAGGAGCTTGGTTTGTGGCAACGGGAGTGGTTTTATATCACCGCTCCCAGGGGCACCAAATGGGTGGCGCCACCCGCCTTCCGCTCAAGTCCACCACAGCGGCTGGCATCTTGGGTCAACCGGGGGCTCGACTGGGGGTCGTCCAAGGACGTACCTCTGTTGCAGGGCCGTATTCGAGACCTCCAAGAAAGAGAGATCAATCTGGTCGTGGCGGCGCAGGTTATGCTGATTCGGCGCCTTCTGCCCTGCAAACATCGCCCCCTCAGTCTGTGGGAGTTTAATCCAGAGGGACCACGAGCTCTCCAACATTTTATGGGCGCGACGCCCAAGGAGATGTACAAACTGTTCTTCGGATCACAAGAGAAGTGTCTGGATTTGACCGAGGACGCAGGTCTAAGCTGCAATCACCCAGATACTCAAGTAAGTAACCCAGTGACCGGACAGGCTGTTCATTCATTTATCATATATACATGCCCTTTAAGGATCCGTTTCTTGAACAGGAGTGGATAGCCAAGGCAAAGTTAATAAGGTGTCCGGCTCCCCTCCCAGAGACCATGCCGGATCCCATGCTGACCAAGATGTTGAAGGCCGCGCCTTTTAAAGAAGGCGAAGGGGGGAGCAGGGAAGCAACTGCCTCCACGAAGGAGGCTTTAGAGGAAGGGGGATCAAAAGTCCCACCCTCCAAGGAGAGAAGAGGACCGCTTCGGAAGATCTGGAGGTCAAGGCCTCAAAACGGGGAAAGAAGTCTCCATCAGAAAGTCCGGCGCCGGGAAGTATCCCAGCCGCACTATTTCCCCAAGGGGATCAGCCCTCCAGCGAGCCGTAAGAAAAAAGAAGGGGTCTTGTAATAAGGGACATCCCTGTATTTATTTCTGAAGATAACCAAAATTATACCTTGTAGTTCGGATCTCAGCCCTTCTAAGCAGAGCTCGTCTTGGTGATCTTCTTCCGGAGATGATGGAGAGCGAGACGCCTCCACCTACCGCGCCTTCGTGCGAGGCGGACGACCCTGAGGTGTCGTCGCGGAGGGTTTCCCCGAGTCCGGCGGGCTGGAAGGTCCGCGCCAACCGGGCGTCTTGAGGCGGAGGAGCTGAAGGATCTGCTTGGGCGAGCGGCTATCTCAGAATATCATCGTGCGGTAATGGGTACGGTGATTGAAAGAACTGCATCCGCTGAAAGCGGATTGCATGAAGCCGTCAGAAGCTTACTGACGGGTTTCGAGGTACGTAAAAATGATGTACCTTCTGAAAGCGGATTGCATGAAGCCGTCAGAAGCTTACTGACGGTGATTGAATGCGCCCTGTATAGATAGTAGCCCCTGAGACTCGGTATGTTGTCAAAATTGACAGCATGCCGAGGATCATAAACTCAGTTATAACATATCGCCGCTCCTAAATAGGTGGCGGGGCGTCCGGTGGCTAGCCGGACTGATGAATTTTCCGAACTAAAGCGGCAACTTGACGAGGCGGATGCAGACATCGCGCTGGTCAATAAACCGTTTGACGAGTCACAAGGTATGCGACTTCTCCACGGACGCCTGGTAAGGGAGCTTGACGCCCGTGCCTTACTACTTGTATGCTTAATGCAGGTGGTCTTTGCTTTGTGGAGGAGCTGCGGCGGAACTTCGCTTTGAGCTAAAGAGCAAGCCAGAAAAAGTAATGCGGCCGCTTTAAGGGCGGCCGAAGAGCTAAAAGTCGAACGGGCTGCTCACTGCCGAAGCAAAGAGGAAATGGCTGATATGGCCATAAAGTTGAAGAATACTACCGACCGCTGCGAGGTTCTTGAAAAAGAACGTCAAGCGGAGCAAGAGGACCTAAAAAAGGCCACCACCGAATCCAAGGATGCCCGTTCCGCTATGAGAGCTGCCAAGGAGGAGCTGAGTCAGGCTGGTGCTATTGCGGCTGGAAAACCATTTCTGCTGCGGAGGAAATATACGGATCCGAAGTATGCTCAGTTGGACAAGTTGTGGAGTTCGGAGGATGCTTATCTGGACTTAGCTGCGAGCGCTGCGGACGCGATTGAGCACTTCCGAGGCCAGAAGGGGCACAGAAGGGAAGAGCTATATTGGTCGCAATTCCATAGTCCGGAGCGTCCTCTTCCGCTGACCGATCGGTTGGCGAATGGGCCGAGCTGAATCGATTATCCGGACTTGCCATGAAGCATGTCATGACTCATTTGTGGCGAGCGGACCCCACCGAAGAGTTATTTTGTCTAAGTGCAGCGGTTCCTTGGTGCGGTACAGCGTGTCGACGACGCAATGAAGCGGTCGGCGTGCATAGAGGTAGCGCGGATGGCTCTTGCCCGTGTCAAGACATCTTGGGCGGAGATGAAGGCCACCGACGTTGCGTCCCAAGACTTCGGACAGAGCCGAGTACCGGCCGAGCACTATTTTCGTGAAGTCTGCAGGCGCTTCGTTTAATAGAGACGCAGTGCTTTCGAAGGATATTATGTTTAAATGACATGTATGATTTGTGAAAACAATGTTTCAATATAATATAAGAGCTTTTTATACTTGTGCGTTCAAGTATTAAAACGCTTCTGTCTGGCCGTTGATGTATATGTGTATATAACCCGAAAGATGGCAGTCTTGACGGTATACGCACATAGTGCGGGGGTGTTCGCAAAAGGCGCATTTTCACACTTAATCCAACGTCTTGGTCCTGTGAAGGAGGTGATAGCGTAGCAAACTAGGCAACCGGACTATAATGCTTTATCACTTTCACTTAGCCATAGGAGCTCGATGGTGGGGCTACTATATAGCCCCTAGGGGCACCGCGCTCTCCTGAATTCTCGGGGCGCGTATGTGCCTGACCGGGAAACGGCCCTTCGTCAATGCGGGGGAATTCTAAACATTCCGCTGGGTCATCGAGTGGTTGACCAGTCTCACACTATATCATGACAGTCAGTTTTAGCTTTCTCCACTGAGGAGCTCAACCCAGCTAAACCGGGGCACAATCACAGTGGTTCTCCCAGCGCTACCTTAGCCGATATAACGGAACGTAAGGTACCAAAACATGGGAGCCGGGCAAACCCAACATTTGACCAAAGACATGATTCGGAGCTGATGCATATAAGGCCAAACTCGAGACGCCGAACACTCCCTAAGGTGTTCGGTCTTTATGAAAACGGGCAGAATAATGCCCTAAGCCCCTGGTGTCCAGTGCAGCATAAAAATTCTGGTGCCGCCCGATGCCAAAACGCCAGCCTCCTCCTCGGTTATAATAAGAAACCGGGGGATGTGTATCAACAAGAGACAGTAAAAAAGGTTTACGCAGGGTCTTAATCTGAAAAGAATCCTTGCGACGGGTCCCTGCTGCACGTCTGCGCCTGTGTCTCCGTTGTACCGTATTCTGGACGGATGTAGCACGGTGTTCATCTGTAAAAGAGAAGAACTTAGTTGAAAATAAAAAATATCGTGCGAGAAATGTACTTTATATTAAATAAACAGAGTACGGTTCGGAAGGAGAATTGAGCTTTATTGTCTCTTGTTGTACGTGCGTGCAGCCCCTTGTATGGTGGTATGCCGCTAGTAGGCGCCGGACTCGCCTAGCCGTGTCCGGGGTTTGAATGACCTATTCAGGTGCTTTGATTAGCGGAGCCGGATTGGTGTGGGGCTGTCAAAGCAGTCTCATGTTCTTCCGTGCTCGAGTAACACTTAATACTCCCTTTTAATGAGATGATTCCGCGTGGACCGGGCATTTTAAGTGTAAGAGATGCATAATGCGGTATTGTGTTAAAGCGGGCGGAAGCTTCACGCCCCAGTAATGCTTGATAGCTACTTTCGAATGGGGCGATGTGGAAGGTTAACTTTTCACGACGGAAGTTGTCGGATGAGCCGAACACAACTTCTAGCAGTAGGGAGCCCGTACAATGGGCATACAGGCCTGGCATTACCCCTTTGAAGGAGGTGTTGCTATGGCTAATCCTGTTTGGGTTTATCCCCATGTTGCGGATTGTGTCCTGATATAGCAGGTTTAAATCACTGCCGCTGTCCATTAGGACTTGCGTAAATTGAAGACCGTCGATTATAGGTTCTAGTATCAAGGCAGTCCATCCTGCGTTCCGGATACTATCGGAGTAGTCCTGATGGTCGAAGGTAATTGGTTTTGACAACCAGTGTTGGGACTCCGCTGGGGTAGATTGTGCGGCGCGTAATTCAGTGGGTCCGCTCTGTTTTCCCCTTTTGTTACTTGAAGTAAGTTTACTGTCTTGACTTCTTGTGGGAAATTCTTTTGATTTCCGGGGCTCTGCATGTGGTGCTCGTCATCGTCTTCACTTGGTGTGTCGAGCCCCTTGTGTTCGGCGTTGAGTCTGCCGGACTGCTTGACGACCCAACAATCTCTGTGGGTATGGTTTGCAGGCTTCCCGGGAGTACTGTGGATTTGGCATATCTTGTCCAAGATTTTGTTTAAGTTGGATAGCTCATCGCTATTGTCCTTAAGGGGCAGTTTTTTATTGTTCTGTCATGAGCTTTTGAATCCGGCGTTGACTGCAGCGCTCTTTGGACCGTTCCTCTTAATCCGACGTTTGTCCTTGCTGCGTCGTGGTTTTCCATTTCCATTCCTTACTTCGGATGTACTTGGGTCACTGGTACTGCATCTTGCCAGCCAACTATCCTCTCCCGCGCAAAAGCGGGTCATGAGGCTTGTTAATGCAGCCATGGTTCTCGGCTTCTCCTGGCCGAGGTGTTCCAGCGAGCCATTCGTCTCGGACGTTGTGTTTGAAAGCTGCTAAGGCTTCAGCTTCCGGACAGTCGACTATTTGGTTCTTTTTGGTGAGGAACCTGTTCCAGAATTTGCAGGCTGACTCTCCGGGTTGTTGAGTTATATGACTTAAGTCATCTGCATCCGAAGGACGGACATAAGTCCCTTGAAACTTTGCCCGAAAAGCATCCTCGACCTCTTCCCAACTTACAATGGTATTTTCAAGGAGTCTTTTGAGCCAATGCCGGGCTGGCCCTTTGAGCTTGAGGGGTAAGTATTTTATGGCGTGGAGATCATCTCCTCTAGCCAGGTGTATGTGGAGGATGTAATCCTCAAAACAGACTCCAGGGTATGTTGTTCCGTCGTATGCCTCTATGTTTATAGGTTTGAATCCCGCTGGCAATTCGTGATCCAGCACCTCATCGGAGAAACACAGGGGGTGTGCGGCACCCCTATATTTGGGTGTGCCGTGATGTTCGGATATTTGGGATGTTGCATTGCTTTGAAGAGCTTGCTTTCTCGGCCCATAGATGGACCCAACTGGGCCATCCTTTTGATGTGAATCCTTATGCGGATCGCGTACCGGCTTGTGTGCGGCGCCATTTGCTGCTCTCTGTTTGCCGTGGGGTCGTCCATCCGACCGGGTGGCCTTCTTGCTTTTTGATTGTGGGGGCTCTATGGCCTCCTCATCAAATTTGGGCAGTAGTTTTCTCTTTGGGTAGCTCTTTGTTCGTCGACTGTCGCCGTATTTGTCTGCGGTGTTGAGTACTTTGCTCCATCTGATTCTAAGTGCATCTTCCGCTGTTTTGAGCTTCCGCTTGTGCTTTTTCAGGCTGCGCGCAGTGGCGACGAGCCTTTTGTGGAGGTTCTTCTGCTTCAACAATTTGTCCGGCGTGAGATCGTCCGGACTGTTATCTTCGCCGGGGACGGGTTGTTTATCCAAGTTGTCCTGCTCGGATGGTTGCTCGATAGCATGTTCGTCGTCCACCGGTTCGCCCTGGTCTATGGCTGGGTCTTTGTCGAGGCGGGACTTGGTGCGGCGTTTATGTTGCCGTTTTGACTGCTTTTCGAGGGATTTATCCTTCATAGTGTCCCGTTGTTCCTCGTCGTCACTTCCTTTAGGTGTATCCACCATGTATACATCATGGGATGAGGTGGTTGTCTAGTACCCTATAGGTGCTGGTTCATGGTTGTCTCCTACATCGTCGTCCATACCGTCGATGTCTTCGGAGTCGAAATCGAGCACGTCGTTTAAGCTTTCGACAGTGCCTACAAAGTGGGTGGTGGGTGGGCGTTGAATTTCTTCGTCGTCCGCATCCCAACCTTCCGCATCAGAAGTCCGGCCAGGGCTCTCCTGATAAAGAGAGAGACTTTAGTGAATTCAGGATGCCGCCAAAGGGCGAGTGCTGAAAGATGTCTGCGGCAGTGAACTCCATGACCGGTGCCCAATCGGATTCGATTGGCAGGGGCGCGGAGGGTTCGGAGTCCGGAGAGGAGTCCGGCGCCTTGGAGTCACGGTCTTCGCAAAGGACAGGGATGGTGTTCGGCTCAATCGCCGTAGAGATTTCAGCCCCCGAGGTGGTGTCCAACCAACCATCCTCGATCGGCGAGATCGGCTCCGAATCAATGGTCGGAGCGGACACTAGTGCGGCCTCCACGACACTGTTCGGCGGCAGAGTTAGATCATGCCCCTCGAGATAGTGCGGCGCGCTTGGCTGCGGCTCGAATCCGTCGAAGATCGAGTCTCCGCGGATGTCGGCCGTGTAGTTTAAACTTCCAAACCTGACCTGATGGCCAGGGGCGTAGCTTTCGATCTGCTCCAGATGGCCAAGCGAATTGGCCCGCAGCAAAAGCCGCTGAATACGAAGATCTGCCCGGGAGAAAAGCCTCACCTGGACTGCATCGTTCTTGATGATCGAAGGAGCCATCGGGCCTATAGGTGACCTGAAGGAACTCTCAATGAAAGCACCAATGTCGGTGTCAAAACCGGCGGATCTCGGTAGGGGGTCCCAAACTGCGTGTCTAGGCGGATGGTAACAGGAGACAAGGGACACGATGTTTTTACCTGTGTTCGGGCCCTCTCGATGGAGGTAATATCCTACTCCTGCTTGATTAATATTGATGATATGGGTAGTACAAGAGTAGATCTACCACGAGATCAAGGAGGCTAAACCCTAGAAGCTAGCCTATGGTATGATTGTTGTTCGTCCTACGGACTAAAACCCTCCGGTTTATATAGCCACCGGATAGGGTTAGGGTTACACAGAGTCGGTTACAATGGTAGGAGATCTACATATCCAGACGCCAAGCTTGCCTTCCACGCCAAGGAAAGTCCCATCCGGACAAGGGACGAAGTCTTCAATATTGTATCTTCATAGTCTTGGAGTCCGGCCAAAGATGATAGTTCGGCTATCCGGACACCCCCTAGTCCAGGACTCCCTCACCCACCGTCTGCCAACCAAGGGGCAAATCATCCCCACCCCGAAACCTACTGAGAGGGTGGTTTTCCTCACTCACTTCGTCCGCGGATTGGGGTTTCCACTTCACCCTTTTGTCCGCGGACTGATGTTCTATTACGGGCTAGATTTCCATGTTCTGGCCCTGAACTCCTTCCTCAACATCTCGGGATACATTGTCGTGTGCGAGGATTTCCTCCGCATCCAGCCCCACTTCGGCCTATGGCTCAAGATCTTCAACGTGATGCCGAAGGTGGTGGATGGTCAGCACGCGAAGTGCGGAGGCGCCATGCTGAGAAAGATGCCCAACGTCACATGGCCTAAGGGCACTTTTGTGGAGACTATCAAAGAGTGGCAGAAGCAGTGGTTCTACATCAGAGAGCCAGGCGACGCCACTTGGGTGGCGTCTCCCGAATTCAAGGCCGGAGCTCCAATGCAGCTCACCTCATGGATGGACAAGGGCCCCAACTGGTCTTCGTCAGACGAGCTGATAGCGCTGCAAACACGCATTCAGAGCATGGTGCATAAGAACATCAAGCTCGTCGATGTGATCCAGGTGATGCTGGTTCACCGGATTCTCCTCTGCCAAAGCCGAAGCTTCCCTTTATAGGAATTCGATCCAGAGAAGCACCAAATTCTGGAGAGGCTCTTCGGAACTACTCACGAAGATGCCTGGAAGTTGCTCTTTACAGGGAACGAGAAGCCACCGGTCATAGATTTGGACCGCGGGCACGATCATACCCAGCCCGCCAATGTGGTAAGTCCTTCTCTTCTCAAGGCGTACCTTCTACTTGTTTGTTCAAGGACGATGCCTAATCTGTACTATGTTTTTTCAGGTGTGGACGGAGAGAGCGGAATGGATCCAGTGTCCGGCTCCGCTGCCCGAAGAGCCAGTCATCCTGCTCCTGTCGAAGATGCTAGTTCCGACGCCCGATCAGCCGCAGGAGAAGAAGGCCAAGGGGCCAATGGTGGCCCCCCTCGCAAGGGTGCTTTGGACGTGACGTCCAAAGACAAAGAGACCCCTTCCTCCGCCGCTGAGGACGACGACGAGGAGGAGGAGGAGGAGGGGATCAACACTCCCCCTGATGTCGGAAAGAGAAAAAGGGCGGCCTCCACAAATCTTGAGGCGGAGACGTGCAAGAAGGGGAAGGGCTCCCTTGCGGATAACTCCGCATGGGTTGTCGATCGTAGTCCGGAGCGATGCCCCCGAACCAAGCCCCTGGTTGCATTTAGAGGCGATGGCCAGTGAGTCACCGCCGACTGCTCACTCTCCCCCGGCCAAGGGCGACACCGAGGTGTCGTCCCGAAGGACCCTCCTTGGCCAGGGAGAGGTTCAGGAGATCGCCAGGGCGGCGCCAGAGGATGAGACCTCGGCCGCCGGACACATGGGGAAACAGATCCCCATGGGGACTGATGATGGGGGCTAGGTTCAATTCGGCCCCCAACCAAATACGGTTCCGGAGACCCACAAGGCTCCGAAATCTAGCAAGCAGCCTCCCTCGAAAGAAGGAGGCATGCCATCCAGCCGGTGATCTCTGTCCAGCCAGAGGCACCAGACAATCTGCTGGATGTGCTATGAGGTGTTTCCATTGTGGATGAACACCGTATCCTTATGGGTATGGTGATTGAGAAGGTTCAGTCCGTCAAGAGCAGACTGACCAAAGCCTGGAGCAATCTGCTGACCGGCTTTGAGGTAAGCGACGCAAAAGAAATAGTCCCAATGTAGACAGTAGCCCCTGGGACACTGTCCGGTGTTCGGAAAGAAAAAGCCGGACAGGGGATCAACTAAACCTCAAAGGACGCTAACTAAATATGTCTTATGTGACTAAGCAGGCATCATTGTTGGCCGCGACGTCGCACACTGCCGAAGTCCCTGGACTAAAGTAGAAACTAGAGCGGGCCAAGGAGGAGCTCGGCCAAGAGAGGAAGCAGCTGGAAGACTAGCAAGGTATGTAATGACGTGCTATATATTCAGAAAGAATAAATGATGTTTATTGACTGTAGTGTCATGATATGTGTAGGAGCGACGACCGTGGTCGAGGCCCTTAAGAAGGCCCTGGCCGAAGCCGAGGATGAAGCTGCCAAAGAGAAAACCGCTCATAAGAAGCTCAAGGCAAGGGTTAACAAGGTCCAGCAAAGCGCTGAAGGACGCTGTGAAAAAGTGCGAGACCTTGGAGCGCGACGCGTTGGCTCAAGAGGCCGAACTCGCCATGGCTCGCCAAAGCGCAGAGGCAGCCCGGAATGAAGCCCGGGGCACCCTCCAGGAGATTCAGGAGGCCAAGAAGATTGCGGCGGGTAAGGCGTTTAGTATGTAAAGAAGAAGGATTTATTACTAACCCAGGTTTGGAGTTCTCCAGGGGCGTTTGCGGATTTGCCACGCAGCGCATCCGACGTCGCGGAGTTCTTTCGAGCCGAAGAAGAGTGCTCAATGAAGAAGCTGTTCTCGTCGCAATACCTTGCGCCAGAACATCCAGTGCCCTTTAGTGATCAGCTGAAACAGCTGGTCGAGCTGCATAGGGTGGCCGAACTGGCCATGAAGGATTTGATAATCCGGTTGTGGCCTGCCGAAGCTATACCCAGCAGCTACTTCGGCCTCGTGAAGCGGCTGGTGAATGCATGTCCTCGGCTGGACGTCGTCAAGCGGTCAGTCTGCATCGAGGGCGCGCACATGGCCTTCGCCTGCGTCGAGGTCTGGTGGGCGAAGATGGACACCGTAAATCTTGTGATCGAGGAGCCGCCTGAGGGCAAGGAGCACTTCAAGCCCGAGCTATATTTTGATAGTGTCTTGGAGGGATCCACATTGTTGCGGAGCAGTGTGCGAAATACGTGATCTTTGAATGAGTATATTCATATTTGTCTCGCCCTGTATTATGAAACAAAGACAATTTACGTAATATAATTTTTGGTATTAAAAGTTTCCCCTCCTGTGCGGCCGTATGTTATAAAATCTGAGAGTTGGCCAGTCGTCGGCTTCTGCCCCCATGTAGGTAGTATGGGCGTGTTCGGGATGTAATCTAAACACTCTGGATCCAATTATTTGGTCCTTGATGGAGGTGTTTAGCACAACAAACCAGGCAACCGGACTATGCGGCTTTAGCAACCTCACTGAGGTGCTCATCCAGATAAACCAGGGCACAATCGCAGTAGTTCTCCCTTTACTACCTTAGCCGATATAGCGGAATGTAAGGTAGCAAGCACAGGAGCCGGGCAACCCAACTATTGACAAAATACATGATTCGGAGCCAATGCATATAATGCTAAATTCGGGGTGCCGAACTATACTGTAAAAAGTGTTCAGACTTTGATGCCATAACGCGGGCGCTATAAAGCCCCTGGCAAATGGAAATGTACCAAAGTGTACGGGTGCTACTTGATAAGGTTATCAACAGAAAAAAGGAAAACATAAAAGAAGCAACGGTAATATCTGGGACCCTGAAACTTGGGCCACAAACTGTTTGCATTATAATCTGATTAATGTGTCAAAGCATATTGATACAGATAGTGCGATAAGCAACCGGCTATTTAACATGCCACAACCAAGGGAGAGCTGCGTGTGGGTCCTGGAAACAGGTAGAGTGATCGTCAAAGAAACCTCTGAAAGTTCCCCTGTACGTCTGTGCTTCTTGCCATCTTGGTATATTTATCCTTTGACAGGACCGGTGATCAGGCCATCAGGGAAAGCCTGTGGAAAAGAAACCTGAAAAGGGAAAAGAGAAGCATTGAAAGTATGTGTGTCCGGGAGCGGTCGAGCCGTATTGCGGATCACAAGCTAGTTATGCCTCCGTCTATGCCCATGGTATTTTGAGTGCGTAGTTATGTATGCTCAGTACAAATGCCTCCACTTGAGTGGGACTGGGGCGGAGGCAAAATTGCTAGTAGAGCTCTTGGCGAGACGAGCTATCCTGCTACAGAATAGTCCGGACCCTCTTGACAGTGTCCGGGAGCTTGGCCACCGAATTAAGGTTCTGCTTGAAAAGGCTGCTTTGTACTTCTGCTGCTAAGGCAAAGTGTGTTCCTCGGTACGGAGGGAACATTCTGTGTTTCATTAACTGATATGACGCCGTGTGGCCCGGGCATCTTGAGCTTGAGGTAAGAATAATGAGGCACCGCGTTGAATCGAGCAAATGCGGTTGGTCCGAGCAGTGCGTGATAGCCGTTGCGAAAAGGGACGATATCAAAGATTAACTCTTCGCTTTGGAAGTTGTCCGGAGATCTGAAGACAACCTCTAGCGTAATTGAGCCCGTATAGTGAGCCTCTACACCTGGTATGACCCCTTTAAAGGTAGTCTTTGTGGGCTTGAGCCGTGATGGGTCAATGCCCATTTTGTGCATTGTATCTTGATAGAGCAGATTAAGGCTGCTGCCAGCGTCCATAAGGACTCGCGTCGGGTGGAATCCATCAATGATTGGGTCGAGGACCAGTACGGCTGAACCTCCATGACGAATACTGGTCGTGTGATCCCGGCGATCAAAGGTGATCGGGCATGAAGACCATGGATTGAATTTTGGGGCGACTGGCTCTATCGCATAGATGTCCCGGAGCGTGTGCTTGCGCTCCCTCTCAGGGATGTGTGTGGAATATATCTTGTTCACCATTTTGACCTGAGGGGGAAACTTCTTTTGTCCCCCTATGTTCGGTTTCTGGGGCTCCTCGTCATCGTCCTCGCTTTGCGATCCCTTTTCCTTGTTCTCTGCATTTAACTTGCCGGCTTGTTTAAAAACCCAACAATCTCTGTTGGTATGGTTGGCTGGTTTTTCCGGGGTGCCGTCTATTTGGCACGGATGATCAAGTATGCGGTCCAAGCTGGATGGTCCCTGATTGTTTCTTTTATATGGCTTCTTCCGCTGACCGGACATGGAGCCACTGAATCCGGCATTGACTGTCGTGTCATTGATGTTGTCGCCATTGTTTCTGCATTTGTGTCTGTTGCGTTGGAGCTTGCCATTGCTATTTCTGCCCTCGGAGGTGCCTATTTCACTTGTTGTGTTTTTGCCACGGGCCAGCCAACTATCCTCACCCGCACAGAAGCGGTTCATGAGTGCCGTGAGGGCTGCCATGGATTTTGGCTTTTCCTGGACGAGGTGGCGAGCGAGCCATTCATCACGGATGCTATGTTTAAAGGCCGCTAGGGCTTCGGCATCCGGACAGTCGACGATCTGGTTCTTTTTAGTTAGGAACCTAGTCCAGAATTTCCTGGCTGACTCTCCAGGCTGTTGAACTATGTGACTTAAGTCATCGGCATCTGGTGGCCGGACATATGTACCTTGGAAGTTGTCAAGGAAAGCTTCTTCCAAGTCCTCCCAGCTGCCAATAGAATTTTCAGGCAGACTGTTTAGCCAGTGCCGAGCTGGCCCTTTGAGTTTTAGTGGGAGGTATTTGATGGCGTGAAGGTCATCCCCGTGGGCCATGTGGATGTGGAGAATAAAATCCTCGATCCATACCGCGGGATCGGTTGTTCCATCGTATGATTCGATATTTATGGGTTTAAACCCTTCTAGAAATTCATGATCCATTACTTGGTCAGTGAAGCAAAGAGGGTGTGCGGCGCCTCTATATCGGGTCGCGTCACGACGTAGCTCCGATGGAGTCCGTCTGCGGTTTTCGGCCCGGGCGTGACTAGGTTTGTCACGTCCGAATAGATAGTTGTCCCCGCGTGTCGAGGAACGTCGTCGCAATCTGTAGATCGATCTTGTATGCCCTGCTCTACTGTCCAGGTCCTGCCGAAGGTCGTATGTATAACCCTGAGCCGTTTTATCCCTGCCTTCACGGCGAGGTGGGGCAGGCTGGTGTTCGGCTTGAGTTGCCGCTTTATCTCGACCCCATGGTGGTCGGTCAGCCACATTGTGCGATGATGGTACGGGCTCCAGCGCCTCGTCATCGAACTGAGGTAGCAATTTGCGCTTTGGGTAACTTTAGGCTGGGCGCTTAAGGCTGTATTCTTCAGCTGCTAGGACATCAGTCCATCTGTCGTTGAGCAGATCTTGGTCAGCTTGAAGCTGCTGCTGCTTCTTTTTCAGGCTCCTTGCAGTGGCTATTAGCTGGCGCTTGAAGCGCTCCTGCTGGAGAGGTTTCTCAGGAATGATAAAATCCTCGTTGCCGAGGCTAACCTCCTCCTCGGAGAGCGGATGATAACTACCATCCTCCGAGTCTTCGTCTATGGCCTGTTCATCAGGGCTGACTTTCCCATCTTCCCGATCATTTTGTTCGGAGGTTGCCTCAACAGGGTTTCCATTGTCTATGGCAATCCAGAGTGTTATTTTCTCCGGTGTCAGTATTGCTGTCTTTTGCATGACGTGACTTAGAGCGGCGCCGAGGATGCCGGCGTTTGGGTTGTGTCTCAGGAGGTTTATCCTCAACTTGATCTTTTTTGTCATCGTCGTTAGTTTCTTTAGGTGTATCCACCATGTACACATCATACAAAGAAGTGGCCGTCCATCGTCCAGTGTATGGCGGGTTTTGGCCCTGCTCCTCATCGGCATCGTCGTCTGTACCATCGATTTCTTCGGAGCCGTAATCAAGCATGTCGGTTAAGTCCTCGAGAGTGGCTATGAAGTGGGTAGCGGGTGGGAAGAGAAATTCTCCATCGTCAGCCCCTAGTTCGAACCGGACATAATTCGGCCGTGAGTCCCCTGCCAAGGACAGGTTCTTTAATGAGTTTAGCACATCGCCAAAAGGCGAGTGTTGGAAGATGTCTGCGGCGCTGAATTCGAAGATCGATAATTGATCTAGTTCGGCGTCCGCGGGCGCACAAAAACGAGTCCGGAGTTCCGGTGATACAGATATGCATGAGGTTAAACCTATGTGCGGCTCCAACGCCGCGAAATTCGTGGCCTTGGCGGGGTTGAGCTTCCCGTCCTTGAATGGCATGATCTGCTCCAGATCTAAGGCTGGAGCAATTACAGGAGCTATCTCCCGGATGTGGTCAGATGACAAATTTAGGTCATGTTCATCGAGGTGACAAGGAGCGGCCGCCGCGGTCTTGAATCCGTCGATCAAATCTCCACGGATGTCCGCAACGTAGTTCAAGTTTCCAAATTTGACCTGATGGCCAGGGGCGTAGTTATCGATCTGCTCCAGATGGCCAAGCGAGTTGGCCCGCAGTGCGAAGCTGCCGAATACAAAGATTTTTCCGGGGAGAAAGGTCTCCCCTTGGACAGCATCGTTGTAGACGATTCAAGGAGCCATCCAACCTTTTGGGGATGGCATAGTGGAACACTCTCAATGAAAGAACCAATGTTGGTGTCAAAACTGGCGGATCTCGGGTAGGGGCTCCCGAACTGTGCGACTGATGATGGTAATAGGAGACGGGGAACACAATGTTTACCCAGGTTCGGGCCCTCTCTATGGAGGTAATACCCTACTTCCTGCTTGATTGATCTTGATGAATATGAATATTATAAGAGTTGATCTACCACGAGATCGTAATGGCTAAACCCTAGAATCTAGCCTATGTGATTATGGTAATGGTTATCTCTTCTCCTCCGGACTAAGCCCTCCGGTTTATATAGACACCGGGGGGATCTAGGGTTACACAAGGTCGGTTACAGAGAAAGGAATCTACATATTTGATCGTCAAGCTTGCCTTCCACGCCAAGGAGAGTCCCATCTGGACATGGGTAGAGTCTTCGGCCTTCATATCTTCACGGCCCATCAGTCCGGCCCATGGCTAACAGGCCGGACACCCGAGGACCCCTTTGTCCAGGACTCCCTCACCAGCTCCCGCTCCAGGTCCTCGAGGTGGTACTACTACATCAGCCAGTTGGTCCTCTGCTGGTCGAAGTTCTTGTTGGTGTGCAGCACCAGAACCTTTTTGCTGCCCGTCTGCCGGCCATTGACCATCACCGGCAAGGTATTGCCGGTCTTGTGCCACATCGCATGATTGTGCACTCTGAATGTATCTTGCGACGCATCCATGTGCCCCTTTTGAACGCCCTGGAATTGCGCTGGAAGAAATGCTTTCTTAGGCCACTCAGTGTGATACCTGTAGTATTGTCGAATATAGGTTTTAGTGTACGTAGTTGGCATTTTCATAACATCTTTGGCATGTTGCAGTCGCTTGTTTCACTTTTTATTAACCTTCAAATTGTAATTGCTTCACTAGGTCTGCGTCTAAAAAGAAAAATAGAGCTATAAACAAAGGAATATGTTTGTGCAAGTAGATGGCCGATCGGTGTCTTACCTTGATGTTTCTCAGGATGGGTGTAGCATATGCTGTGCTTGCTATCGATGGTTGGTATGAACAAATAGATGAGAGGGTGAGATCTCGTGCTGTCAGCACTCACTTTGGACTCAAGGTGCTCGATCAGCTCCTGATCCGTGGGATCAAACTTGACGCGAGCCGGCAGCACCGGCCAATCCTTCTTGGACTTGCATCGGTTAATTCCAGTTATATGGTACTCAATGTATGATGACTGTTTTAAGTGAATGATGAAAGATTTCGACAGATAAGTGGTAGTACTCCACATCTGAAGTCCATAATACCCGAACACGCCGTCGGGATTCTTGTGTCACCTCACGCGCAGCGTGTTGTCATGTCAATTCAATGTGAGGACATGATGAATAATTTGGCCGACGTATACTAGTACTGCTACTGTACTACTTACTAGTCGTATTTAGTGTCACATTTTAACCATAGGTTTAACTAACAAATGTCAATGCATGTCACTAAAAATTATTCCATTGGAAACTATGTGCAAATACGAATAAAACGATATAATTTTTTGTGACATGCATTAACATTTAGTTAGTGAAATTTATGGTCAAAATTTGACACAAATTACCAAGGGGACCAGTAAACCAGGTGGGAGGTAGTAGTACGAGTAGCACAATATACAGTATAGAGGACTAGTACAAATTTAGAAATGGTGTAAGAAGTTACAAGGCTGTGCGACAGACTTTGTAGGCTACATGAGTAATACAAAATATAATTCCCATTGGACAACACTTTCACCAACAAGTACACACTTGAAGCCTAATTGATATACATATAGCTTCTGCACAACATCTCCATCATCCTTATCAGTACATCCTACGCAGGTGAGTCAGGATGCACTTGATCCCAGAAAGGTATCTATCCTTCAAACCAGAGGAGTGCTTCAAACTAACAACAGTACATAATATCCAACAAAAGAGGGTCATGCTACAGCAGGATACATGGCTCAGTCTAGATATCGCATCTGAATCAAGTTGTGCATATTTGCTGTTGGCATGAATCAGATCGCCGCATGTCAGGTTTGCAAAAGCCATCCATCGCATGGAAGCTTGATGCCTTTCACACACTGAAGATTATCTGGCAACAAGTTAGGTCGACGAATCTCTGGATATGGTGATTCATGAAACCCATGGTATGATGTGTAAACACAGTTCCCCCTGGCGAATGGAAGTTGCATAGCACGGTAATCATCGCCGGTGATATGATCGACGATTGGTTGGATGATCGGATAATTGAGCCCGAGGAACATGGAGTGGTTGCCGAGGCTGTAAACCCGCCTCCAGTTTAATAGCCTGGCCCAACAGAGCTGGGACCTTTCTCGAACATGAAGCAGCCATAGCCATCAATGTCATGAACTCCCCAGGCATTGTACTGCATGTGGTTTGATGAAATGGTTTGGTCAATTTGGTACGTGCAAATGAGCATCAAATGACCGCCGTCAGCTGAACGAGCGATAAACCACCACCCATCGGCTGATATGATTCCAGATCCTGGAATCTTGAAGGCCAGCGCATTTGCGTCTGCTGCAACAATTCAAAATGGAGACCAAAAGGATAAAAATAAACAATCATGTTCACAGTATGTGTGGAATTAAGATTACTATAACAGTGACACATATCATAGACAAAGAATTGCAAATCCGTGGTCATAATCATACCCCAAGTTAAAAAAAATAAGCCAATGGCTTTCATATTCTAGCAATATATCATGGTTCAAACATCATGTAACAATGAGAGGAAAACAGATATGACAGGGCCTACTCATATTCTACCAAAGCACTTACTATAGTTACCATATCAACTCTAAGCAATAACATGCGTTGTTATAAAAATCCTGGGAATGAGAGTAACATATAGCAATCAAGAGGTTATACTCATAATATCTATTCTAACAATCATTAGATGCCAATTGTTCTCATATCAACTCTCTCAATAACATGTGTGGTCATAAAAATCTAGGAAATGAGAGGACAATATAACAATGATGTGGTTATAGACATAAAGATGAGATGAGATAGAACAATTACATGACGATAGATTCCACTGGTATAGGCAGCTAATCTGTGCGTCAACCGCATAAATGATGCCATCATGCACTATAGCATCAGACAGAAGTGTTGGGTGAAGAGGATTGACGATGAGCCATAACCATGTATGGCGACCGGATTCCAGATAGACTAATCCCAAGTTGAACACGGCAATGAGCTTGTAATCCATATAGTCTTCTGATGGTGTGGACACTTCACAGATTACAACCATCAGCAAATAGAGGTCGAGCCAAAATCTCGACGTGTCTCGTGCATAGTAGGCAGGAGTGTCCAGCGGGCCGCGAGGCTCAATGGCGGCGGTATCCAACAATGGAAGGGTGATCTCTTGCTAGGTGTAGATATCCACGAGACTCCACGGACTACCGGATTGGTGGATGAGGACGATCCAGTTGGCCTTCATGCCCGCCCAGTAGTGGTCGCGCATGAAGGACAGGTGGACGGGTAGTGGTAGCATGTCGAGGGGCACCACGGCAACCTCCATAGGATCGTCAAGTTGGTTTCTAGGCCACCTGTGAGGATCAGGCGTCAGCAAGCAGGGTGTCTTGAAAAGAGCCAGCCGGTTGCAGATGCGTAGATGGTACAAAGACACCGAGCATGCGGCCAGACGGACGGTGCTGATCAGGTCCATACAATCACAGATCTTCTCCAAGGGAACATCGGGGAGGGAATTCCAATCGCGGCTCTGCGTGTCAGTCGGTTTTGCCATAGGGTTTTTTAGGGCACTGAGTGACTGGGGTTTTTGGTGCCTGCGAGGCAGCGGGGAAGTGGATTTGGGCGGGCGAGTGAAGAAAATGGCGTGTGTGGCCGAGCAGTGAGCAGGGGGATATGGTACGCGCGAGCTACCAAGGAAGATGGTGCGGGCGCGCGAGCAGTGAGCGGGGGGAAATGGTGTGCGGCCGATGATGGGGAAGAGAGGAGGAAGAAGAAGAGAGGAGGAGGAAGAGTGAAAGACGGGGAAGAAAGTGTGTTAAATCTCAATTCTACTAGTACTACTATAAGGATATACTGGCCTTCGGAGTGTAAATATTTACGCTGATGACATGTAGGTCTACCTCAAGAGGACCCATATGTTAGTTAATAGAGGAGAGAGGTGCGTAGTCGTATTTGCGGAAGCGTGCTACACTGGCAAACATGATGGCAGTACAGGGTAAGGCTGATTTAGTAACACCAACACGCTGGTTCACCTTATTCATCAAGTGTCCCGTCTGCTGCAATGTGTATTGTCACTCACTGTGAAGACTACTTGAATAGTACTCTCTGACCGAGATGGCGAATAATAGATCGCGAAGACTTCCTATCTACAGTATCCATATGCCTGTACACTCGGGCCCCTCCCAATGCTCTGCCTTGTAAGGCTGCCATGTAGGCAAAAAGTCTGATGTGGCGAGGTCATTAAGAGGAGAGATAAGTATGGTGACCCCAGTACTAAGCGCGAGAACCTAGACAAAAGACTTAAATGGAAGAATCCCACCAATGCATGAAGAACTTTAGTTACAAAATCATAAAATAAAGGATTCTTAGCACCAACAAGTTAAGCACCTGTACATGTAAGCATTGGGAGCTTTAGTTGCTAAAGTTTTTAATGTGCTTAGCACCCCATGTAAGCACCGATGCATTGGAAGTAGCCTCATTATGTCCAACAAGATGAAACATTGGCCAAGGCACCTGGCGCCAATAATGTAGAAGTACTAGTACTACCTCCTTTCCGGTTTATAGGGCTCAATTCAAAAATCTCATCAACCAAGGTAGATGATGAGTGGTGGAATAATTTTTGTAGTTTGCAAAAACACTCAATTAATGCACTCGTTTTCCTCAAAAAATTGTGTTTACCAATGAATTAATTTCGTGTCAAACTTTGACCATCTACTCCCTCCATCCAGGTGAATAAGTCATCTTTGGTTGTGCACCGTGACTAAGGAGGGAAAAAAAGAAAACTTAATGTTTATTTGCTACTCTCTCCATTCCTAAATATTGTCTTTTTAGACATTCAAATGGAATACAACATACAGATGTATATAGACATATTTTAGAGTGTAGATTCACTCATTTTGCTCCGTACGTAGTCACTTGTTGAAATCTCTAGAAAGACAAATACTCCATGGGAACAGAGGGAGGCTTTTACTCCGTATTTGGGAACCGAGGGAGTATCACAATATGGATGGAACAGAGGAAGCTTGAAATATGAACATGTCAATCGGAGGGAGTAAAAGCCTCATGCATGCATCCATGCAACATGCAACACTCACACGTACATATGGACGTACGCAACACTCACGCACCCATGCGGCACACAGCACGCGACGCAACACACACGCTCATGCTCAAGTGCTCAACCTACTCCCTACGTCCATGACAGACTATACATTTAGAGACTTACACATTGACTAGGGCATAATTAACGCCCAAAAGTAGCAGATTTATGTGTGCATGCGACCATTGAGAGAAGAAGATTAAATGAAGGTTGTTGCATGCTGTAATAAAGGATAGACATGTAGCCTATAGCTAGAGCACAAGTTGGTGCATTAGTCAATCAATATCTATTTTAGATTAAAAGCTAAATGCATTGGAAGTGTAGATGTACACTCTTTGTTTTTTAGCCGATGTACACTCTTTGTTGGAAGACCGAGGGAGTACACGTGCATGCACTCACATACACAGCCAGGGTGGTTCGCGCGCAAGGGTCGGACACCTGTCAGGCCTACGTAAAGTTTTGTTCAACTGATTCTTTGCTCTGCCAACTAACAGGTGGCACCCAGAAACCAGGTGACAATTTAACCAGACAACAAAGTGCCACGTCGACTATGTGGCCGGTCAGTAGGGTGCAATACGGTGCTCTACGATGAGCTAGTGATCGTATAATCACCGCAAAACTGTATATAGTGACCGTAAAGAGCGTATTGTTACATTCATTGACCGCCATTGTATTTTTCTCGTTTCAAATTAAGCCATATTAACCGGAAAAGGACTAGTACTTGTACTGCTTTGATGTGTCTCGTCAACTTGCCGAATGAGGAGAAGCTTGCTTACTACGCCTCTCCCTCACCCACGCGCGCGGTGGCTCGCAGGACGAGGAGAGGGTTTTAACTATAGCGCTCTCTCCCTCTCCCTCTCGCTCGCCCTCGCCCTCACGGTGGACGTGCAACAATTCAATCGGTGTCAGATTGCCAAAAGCATATTGTACTGTAGTATCATCATTGTTGGACCTTCGGAAGAGCAGAAGAGCCAAGTGCAAGGTTCACACGAGTACAAACTGTTGAACCTCCCGGAGAGGCAAAGAGCCAAGCACAAGGTTTTATAGGAGTTGTCGTCCTAGTAGGAGTATACTACAACTATAGCGAATGATGCTACTGTATGATGCCACCACGTCACCTATATCCAAAGTTGTGCCGCCTTTTTTTTCTCAAACAGCGTGTTGGAGCCCGTGCAAGAGCCACACAAATTGCACGTGCACATAACACATTTACTAGTAATAAATTCTAAAGGACAAATTCCAGTATGCCACACAAGTTCATCTCCAATTCATGTGATAAATTTGTGCAATACTAGTCTACATATATTCACAGCGCTACCGTTCACAATTTACCATACCCCTCTTACACGTTATAGATGGCCTACATGTCCTCCTCCAGGTTCCAGTCCCAGGTGTTCTTCATGGATGGCATGATCCATAGCGGTGGGCAACGAGAATCATTGTTACAGCTTTCTAGTCCTGTTCCACACGATGGAGACTCATCCAAGCTGAAGCGGCATAAATCAGGGATAGCGTGTCCCAGCATGTCGTTCATCCGGCGGTGCGCACTAAAGAGATAACCATGCTTCATGAACGGCAGGCCTTCGGTGTCGTGCACGGAAGATGGCATCCGCTTCACATGGGGTAGCTGTCCCCAATGAAAAGCGAGTACTCCTCAAGAGTGTTCCTCGGCACCCACGTGGCATCACGGGGGTCGAACTCGGCGCCGTTCATCTGGTACACGCGGCATCTCAGATCTGGACACATGGTGACGTACACAGTCAAGGTCCATGCATAATAATGTTGTGCTCAAATATGGCGGTCAGTAATACTGCAGCACAAATAGTACTACTCAGGTATAGAGGAAGTAAAATAACCGGCTTATTATATATAGCCACTCTTGGCTACATGGATGAGATAGTAAGACATGGAAAAACAAAAATGGTGGCACCTAGTGGGTTCAAGTATTCAAGGGCCTAGCTAGCTATACGCGTCCTCCAAGTTAAAAAGTACTCCTACTAGTAGTAGTAAGTAGTACAACAACGAAATAGAAGGCGAGAGGGTTACAAAATATAATACTAAATGGAATACCTGGGTAGATGGTGATGGTCCGATCGTGGTAGATTGTGTGACCATGTTGCACATCAGTGGTACCATGGGTAATGGCTGATAAGATAGTTGATCCCAATATGCCAAAGTCAGCTACAAGGTTTCAGGTTTGACCGAATCGCGGATGCAAATGCACATCCAGGATCGGCGATCTTATTTTGATCGGGGGATGACTGGTCCCTGCAAAATAATGGATTACCGTTAGCGATGCAAATGATGGTTTGTGCATTCCATTTGTAATCTCCCGTACCGTAGGATGGCAACCAGATGAAACAAGTCCCCTCGCTTGCCACGGCGAAGATGCGGCCTAGATGGAACATGGCGTCTTCGAATGTGTAGGGGTACAAATCTGCCGTGGCCAACATGCGCCATCCTCTACCCTGTCTATCGTTACTGCCACTTGTATTGATGGCAATCCTTATGTCGAACACCGTGATGAGATAGTAATCGTCGTAGGTGCATCGCTTTGTCGGTGGGTCCGCAATTGCTATCTTCTTCAATCTCATGTTGGCATCATCATACGTATTCAAGCCCCGCCAGTCCAGAAGGCCTATCCCAATGGTGGAGAAGGGGTCTACGGGAACGGCCGCACTGCTGTGGATGTTGTGCAAAATGATGGTGGTATCCGGCCGGAGGTATGCAAGCCAATCTTTGTTGGCACCGAACCAAACCTATATATATATAAGACGGTGGGCAGTGGAGAAATTACAGGATGGAAAAGGAATAACTAGGTACTACATGATCAAACTCCATGACTGACCTGCTCATCGGACAGAATTCGACAACCTCTCAACGTCGGCAACTCTAGCAGAGTCAATGTGCAACCATGGCCAGGGAGCGGTGGACTGTTCGAAGGATTTGAAGGAATATGCCCTAGAGGCAATAATAAAGTTATTATTTATTTCCTTATTTCATTATAAATTTTTATTATTCATGCTAGAATTGCATTAACCGGAAACATAATACATGTGTGAATATATAGATAAACTGAGTGTCACTAGTATATGCCTCTACTTGACTAGCTCGTTGGATCAAAGATGGTTAAGTTTCCTAGCCATAGACATGAGTTGTAATTTGATCAACGGGATCACATCATTAGATAATGATTTGATTGACATGACCCATCCCATTAGCTTAGCACTTGATCGTTTAGTACGTTACTATTGCTTTCTTCATGACTTATACATGTTCCTATGACTATGAGATTATGCAACTCCCGAATACTAGAGGAACACTTTGTGTGCTACCAAACGTCACAACGTAACTGGGTGATTATAAAGGTGCTCTACAGGTGTCTCTGAAGGTACTTGTTGAGTTGCCATAGATCGAGATTAGGATTTATCACTCCGATTGTCGGAGAGGTATCTCTGGGCCCTCTCGGTAAAGCACATCACTATAAGCCTTGCAAGCAATGTAAGTAATGAGTTAGTTGCGGGATGATGCATTATGGAACGAGTAAAGAGACTTGCCGATGCGAGATTGAACTAGGTATTGAGATACCGACGATCGAATCTCGGGCAAGTAACATACCGATGACAAAGGGAACCACGTATGTTGTTATGCGGTTTGACCGATAAAGATCTTCGTAGAATATGTGGGAGCCAATATGAGCATCCAGGTTCCGCTATTGGTTATTATCCGGAGACGTGTCTCAGTCATGTGTACATAGTTCTCGAACCCGTAGGATTCGCACACTTAAAGTTCGGTGACGATTGGTATTATGATTTTTTATGTTTTGATGTACCGAAGTTAGTTTGGAGTCCTGGATATGATCACGGACATGACGAGGAGTCTCGAAATGGTCGAGACGTAAAGATCGATATATTGGACGACTATATTTGGACACCGGAAGGGTTCCGGGAGGTTTCGGGCATATACCATAGTACCGGGGGGTTACCGGAACCCCCCGAGGAGTTTATTGGGCCTCATGGGCCCTAGTGGGAGAAGAGGAGGGGCGGCCAGGGCAGCCGCACGCCCCCTCCCCCTCTAGTCTGAATTGGACAAGGAGGGGGGCGACGCCCCCTTTTTTCCTTCTCTTCCTCTCTCCCTTCCTTCCCTTCTCCTACTCCTACTTGGAACTAGGGAGTCCTACTCCTGGTGGGAGTAGGACTCCTCATGGGGCGTGCCTAGGGAGGCCGGCCTTCCTCCACTCCTTTATATACGGGAGGGGGGCACCCCTTGGAGACACATCAATTCATATGTTGATCTCTTAGCCGTGTGCGGTGCCCCCGTCCACCATAATCCACCTCGATAATTAATATTGTAGGGGTGCTTTGGCGAAGCCCTGCATCGGCAGCATCATCATCACCGTCATCATACCGTCGTGCTGACGAAACTCTCCAGCGAAGCTCTACTGGATCGTGAGCTCGCGGGACGTCATCGAGTTGAACGTGTGCTGAACTCGGAGGTGCTGTACGTTCGGTACTTGGATCGGTCGGATCGTGAAGACGTTCGACTACATCAACCGCGTTGTTCTAACGCTTCCGCTTTTGGTCTACGAGGGAACATGGACATACTCTCCCCTCTTGTTGCTATGCATCACGATGGTCTTGCGTTTGTGTAGGAATTTTTTTGAAATTACTTCGTTCCCCAACAGGATTGTCCCATATAAGAACCATCTTCTCGAGGACGCATGGAAGACCAACAAGGATGGCCTTTTCCCAAGCCCGTTTAAGCACCGTCTTGAAAAAGTTGGTGTAGGAAGCACCGAGTCTTGCGGCGGTGAGGACGTCGGAGCGTTGTGCGATTCCACCCAGAGGATCTCGTCCAAGGTCTCCCAGCCCCGACGAGGAGGAGAACTGCCTGGCGAATCCATGGGAGCACCGATGAACTGACTTCTCTTCGGGGGGAGGGGAACTGGCGAGGAGGAGATAAGAGCGTAGTAACCGCTGGGCCTCGTCCCTTCCAACTGTACCTCCTCAATCGTTCCTTAGCGAAGGGGTCAGGCTATTATTTACTACGTACTCGTACTGTAGCAGTACTAGTACTACTTTATGAACTAGTAGTCAATGTAGTAGTGTACTTCTAGTATAGTGCACCAGTTTTGAACTCTTGAATCTCAGGGCCAAGGAGCTACAGTTGGAAGTGGAGGGTAGTACAGTTCTCTAGAACCATCGCTGTACTATCAATGCAGGGAAAGTACGCCGCGTAGTGGGTACTCTCGGTGCTCTATTCAAGCGCGTAGCTGGCCTACTCGGCCGCTCCTCTCACGCACACACTAGCAGCCTGTTTATCAGCGACAGTTACTGCGGGGGCAGAACATTTGAGTTATTTGATACAGCGAGACGAGGTTTTTCGCTTCCATTTGTGGAGGTGTAATGGATGTCGTCCAACTTTGTTAGTAGTTTCTTCTTTATGAATGAGATGAGGCAAAGCTTTTGCCTCCGTTTAAAAAAAACACGTCAAGAGGAATTTCTTTTATAGAGCCAATAATGGAGTGAAGTCCATGCGTGCAACGCCACAAGCTACAGAGTAGTACAGTACTAGTTGCACTTTACGTACAGAGCCATATTGCACAGTTCCCAATGTCGTGCCAGGCTATTCCCGCTCCTCGGGCTTAATTGGGAGGCGCTAGTTTAAATATGCTACTAGCTGACGAGGAAGCTACAAGCGAGGTGCGGCTAGGGCGAGCACACGAGCCACGAGATGATGGGAAGGAAAACCCGTTCACGTGGCTAGACTATCTAGTGCACCCAGATTGTGGTGCGGCACGTCCGTTCGACTTCAAAACTCAAACTACCCGTGTACAATATTGGCTCGCATCGAAGTTACTATTAAAAAAAGGCCGCCGTGCGTTGGCCGAAATCGAACCCCCAAAACGAGGTATACACTCCCGCGACCACTATTAGTAATTGTTGGAGTACAACGCAACCGAGAATCGCCTTTTATCGCTAGTAGTACATTGTTCCTTACAAGAAACCAGTAATAATGCCAATAAACCACTAATAATGCCAAGAAACTACTACCACTTGCATACGTGGCATACTTAACATAAGACTACCTTATCAACCATTGTACATGCCCTTACCAACCAGCCCTACCAAGAAACGACTACTCTAAAAGTGCCATTATAGGCATGCTTCAACCCATGTCGCTTCTTAAGTCAACGCCTTCTATTAGACGGACAAGTTTGGTGTTATGACTTGTGGGACCTACATGTCAGTCTGCACAAAAATCCTCGAGTGACCTCCTACCTCTGGCCCGTCCACCTAGTCATCCTCGGCCATGGGACGCAACTACCACCGCCGGCAGAAGGCAAGGTCAAAACCGCCGACGGTGCGGTTCCCATCTTCCGGCAGCCTGGATGCCAGCTCCGTCCGGCGCTCGCGGCCGCTAGCTAGCCAAGATAGCTCCGTCCAACAGCTTGTCTGCAAGGTTTGCTAACTAGATTCGCACGGCGGCGCGGCGGCTTGCTCACGCGCGCTGCACAAAGGCCAGCCATCTGGCTCGAGCGAAGGCCAGTGCGGCGGCTTGCTCGCTCGTGAGTCACGCTCGGGCCAGCTTGCCAACCCGTGCGGAGGCCAGCGCGGCATCCGGCCCGTCTGGCGGAGCGGCGGCCAACTCGCTCATCACTTGCCAACTCGCTCAAAATGTGTTGGTTTAAGCTGCCTCGTCAGCACGGACGTGTGGGCCAACCCTGTCATAAATGGGTTTAAACGAGCCTAATCAGCACTAGGTAGTAGTTTTTGGCGCAGATTAAGAAATTTTGGGTATGTTTTTGCTATTTTTTGTACAATAGTTTCTTCCTAGGGCTGGTTGAAAGTGGTAGTTTTTTGTTAAATACTCTACATATTGTAAGTAGGAGTGAAAGTTAAGCTTTGGAAGCCAATAAGCAAGGCTAGTTACATAGTGCATATGTGTATGTGATTGAAAGTAAATATCAACCATGAGTGACTAATATCTTGATGGAAAACTTGAAACTATGGAAATACTAGCTTTTTTTGCATGGTTGGAAATACTAGCAATTTTCACGTGCGTTGCAACGGATCATAATTAGAATAATACTTATTCACAAACTTGATACAAAACACTCTAATTTTGATATACATATATCACTAGAGATATATTATGTTTCATTCAGAATATATTCCTTGGGCTATTTTGGTGAGGTGAGGGAGGGATGTGGTTGGTTTTAAGATACTAATTATGGGTTTTTCTGCAAATTGGTAGAGAAGTGGGATGTTGGTGAGAAAGGGCAACAACTTACCTCACAATCATTAGGTGTAGATCTAATGGTCAGAAATGATGGATGGCAGACACACCATCATCACCAACTTAGTCTTCTATAGGAGTACCAGCAAGATGTCCGTGCATTGCACGGAACATCAAGATGCATTTTTTTATAAAACACTTGTTGTGATTGACCCATGCGGGAGTAATCCCATGTGTAAAAACTAAAGATATCCCGAGAAATAGGAGATAAGGTGAAGAGGTGTGGGGCGTGGTGGTGATTGGTGGTCGGACTGAGCGGAGGCATGGGTATGGACGACGCTGGCAGCGGCCACCAGGCCAGTTTGTTCCAAAGTCTTAATTTTTCAATTGCTCAACAATGAGGTTGTTGGAGATAAGGATGAACGAGGGAAGGCCTTGTCTGCAAGTGTGGAGAGAGGTGCGGGTATCTTTTAATTTAATTTCCATTCGTTAGATATAGATCGGACGGTCTATATTGTAAGATGGCATGCGTACCATCATCACCAACTGGGTTTTTTATAAGAGAAGAAATATAAGTATGGAGATACAAACGTATTATCGATACTTGTTTCCGTAAACTAGGATCTACATTCTATTCAACGCCTCAACATGTGGGGCCTTAGCACAATGACTTCTCGACTATGTAAAACAAAGGTTTTCCCGTCGCTGATAAGGAGGGGGTGACGCCGGCTCGTTTTCGGCTTGCTCTAGTCCTAGTAGTCATACTTGGTGGTCTACGCACGTGTAGATTTATTCTTTTTCACGTCTCGTGTTCGCCGTACTGCCAGGACTGTTGACGAATAGACGGTAAGTTATTCACAGGGAAACCCTTGTTGGGCGTCTTTGCCAGAGAGAGAGAGAGACAGTGTGCGTGTGTGATATGTCTAGAGACTGAGGCAATGATAAGAGATTCTTTGTGTCTATTTGTATGGAGGATAGAGGGAGACATGTACATGGGGCTTTGTGTTGTGTAACGTGGAGACACATAGACATAATCAGAGAGTGAGTGTGTGAGATACACATGCGGACATGGGGAGAGATGAGGATCCAGATAAATGGGTGTTTGTGCGTGTCTGTGTGTGTTTGTGTGCGCATTTGTGTGTGAGAGGGAGTGTGTGTATGCGGAGTAGAGACACCACTAATTAATGATGTAAACCTAGTATAAGGGAAGGGGAATGGTGTGACATGTGTGTCAGAGAGAGACAAAGGCATGTGTAGTAGAGGGATAGCATGGGTGGGGGGGAGCAGACTATTTGGAAGAGACTTCGAGTGTGTGTGGGAGAGGGGTGAGAGAGAGAGCGACGGAAAGAGAGAGAGGAAGAGAGGGGGGATAGGGGTCGTTTGTATCCATAAATGGCGTATATATAGGGAGACAATGTTGATGTTGTTCGAAATTGGCCTATGTACGAAGACGCAAGGGAAGCGAGTCATCGTGTGTGTGATAGGGACTTCATGTGAGATCTAGAATAGACGGTGTAGAGAACATTGTGCAAGATTGAGAATGATGATACTAGGGAGCTATGGAAAGAGTCACGACATATATGTATACATGGAAGGAGCTGGGGCGGGTCCGCATGTGGGAGAGATAGAAAGGGGAGAGTGGTGCACAAGGAGAGAAATGTGCTTTTTTGCAGTGGGGGTGGTGTGTGAGGTGAGTGTGCGAGAACCACATAACTAGGGAGATAGACGTTGGGGGCAACGTTTTGTGTGTATGGGAAACATGCACTCTACATAGTGCTTGTGCTTGGAAAATAGAGATGCCGGCAGACCTAGAGAGTGGGGGAAGAGATGTGTGCATGCTCGAGAGACAAAGTGATAGAGACCTATATTGGGGTCTGGACTTTCGAAGAGAGGGGGGTGTTAATGTGCTCGTGTGTTCGTGTCTGGGGGAGAGAACGACTTGTGTGTGGGGGGTGCGTGGGGGGGGGGGGGGTTGGCTTCAGACAAAGAGTGAGGTGTCTATATTTGAGGGACTTTAGCGTAATTGAGATATATATGGTCAATAGTGTGTGCACTCATGGTTGATCAATTTGTTTCACAGTTTGGACTATGAGATAATGATTCTTTTGAACACGCGTGATATACCTTGATGTACCAGAATTACAAACCTAAGATTGGAATTTTGGAATTCGACTCCATCATTAGCTTTTGTAATTCATTTAAACGGAGGTACATTTTAAGCCGGGATTTCGTGATTTCAAATTCATATATCAAACCTTGAGATATACACATACGGGCATGTTCAAACTTTATAATCATCCACTTTATTAATACACATACACATTTTTGCTTTCGTCATCATATTTAGGATAAACACATTTGGAATTTCATTTGAATTGGACGGTATGATGGTATTTTCTTGTACTAGCTCAGTGATCCATATTTGAATTGAATGGACAATCTATGTTTCGAGTTGGAGATATTGATTTTCAAAACTTGCACTTTTTTTGCGTGCAAAACATATAAATTCTCGGCCATGATATCATAGTCGGCCTTACAAGAGCAGAACACTTATAATTTCAGGCGCCAAAATCTTTCAAACTTCCCGCTCACATCAAAATATCTCGCGCGTGAAAGTTTAGCCTTGCGAAATTCCTGTTTTACCCCTGCCACATGAACGGAAAAGGGCTGCTTTGGTAACTCCATTGTTTTCCCCTCTTTGCCCCTAACATTCTTCCCCAGAGCCCCTCCCCTTCCCCTCCCCGACCCCCCCCCAACCACGGCAAGCCGCCGAATCTAGTCCTCCGCCACAGCGGTGGACCTCACACCCCGCTGGATCTACCTTCGGCACCTTGGAACCCCCAACTGCCAACTCACAACTTCACCGGAGCCGCTTCAGCGACTGGCTTGTCCACCGCTCCAGATCTCCTTGACCGCCATCATGGTCCACTGCACCGGATCTGCTTAACCGGCGCCCTCGTCCACCACAGTGTAGGCCCTTCACTGACTCCCTCGTCCGCCCCATCGCTGGCCATTCATACAAGCCCTCGTCCGCCGCAACAGATCCGCCTCACCGAAAGCACTGTACACCGTGCCCGCCGAAGCCTTCGTCCACTGCACCGGACCCGCTCCACGGACACCATATTCAACTCCACCAGCCCTGCTTTACTGATGCCGCAGCCTCATTAGGTTATTCCGATTTGTACTCCTTAGGTTTTTCTCTTCTTGATCATGCAACTGTTCGCTTACCATAGATGAGCTTTCTTGCATGTCGACATGCGCCGCAACCAAAGCACCGGAGCCGCTTGAGCGACGGCTACAGCCAGCCCAAAATCAACCGCAACACGAACACCATCGACGATCCTTAGCTATCAAGTATGACAACGATACCCATACGCAGCCGAGAATCAGGTACTATTATCCAACGGCCGGCGCCTACGTTCACTTTCTTAGCATAACACCGCACCTTTGAATTTCTTCAGGACATCATTCAATTTTTCATGAGACGCGTTATTATGCTTGCACCTGTAGGGCCATACTTCTGGTAGTGAACATGTTACATGTGCTAAATTCACTACAAAAGAATACACTTCCGTGATGATACGTGTTTGTCACAGTAGGTCGCGTTTTCTGTCATGCATGTACATCCATGACGATTTTATGACATAATCAAGATAGTCATGCATGTGCTATCGTAGAAGTGTTCCATGACATTACCAAAATTATCATCACGGAAGTGTCCACTTCCATGACGATAAATAGCGCGTCACAGAAGTGCTTTCGTCAAGGTGGACCGACACGTGGCATCCGCCGTAACGGAACGCAGTTAAGCTATCGGGTCGGGTTTTGGATCCGATAACCCATTAACAGCCCCGACCAATGGGGATTTTCCACGTGTAAAATCATCATTGGCTGGAGGAAACACGTGTCGGCTCATCGCTGGGACAAATGTCATCCACTCATTGGATGTATACGCCTATGATACGTCGACACGTGGCACGGCCCAATAGAGGCCCATTCCTATGAAAAGGCCGGCCCGTTTGACTTGGTCAAAAGGTGGCGGGCCGGCCCATGGAAAGCCTGTTAACGGCCTGTTCGCATATAGCCCATTTACAGCCCGCTAACCCAAGGCCCATTACGCCCTATTCGAATTAGGCCCGATGGCGCCATCTCGCCATCCAATATGATTCCACCGTTTTCACTTCGCCCATGTATGGCCCATGACGTCTTCGGCCCATATGAGGGCCTATGTAACTCTTGGCCTATTAACGCCGGGCCAGAAATCGCCCGTAATGAACAAAGGTATCACTTTACACACATTAATGGCCCATGGTGAAACCGGCCCGTAATGAACAAAGTGTATCACTTTACACATTAACGGCCCATGGTGAAATCGCCCGTAAAGAACGATGTATCACTTTATACCCATTAACGGCCCGTTATTCCGTTGGGCCGTTTCCAGCCCATGTTATCTTCGGCCTTCTCGAGCCCATTTATTCTTGGGCTCATTTCCAAAGATTCGTTTACTTACGGCCGGTTACTGTCATTTTCTGCTTGTGGGCCAAATTCAGCCTGTGGTTACAGTCGGCCCCTTTGTGGTCCGTTAATACGTTGGGCTGTTTTCATAGCGTCATCAAATATGGCCTATTAACTATTGGCCGTTATGGTCGGCCCATGAACGGACGATTCCAACTCTAACCCGTTTACAGCCAGAATGCGGTCTGTTTGGCCCATGTTTGGCCAATCGATCATACGGCCCGTATAAGGCCCATTGATGATACGGCCCGTAGAAGGCCCATTGTTTCTACGGCCCCTAGAAGGCCCATTGTTTCTCTGACCCTAGAAGGCCCATCGCTTTCTACGGCCCATAGAAGGCCAATCGCTTATATGGCCCGTAGGGAGGCCCAAAGGTCACTACAAGAAATATTAGCCCATGGTTATTGTGGCCTAGTTTTAAAAAATAGGTTATTGCACCCACTAGCAAACCGCAGAAAAGAACTGCACCGACTACAAGCAAACAAATAAACAAGACAACAAGGAAATAAATAAGCAAGCAACTTACACTAGGCTATCACGGCTATTACACATATTACATCCACTGGGCATCAAAGTTCGCCACCAGTGCAAATATAGGGAACACAGCAGCATATAAACGCCGCAGCAAAACAAGTCCAGAATTGAAACCACTTCATAAGAGCTCAAGATTCCGAACTGATTCAGGCAACGATGCTTAGCAAGCTTATTAACTTTCTCTTGTTTGGCGCTTAAGTCCTCCAGCGCTTGTTGTTGCAACAGAAAGTATGCATCTGAATTCTGCAGGGACTTCCTCAGTTCTTCGGCTTCCTGTCGCATAACATCTGATCGATGTCTTTCAACTTGAAGTTGAGACTCAAGAAGCCGAGAGCTGGTGCCAGCAGTGGTAGCCAGTAACTCGAACACTACATCAAGACAGGACTTTGGGGTTGTCTCAGTGTCTTCAATATAGTTTTTATCAACTTTCTTGGAGACCAACATGGATGTCTCACTATCCTGAACCTTATCTGCATTATTTCCTTTACCATTGCATAACAGGGTACTCTTCTCCAATATTTTATCCGTGTTCTAAAAGAGAAACAAACAAACACATCTCAGGTTTACAATGTAGTATATGAAACTCATTTTGGTAAACCAGTTCAGTAGTAAGGTGGACAGGATAACAGCATGAAACAAACATATATCTATATAGTACGGTCATCAATGGTCTATATCATTCTAGTTTATGTTGCCAAATCAAGATAGATACAGTTTGAATCATATCTATTTAAGACAAAGCAACATAGACAGAATATAAGTGTGGGAAACTACACAGCAATAACAACACTTGTAATGTGCATGGCATGAGAACATAACTGTTTATTCAATTGAAACTGAAATCAACATAGAGCAAGTTACAACAGCAAATAGGCAAACACGTTGAAGAAACAGGTTTGAAACATACCCGTTGCGCCATTGGAGTTTCAATTGCATCCTTCAAATTTGAAATTAGTTGGTATCAGTAAATACAGTGATGCAAGAGCAAAGTAGTATGAACCATAGCTACGGAACCTGACCTGAGAACAATTCTTATTCTGCTTTAAGCGTTGATTTCGGGTTCGGAGTGGTGGTCATCGTGATTTGGGCAATGCAGTTGCCTTACTAACTGCTCGTGTTTGGGTGCTCTGTGGTGGAGACGGTGTTGTGTCAATGGGAACTGGGTGTCTATCTGCCGGGGTTGGGGTTAGAAGGGGTGTAGCTGGTTCTCTGTCCAACTAGGTAGGGGTACAATCTGCATGAGTGTGGGTTATGTGTGGTGGGGCTGGTTCTTGGGCAAGTACAACCGTGGTTCTATCTGCATCGACAGGTAGCACGATCTTTTCTCAAGACAGTGTTTTTACTCCCAAGATACTGCCGTCACTCCCTCCAATTGAAATGGATGATAAACAAGAAAAGTAATTGAATGTACAGACATTGTAAGATAGACAAGTGCAATGGATAGTAGGGAAGAAAACAGGGCACGAAATAATTCACATTTATGTTGTCTAAGCAAACAGAATAGCAAGACATAATTTCACATATACGATGACTAATTAAACATGATAGCATGACACAATTTCACATGTATGATGGCTAACTAAACAACATAGAATGACATAATTCAAAATATGATGACTATGTAAACAGGATGACATGATATAACTATACCATGTGTCTATTAAAGTGGTGGCATGTCATAAATCACAAACATGTCGTCGATGGAAACATGATGTCATGATATAATTCACGGATAGAATGACATAATTTAAAATATGATGACTATGTAAAGAGGATGAGATGATATAACTATATTATGTCTTTAGAAATTGGGTTGGCATGCCATAATTCAGATACATGATGTCTATGTAAACATCATGGCATGACATAATTCAAATATATGATTTATATACTAAGGAAGTGAGCAGAGGGCAAGCACATATACGATGTATCAACTAAGGAGATGGCATTCAATATTGTGTATATGATGTAAAAACTAAGCATTGCAATACAACATATGCATTATATGAGTAATATAACCCTGCCAAGTTTGAGCAGACACCTCAGGGGGATAATAGGACTGGTCATCTACCTCTGAATCCTCCTCTAAAGAGTTATCTGTAACCAGCAAGATATCTGCTTCAGTAGCTAGCATTGTCTGCTCTGTAGACCTTGTTTTCACTCCATATTTCTCCATCACCAATTCAAATGGCTGATGCACAGGAAGAGCAGTTGAATATACAAACATTGTCGACAAAAGCAATGAGAAATACAAAAAAAGGACGGCATGATATAATTCACATATATGACGCTTGCCTAAACAGCATGGTATTGCATAATTCACATACATAATGCCTTGCAACAAGATAACATTGCATAATTCACATATATAATGTCTTGCAACAAGATGGCATTGCATAATTCACATATATGATAATTAGACACTAAACAGGTGGCATTCACACAAAGCATGTCTAAACTAAGCAATGATGTAGCAATGCAAGATACCATACGCACGATATGAGCAACATAACCCTGCCAAGTTAGGGCATGCACCTCGGGGAATATGATCGGTCATCTGTCTCTCAATCCTCCTCCGAGGAGCTATCGTTAACCAAGCAAGACATGCGCCGTCGAGATAGCATTGTCTGCTCTAAAGACCTTGTTTCCACTCCAGATTTTTCCATGACCGTGCGAATGGCTGATGCACAGAAGAGTAATTGAATGTACTAAAATTGTTGACAAATTTAACACGTAATAAAAAATGATGGCATGATATAATTCACATATAAGATGATCACTAACCAGGGTGGCATTGGAAAATTCACATATATGATGCCTGGCTAGACAAGATGGCATTGCATGATTCACATATACGATAAAGAAACTAAGCAGATGGCATTGACACAAAGCATGTCTAAACTAAGCAGATGACATCTTTAATGTATACAGTAAGCAATGCAAGGCACCATATGCATGATATTACCAACATCAGCATGCCAAGTTAGAGCGAAGACCTCATGGGGTAAATAGGAGTGGTCTTCTCCTTCTGAATCCCCCTCAGTTCAGTTATCTTCCTCTTGATTATGATCCAAAATGGGTGGAGGGGGGCTACCTTTGCGCCCACCATGGAACGACGTCTGCATGAAATTTTATTGCCACGCAAGGCTCGTCTCTTTTGCTCTACATGATCAGTTCCATTGTGTACAATAACTGGCATGCATAGGAATAAAACATAGTGAGATTATGTAAGGAGTGCATGCACAAATCCAGAGTGATGGTAGCAAACTGTGGATAGACCCAAAACCAATGATAGCAGGCAGATAATAACTTTAGTTAAAAAATACAGATAATGGCTCCCTTAATGTTTGTTTGCACCCAACATGAAACTCATAGTAGACACCAGAGATTAACCAGATAGTAGACATATAGTACTAATTGCTGCCCCAATATGTACCCCACAACCATTTAAAAACTCAAGTTTCAGCATTAGTTTGGACCTGACTCGGAGTCTAATAGGTGAACACGACGATAATGTAGCATGTCATCATATTAAGCGACACATAACGTAATCAGACATGGAAGAGTGCGACCTCTCTTGCGGACCCGTGTAGTCCTCAAGGTCATCTGCTCAGTTGATGATGGTAATGCAGTTGTCGAGCTGCAACAAGGGGAAGAAGATCTGAGGCGGCGAAAGACAATCTGGGAGCGGATCCTGCTGTGGTGAACCCTTCCGTCATTGGAGAAGCTGAGCTGGGGTGGAACAAAGCGCCCGCAGAGCAGGACAAACCACACAAGGTTTTCTTTGACACATATATGTAATGTAAGTAATTGAGTAAGGGCTTGTTTGAATTTGAGGATTCTAACAATGCAGGATAGGAAATAGACAGAATAGGATAGGAATGCAAATCGCAAAATGTAGAATTTAAAAACACAGGATTTCTGCCAATCTGGGTGTTTGATTCACAACAATTGGACGATCACAGGATGCAAAAAAGCATGGTGAGATTAAGTCAAACCACAAGAAAATATACCGTTATAATGCTATTATGCTACTATCTCTTAGTCTTGTGCTTGACGAATAGAAATATGAAAAGGAGGAGAAGTGGAAATTAGAATTCCTACGGTTTTTCTTTCAAGGAGACACTAAAGGAACAAATCCTACAGTTTTCCTTCCCTCCATTCCTTTGCACCAAATTCATGAAAAGTAGTACCATAGGAAACTTTCCAATTCCGATGTTTTTCATTCACTTTTCCTTTCAAGCACTGGCGATTCTAGTAGGCAGGCTTGAGCAAGGAAAATCCTACACTAAAAAAATGTTTTTGTGCTACTTCTATTACTTTGGACCCAGGCCACTGCCATACTACTAGCTCAACTCCCAGGCCCATCGACAAATGCACAGCTCAAACGCGTAGAGATAAATAATGATGGCGTTCAAGAGAGTCCATCACGGATAGCTAAGTTGCCTGGTACCTCTACTGCTTGTCATATAGTAGGATAAAATAATCGTATTTCCCGTTACGAAAGTGCTCGATGGACAATATATATAACATGTAGAGTAAAAAGAGATGCAACAAGTGTACAACCTCTCGGGCGAAGCCATGTTGATCTCAGCGTGATTGGGTTGGCTGGTGAGGATGCTCACCGACTTGGCTGTCGGAGGAGGAAGAAGATCTTAGGCGTCTGGAGATGGAGCCCGAGGTATCGCTCCGCTGTGATGGAGGGTTTCGCCGTTGGAGCAGCTCCGTGAGTTGTACGACGCCGAGGTGAAGCAGACAAGAGAGACAACGAACAACGTTAACTCGAGTGGAATTCTAATAGCATCTCCAATACATGACGTAAAATACATAACCACAAAGTGCTAGATGTAAAATACATCAGCCGCTCATTTCTGAACTTAACCGTCGAAACTGAATTTAATCACAAAACTGAACTTAACTGTCAAACTGAACTTAACCGTCAAACTGAACTTAACCGTCGAAACTGAATTTTGTCTTTGTCGAAACTGAATTTTTTGCTGTCGAAACCTGAACGCACTAGCAAGGTGAGGCTACACGTCGGTCGACTGACTTTTTCACCTCTGGTCACCAATTTTGCAGCCTTGGATACGAAATCAAGGGCTGCGGTTCATCTTCAACCTCCACCCCGAGCCACCAGCCACCACCGCCAAACAAGCAGCCCCCTCACGCCCACGGCCGGGCGGTGCGCCCGCCCGCCAAAACACTCCCCACCGCCGGTCCGCCACGCCTCGCCATTCCTCTAGGCCCCCGTGCCGAGATTTTCCTCCGCGATCCCCACGCCACCGCCCGCCACCGCCGACCACCGCCCCCATCCTGAACCCTAAGATAGATAGTGGGGTACCTCTCCGGGAGCCACCCTCCCGCTGGCTGGTTCTTCCTTCACCCGTGAGCCCCCCACCTCATCCCCTGAAAATCGACTAACCCAAAAGTCGATTCAGTCGACTGAAGTGTAGCTAAATTGGAGCTGCATCGCAAGCAAGCGCAAGAGCGAGAGCAGCAGCACGAGCAAGAGCAATAGGAAGAGCAGATCCGGCAGGGGACCGAGAGCAAGAGAAGAGCAGCAGCGCGAGCGAGAGCTAAAGCAGCAGTAGCTCCTACTGATGTGGACGTCGCCGCCGAGGGAGCGACGCCGTGGAGGAAGTGGCCGGCGATGCTGCCGTGGATGGAGCCGCGCCGTGTCGGCTCGGGACCGAGCGCCGGCAGCACCGTGAGATCGAATCAAGAAGAAAATGCGGCGATTAGGCCATAGCTTCATCCGAGGAAACGGTGATGATGATGCTCTTCCAGTGGTGCAGGTGAAGACAGCGGTGTGGGAATGGAGGTGGCGCAAAAGATGAGGGGAACGTCGGGGCAGCTCCTCGGAGGTGGAGGACGGTATGGCTGAACCGGCGGGACGATGAGATTGATGACGGATCCTCATCCGGTACGATGGATGAGGGACGTCGAGGTGTTGCCGTGGACGACGTCGTCGGGGAAGAGGCTCCGGCTGGGTGGCGGACGGAGCAGGGTGTGGGGTTTCATCACGGGTTTTCGCGGCCTCGGTGTATGAATGGGTGGGCGGATGGGATGGCAGTGGGGAACCATGGCTTAGGGATGCGCCTGTTCGAAATGTGGGGTAAGTTACGAAAGTACCCCCACCGATTTGAGTTGGTTCTTTCGGTTCAGGGGTACCACGGGCATTTCGCGTGTCGGGATTTCACACGAGGTGGGAGTTTTCGCGCGCGTTGTAATTTCGGAATAGCAAGGCGCGGGTTGAGATAGAGGAAGTTGTCGGAGCACAACGAGACAAAGATATATCTTAAATATTTCGGGCTAGCAAGGCGCGGGTTGAAGAGGCGGGAGTTTCGCAGCACGATAGACAGAGATGCTAGCTTGAATTTTCGGCATAACAAGGCGGCTTGAAATTTCGGAAGAACAAGTTTAACGTGTACCCAAAAAAAGACAATTTGCACCTCAACACGCACAACACACACAGAAACACCATTTAGACTAGAGTAAGGTACACGTGCATTGCACGCATGAGATTTGGCAACCAAATTATGAATAAATACCACATTATAGCATGCAAGCTTTGAGTCATATTTGCATGATGTAGATGTTTGTTTAATTCTTATAGTTCATTTCATTCAAAATCATCTAGTTTTTATAAGAAAGCTAATCTATTTTAAGATTCATGGAATTGTGCGTTGTAAGACATAAAGTAAAAACAAATAGTGGCAAATCATGTAGAAAAACATTTGGGCAATTCTGATATGGAAGATTCTATAACAAATAAGAAGTGCTTGTGTTTTGATGTTTGTGCATTATGCCTAAGTTCAACCATGGAGTCTTCTAGATTATACATGTGGCGAAATCTGGTGGAATCTAGATGATATCCAACGGCCAGTAGTCCTCAATTTTGCCATCTTTGGACCATCGGATTCGCCTCATCCAACGACCATCTTTCAAAGTTAAATTTACCCGCACATAATATAAAATATATAATATATAATATATATATAGGAGTATAGATATAGATATGTGATGCGAAAGCCGCCCATCATCTCCAATTAGAATAGTGTGTCCATGCACGGATGCGACGTGGCCAAATGATGTCTCCCATCAGTATCTCAAATTCAAATCAGTTTGGCCTTGTTCAATGTGTATACATTACAACGTGCTGGTTTCCAAACCACACCGCGCAGATCTCCGTTATATTCATGCATGCATGTGTTTCAAACATCAGGATCTCTTATTCAAATATTTGAATTCAACTTTACATTGATTATGACCTCACCTATTCTTTTACACCCACACAGTAGTCTTCTCTTTATAATTGTACCACTAACTTTCTCTCGTGCATGCATGCACACACACTACCAACAAGATTATCCATCGTGACGCATGCAATCTTTTTTCTTCAGGTCGGTCTCCCATGAAGGCACACACCCACACACATCCCCTCTCCATCATATCGGGCATTCTTTATCTCTCAAAGTGCATGCTAACGATCGATGTTCCTCTATGTATGTGTGTATATAGCTAGGTCTTTATAGTTTTCCACACAAACCGATCAATCGATATATCCAGTGAGGTCTCACCCTCTTTCCCACGTCCACATCGATCAATCTATACTTCTCTATATAGGATTAACATATATAGCTAATACACCCACATTAATTATATATCCAACGTCCCCCTCTCATCATCCATGCCTTCCACTTCATCTCTCAGACGGGTGCACAATGGCAAAGACAGGGGCAGTAAGGGCCGTTGACGGTGTCCTGGACTAGGGGTACTCACCACGTCGTCCCCCAATCGGTTAGATTGGGCCGAGGACCCCCAGGGCCGCATACTCATGGGCCAGTCCGGACAGGTGCCGCATACAAGGAAGATTCCACAAGACTTGGTGATCAAGACAAGGACTCCTCCCCCACCGGCGTATTCGGCTAGGACTCTTGTTATCCTAGGCCTCAGGTGCATTATATAAACCAGGGCCAGGCTAGTCGACAGATATACAATATACAACAACAATCATACCATAGGCTTGCTTCTAGGGTTTAGCCTAATTGATCTCGTGGTAGATCTACTCTTGTACTACCCATATCATCAATATTAATCAAGCAGGAGTAGGGTATTACCTCCATCGAGAGGGCCCGAACTCGGGTAAAAACATCGTGTCCCTTGTCTCCTGTTACCATCCGCCTAGACGCACAGTTCGGGACCCCTACCCGAGATCCGCCGGTTTTGACAATCGACATTGGTGCTTTCATTGAGAGTTTCTCTGTGTGTTCGGCAAAGGTCGATGGCTCGCCTGCAGTTAATCGCGACTTCGGCATTTTCGTCACCAGCTCGACTGGTCACCTTGGTTCGACCAAGGACTGCGCCCTATCTCCGATCGACATGTTCGGATGAGGGCCTTCGTCAACATCAGCTCCGATCTCTATCAAGATCATGGAGGAATCATCCAGGGAGCCCGGGGGCTCAACGTCAACATTGCCCTCGGGCGACCGCACTGTTTTTCTGGACAACGGACTTGTGTCCGCCGCCACCGCCTCGTCAAGCATCGTTTTAATGATTGCTTCGGTGGAATTGTGCGGAATTGAGTCCACAACAACCCTGGAAAATTTCCTCAAGTTCCGATGGAGGAATCTCTGGCAATCTCCGATATACCGGAGCCGCATTGAATCTGGACGAGTTTAGTGCGTGGTGTCCAGCTTCTAGCTCGGACTTCCTTTGGAAGATCCAACCATTGATCGGCTGTGGAATTCCTATATCTACCACCTCTCAAACTTTCAGCTCGATCCGATCGTCCAAACTCCGGGAACCTTCCGATTAGTGCATCACTTTTCGGATCTGTTTTCTGTAGCAACGAATCCGACCCGAGTTCGCCTTTTTATGAACGGGATTTCGGACATCTTTTTAAGGAAGTTTTGTGCGGGTATTGTGTTTTGTTTCCGAACACATCCCACTAACTTTAAGATATTTTGAACATGATCTTCAACATCATGTCCGGTGTCTAACCATCCGCAATATTGCTCCACGGCCGCCGACCGCGCTTAGACACGTCGTCACTTTGTTGAGCCGAGCTCAACTTCTTCGGATCATCATCTCGGCAAGCCGAACAAGAGTCCGCATCGCGAAGGATAAATCATCACCAACATCGCCGCCCCACGGATTACACGGAGCGGGCATACCGGCATCATCGCACGGTCGCTTCATCAAGCCGGCATCGACCACGTCACGACCTGCATCGGCAGGGCCGCACTATTGCTTCTTCAAGCTGGTGTCCATCACGCCGACCTATTTCGACATCTCGGCTGGACCTGGGGCTTCGCCATCTCTTCATCAACCTACTCCGGACACTTCGGCGTCACTAGCCGACCAGGCAATGGGTGCGCGGATCGAGTCCCAATTTTGGGAATCACCTTCCTTCGGATTGCTACAACAAAAGGACCAGGTGCTATTAATCCTAGTATTTCTTTTTGCTTGTTTGGGTTAATTTTTCCCAAGGAATTATTACTCTGGTTTGTCCATAATATGTACACAGATCTATCAAATGGTGGCCGCATTAACGACGGTTGCATGGTGGTTCGGTCAGTTTCTGTACATAGTCCGTGACGCCATCCGAACTCGAATCGACTGTCAATTCAGGCCTTGCCATGCCTTTACCGCATCATGCCGCCGCCCTGCATCGACATTGACTTCGGCGCCAGGCCATATTTCTTTTATTACTCACTATGCATAAATTATTTATTATGCAATGATTTTTTTATTACTATTACATCTGGTTTGCACTATTTTTTGTGCACAGGAAAATGATCCAGCAGGATTATATCCTTTGACGTCACCTCGGCTAGACAGGGGGCTTCGTCAACACTTCATTACCCCATGCCAGGGACTTCGGCATCACTCTGCCGTCCTGCATTGACCGTGCTATGTCACCACTTCGGAGTGCCGAGCTCTTTGCTCCGCCACCTCGGGACCGGCTTGGGGATGGAACCTTGTCCCGCATCAAGCTCGGATCACAAGGCGTCAATACCGAACACATTAACCAGCTAAGTTGCCTTCATGCTCAAAGTTTTAAATTTCTAACTTGTGTTCGGTTCGACCAAGCATTATACTTTTTGAAAAAAATTGCTTGTAAAATTTTCCTTGTCCAAACTTTGTTCAAGATACTTGACGCGCTACCCGCTCATTATACCGGGGCCTCTTTAATGTAAGCTTATTAATACGGGCTTTACGCCCAACACATGTGTCACACTTCTGCATGTACCTTTTATTCACCATTATATGCATCGATATGACTTAAGTTTTGGCCAAGCTGGGTTGCTCGGCTCTGTGCTTACCCCTACGCTCCCGATTGTTCGGCTAGGTGGTAAAGGAGCACCTCTGCGATTATTACTGCCGGGTCAGCCGGATGTGTACCTCAGACCGGGTGAAGCCGAAGCTAAGCGTTCTTAAGGGAATACTCGGTCGGTGAACTAAAAGATGATTTCTTACCTATTTATTTACCTGTCCCCAGATGTTTTTCTGCTCTTTTACTTGATCCGGGCATGCACTTTAGGGCATGCCTCCTGTGGAAAGGAACCCCTAACGGAACTATTCTCCCGGAAGATGTTTCTTACTAACCATGTAATATAACATAACTAGTTGGGCACTTGTCCGATAAAGCACTAATGACCCTACGCCTGGTCTCCACGCATGCCCCGGTTTTTATAACCGCGAGGGTATTCGGACACACTCCGGACTATTGGGTCCAGAGGTTGAAGCGAAAAGGTCCGCTACGACAAACGATCTACAATCCAGCTAGAAGGCATTCTACTTGTCACCTTACATTTTATAGTCAACGTTCACCCAAGTCATTTGGGGGCTCTTATGTTTATTTGAGCCGTTTCATACTAAGTGTTTTTCTTCTTAGTCGTTGCAAAGTTAAAGCACGGCATAAGCACTTTTTTTTTCTTCTAAAGTCCAATTTTCGGATTGGCACCGAACACTTGATCTTGTTCGGACGTCATGTTTTTACTGACGTTTTTTGGTTTTCCAAGCTTTTGGCACTTTTAACTATTTATGTGTTTTCAGCACAAGTCTCGCAGTGCAACACTGGACACCTTTAGAGATTCGGCAAAAACATTCTCGGATATTGCTATATATGCATTAGTTTCGAATTGTGTCTTCGGTCAATAGTTGGGTTGCCCGGCTCCGGCGCTTGCCTCCTACGTTCCGCTTTGTTCGGCTAGGTGTGCAAAGGGAGAACCACTGTGATTGTGCTTCCAAAGCATGGTCAAGCACCTCGGTGGAGAAAGCCAAAACTGACTGTCACAATAGGTGTAAACTGGTCACGATCCGATGACTATATTAAATGACGGGCCATTCATAAATTGGCGAAGTGTTTCCGGCTTGACCTCGATCGTCAGCCGAACACTACAGGGGCTATTAATCGCCTCCCAAACTAAATCCTCGATATTTTTCTCTTACATTGGAGCTGAGGTTTCATGATCATGCTTAGCATGACAACCAAAGAAAGGAACCGATAGCGGGACTATTTTCTTTGGAAGACATTTCTTCTATTAAACAATAATATAACATGTCTCTCCGTGTACCTTTGTTTATAAAACCGTATGGCCAGATTGCCTTGTTTGTTGTAAATCTTTGCCCTCATAAAGGCTTTATAAAGTAGGACAAACACTCCTCGGCTATTGGCCGAGGAGGCGGAAGCTGCTGGTCAGTCAACAAAGTTTTGTACAATACGGATTCGAGCATTAATGACGTAAAGTACTTGGATACATAGAGTCATTACACATAATTTGTGATTTTACTATGGATATCAATCCTTAATTCGGCCACCCGTGCCCGCATTAAGGCTCGGGGGCTACTGGGCTTCGGGCTTATTATTTACAAATATTAAAGGGGCACATTGATCCCCTAATCTGGTGTTGCCACCCGACCAGTGTCTCGGGGGCTACTGCATTGCTTGTTCTATGCAGAAAATCTTAAGTGCAATACAGTTTCTGAGGAGATTTTGATCTTCGTGTTGGTCGGCCGCACCCAACCTCGAGTCTCGAGGTCTGAGCACGCCGCTTTTATGCGTAAGTATTCTGCCGAAGTTAGACTTGATCCTCGTGCCGATTTTGCAAATCAACCCGAGTCTCGGTGATTCTTTGGGATCAGCGGTCTTATGTCATCCTTCGGGTGCATCTCGGGTTTTAGACCGATACACACCTTGAGGGCTACTGGCTATATATCTCGTCAGAGAATAAATTGCATCAATAAAATATATTGACCAAAAATCAGCCCACATTCGGGGTGGTGCACCACCTCGGAAGCAATTCGGCATATAGTTTGGATGCAAGTGGCTGGCTCCTTAGAGGGCATTTCCGGCATTAAGCTCGGCTAAACTCCTTCAAACTTCTTTGAACCAAGGTGATTTACGACACCTCGGATTCATAGTACGGCGCTGGAGCTCGGACACATAGTCCGGCGTTGGAGCTCGGACACATAGTCCGGCGTTGGAGCTCGGATACAGTCCGGCGTTGGAGCTCGGATACAGTCCGGCGTTGGAGCTGGGAAGCGGTCCGGCATTGGTGCTCGCTGCAAAAGATACCTCGAATGCAGTCCGGCGTTGGAGCTCGGACGCAAGAGGACGCTGCCGCCCGGGAACAACTTCAACCCCGAGGTGTGGCATAAAAATAACAAGGCATTGATAAAGGCCAGAAACTTAAAGGGGCTCCTCGGATACCCGACGTATAAACTCACCGAATGCATTTCGGCGATCCTCAAGATCGAAGATGAGAAGATTTGTTGAACCAGTTTTCAAGACCGGCAACCGAAGATGAAGAACAGTTCGGAAGAATCGATGAGCGTCCCTAACTTGAAGACCGGTTTAGGGGGCTACTGACGGTGTCCTGGACTAGGGGGTACTCACCACGTTGTCCCCCAATCGGTTAGATTGGGCCGAGGACCCCCAGGGCCGCATACTCATGGGCCAATCCGGACAGGTGCCGCATACAAGGAAGATTCCACAAGACATGGTGATCAAGACAGGGACTCCTCCCCCACCGGCGTATTCGGCTAGGACTCTTGTTATCCTAGGCCTCTGGTGCATTATATAAACCAGGGCCAGGCTAGTCGACAGATATACAATATACAACAACAATCATACCATAGGCTAGCTTCTAGGGTTTAGCCTCCTTGATCTCGTGGTAGATCTACTATTATACTACCCATCGAGAGGGCCCGAACCTGGGTAAAAACATCATGTCCCTTGTCTCCTATTACCATCTGCCTAGACGCACAGTTCGGGACTCCCTACCCGAGATCCGCCGGTTTTGACACCGACAGCCGTGCCCCCCCCTAACATCACCATATATCGAGGCTAATATGAATGTGATCATTAGACAATTGCTGCTAAAAATGGTTTAAGTTCATGAATTTACCCTCCTCGTAAAGGATTAGCAATGCTTGGCCCCTAGCTCATTTATTTTGCATGGCTCGCCCATCAAGGCAACAACAAGACGTGTTCGCCCCCTCTCTCTCTAAATATCGATCTCGCACTTGTGCATTCCTTCATAGTCTCCCTCCACTCGGCCCCTCGCACCATCTTCTAGCCCCACACCGGATTTTACCACATGTACAATCTAGCAGACTCCATGGTTGAACTTAAGCATAATGCACAAACCTCAAAACAACAGTGGTTCTCTTTTGTTCTAGAATCTTTCGTATCATAACTGCCCAAACTTTTTTCTAGTTGAATTGCCATTATTTGTTTTTACTTTATGCTTTACAACGCACAATTCCATGAATGATAAAATAGATTAAGGGCTTATTTGATTCAAAGGATTCTCAAAGGAATTTTGGAGGATTCTAATCATTAGGAATTTTTCTTATCTTGGTTGTTTAATTCGTAGGATTGTAAACCATAGGAATTTTTCCATATGATTCATTTGCACTAGATTTCATAGGAAACATCCCATCCACTCAAACGCCTTTGAAAGAATTCTGCGTTGTTTCTATGCACAATCAAACACTCGTACAATCCTGTAGGATTCAAGACGACATTCCACTATAATCCCATGTTTTTCCTATTCCCGCGTTCTTAGCTTTTATATTAAAACTAATTGATTTTGAATGAGATGAACTACAGGAATTAAACGAAGGGCTACATCAGGCATATATGACTCAGAGCTTACATGCTATAGTAAGGTATTTATTGATAATTTGGTTGCAAAATCTGATGCGTGCAATGCACGTGTACCTTACTAGTACATTGAGTATGTGCAAAACACGTAAATTAGAATACCAATGGCACGCTAGACAGTGTCTCTCTTACAGTTCATGAAGCCACGTGGCACATGTGGAGGCGTTGTCGCGACCTCCTTGCGTGGATTGATCACAGTGACGTGCTGCTGGTTCCAGAAGAATGTACTCGTCCTCCCTGAGCCATACTGGCAATGTGGCAAGCTTAAGCACATGTAGGAGCAAGTAAAAGTAAGTACAATAGTGCGCGTTACATGGCATTTTTGCATATGTGGAGGAAATAGAGGCAAGGAAAAAGTGGAGAAGTGGGCTTTCATGCAAGAGCCAGCCTCTACTACATGGTGGAGCATTGGGAGAGGCACCTGTATGGAGGTGGTCAGGAACCGGGAGACTCACGCCGGTCGTAGCGCCGCAGTTAAAATGATAATGGCAAGTCAAATAACGGGGCCCCACCTGTCTAGGAGTAACTCGCTGTCAAATCACACAGCCCTACGTTTGCAGTAGCCTACTCCCTCATCTTCTCGCGTCTCTGTCGAACCGACTAGGCCCCGCCCTCGACTTTTAAATAGTATACACTATACTAATTTTGTATCCACGGATTCCGCCCGCGCCATGGAGCAAAGCGTCTAGAAAACGGCGGTACACATGTATGGAGTATACAGCACGCCCGTCACATTCGCATCGCACCCCAGACGGTCGGTCGGTCTGGCACGCTGCTCTCCAAATGGAACGCGCGTCATATTGTGTTTGCACACACATGTGGGACGGCAATTGAGAACCGACCATAGGCACACTCCCCGGCCCCACAAGTCGGGTGACTTAATAGAAGAGGGAGACGAGCAATAGTACTAGAGAAGTGTTGTACTATGTTGGTGCCTGAACGATCCCTGCAAGACACGGAAGATCAGTTCGTCCATGCATGTGACCAGACTCCAGCAGACACGCCTGGATTGGCTATCGTCTACATATCATGCAGGCTGTGTTGTACATGGCTGTAGTTGTGGTGATAAATCTAAAAAAAAGATTTCTTGTCATCTCGCAAAATTAGGTGTCATGTGCTTCGGATCACTGCGAGGGTAAAACAGTGACAACTGAGTTGGGCTAGTCATTGGGGGCACATGCACGAACAGTGACTACTCGGCTGCCATCTAGGTCAAGCCGGCTATGTTAATTAGGACATCTATCGACGGACCCTTTTTTTACGAGTTTATCTTTAATTTGAGCTTTGTTCCTCGTCTAGTTTGTCCATCGGGATTCATGTTGTCTCCTTTGGACAGTGAGGTTATGATTTCTTGTCATGTGGCATTTTTTCGTGTTATATGTTATAATCCGGCGCTTCAGATCAAAATGACGACAAATGCGCCTCCGGGCCACGTGCATGAAGACTTCTCGACAGTCATTGACGAGGTCAAGCCGGCTCTGGTAGACAAAAGAAAACTAGTACTACTCCACTATATAGGCAAGAGCCTCCGCGCTTGCTTGCTAGTGTTGCTCTCTTCCCACTGTCTCGGCCTCTCCAGATCTAAACACGATAGCGGTGGCCACACTCTCTCTCTCTCTGCTCACCGCTGGTCACAGATCCAACCGCATCCTCTCCGCCGGGGAAGGTGAGAAGGTGCAACGTTCACGCGATCATCCTCGGTGATGGCTCTTACCCACTGTTGGTCACGTCCCGATCGGCTTGCCTTGTCGTTCTCTCCCAAGCACCGCTGGAGAGGGAGGGCCTCCGACCCCTTCTTCCTCGCTGCCGTAGTCTGGGCAGATCCGGCCTCCCGCCGCCCACCAAGCGACATCCCGATGACCATCAGGTATAACTTCCTTCGAAACTGGCCTTGCTCTACTTCCCAAGCTCCTGGCGTCTCTGCATTTGTATCTTTTACTATTTCTCAGGCCCCCTCGTAGATAGGATCGATCGGCTGTTCGAAAACCACCTTTTTTACGTTTAAGAGGTAAAACTAGTTCATGCACTCGAATCTAGTACTACTTGGATCAAACAAGGAAAAAAGGGGTTGGGGGTGGGGCATGATTTGTTACCTGAATCTAGGACTTGGTCGAAAGAGGAAATAATGGGGGCGAAAAGTAGCAGAGACTGGCTATCCAACTGGTCTCTAGGTCTAATAGGGAAATAAAGGGAAACGCGGTACAAACTCAATATAAACCCGATCTATTGGTTGTATAAGGAAAGAAAGTGGGGACTGGGGGACAAGTCAACAGATTAAGTCCTGCACTAGATTTGCTAGCCTCACACAGTATAAGGTGGCTATACCGAACAAAAATGGGACCAACCCAGATATCCTTTTCTGATGTTTGTTGCCCCGAGCCACTCTTATGTAGTGCCACTGGTAAAATGTAGTGGTCGCACTGTTAAAAGTAAGGACACGTTAAACCAATGTTGTTTTCAATGTAATGACTCCAGTAATATGAATCAATGGCACTTCTTTACATGTCCTGCTAAAATTTCCCATTAAGATAAGTTGGTTCTTTTCGTTAGAAATGCAACTCTCCTGTGCCCAAAGTAATGTCGTATTTAACTGTTGTAATAGTTAATCCTAATGCCCACACTAATATCTAGCAATGCCATTGCTTTAGAAATTGCTACTGTCCTTGTAGGATTGCCATTCAGATAAGGAACATGCTTCTTTTCATTTGATGCATGTTTCATCACTTGTTAGTCACCCTCCTTTCCACCTATTTTGTGCAAACAAAGATATACATTGCACGCTCGATCTTAGTTGAACTACACAAATGATATCCAAATTATAGTTGAGCATTCCAGGAGCTTCACAACCAACCTTGATGTTGCTCAATTTTATTGCAACAAATGAAGAAGAAGCTCTGTGGGTTTCGTTTTTTCATGGAAATGGAACCGGGGCTGGAGCCCTTTCCTTAAAAAAAATTGAAGAAGAAGCTGCTAGCTCACGGGACATTGCTTCATTTTAGGTGAACTGCACCAAAAGGTCCCATGAATTGAATCATCCATGTTGGTGACTGAAAGAGCTAGCTTCAGCATCCTAGTCTAAGCACCGCCGGCCAACATCCTTGCGACGCACGGTACACCTTGTTTGCCACCTGCTCGACCCTAGTGTCACTGATAAAAATGAAGTAAAATACAGTTAAAATAGAGCGAGTGTCATCTCTATCATTTCATTTCCAATGTAGATAAAGAAAGTGCATCTCTTTGTTAATGTATGTTTCATCAACTAGTCCCATTGTTAATGTTTAAGCGTTTCTGCAAACTGGGGTGCTTAATTTTAGTTGATATGTACAAAAATAGAGATTTGAATGTCTCAAGGTGCCTCCTTGTACTGCTGCTGTACACTGATGTTCATCACTGGCAGAAGGTGTATCTAGAAGACTTGGGACGATGTCCAGTATGAGGCGTCGCAGGGCCCATCTCGCCCTCGCAGCATGGCATACTATGATACTATCGCAATATTTTCTTCTATTTATTTTGTGTGTTTCATCAACTAGTGCCACTATAATGTAATCACACTTTTTCATTATCTGTGCAAACAGGGTTATTCAGCTGCATTTTGGTGGAACTGCACAAATGTACGTATGGAAACGACATATATGCAGAGTGCGAGGTGTGCCAAGTAAAAATTACCGACACCAACCATGCTGCATGCACGCATTGGCATCCACCACCACCAGTGGGATGTGTGGCGCTCTCTGTGGACGGATCTTTCTCGGCAGCAAATCCTCTAACCAAATACTAGTAGCTTATATTGGCAGTTTTCTAGGGAGTACTCTTTTATGAAAGAAGCACCAATCTATTTTTCTTTGTTTGTACACTGTGTCACAACTTTGACCCAAAGGTCCAGAGCTATTTTAGGGTGATTGGCGTAGTACTCGGAGACTGATTGTAAGCATGATTTTCATTAGCTGTCACACTGATTGTAAGCATGAGAAGGTGGAAGATTAGGTTAGTGTGAAGCTTACCTCAAACCCTACCACCGCCGTTGAAGCGAGGCAAGCGCCGAGGGAACCGTGGAGAACGGCGGGGAAGCGACATCGCGCCATACGACCTCCTCTTGCGGTGGGAGAACGAATACTCCTGTGGCTCAGGTTGGCTCTGCACCCTCACGAATGGCACACCATACTCGATCGATTCGTTATCCTCTGGGTGCTCGACCTTCGACCTGTACGCCCACCACCTCCGCTGGCTTCGCCTCGGGCGAATCTGTCTGCTCCATCACCCAGAGGAGATACTCGATGAACTCGGAGGACTGCGGCGTGACTGCCGCCGAGGATTACATGTACATCGCCGCCCTCATCGCTGCCGTCTCGCTCTTTTGCATGCATTGCCACATGGCCCACACCGTCCTCGAAATCTCCCACTCATTGCCAAACCAACTAAGGATCTCCTTCAACCTGGCTAACTTTGCCTAGTCGCCGCCAGCGATCTTCCTGATTCGCTGCTGCATCCTCTCCATAGATGTCCTTCTGAGTGGTCCGGTGTTAGCTTTAGAAGATGGGAGGAGAGACGGTGGTCTTGCAATAGAGAAGAGGGAGAGGCGAGACGGTGGTTTTGGAATGGAGATGATGGAGAGGAGAGGAGGTGGTTTTGCAATGGAGAAGATCAGAAGAGGGAGAGGCGAGACGGTGTTCTTGCAATAGAGAAGAGGGAGAGGCGAGACGGTGGTTTTGGAATGGAGATGATGGAGAGGAGAGGAGGTGGTTTTGCAATGGAGAAGATCAGAAGAGGGAGAGGCGAGACAGTGGTTTTGGAATGGAGATGATGGAGAGGAGAGGAGGTGGTTTTCCAATGGAGAAGATCAGAAGAGGGAGAGGCGAGACGGTGGTTTTGGAATGGAGATGATGGAGAGGATAGGAGGTGGTTTTGCAATGGAGAAGATCAGAAGAGGGAGAGGCGATACGGTGGTTTTGGGATGGAGATGATGGAGAGGAGAGGAGGTGGTTTTCCAATGGAGAAGAGGGAGAGGAGTGTGCGGTAGTGATTTAGGATTGGACGAGAGGGCCGGCGCGCTATGACTGGATCAAAATCAAAATCAACTTACCCTTCAATTAAGAAAGCGACCCCACATTAACTAGTCTCCCTTTTATTCTGGGTCATAATTGACCATGATTTTTACACATAAAATATATGTTATACGTTGCAAAAATAATATAATTTGAAAGTACATACAGATACGAACCAAATGATACAATTTTTGGTGACATGCAGTCACATTTTGCTCGTCAAATACAGTACGTGGTCAAACTTTGACCCAAACTACGCAAAACAACAAAAAAATACTTCCGAGACCAGCGCTGCTCTTCCGCTCTTCTCCTCTTAAACCACCCCCGCTCCTCTTCTGTTCCAATCTAAATCCAGCATCACTCCTCTCCTCTTCCATTTGAAAACCACCGCCCCTCCTCTCCTGTTCCAGTCCAAAACCAGCATCGCTCCTCTCCCGTTCTAATCCAAAACCAGCACTGCTCCTCTCCTCTTCCATTCAAAAACCACCGCCGGCGAGTGAAGGTGCTGTGGAGTGGAGGAGTACAACCGATACATGAGGATCGCAAACGACGACCCTGTGAAGCTAGCTAGGATGTTGGAGATATAGTCTTAGTTTGACAACAAGGACCAACTAGCGGCGATGGCGACATCCATGGCCAAATATCTGCAACAGAGCGAAAAGGCGGCGATACTCCCGGAGGGAGTCACGCCGGAGTACATAGAGCTGCTCCTCTGGGCCATGGAGCAAACAGATTCACCGAATCCGATCATGAGGGAGCAGTGGTGGGAGTATCAATCCCAGATGGAGGATCCACCAGAGATTGAAGGATCGAGCATCTACAGGGTGCCATTTGTGAGGGTGTCCTGCCAGAGCGAGCCGGTGGAGTCTTCATCGACCGAACCCAACTGCAAGAGGAGAAAAGCAGTTGGCCCGATGACGCTTCCGCGCCATCGTCTCCCTCACCGTTCACATCGTCTCACGGGGCGGCTGTCTGCCGTCGAGGAATAGGAGGGGGCTGCCCCCCCCCCCCCCAGCCCAATAGTCGGGCAGGTTGTGAATTGTCAGGAGGAGCTTAGGTTTGTCAGTATTTGCAGGTTGTGAATTGTGTTTTTTGTTGTGTATTTTGAGAGTACTTTCATATATGAATGTCTTTTGAATTTAGAATTTGCAGTATTGAGCATATGAAGTATTTTATGAATTCTAGAGATCTATTTTTAGCACTTAAAAAAATGTAGTTTCATAGGAGTATAAAAGTGCAGACAATGTGATTCTTAGAGAAGAAACTGCAAGTTTCAGTTTCAGATAAGAAACTACAAGTTCAGTTTCAGATAAGAAACTCCAACTTTCAGAGGCAGTGCATCTATATTAACACGGCCTTTTCAAACAGGGTTAACATCATGTTGGAAGTTTTATTCATGGTCGAAAATCGAACTACCAGCCAGTTAACATCATGCTGAACAACATTCATGCATAGCACATCATCATATGATGCACAGTCAAAATGCCCACACAATGTCGAGTGTGCGAAACACAGAGAAAACGAGGGACGAAGTTTTGGCAAGTGTTGGACGTGGTTTTGGGCTGCCCCGTCTAGGCTTTCATTTTTAACATGCGCAGACCACGACCTCGGATGGCAGGTCCATAGGCTTGTTTGTATTTTCTTAGGGCCGTCATGTATCGACCGGCCAATAGACCTCCCATCCAAGGTTTTATTTCTGGCAGCCCAATTTATGTATTTTTTTGAAGAAAACACAGAGGTCTGTTCTATTTTTCTATATAAGAATAGGAACGCCAGGTCCAACTTATGTTTCCCTTCTAACTATATTATATATATTTAAATTATTTTATATGTTATTATATATTATTTTTATTGTCATCATATATTTAACAAATACTTATTTTATATGTAAGAAAACAAAATCCCACATCTTATTAACTTATAAAAATAATTTCTTAACAAATAAAATCCTGGATTGTTTTGGCAAGAAAATCCTAGTGATTGTGTACAAAAGCTTGGTAAGATTTAAGGAAGAATTTAATAATATCACTTATTATTTAAATATATTTATAACAAAATGCTCAGCCCCTTTTATTTTTTGATAACATTGCTGGCCCAACCCAACATTATAATTAGAATCAGTCCAGCAAAATCATGTATTTCGAGAAAGTGCAAATGGCCTGTATTTTTTTAGGAAATAAAATAAATGGGCCGCATGGACGCTACATTATTTGTTCACCCAACCCATCTAATGGCTGTAATTCAAAAAAAGATCAAATTGACTGTAAATTCTACCGCACAAAAAAATACTGTAAATTCTGAAAAATGGGTTGAATACATGCCACATTTTTGGTAGCTGAAATGTGGGCCAATAGGTCGAAGCCAACGCAAGTCGTTGTCAATTTAGTCAACAAAAGATTCTGACATGTTAGCCATTGGATTTACATCCAACAACCGGCATCCATCTTCAATCTCTCGTCTTCTTCCTCCAGCGCTGCCGGGACCACCTCCCGCCTCCTGCTGCTAGCAGCTCTGCTTAGCACGCTTCGCTATGAAGTGCTACTCCACCGTTGGCCAGGCCATCCCTCCACCCCTCCACACCTCCTGTTCTTCTCCACCGACTGCCGAACCACACCGCACTAGAACCAGTTAACCCTCATACACCTCTCCGTCTGTGACTCTACTCCCGCGTCTTCCCATCTCCGGCTCGTTGCTGTCCGGGGCCTCGCCGTCGTCCACCACCTTGGATGCGCTCGGTGCGGCGTGGTCAAGGTGGTCAACGAACGACGCCATCGGAAGTAGACTGTGTGTGGAGAGGCTGACAGTTGGGTCCATGGCCGCACACAAGGAAATGCCTCCTTATTACGCCAAGAATTATCGATTCCTCCACGACATCCGGGACCCACCGGAAGGGCCTCTCAGATTTCGCCAAAAACGTGCCCCCCGCTGACATGTCAGGCCCACCAGCTATCTTCGCACGCAAGGAAGTGCCTCCTTATTATGCACAAAAAAATGAATACTCCCTCTGCCAGCTGGAACCCAAAATAGTGGGAGGCTGACTTGTGGGCCTACCAAGTTGACGGGGACGGAGGGCTTTGTCAACTTAGTCAATATGAACGATTCTAGCTCCTGTTACCGTACGATGTTCATCCAACGGCCGTAGTGCTTCTTCAACCTCTGGTCTTCTTGCTCCAGCCGCCCAAACCAGCGCCGGTTGTGCCGCGTGCTCCTGCCTCCCGTGGCCGGCTGTGATGCCGCGGAGGCCTCACCACCCCTACTACTCCCACCGCTGGCCAGGCCATCCCTCTACTCACCCACACCCCTCAAGTTATTCTCAAGGGCGACAAAGAGCCTCACACCGCAGTCGAACCAATGAACCCTCATACTCCTCTTTGCATGGGCATCCACTGTTGCGTCTTCCCCGGCTCCGAGTCGTCCCCTTCCTAGTCCTCGCCGTCGTCCACCGCCGTGGTGCTCTCGGCGCGGCGTGGTCAACGTGGTCAAGGAATGACTTCCATCGGACGTGGACTGCATGCGTGGAGAGGCCGATACCGTCCACGGCCGCAGCAAGGAAGTGCCTCCTTATTACGCACAAAATAACTATTCCTCCACCTGACAACAGGGACCCACCGGGCGGGCCACCGTATTTCGTGAAAATAACGTTTCGCCCTGACTGCTGGGACCCACCAGCTACATCTTCGCATGTAAGGAAGTGCGTCCGGGCAAAAAAACGATTCGCCCCGCTGACTGCTGGGACCCACCAGCTACATCTTCGCACGCAAGGAAATGCATCCGGGCAAAAAAAACGATTCACCCCCTGAGTGCTGGGACCCACCAGCTACACCTTCGCACGCAAGGAAATGCGTCCGGGCAAAAACAATAAAACGATTCGCCCCCCTGACTGCTGGGACCCACCAGCTACATCTTCGCACGCAAGGAAGTGTCTGACAGTCGGGACCCACCTGGACAAAGCGTACATAGCATTGTCATTCTGGTCGCTAACGTGTACGTACATATATACTGGTCGATGTAGAGGCGCGCACCTGTCGTAGTAGAGGCGCGCACATAGCATGTACACGTACGTACAGCGGGCATGGTCTCAAACGCCTACTCGCGCATACGTACATGGCTGGGTCTCGAACGCCTACTCGCTCATACGTACATGGCTGGTTCGGAATGGAGAAACAGCGTCGTCGTCGTGTTCATGGGGAGCCAACCGGCTGGGTCGGAACGGAATGCGTGGTCGTGTTCATAAGGAGGGCTTGGACGGAACAAGCGATGGAAACAAGGCATGGCGTACCGCAGAAAGGAGGAAACGGACCTCCTACGTTCGGAACGGGGTCCTGTTAATCGGGAGGTGTGTGGCGTACCACAAAACGGAGGAAACGGACCTCCTGCGGTCGAAACGGGGGGGTCCTATTGGTCGGGAGGGGTGTGGCGTACCGCAAAGCGGAGGAAACGGACCTCCTACGGTCAAAACGGGGGTCCTGTTGATCGGGAGGGGTGTGGCGCATCGCAAACGGATTTAAACGGACCTCCCTACGGTCAAACGGGTCCTGTTTATCGGGAAGCGGTGTGGCGTGCCGCAAAACGGACGGGCGGAACTCCTACGGTCAAACGGGGTCCTGTTCATCGGGAGGGTGTGGCGTGCCGCAAAATGGACTCCACGGAATACTGTTCATCTCCACCGTCGACCTCCTCCAGCCTCCACGGGCTCTGTTCATCCAGCCTCCACCGCGCTACTCCACCGCCACTGTTCAACCACCCTCCACCGCTTCATCGCTCATCCAGCCCTCCACACCACGGGCTCATGTTCAACCACCCCTCCACGGGCACCCCTCCATCGTCTCATCGCTCATCCAGCCCTCCACCACACCACGGGTCATGTTCATCCAGGCAACGCCACCGCCACCGCTCATCCAAACCCCCGCAACGCTCACTGTTCATCCAATCGATCGGCTTCGATTAGCAGCAGATGGCGAAGCAATCGCCGATCGGGTTCATTTAACAGCCATCGATCGATCGCTCCGGGTCCGATGTACGCGTAGCCTGCAGTGCAATCGCTCGGGTTCAGTTAGAGCCCAACGCCTCGCTCGGGTTCAGTTAGAGCCAACGCCTCGCACACACGCGCGTACATGTACGAGAGAAACGCGCGTCGCCCGGCCCCCGACCTCCCACCGTAACCGGGAACTCCTAGAAATTTTCCTCCCCCTCGCTTCTACCACGGTTTTTTTCGTCATGGATGGCCCAAAGAATGTCATGCAGCTGCGTCTCCGGCCCGCCCAGGATGAAAAGCCCATTTTCTGTCATGATTTTTTGTCATAGAAGTTGGAGCCCACCACATCTATGATGATACCGGGTTTTGTCACAATTATCGTCATAGAAGTGTCATATGTATGACAAAAAAAAATTCGTTCGGCCCAAAATGTCACGGATGTGTCTTTTTTTGTAGTGATTACATACCAGTGCACATATAGTTAATATGCTTTAGTTTTGTCCTAAGTATTACTGTACTTCCTAGATCTCACTGCCTACTATTTTACTTCTTGCATGCTATATATATGTTAATGGGGTTGTTCTGATACCACCTGTTGGTTCCATCAGACTGCTTCATGTTCTCTATGCTTAATTACACATCAACAAACTAGCATGTGGTTCGCTGCCTTTTGTTCGTTTTACCCTACATTTTCTGATGCTAGCTATTACATCACTGCTCCGAGCCTTTGTTAATTACTTTTTTGTGTGTTCTTGATCTTCCCAAGTTGCATGACTAATTTGATGCTTCTATTAATTATGGAGCTGCCAACCCCATCAAGCAAAATACTTGTTCTTTTGGGGCTGGCACCTCAAACAAGGATAAAAATAGAGGGAAGCAGATATATTGTCATGTATGCACACCACCTTCTTTCATTAGTTTATATGAACCATTAATGATCAATTCGAACCAGTGCATGCGATTAAAATTAATTTTACCTAAATAGAGGGTGCAGAATAAACTACAACAACTAGGTTTGCAACCACGGGATGCTAACGATATCTTCAAAGAACATTGCAACAAAGAATGTAGGCTTGACAAAGAACATATGGTAAGCCAGTGTGTTTTAGTACATGTGAAATGTAATGTATGTGGGCTGCTTTCTTGGCTTGTGCCCTCATCCTATAATCCTATAGAATTACAAATAGTTCAGTTGTCTGCTTTGCTGTATTGCTTGATTCGAATGCTTGTTTGTTACTTGTTACGCTATACATGAGTTGGCCAATATGTCAGCACTGCCTGTTGTACTATCATAAAGAAATGCATTCCTAGTTCATTTGAGTCCTTAACTTTTCCTCTGAACTTCATCACAAGAATGTCTTCGTAGTTTATATGATGCCACACTGTTAAGTGCTTTCTCAGATTATTTCAACTGCTTAGATGCCTTGGCAACTTAGATATAGCGGTGGTACACTCCCTTTCAACTAGGGATGTCAACTGGGTCCTGTTTAATCCCGATTTAAGTCCACTAGTGGTATGATAGTTCAAAAGAGTTTTTTTTTGAGGAAAATGAACTAGGGAGCTAGAAAAAACAAACTAGATGGGACTAGCGGATGTTGTTTATTTGCCACTTACATCCCTGGTTTCATCTTACCATTTTAATATCTTTTTGGTTGATGCTTCTTCGAACCATTTAAATATAGCTTTCCATGCTCGGCAATAATTCGTATGTCGTTTACCATGTAAGCTTACTGCGTGGATCATGCGATAACTATCTCTTACTTATGTCCAGCGGAAACCTTTCAGGATGCCGTTCACACTAGGACAAAATGTAAAACCCCAGAATCTATTTGTGGAAGCAGTGCACCATCCATGTTACTAGATGGTAGCAGTTCAGAGGCAACACCTTCCGGAGAGCAGTCTGAGCACAGATATTATAGTTCTTGAGGCTCTACTAGAGGCAGAAAGAGATGGTGTGGCTGCCATGAATGAGGTAATCTCGATCTTGAAGCTGGAAATTATGCAATTAGCTGCACACATTATGCAAGCAACCCAAGAATTGGAGGAAGTAAGAATGTTGCATTTTAAGACGTGGACGTCCTGCTGCTTCTGCTATCTGAAGCCCAGGGTAATCCCAGTTCTTCTTTAGATACCAGTTGAAATTGTCATTAGATTATTGTACTTGCATGTTGTGTCATGTCTCTAACTGGATTATGTTGTAAGATCCCCTATGTTGTCCATGAGTTCTAATGATCCGAATTTTTTAGGCGAGGTAATCCTCAGTACTTGTATGATTGGCAAAAGGTGAACTGTTTTTCGTGTGAGCATATTGTATTGGATGAAATAACTATTTGACTCAAAGTGTATCCAACCTACTGAATTCAAAGATCACGACATTTCTAAATCATAATCATATATAAAGGTGGAATAAATCTTTGTTTTGGTTTTGAAGAAATAAATAACAAAATGTAGAATTATCTGTGGATATTCGTAATCGAATACAAATTGGATTTGGATTTAGTTGCGTGGCCTGTGGCAAACGTGAATGCTAATTCTCCCAAGTTTTGAACGAAGCGGCTAAACACCCACTATCATTTGTGGGCTGCCCGAGGCAAGTGTTTGCGAGATGGAAGTTACTATCTACCCCTGAGACCTTACATCCTTATCGACCGGATTTACACTGCTGTCGATAGGGGTAGACTAGTAACTTCAATCAGACGTGACACGACGGCCTCTAAGCCCATTCAGACACGGTGGGCGCCAAACGTGGGCGGCAAAACACATTTGATTCAAGCTCGTCCGAAAGACATGTGTCTCTCCCTCCATTTCCCCATTCATCCACGGTGGGCGGAAAAACTAACTCTCCTCGTCTAAAATTGATGTAGGCTAATATTCTACATAGGGGCAGATGTGTAGCTTCCCTCAGACGTGACACAACCGCCCTACCTGTCAGCCCCGTTCATACATCGTGGGCGCCAACCGTGGGCGGAAAAACACCCTCTCCCCGCCCAAAATCAATACCGGCAAATATTTGGGAGATGCGAGATTACCGTCCTATCCCCAACCGACGTGATGTCTAAAATTTTAAATGGGGGATAAGTTCGTAACTTTCCCACTTTTCAGACAAGCGCATCCCAAAGTTTGAGATCCCCCCTCCCCCTTCATTTCCCCATTCATACACCATTTGCGCTACGACAACCTCCCCACAGCGGCCAGCCTCCTCCGTCCGCCACCCCATCCTCCACCTTGCCGGAGCCGCTACCCCTACCCCGTCGTCCACTACAAGAGATGGATGTATCTCATCCACGGCGTCGGACCAGGATCCTTTCATCGCGTCGTCTTGCTTCATCGCCGTCGTCGTCCACCTTGCCGTTACCGCAAGAGGATTTATCCACCGACCCGGTTGTCTGCCGTCTAAAGTCTTCTTCCCCACCGACGACAGCCATCGCACCCGCAGCACCCTCAACATATCAGCAGGGGCCTACACGGCGTCGCAAGAGAGGTGGTACTCTTCCGTATGTGCTTAACTTATTGTTCTCACCCGGAAAATAGATCGTAAATTGTTTAATGTACTTTTCTTGTCCGTACCAAATCGTAGTGGCTAGTTGAAAGAAAACATTGGTTGCGAAGTAGCTTTGTCCGGTTTGCAACTTCAGATCCGCCATGGCACGGTCACTATACTCGTAAAGCTTATGTTTTCCCCCGTTTATTCAACACCATCATCGTAGGTGCTTCACTGCTTCGTGTCGTGCTAGCACTGCTCCTCAAGACCTCAACCCATCAAGCGAAGCAGCATGCCACTCATAATTCCAAAGCTTACGTGTTGAAATACGAATTTGATATGATGCTCATATTCCTAAAACAGAGAACATTTAATTGGTCACCTAATGTTCCTATATTCGTTCGCAAAGCATGTGCGCCACCCACTGGTCCAGCTAGTTCCACTTTCCTGATTTTACTCTTGATGCTTAGGGTTTTCCCCTTTTATCTACTCTTCTATGATCTGCGTAGGTGCTTTTTGTCGTACTAGCATTACTCCACCCTTGAAGCTAAACAACACAATACACAAAATTCCAAAGCGTAGTTGTTCAAATATGATTGTGATATGATACTGATATTAGTTAACAGACACATTTAATTGGTTAGCTAAAGGTCCCACTTGAGTTTCCAAATGCATGTCGCGACATATAGAGAGACAGCAGAATTGCATTTATTTGTCACTTCTTGACTGTACTTTCTTGTCCATACAAAATCTTAGTTGTTATTTCAAAGCAAACATCGGTTGCTAACTACCCTTTGCGCGGTTTGCAGCTTCAGATCTGCCATCCCACTGCCACAGTCAACACTATACTCATCATTCTTAGGTTTCCCCATTTTATGATGACCACGATCAGCCTACGTGGTTCGTGTCATAATAGCACTGCTCCACCCATCGAGCTAAAGAATCTTAGCTGTACAAATTCAAATGTGATATTATGCTGATATTAGTAAAACTGACAGATGTTTGATTGGCCAGCTAAATGTTCCTACTTTAGTTTCGAAATGGATGTGAGCCACATATGGAGAGACTGGAAGGAATAGTATTTCTCATGCGCCCGTTCATCATGGGTGGCCAACCGAGATTGTATAGAAAGACTTGTAATATCTTCAATCTGCTTGCTCTTCTGCTCTTCTTTAAGATGATCCTCTTCTCTTCCGGTGGACTGGTCAGGTCGAGTTATTCTCCCTTAGTATATTTTGAATCTTTCAGGTCAAGTCGACTTGTTCTTCTTTACTATATGTTGAAGTTGTCATCTATGAAGTATCATCACTTCTTGAGCTCTCATATTTGAGTAGTATGCCACATTATATTAATGCACACACCAAATTACAGAATGCATGACACCTCTTAGAAGAATTGCAGAGATAGCACAAAGGGGTTTACAGGGAGGAAGTATTGGACTAGCTTCTGCATTACAGATTCTGTATTGGATCTGCTTGTTCTTTTGCTCTTCTTTAAGATAATCTCACTTGTTTTTATGTTTTCATGCATGTCAGGTATTGAACATTATCAAAATCAATATGAGAATGGGCGCACGAGAGGAATATTGCGGAACAATCCACTGGCTAACAAACTTGGCATGGTGGGGGATGGCCTATCATATTCACCCATCAAGGTGCTTGCTCTAACTTGGCAAGGTTGTATTGGTCGCACATATTTTGCATCTGACCTCTTGCATTACTTCTACTTTGTTACACCATCTGCTTAGTTTAAGCATGATATATGAGTATATGCCATACCTATCCATTTTCTGTACCTATTCCATGTGTCGTCATACTATGTTTTACCAGTCAAATGTTGTTCTTTCGTAATAGATGTCCAAAAGGAAGAGGGTGAGTGCAGATCCTCAAGGAGTACAAACTAGGTATTTGGAAAAGGTAGTGATACCTGTTAAATCAGATAGATCAGCAGCCAAAGAAAACACAGGCCCAAATGTACCACACTTTACCCCTACTCCAGTGGCCAAACCCCTATTAGAACAGCTGAGAGCCCAGGGTCAGGTATTGTCTATGATATCAGTTCAAAATTTGAACTCCTAAATTTTTGCAATTGCCTTACCTTCTCTCTTGTATGATAAGTAATTTCAGATGAATCTCCTTGCTCAAAGGATCATAGCATCTCACGACAATACTGGGCTCTGCATTACTCTTGTCAGTACCTTTTGCCCTTTGTCAGCATACTTACACTCACTGCTGTTTGATTATGTAGCATCATTGTAAATGTTCGCTTCTTTATCCTCCCTTTGCTTCAAATTATAAGATCTATATTCACTCTTAGATAAATGTAGAATTAACACAACGGTTACGAAGTTTTGGATTGCTCATGTAAGTACCAATTATCATGTACTCCCACTAGTAGAAAACAGAGATTTGTTACCGGTTCGTAAGGGCATTTACTACCGGTTCTGCAAACCGGCACTAAAGGGTGGAGACTACACCCCCCCCCCCAGTACCGATTCGGCACGAACCGCCACTAAAGGCGCACCACGTGGCGTGAGCTCGCGCCGTGGTATGGGGGACCTATAGTACCGGTTGGTAACCTCCCCAGTAACAACAACCGGTACTAAAGGTTTATTTATTTATTTTTTAAAATGGAATTTTTTTGAATTTTTCTTTCGATTTTCTGAATTATTTGATGATTTAGTCTCTAATCACCCCTCTTAACTGCTCAATTATGGATCACTGATTCCAAATCGTCTAACTTCCCGGCCGCTCACCCATCCTCTCACTACCCCAGCCTGAGCATGCTTAACTCCAGAGTTCTATTCCCCCTACTTTCCAAGTCTGCACTTTGTTGTTTTCCTGACAAATGTAAGCTGTCAATCCTAGTAACCCTCAGGAGTTTAGCTTGTTGAATAAGTAGTTTGACCACAGTTTGACCAAAATTCAAAAAAAAACTGATATTTGAGCATATCTTTTTTCCTTTTAGAATTTGAGGATTCTAAAAATTGGCAAACCGGCAGTAGGCCATCAAAATCGGATGCGGATTTTCGTGCTGAAGAATTTGATATATTATATATTTTTCCAGACATCGTATGCAAAAGTTATAGCCGTTTTACATTTTCCGTACACTTTTTGCAAAACATGTCCAAATTTAAGTTCTAAAATTTTCCCAACTAGTAGATGTAGTAATATAACTACCTCTCGAAGGATTTTATTCTTTGAAGTTTTTATCATTTTCTTTTCAAAACTGAAATGGCGATACACAGGAGGGGGGGGGTAGAGTTTGAAATTTTCCCTATAGTGCCGGTTTGTGTCTCCAACCGATACTATAGGTTAAGACTCTGTAGTGCCAGTTGGTGACACAAACCGGTACTATAGGTTAAACCTTTAGTACCGGTTTGTGTCTCTAACCGGCACTAAAGGGGCTCGTGGGGCCCCGGCCTGACGCCAGCCTGCCACCACCCCTTTAGTACCGGTTCGTGGCATCAGCCGGTACTGAAGGTTCAACACGATCCGGCACTAATGCATAGCCGTTCAAAACCGGCGCTAATGGTCACGTTAGTGCCGGCTCAAATACAAACCGGGACTAATGAGTTGAACATTTGACCCTTTTTCTAGTAGTGTCCCTCTGTACCGAATTAATTGTTGATCAATTGGATGTATTTAGAACTTAATAGTGCTAGATACATCCATTAGAGCGACAAATAATAACGGACGGTGGTGCTATTACTGTACTTGCATCGCGAGATAGTTGATTGTCTAGCATTACTCTGCATCTTATCTGCCCCGCCCTCCACTTTCTCCAAATTATCATATCTACATTTACTCTTACCAAAATGTTGAATAAAGCCAATGCCACTGCACACGTTGATGTCTGCATTCCTCTTGTCACTACCTTTTGCCTTGTAATGTTGTACTTATTTAATTGCTATTTGATTATGTATCATCAGTCTGCACCTGAGCTTCATTATCCTATGTTTCTTCGAATATTATTTGATCTATATTTAATCTTTGCAAAATGTAGAATAATGGCAACGCTTATAAAGAATTTTCTTTAGGGAATTTATTGAATTATCCTTCCATCAACATGGAGAAGGGCTTTGTCCAGCCCATGTTAACATGTAATGTAAGTTCATCCTTCTCAAGCCTTCAAACTTTGTTCTAGTATATATTTGGATAGGCATCATTTCCTCCACTGTTGTTTATTTTGCTGTTTACATCTGATTGGATGTTTGCAACAACTACCAGTTTTAAATTGTAGTTGTAAAAACATGTTCCTTATGCAGAACAGATCCATTTATTTGCTTATATAATTTTGAAACTTGTTACGTGTCTCCTTGTTTCTCTTTCAGAGTCGTATCTCTTATGTCAGGCAGAACTTTAGGGAAGATAGTGAGCCAAACCATCTTGAGGACAGCGAGATGACCCCAAGGTCCTGTCTTGATGAAGACAGTGAGTTGAAGCTACTCACCAGCAGGTGTGAGACAACCTCTATGCAGTCGCTGCCTCAATCAGTTCGACTTCTTATGTGACGCCCCCGATTCAATCATACACTCATCATGCACGCAAACGTGTACGATCAAGATCAGGGACTCATGGGAAGATATCACAACAAAACTCTAAAACATAAATAAGTCAAACAAGCATCATAATACAACCCAGGGGCCTCGAGGGCTCGAATACAAGTGCTCGATCATAGACGAGTCAGCAGAAGCAACAATACCTGAGTACAGACATAAGTTAAACAAGTTGCCATAAGATGGCTGGCACAAACTGGGATACAGATCGAAAGAGGCGCTCGCCTCCTCCCTGGGATCCTCCTAAACTACTCCTGGTCATCGTTAGTGACCTGCACGTAGTAGGAGGCACCTCCAGTGTAGTAGGAGTCATCATCGATGGTGGCGTCTAGCTCCTGGGCTCCAGCATCTGGTTGCGACAACCAGGTAGAAGGGAAAAGGGGAAAAGAGGGAGAAAAGCAACCGTGAGTACTCATCCAAAGTACTCGCAAGCAAGGTGCTACACTACATATGCATAGGTATATGTGTAAAGGGCCATATCGGTGGACTGAACTGCAGAATGCCGTAATAAGAGGGGCTAGCTAATCACCCGCTTGAGACTACGCTTCTGGCCACCTCCATCTTGCAGCATGTAGAAGAGAGTAGATGATAAGTTCACCAAGTAGCATCGCATAGCATAATCCTACCCGGCGATCCTCCCCTCGTCACCCTGTGTGAGAGCGATCACCGGGTTATATCTAGGACTGGACAGGTGTGTTTTATTACGTATCCGGTTCTAGTTGTCATAAGGTCAAGGTACAACTCCAAGTCGTCCTGTTACCGAAGATCACGGCTATTCGAATAGATAAACTTCCCTGCAGGGGTGCACCACATAACCCAACACGCTCGGTCCCATTTGGCCGGACACACTTTCTTGGGTCATACCCGGCCGCGGCAGATCAGAACGTCGCAGCCCCACCTAGGCACAACAGAGACGTCAGCACGCCGGTCTAAATCCTATGGCACAGGGGACTGGGCCCATCGCCCATTGCACACCTGCATGTTGCGTGGGCGGCCGGAAGCAAACCTAGCCTAGCATGCGTTCCAGTCGAATCCGGCGCGCGCCGCTCAGTCGCTGACGTCACGAAGGCTTCGGCTGATACCACGACGTCGAGTGCCCATAACTGTTCCCGCGTAGTTGGTTAGTGCGTATAGGCCAGTGGCCAGACTCAGATCAAATACCAAGATCTCGTTAAGCGTGTTAAGTATCCGCGGACGCCGACCAGGGCCAGGCCCACCTCTCTCCTAGGTGGTCTCAACCTGCCGTGTTGCTCCACCACAAAGTAACAGTCGGGGGCCGTCGGGAACCCAGGCCCACCTCTACCGGGATGGAGCCACCTGCCCCTTCAGCCCCCATCTCCTAACAAAGATCATAAGTAATGTAACAGTATAAAGTATATAGCATATGCCCGTGATCACCTCCCGAGTGATCATGGCCCAGTAGTATAGTATGGCAAACGGACAAGAATGTAGGGCCACTGATGGAAAACTAGCATCCTATACTAAGCAGTAGGATAGCAGGTAAGGATAACAACTGTAGCAACAATGACAGGCTATGCATCAGAATAGGATTAACCGAAAGCAGTAACATGCTACACTACTCTAATGCAAGCAGTATAGAGAAGGAATATGAGATATCTGGTGATCAGGGGGGGGGGGGCTTGCCTGGTTGCTCTGGCAAGGAGGGGTCATCTTTGATGTAGTCGAACACACGAACATCGACAGCGGTCTCAGAGTCTACCGGAAGGAAGTAACGGAGGGGGAGCACAATAAATAACAGAGCAATCAAATGTAACACAAAGCCAGACATGAAAAACGCGGTGCCAATGTGATCAAACTCGGGGATAGGTGATACTGGCGAAGGGAGAATAACATCCGGGAAAGTATTCCCGGTGTTCAGGGTTTTGGGACAGATGAACCGGAGGGGGAAAGTTGCATGTTTGCTATGCTATGGATGTGTGGCGAACAAACGGGCAACGTATCTAGATTCATCTCGTCGTTCCGAGCAACTTTCATGTACAAAGTATTTTCATCCGAGTTACAGATTATTTTATATGTTTTTCAAAATTTTTAATTCATTTTTAGAATTAACAGAATTAATTTAATTTAGAAAATGTCAATATGATGTCAGCATGAGGTCAGCATGATGTCATCAGTCAACCAGTTAGTTTACTTAGTCAAACTGACACGCGGGTCCCATTGTCATAGTCCAAGACTAACTAAACAGGTTTAATTAGTTTAGCTAGTGATTAGGTTAATCAAAACAGGAATAATTAAGTTAATTAGTTACTTAATTAATTAATAAATATTTATTTTTATTTATTATTATTATTATTTTAAATTATTTTTTTAACAAAAATGTTCTGGTGGGGGGTCCCATGTGTCTGTGGCCCGGAGGGGCCTATCGGGCGAGCGGGCACTAGCGGGCGCCTGGGCGCTAATGGGCGCTGGAGGAAGGCACAACCCAGCTGGCCCCGGGCGCTGAGCGGGGCAGAGGTGAGCGCCGTAGGGGGGGGCAGGAGGGGCCGTGCGGTGTGGGGGCTCCTGCGGCTTGCAGCCGGTGGGAGCGAGGCGGCGTGGCTGCGTGGTGCAGCAGATCAGCAGAGGGGAGCAGGGGCGGCGAGCGGTCACGGTGGCACGGCGAGGCGCGGTGCCGCGCACATGGTGGGTGACCGCAGGTGGGCGCCAGGCGCGCACGACACGCGGCGGGGCGGCACTAATGCAGCAGGGGCCGCGGCGTACGGTGACGGGTTTCGGCACGGGGGCCAGGGTGGCGGCAGGACGGCGCGTGGGCGCGGTAGTGGGCGCACGCGCGGCGGAGGGGCGAGCGGCGGGGCAATGGAGAGCACGGGTAGGCGCGAATCGGCGGAGATGAGCGCGTGTGGGCGCATGCAAGGGGCGCTCGGCCCGGCCAGGAGCTGTGTGCGAGCGGAAGGGTACGAGGGCGGCGAGGGAGGACAACCGGGGTTCTCACCCACGTTGGTGAGCAGGGGGCGGCGAGGCTTGGTGGAGCCTTTGGGGAGGAGGACGGGGACGATGAGCAGCGACGGAGTCGGAGAGGCGGTCCGGAGAGGGAGCGTTCCGGCGAGGCGGGGTCGATGGTCGATGCGGCCGGCGCAGCGAGAGGCGCCGTCGAGCGCCCGATCCAATCTGGATCGTGGGGAGCAGAGGGAGGAGTGGGACGAGTGGGGGGAGTGCTGCGGTCAGGGGTTAGGGTTTGGTCGCCCAGGTGGATAAGGGAGTGAGGGTCGGGGCGCGGCTGGGCCGGCCTGGTTGGCCCGGTGGCCAGCTGGGCCACGACCCATTAGAGGGGGGTTCTTTTTTTTGCATTGATGTTTTCTTGTTTTTTTGTTTTTATTTAGTCCTTTTCTTTTCTTTTCTTTTACTGTTTTCTCTCATTTCTGCTTTATCTTTGTTTCCTATTATTTTAGTTTTTGTAAAATATATACTTAGCATCTAATTTAGTATTTCAGTTTAGTCCACTGTCACAAAAAGTCTAGCCCCCAAATAATTTATTTTGATAATTTATTAATTAGTAAAGGCATTTAAATAATTAGGTTTGCTAATATTTAATTCATTTTAGTGCAGTTAAGCATTTCATAAAAGTTTGGTTTCACCACCATAATCACCTATGCATTACCTGGCACGACCCGAACATTTTAGTTTCAATGTTTGAAAATTTTTGTTGTTTGCCTTGGTTTTAAAATTGAATTAGAATCGGTTTCGAATCAACGCGAGTTTATCTAAAGTAACCAAGGTGACGTGGCATAATTAGCAGAGGGTTACTGTAGCTTAACTATCCGGGTGTCACAATTCTCCTCCACTACAAGAAATCTCGTCCCGAGATTTAAGAGGGGGGCTAAGGGGGAAAGGTCCGGTTACGAAATTCTAACGAATCTTCTCGGTCTTGGTTGCTCTTCTTGAAGAGGTCGATCCATTACATTGATGTCTTCATTTCTCTGCTTCAGGTCATCATGGTGAAGTCGTCCTTTTCTTCGGGAACTCCAACGTACTTACGAATAGGTATCGGGCAGCTCGGCTACGACAGAATGCTTATGAGGGAAACAATCTGGGGTTAACCCATGAATGAGCATAAGATTATCTCCCGAGTTGACCATATAAAATACATTGAGAGTAAGGTACGGAGGTACAATAAGAGGTTCCAAGTGGATAGATAGTTGCTCGAAGTCTAAACTAGAGTGAGAAAGGGGTTCAGAGCAGCGGGAGGAAGTATTGTGTCTGATAGAAAAAATTATGATCTCTCGGAAGGTGGCTCGTGAATTACCTACGAAACCAAGAGTAAGGGATAACTTCGTCAACAAGATGTGCAGGAGAGTCAGGTTTTGATCCTGTGGAACTGTGTGTTATGGGCCCAACATGTGGTTAAAAGTAGGAAGGTCGGTGACATCTTGCACGACCATGTAAGAAAGGCATGTCAGAGGATAGTCTGTCGGTTATGTCGGCAGCAACATCAGTACCAAGGGCGAGGGATGAAGAGAACCATTTTCCTGCTCGTTGAACGAGGCAGACCAGTAGGCAAAGTTCTCGTCCATCGGTGGTTAGCGGTATGTCATCAACAAAAGTAACATGGTCTTTCTGACAGAATTGTACACCGAGGTGTTTACAAAAGCAAGAGAATATTACTGCTTAGGTCATATAGATCACAAGAAAGGTTAAATCAAACAATGGAAAGGAAGATATGATTATCAGATTAAACAGAACAATGGAAACGAAATTGTGTTAAAACACATATTTCAGGGGTATTTCCTTCCCAGGGACAAACATAGTATGATATCCGTGACAGGATATAATGTAGAAAACCCTCTAGGTAGGGGGAGAGAAAGTTTCATGACATTACCCATACAACGGTGTTTGGATAATTGATAAAGAAAATTCAGCGTTGTGCTTCAAATGTTCCTATTGATGATCGGAGTACCACCGACATGCTTCGAGATAGCATTGACATGGTCAACAGGTAAAGATCAGGCTATGGATACATAAGGGATCCATCAGGATCAACTTATAGAATAAGTCTTACAATTTCCTCAGGGAAGAATGGTTAACCTTGCTAAAATAAGAAGAACTATAACAATAGGTCCTCCGGCCAGGAGTGCTAGGCATGACATCACCTTACGGAGTGGTGTAAAGACCAATGTTATTACTCTTGGAAATATGTTCCAACCATCATATCTGGCCGAGATTCAGATCTGATCGGTGTCAAAATACCTCAGACTCAGGATGCCTGAGAGGAAAAGGTGTAATACAAATTGACGAGATGACATTGTAAAATTCTCGAGAAATGAACTATGGAAGCGAGTTCCGAAACAAGAGTTCATCAGTAAACCAACGAGAGGATGAGGAGGTGGCTGATAGAATCAACGACAATTCAATGAGATTAACAAAAGATGGATTTCCACAATTATGTGAACAAGGAGATAACATTTGTCAGATCAAATGGTATAATGATGTATGCTCGAGGAAAACATACACAATTAAACATTGGTTGAAGGTGCACCCAAAGTATGGACTTAGGTAGCATAATCAACGTTAGAATGGTGATTCGATAACCAATGGTCTAAGAATGAAATGTCGACCATTAACTTCAAAGCAATAAGGTTGCTAGAAGTTTTAAAATTACTAGTCCATTTGTCGGTATTACTGTTAGGAACAACACGGGGACCCAAAAAAGGATGGTGATGATGGGAAACATCACTGTATCACAAATTATTAAGAGGTGGTGTAATTCTCACAACATTGATGACATAAGAGATGGTAATGTTCCGAGTAAAGAAGAACAATTGCTGGATGGCAGGGAACTCAAGGTATAACACCAAACACGGACAAGCTGTGTTGGTGGGAAGGCAATAAAGTGGTCGATGATAATAAAATTCATTGAGGGCAAGGTTGGTATTTCTCATCATGAATCCAATTGATATCCTAGAGGAACTCGGAATGTTGATGATGATCATGACAAATTTTGTCGAGAGGTTTCATGGAGATGTAATCGATCAGCGATGATATCACACCAAGGGAATGGTGAAGCAAAAGGTTACTGGAACCATGGGTACGACACAAACTCGAAATCAAGTTTGCTTTTCAAGGAGAATTGATATGACGAGGAAGATCAACGTAAGATTAGCTCATCATCGAAAATTGTCCTCCGAGAAGAAGGACCAGGTAGCACAGTTAAGAGTTTGCACGATAATGATATAGCCGATAAGGCTTGGAAATGACTTGAAGGATTATTAAACTCGTAAGCGACGAGAATTACTTAGAGTTATTGAATCAGAGTGCAGAATCGATTCACTTATCGGTGTTCTCGAGTGACTAATAACTTAGAACCTAGGGGAAATCTGAGATCGATGAGAAGCAATACTAGATAAAGACTCGCAGGAAGCAACACAGTTCTCGAGATACCAGAGGTTAATACTCGAGGAAGATCAAAATAGAGGTTGCGGAGATGTATCGATCAACAGAAGACAAGTGCTTTAACTTGTCTAAGAAATGGGATGAAGGAGAAAATGTGGCCAGGACCACGATTGCAAAGGATCAATACATAGATACCAGATGATATCATATATGGAAATAGTTATTATTACAAGAAGCTTTTATGATAGGATATACATCGTGTCCATGGGCATGAACTCAAAATGACATCTGAGCCGGAAGGATGAATTCTAGGATCTGATTGAGGATTGCGAGCATTCGCAACATATCAAATCAAGTGACTAGAAATGATAGTGACAGAGGATGTCAATGGAGATTACTAGAAGTATGGAATTAACCTTAATGCAGGAAGGCAAGGAAATCAAGAGCAATGGGCTGCTGAGGATTTTCAGAAAATCGAATGGTATTTCGAGGACTTATGTGAAACACATGAACGGCTAGGGATGAGCGGATACTCAGCAAGTGCGAGGAATTATCCGTAGGGGTATTTATGTGGCTAGTAACTGCAAGGCAGTAGGCACAAAGAATTCTCGGAATATCCGAAGTATTTCAGGGTATCTTGTAATAACAAGAACAATTAGAAGTGAAGCTATGGACGACAAGTGTATGTAGTTATCCATAAGGGTTTATCGATGGTCGGGAATAGCAAAAGCGTTGGCACAAAGTCTTAAGAGAACATCATAGAGTATCCTCAAAATCTTCTGGTGCAGTAGACGATCATCGGTAATAAGGTGCTCTTTGGGTGAAAGTGATTATGAGATCCTAATGTTAGATTTAGCATAATTCATTTAACCCGAATAGAAGAGAGATCAGAGTCCCAGAGTATAGACAAGAAATAAAATATCCTAGTACCACCCAATGGCGACATGGGCCCATGGGCTGCACAGCCATGTTAGTAAAATAGTTTTCATCGACTAGACTCGACTTCGGCCAAGGAGTGTGGAAGGGGGATTCCTACAGGCAGTCGGCTCTGATACCAACTTGTGAAGCCCCCGATTCAATCGTACACTAATCATGCACGCAAACGTGTACGATCAAGATCAGGGACTCACGGGAAGATATCACAACACAACTCTAAAACATAAATAAGTCATACAAGCATCATAATACAAGCCAGGGCCTCGAGGGCTCGAATACAAGTGCTCGATCATAGAAGAGTCGTGGAAGCAACAATATCTGAGTACAGACATAGGTTAAACAAGTTTCCATAAGATGGCTAGCACAAAGCTGGGATCTGAGATCAAAAGAGGCACATGCCTCTGCACAGGATCCTCCTAAACTACTCCTGGTCATCGTCGGCCGACCTGCGTAGTAGGAGGCACCTCCGGTAGTAGGAGTAAATGCGTGGGACGGTGGCGTCTAGCTCCTGGGCTCCAACATCTGGTTGCGACAACCAGGTAGAAGGGAAAAGGGGAAAAGAGGGAGAAAAGCAACCGTGAGAACTCATCCAAAGTACTCCCAAGCAAGGAGCTACAGTACATATGCATGGGTATATGTGTAAAGGGCCATATCGGTGGACTGAACTGGAGAATGCCAGAATAAGATGGGGATAGCTAATCCTGTCGAAGACTACGCTTCTGGCCACCTCCATCTTGCAGCATGTAGAAGAGAGTAGATGATAAGTTCACCAAGTAGCATCACATAGCATAATCCTACCCGGCGATCTTCCCCTCGTCGCCCTGTGTGAGAGCGATCACCGGGTTATATCTGGCACCTGGAAGGGTGTGTTTAATTAAGTATCCGGTTCTAGTTGTCATAAGGTCAAGATACAACTCCAAGTCGTCCTATTACCGAAGATCACGGCTATTCGAATGGATAAACTTCCCTGCAGGGCTGCACCACATAACCCAACACGCTCGATCCCATTTGGCCGGACACACTTTCCTGGGTCATGCCCGGCCGCGGAATATCAACATGTCGCAACCCCACCTAGGCACAACAGAGAGGTCAGCACGCCGGGGTCTGGGCCCATCGCCCATTGCACACACCAAGACGTTGCTCGGGCGGCCGGAATCGACCTAGCCTAGCGTGCTGCCCAATCCAATCCGCCACACGGCCAATACGACATCAAGAAGGCTTTGGCTGATACCACGACTTCGAGTGCCCATAACTGTTCCCGCGTAGTTGGTTAGTGCGTATAGGCCAGTTTCCAGACTCTGGTCAAATACCAAGATCTCGTTAAGCATGTTAAGTATCCGCGAATGCCGACCAGGGCCAGGCCCACCTCTCTCCTAGTTGGTCTCAATCTGCCCTGTCGCTCATACAAAGTAACAAATCGGGGGCCGACGGGAACCCGAACCCACCTCTACCGGGATGGAGCCACCTGCCCCTTCAGCCCCCATCTCCGAACAGTATCATAAGTAATGTACCAGTATAAAGTATATAGCATATGCCCGTGATCACCTCCCGAGTGATCACGGCCCAGTAGTATAGCATGGCAAACGTACAAGAATGTAGGGCCACTAATGGAATACTAGCATCCTATACTAAGCAGTAGGATAGCAGGTAAGGGTAACAACTGTAGCAACAATGACAGGCTATGCATCAGAATAGGATTAATCGAAAGAAGTAACATGCTACACTACTCTAATGCAAGGAGTATAGAGAAGGAATAGGCGATATCTGGTGATCAAGGGGGGGCTTGCCTGGTTGCTCCGGCAAGGAGGGGTCATCTTCGATGTAGTCGAACACACGAACATCGGCAGCGGTCTCACAGTCTACCGGAAGGAAGTAATGGAGGGGGAGCACGATAAATAACAGAGCAATCAAATGTAACACAAATCAAGACATGACAAACGCGGTGCCAATGTGATCTAACGCAGGGATAGGTGATACTGGCGAAGGGGGAAACATCCGGGAAAGTATTCCCGGTGTTCAGGGTTTTCGGACAGATGAACTGGAGGGGGAAAGTTGCATGTTTTCTATGCTATGGATGTGTGGCGGACAAACGGGCTGCGTATCCGGATTCATCTCATCGTTCTGAGCAAATTTCATGCACAAACTATTTTCATCCGATTTACGGATTATTTTATATTATTTTCAAAGTTTTTAATTCATTTTTAGAATTAATAGAATTAATTTTATTTAGAAAATGTCATTATGATGTCAGCATGAGGTCAGCGTGATGTCATCAGTCAACAGTCAGTTGACTTAGTCAAACTGACACGCGGGTCCCAGTGTCATAGTCCAAGATTAACTAAACAGGTTTAATTAGTTTAGCTAGTGATTAGGTTAATCTAAACAGGATTAATTAAGTTAATTATTTACCTAATTAATTAATTAATATTTATTTTTATTTATTTATTATTATTATTTTAAATTCTTTTTTTAACAAAAACATTCTGGGGGGGTCCCATGTGTCTGTGACCCAGAGGGGCCTATCGGGCTAGCGGGCACTAGCGGGCGCCCGGACACTAATGGGCGCTGGAGGCGGGCGCAACCCAGCTGGCCCCGGGCGCCGGCCGGGGCGGAGGTGAGCGCCGGGGGGCGGGCAGGAGGGTCTTGTGGTGTGGGGGCTCCGGCTTGCAGACGGTGGGAGCGAGGCGCGCTGTGGCGAGCAGTCGAAGAGGGGAGCAGGGGTGGCGAGCGGTCGCGGTGGCGTGGCGAGGCGTGGTGTCGGCGCGCCTTGCCTGGCGGCGCAGATGCGCAGGGCCGTGGCGTCTGACGGTGAGGTTCGCACGGGGTCGTGGCAGCGGCTGGACGGTCCATAAGCGCTGATCGTGGCGCCGCCTTGTGAGGGGCGAGCAATGGGCGAGGGAGAGCACGGGCACAAATCGAGTAGATGAGCGTGTGGTAGCGATGCAAAGGCGCTTCAGTGCGGCCCGTGTGTGAGCAGAATGCAGGGGTGGCGAGGGAGGACGGCCGGGGTTCTCACCCGCGTTGGTGAGCAGGGGGGCGGCGAGGCTCGGTGGAGCCTTTGGGGAGGAGGACGGGGACGACGAGCAGCGATGGAGTCGGGAGGCGGTCCAGAGAGGGAGTGTTTCGGCGAGGCGGGGTCGATGGCCGACGTGGCCAGCTCGGCGAGAGGCGCCGTCGAGCGGCCGATCCAATCTGGATCGGGGGGAGCAGAGGGAGGAGTCGGACGAGTGGGGGGAGTGGTGCGGTCAGGGGTTAGGGTTTGGTCGCCCAGGGGGATAAGGGAGTGAGGGTCGGGCGCTGGCCGGGCCGGGCCCGGGTTGGTTCGATGGGCCACGGGCCACGCCCAAATAGGGGGGTTCTTCTTTTTTGCATTGATGTTTTTTTGTTTTTGTTTAGTCCTTTTCTTTTTATTTCTTTTCTTTTACTGTTTTCTCTCATTTCTGTTTTATCTTTGTTTCCTATTATTTTAGTTTCTTGAAAATATATACTTAGCATCTAATTTAGTAGTTCAGTTTAGTCCACTGTCACAAAAAGTCTAGCCCCCAAATAATATAGTTTGATAATTTATTAATTAGTTAATGCATTTAAATAATTAGGTTTGCTAATATTTAAATCATTTTAGTGCAGTTAAGCATTTCATAAAAGCTTGGTTTCACCACCATAATCACCTATGCATTACCTGGCACGACCCGAACATTTTAGTTTCAATGTTTGAAAACTTTTGTTGTTTGCCTTGGTTTTAAAATTGAATAAGAATCGGTTTCGAATCAATGCGAGTTTATCTAAAGTAATCGAGGTGACGTGGCATAATTAGCAGACGGTTACTGTAGCTTAACTATCCGGGCATCACATTTTCAGTCACAACTTAAAGCGGAAAGGCTTGCTTTAGCTCAGCTCCGACTTGAAGTCAAAGATATAATGAAGATGTCAGGGGACTGCCGTGCACACTATGGTGCCATACAGCTAGGGATGAAGCAACTATCGTTGACACAACCGAGGTCTCATCGACTTGCACGGCTGCTATGGGCCCGACCTTGCCAGGCCTAGTGCCTTCTGAAGTGCTCTCAGTTTTGTATATTATTTTGTCAGCGCGTTTATATGCACTAGTGGCGACCTTTGATTCCTAGTGTATGTAATCCGTGTTGCGCTTTATTATCACCGGTAGCGAACTTTGATTCCCAGTGGATGTAATACGCTGTAATTTCTTTATTGTATAGTCTAGGTTTATTCTTTGGTTGGTATGCTGTAATTTAGGCCGGAAGGTTCAGTGGATCTTAGCGTTGTCAGTCTTCAGGCCGGCCCGTTACTCATATGGGCGGAACGTGTGCCTATAATCATCTTGGGCCATTAGCAGGTCTAAACCTATAGTAGTTTCCAGCTTAACAGGCCGAGTAAAGTTCTGGCCAGCTGGGCCAGAGAATACCATGGGCTTTTAACAGGCTAAAACCTAGATTGGGCTAGCGTTGAGCCGAACATTTCACGAGCCAATACAGGCCGAAACTTCCTAAGGCCCATGTTGGGCCCAAATAGGACGAGCAGTTAACAGGCCAAAATATATCTCAGGCCTCTTTGGCCCAATAAAATTAAGCAGGCCAGTATCCACGCGGGCCATAGGCCCAAAAGTGTCAAGAGCCATTATCAGATGGGCTGTAAGCAGGCTGGATTCAACACGGGCTATAATTAGCCCAACTGTTACACGGGCCATTAAAAGGTCGATAGGCTAGTTGGGCTGAAATTTATCCATGAAGACTACGGGCCATTAAGAGGCCTAAAGTTACTTCGGACAAGAAATAGCCTAGTTTCTGCGTGGGCCGTTAAATGGCCTAAAGTTAAACTGGGCCGACAACATCCCAGATTCCATGGGCCGCTAACAGGCCGAAACTATTATCGGGCCAAACTGGTAAACGGGCATTTAACAGGCTGAAATACAAACTTGTCTTAGAATGGGCCAAAGGTATAGTGGCCTTTAAACGGGCCTGATCCAATATGGGCCGTAATTTAGCCCAAAACACGGCAGGCTGTGAACGGTCCTGATCTGCTATGGGCCTCTATTTGACCCAAAACATGGCAGGCTATTAACGGGCCAGCCCACTACTGTCTAAAAAAACATGGTGGGCCTTTAGCTGGGCCGGCCTTTTTACTGGAATGGGCCTCTATTAGGTTGTGCCACGTGTCGATGTATCATAGGCGCCTCCTGTCCAATGAGTGGATGACATCTGTCCCAATGTGGAGCCGACACGTGGTTCCGTCGGCCAATGAGAATTTTACACATGGAAAATCCCCATTGGTCCGGGTTGTTAACAGGTTATCGGACCCAAAATCAGACCAGATAGCTTAACGACGAGCCGTTACGATCGATGCCATGTGTCGGTCACCCTTAACGAAAGCACTTCTATGACACGCGATTTATCGTCATGGAAGTGGACACTTTCGTGATGATAATTTTGGTAATGTCATGGAACACTTCTACGACGGCACAGGTATGACTATCTTGATTCTATCATAAATTTGTCATGGATGTACATGCATGACAGAAAACGTGACCTACTGTGACAAACACGTATCATCACGGAAGTGTATTTTTTTTGTAGTGGAAACTGTGCTAGGATATTTATTGCTACAACCAGCTAAAGAATGTGTGGTCCTCGGTCTAGGAAATCTAACGGAAGCAATTGCTATTGGTTTTTTGTATTTATGGTGGGAGGGGAGAAAGTTACTGCACAATGAAACCAAAGTCCATAGCAATGGCAATCAGAGATTCGGTTGCTAACTATAACATGGCGAGTGATGCAAAGGCGATGATCAAGCGACATGGCTGGGAAAGACCAAGGAGGAACTATGTGCAGCTAAACGTGGATGGGGCTTTTGGCCCAGACTTACTCAAGGGGACGTATGACACTATCATTAGATACTCAAATGGCAGATTCGTCGTGGTAGGAAACGGGGAACTCGATTGGTGTGGAGATGCGCTTATGACCGAGGCACTTACCTTATAGTTTGGTCTCAATTTGACAACTACAGTCAGGTGTAACTGCATAGAGGTGAACTCTAACAACATCGAGGAGATAGAAATAATGAAGAATGGAGGTCGTCCCTCTTTTGGTTTGTCGGCGGCAGCTTTTGATGATATATATCACCTTGTGTGTGATTTCCTGCATATTATTTTTGGGCATGCTCCTAGAAAGACTAAATGTGTTGCCCATGATTTAGCAAAACTAGCTAGAAATAAGGTGTGTGGGGGTGGATGGAAGATCCACCCATAGAAATTGTTGATGCTCTTGTAAAAGATAATATGGTCATCCTCTTGCAATAAAGAGTATTTTGATGTCAAAAAAAAGTTTCAATTGTGATTCCCAGGTGTGTGCGAAGTTTCTTAAACAACAGGGCATTGCAACTGCAAAGGAGCACGGGGGAGGGGGAGGGGCCAGCCTAATTTGGGGTGGCATCACCACCGGTGCTATGGAGGTGGAGGTGTTGATTCAAATGATGATTCATCAAAGCAGATATGCAAGGACAGATAACTCATGGCCGAGCCGACTCGGATCTCCACCATGGTGGCGATGAAGAATAACATTCTAGTATCTTCAAATGGTGGGGCTCCTTCCTAGTGGCGGATCTAGGACCCAGGCCCCCAGGGCTTGGCCCGGGGCATGAGACCCAAATCCTTTGTATTCTATTGCAACCTCTACTCCTTCTGCTACCCCAACCAATTGACTACATGAAAAAGTTTTCCAAAAATTAAAAAAACATTTGTCTTTCATCTTTTCTTATTCATTCGGTCTCATCGGCTTCAGCATTTAGGTCAATCCTGAGCTTCTTCCCGCTGTTGTGGGCTGCGGGCGTACTAGGAAGCGGCGGCACCTTTGCTCCGCACCGCGAGCACCAGGGTTCGTCCTCATTGATGAGCTCGTGCGTGAAGCAGGACGGGCACACGCACGTGCGGATGGCCGGGTTTACAGCCGATGGCGCTGTGCTTGAAGGCGACGAGCGGCTGCGCTTTCCCACGGAGGTGGACGCCAACAAGGAGGATGACATGTCCGGTGAGGTGGTGGAACGCGCGGCGGCGGCGCGCTCTAGTGCTTCGCGGACCATGTCGAGTGTGTAGAATGCGGAGGTGGTGGTGACGACATCAGTGGTGGATGCTGTGGGAGGCAGGTTGAGGTCCTGGTGGCCGTCTTGAGTGGCCTGCAGGCGATGAGGAGTCAAGAACGTCAGACTGCACAAAAACAAGAAATTTTCACCTGGTTAAGAATTTGTATGATGAACATGAAGAAGAAACAACATGTGGTTTGTTACACCTGCATGTGCACATGTTTGGTTCTTAATTAATTCACGCTCATGTGGTTTCGGTCCAAGATGAAATTCCGAAGAATTATATAATTTTAAGGTAACTATGTCTGGAGGTCAAACCCATCTCCATTGATTGATTTGACGGCATGATAATCAAAATTTTGGTTCTGCTGAGCTCTGATTACAGATACAACTAAAGGTCGTAAGAATAGCGGATCAGATCTAAATAGTAATAGCGGGGGAGACTCACTGGCAAGTCGAGCCGTCTCTCCCAGCTGGCAGGCAGCTTTACCTCTAGCTCGACGACCTCTTCCTCCGATGGCTTCTCGGCGCCACCCCTACCCATTCCCGCCTTCCCTCGGAGCATCCCGGCGGTGGAACTTACCTCCTCTGCCATCCTCCTCTTCCCTTTTCCGGTGGTCCTCTACTCTGCTTCCCCTTTTTTGTGTTTGTCTTTCTGCCGAGAGAGAGAGAGAGGGAGAGGAGAAATCGGTGGGGTGTCTGGCAATTGTGTGGTTGGGCGCCCCTATATATACCAGGAGGTCGGCGGCATAATGGACATGCGGAGCCAATGCGCCAGGGAGTGGAGGGGCAGCAAGAGCTATGAAAGATCATCTTTTGGTGGACATTAAAGATCATATTAATCGACATCATTGGGAAATAGTTGGGCCATTATTCAATGCCAATTAAATGCTCCAAACAAATTGAGAAATATGAAAAATATGACCTTAGATTTGTAAGCATGACAAAATGAAATTTTTATGATACATTATATTGAGGAAATTGTCTTCCTCGTGACAACATAAATTTTCCGATTTTTCATTTTCTTTCTAAAGAAAATTTCCATCTTCACAAGAACATAGTTTTCCATTAAAAACCTTCATTTTGCCATGCTTACAAATCTAAAATTCACTGGTTTGAATTCATTACATTTAAAATAGTAATTTCCTCATCCGCATTACATGAACGACCTGGATTTAAACCAGAGAAGAAGAACCATTAAGCCGCCGCTGAAATATCATGCTTGATTTGAGTGCATTGATCGATTCCATTTACTTCGACCATCCATATTTTAGTAGAAAAAGATACAACCACTAAATTCATTACCATATTCGGTTGTATCCGTCAATATATATTAGTTCACAATTGAGCATTGGCGCGTGGTATAATTCGTATAGAATTAGTGAAAAGATTTTTTGGAGGAAATTAATAGAAATATTTATTTTGGATTAAATCGCAATGATTAATGTCTAATTGATTCCGGATTACTATATGATCTGGTGCAAAATAAACTTTGGCTTTTTTGTGGTTGAAAAAAAGTTGAATTATTTGACCCTTACGGACATCATCATTTTGTTGAATACTAGAGATAAAACCTCATGTGTTGTTGCAGGAATGGATGCAGTTTTTTCAAGCATATTTGGTAGTATAAAAATTTATTATTTGTATTTACTAGTGTAGAGACCTGCTATATGTGGCACACCGGCTCAGAGAAACCGGAACACCCCGTATTCCAGCGCAGAGATCGAGGTGAAGTCTTCTGGAATACGACACTACTTAGCATAGAACAAACCAGCTCTCTATTACAACATGAATACGAATACAATGTCTCCGATATTACAATGAATAACATAGGCACAGCGACACTACGCCAACCACAGTTGCTCTATGCAAGCAGCATAACAACTCGAGGCAGCGGAACCTCTACTGGCAGCGGAACAACGAACGACGATGATGGACTCCAATCTGCAGGGACTCTGGCTAGAACATTTATCCAAGATCGCAAACACAGGAACCACACCAAACAAGCAAGCAATCCAGGCAGGACCTGCAAACTGGCATGACACGCCTGGTCAACACATTGAATGTACTTGCAAGCTCAGTATAATCAAAAGCAGTCAAGACAAACAACAACATGGCATTTACAGGTTAACAAGGATTAACATGGTACTATCAGACCAATCATAGCATGGACATGATAGAGCTAGAACCATACGAGCATGGCATGAACATGTGAACATGATGATACTAGCATGCAATCTGATGACACTATCATGCACCAACTTACTCTGCTCGGTTTACCTCGTAACCATCACATGCACCAGCTTACCATCACGGACATCACACGATCATCTCAGGATCCAATCAAGTTTGGTATTACAATACCATAGTAATCATTACATGACCACAAGGAGCTTGTGACACCCCCGATTCAATCATACACTAATCATACACACAAATGTGTACGATCAAGATCAGGGACTCATGGGAAGATATCACAACACAACTCTAGACACAAATTAAAATAATACAAGCATTATATTACAAGCCAGGGGCCTCGAGGGCTCGAATACATAAGCTCGAAAACACAAGAGTCAGCGGAAGTAACAATATCTGAGTATAGACATAAGTTAGACAAGTTTGCCTTAAGAAGGCCAGCACATATGCATCTATGATAAAAAAGGCAAGGCCTCCTGCCTGGGAGCCTCCTAACTACTCCTGGTCGTCGGCAGTCTCCACGTACTAGTAGGCATCAACGATGGCATCTGGCTCCTAGGATATGACATCTAGTTGCATCAACCGGAAATAAGAAGAAAGGGGGAAAAGGGGAGCAAAGCAACCGTGAGTACTCATCCAAAGTACTCGCAAGCAAGGATCTACACTACCTATGCATCGGTATCAATGAAATAGGTTGTATCTATGGACTGGGCTGCAGAATGCCAGAAGAGAAGGGGAAAACCTAGCCTATCGAAGACTAGCATCTTGAAGCAGCTCCAAGCATCTTGCGGTATTCAGAAGAGTACAGAATAGCATAAATTAAAGTAGTAGTAGTTTTATCAACCTCGGCCAGAGATCCTTTCTCGACTCCCTGCGAGAAAGCAATCCCAGAGCCATACTATCCAGTTATCACCTCAAGTATCCAGTACTAGTTATATCGATCGGGATACAACTCCAAGTGTCCGTTACCGCAGGACAGGCTATCAATAGATGTTTTCTTCCCTGTAGGGGTGCACCAACTTACCCATCGCACTTGATTAACTCTGGCGGACACACTTTCCTGGGTCATGCCCGGCCTTAGCCAAACAATACGCCGCAACCCGACCTAGGCTTAATAGAGAGGTCAACACGCCGGACTAAACCTATGCCCCCAGGGGTCATGGGTCATCTCCCCGAACTCACCTGACGCTATGCGAGGCGACCGGTGAGCGTACCTAGCTACCTCCTTAAAAAGGCAGGTGCTTACAGTCCAACTCGGCATACGCCGCCGCTCGATCGTGACGTCTATTAAGCTTTGGCTGATGCATACGACGCAGAACGCCCATACTATGCCCATGTGATGGTTAGTGCTATCAGGCCAGAGGCCCCTCGGATCAACTATCCAAACCGTTAGTGTGTTGGTAGTGCAGTCACGAGCAGAGACTCGCGAAAGATGTGACCCCGTCGCCCCGTCTCGAGGACTTGCGGCAAGGGCTAAGAATGCCCGACCACGCCTCGTATTCAACTCTCAGGTACCCTCCAGGTCAACCTGTCTCCACATCACTCGCGGGTACCCCTCAGGGTCGACCCGCCTTTCCAAGCAACAGTTGTAAGGTCCAAGTATCAGTGTGTCCAAACATCAAGGGGAAAACCCGAGGAATCACCCCCGGTGAATTCCACTCGATGTAATCATCAAGGTGAACGTAAGATGAACCACCCTCGAGGTTCACACTTGAGGGGTTGCATGACAGAGTCGTATCGGAAGTGGTTAAGGAGCAAATCAACCTCGATGACCATGATCGAATAGCTACACTACAGAGATCTCATCAGGAGTGATGTATGAGGTTCCACCCTCGGCACTCGATCGTTACTCTGCAGAGTCGAGCAACAAAAGGGGTGTGATGTGTTGTGAGGCTTCGGGCTTTGGTCGTTGATCACGTTGATTGAGTCATCGATGATGAAGCAGGGGCAACAAGGACCAAGTGGGGGTCACTGATGGATCACTAACCAACCTATACTAAGCAGTTTAGGATAAGTAGGTAAGGTATAATGAGCAGGTTACAAAAGCAGGTTATGCATCATAATAGGAGCAAACAATAACAATAGCTAAATCTAATGCAAGCATGAGAGAATGGAATGGGCGATGTCAGGATGATCAAAGGGGGGGCTTGCCTGGAAGCTCTGCTGAAAAGGAAGAAGTGTTGTCGTCGACATAGTGGATCACAGGGGCAGCATCGGCCTCAGTCTCAATGTCTACCGGAGAGAAGAGGGGGAAGAAACAGTAAATATAGAGCAAACAGATGCATGACATGGCATTAAGCAGAGCTAAGGGTGTTCTAACGTAGTACTACACGTTGCAGACGGAAAAGGAAAACATCCGAAGAGGTTTTCCGGTGTTTGGCATTTTCTGGACAGAGGAAAAGAGGGGAAAACTTCCATGTTAAGCATGCTAGGGGCATGTGATAGATGAACGGACCGCGTATTCGGATTCGTTGGATTTTTCTAAGCAACTTTCATGTACAAAGTATTTTCATCCGAATTACTGACTATTTTATATTAATTTTCAAACTTTATAATATTTTCTGAGTTATTTCAAATCAAAAATTAAATGTCTAATTACTTTTGTCACATGGGGCTGTGCTAACCAGCGTGTATTACGGGTGGGACCATGGGTTGGGTTGACCGGGTCAATTTGACCGGTCAATAGAATGTGTGGCCCACATGTCATTGCCACATGATTTACTAAACCATCTAACTGATTTAATAAAGGGAGGTCCCACATGCCATTGACTACTAGCTATACCTAACGGAAACACTAACGCCCACATGTGTGGGCGTTTACATCTCGCCCACACGCATGAATCCGCGTCCGTTTGTGGGTGCATGAATCTTGGCATGTTTGTGGTGCCACGTAGGACTGGGTTGGTGTGTGGGCATTCACCCAGTCGCCCAGACGTCCGTTTCGCCCCATGGAGGGGCCGGTGTGTGGGCGTTTAGCAGTTCGCCCACACACCAGTTTTCATTCACGCACAAGGGCTGGTGTGTGGGCATTTGCCATCTCGCCCACACGCCCGTCTCCTCTCCCACGCCCAAGCTGCCAGTTGCCATGCATTTTGAAGTGTACATGGCAGCTGCCCTAGTGTGCTTGTAAGCAGATGGCAACTCTCTTTTTTTACCCGAACATGTCAGTTGCCATATGTTTTGCAGGGTACACGACAACTGCCCTAGTGTGCTCGTAAGCAGATGGCCACTCTCTCTTTTACCCGAACATGTTGTTTTGCCTTGTCTCTTTGTAGCTCTACACGGAAACTGCCTAGTGTTAGTGGCTGGTAACTCCTAAGGTTTTCAAATCATGGCAACTGTAGTAAACCAGACCATACATGGAAACTGCTTAGTGTTAGTAGGTGGCAATATCTAAAGTTTTCAAATCATGGCAACTATAGTAAACCAGACCATACATGGCAACAGCTGCAGTTGTCCAAAATGGCATCTGGCACTTGACCTGAGATGGCAACTGCAGTTGAGCAACCATGGGAACTGTAGTTGTCCGACATGGCAACTCTAGTTCAGCGACATGGCAACTGCATGTAAACTGACATTGAAAAGGGTCCGGACCATGGCAACTGCGGGGACGTGTGGTGACTGTCACTCTCGGCGTGCGGGGCCGCGAGGTAGGTGGCTGAGAGAAGTCGTGTGGGCGTTATGCATTTTGCCCACACGTAGGCGCGTGAGAGGGACCGCAAGGGGAAAAAAGAGGCGTGGGTGCTAGTTGTTTCGCCCACACGTAGGCGTGTGGGCTGGTCCTCTTAGGCACCACACAAAACGTGTGGGCAAACCCCTTAACGCCCACACGTGTGGCAGTTATCATCGTCCATACCTAATTACTAATCAGCCAAAAATAAACTAAACTAAGTGGGCTGGCCTCATCCAGAGAGCCATCCGTCCATGCACAAAGGCAAAGGCCTTGGCCATGCACAGCTTAAACACCAGCAGCAACAGCTATGGCAGCAGGAGCAGCGGCATGTAGTAGTGCACCGCTGTAGGCAACAGTGGGTAGCAGCAGCAACAGGTAGCAAGGAGCAGCAGTGCCGGGAGCAAGGAGACGCAGCCAAGGACGGGAGCAGCAGCAGCGCCGGAAGCAGAGCAACGGCAAGGAGAAGGCAGCGGTGGCAGGCGCAGAGGCGCGGCCATGGGCGACTGGGCGTGCACCGGCAGTAGCCGGCAGCGGCAGCGGACGCGGGTGTGGGTCTAGGGCGGGCACGTCCAGAGGACACAGGCGAGCGGGCGCAGGGTGAGGTCCGGCAATGGCGACCACAAGGTCACGACCGCGGTTGGGTTTCCATTACAGCACGCAAACGAGCAGGTTACTCGGAGGATCATCTTCGTGAAGCCCTCCAGAGCCTGGTAGCAGCAGCAACTCGACGCGGGGTGGGTTATAGCGGCAACGGCGAGCATGGCGGTGGTGGAGAGATGCGGCCGGCGAAAACTACAACTACGGCATCGAGATACCATGAAAAAGAGAGGGGGAAGACGCGGAGCTCACCTAGGGAGCTCAAGGAGGCTCTTCGAGGAGTTTAGGAGCTGCAGAGGCGTCAATTCCGGTTATGGTGTTGCGGTGGCCGAAGGTGGAAAACGGCGTCGATCCGGTCGATGCGGTGCCCCCGGGCTTGATCTCATGGACGAGGAAGACGAAGAAGATGATGGCGGAGCTGCTGGACACCTTGGTGGGGCGCGGGGAAGATGGTGGCTTCGGGATCAACGAGGGCGCGACGTCGACTACGCTCGATGTGTATGTGGGAGATAGAAGCGGCGCGAGGAAGGGGGACAGTGGGGTAGGGTTTTCAGGGGGAGTGTGGGGCGATGCTCTTAACCTCCACGGAGGGCCGTGGGATGCCCGGCGCGTGGTCGGTGGCCATGGTGGATGGCCTCCACGCCCTCTGCCTCCAATGTAGCAGAGGTAGGAGGAGAGGTGGAGCTGGGCTGGGCTAGGCACGGTAGCTAATGGGCTCACGTGCACAGTATTAGATAGGCCTTTTCCTTTTTATAGTAAATGATTTTCTGTTTTCTTTTATAGAATCTGTTTGCAACATTTTGAGCTGCCAATTGGTCTTTGTAAAATAGGGAACTTGGCCAAATAAATACATTACAATATCTGCCACTGCCACAAAAAGTTTGGGAGGAGTTTTAATTGATTTGGATTTTTCACAACTGGAAAAGCATTTAAAATGTGTATTCAGAACTGCTTTAGTTTCTAGGGGAAATTAAATATCTCAAATGATGTTGAATCATTCATGACATTTAGTTATTGAACATTTACAACCCAGCGAACATTTTTGTTTTACTGCTTGGAGAAATAATTTATTTGGCGTTATTTTAAATTTGAATTTGACTTTGAATCTATAGAGGAGCAGTTTGGCTTAGACAAACTCGATGGCATGGCCCCATTAGTGGGATATTACTGTAGCATGATTCTCGGGGTGTTACAAATGTCCTCCACTACAAGAAATCTCATCCCGAGATTTAAGTGGGGAAGTAAAGAGTAACTTTGGGAGAACTGACCCTTATAGGGTTGATTATCTGGTGAACAATTCAGGAAATGTGGCAGAAGTATCTCTTGAGTTGAAACTTAAGAAAACATCGAGAGCAAAATATGAAGGTACAATAGGAAGTTTCAAGCGAATGGACAAACGATCGATACCTGAACAGAGTGTGAGAAGGGGGTTCAGAGCATCGGCAATAGATCATCTCTCGGAGGGTGGCTCGTGACGACACACAAAGCCAAGAGCAAATGATACTTCGGAATAAAGGATATATAGGAGAGTCAGGTTCCGGTCCTATGGAACTGTGATGAGGGAAAATCAAGAGTATGGAGAACGGTGTCATTTTACTGTTCACGACAACAAGGTATGTAAGAGGTTAGCCTGTCAGTTATGTCGGTGGCAACATCGGTACCAAGGGCGAGGGAGGAAGACAACCATATTCCTGCTCATTGAACGAGGCAGACCAATCGGCAAGGTTCTCGTCCATCGATGGTCACCGGAATGTAATCAACAATAGTAACACGGTCTCACTACAAGGTTGTGCATCGAGGTGTTTTATAAGCAGGGAATTATTTCTGCTTATATCATATAGATCACAAGAAGGTTAAACAAACCAATGGAAAGGAAAATGAAATTATCGGAGTAATCAGACCAATGGAAAGGATAATGTGTTTACACACAAGAATAGGGAGTATATCCTTCCCAAGGGGAAGCGGAGCAGGATATACATGATATGACAGCAAGTTCAAAAGCACTTAGATAAAGGGGGCGAGAGAAGAATCATGATATTACTGATAACCCACAAGTACAGGGGATCGCAACAGTTTTTGAGGGTAGAGTCTTCAACCCAAATTTAGTGATTCGACACAAGGGGAGCCAAAGAATATACTCAAGTATTAGCAGCTGAGTTGTCAATTCAACCACACCTGGATAACTTATTATCTGCAGAAAAGTGTTTAGTAGCAAAGTAGTATGGAAGTAGCGGTAACGGTGGCAAAAGTAGCAGTAGCAGTATTGTAGTGATTGTAACAGTGGCAACGGTAAAGTAACTAAGCAAGGAGCAATATGTAAAAAGCTCGTAGGCATTGGATCGGTGATGGATAACTATGACGGATGCGATTATTCATGTAAGAGTTATAACATAGGGTGACACAGAACTAGCTCCAGTTCATCAATGTAATGTAGGCACGTATTCCGAATATAGTCATACGTGCTTATGGAAAAGAACTTGCATGACATCCTTTGTCCTACCCTCCCGTGGCAGCGGGGTCCTATTGGAAACTAAGGGATATTAAGGCCTCCTTTTAATAGAGTAACGGACCAAAGCATTAACACTTAGTGAATACATGAACTTCTCAAACTACGGTCATCACCGGGAGTGGTCCCGACTATTGTCACTTCGGGGGTGCCGGATCATAACACATAGTAGATGACTATAGACTTGCAAGATAGGACCAAGAACTCACATATATTCATGAAAACATAATAGGTTCAGATCTGAAATCATGGCACTCGGGCCCTAGTGACAAGCATTAAGCATAGCAAAGTCATAGCAACATCAATCTCAGAACATAATGGACACTAGGGATCAAACCCTAACAAAACTAACTCGATTACATGATATATCTCATCCAACCCATCATCGTCCAGCAAGCCTATGATGGAATTACTCACGCACGGCGGTGAGCATCAGAAATTGGTGATGGAGGATGGTTGATGATGACGATGGCAACGGATTCCCCTCTCCGGAGCCCGAACGGACTCTACATCAGCCCTCCCGAGAGAGATTAGGGCTTAGCGGCGGCTCCGTATTGTAAAACGCGATGAATCCTTCTCTCTGATTTTTTCTCCCGGAACGTGAATATATAGAGTTGGAGTTGAGGTCAGTGGAGCACCAGGAGGCCCATGACGGAGATGTATCAACTACCCATACAATGGTGTTTGGATAATAGATCAAGAAACATTCGACAATGTGCTTCCAATGTTCTTGTTGATATTCGGAATACCTCAGTCATGCTTCGAGGTAGCATTAACATGGTGTTCCAAGTAGGGGTTGGAGTTGAAGATCACAAGAAATACTCAAGGAACAATTGCAGGAATAGCAAGGAGTCCAAGGTATAACCGAGACATGATCAAACATGTGTTGGAAAGAAGACAAGGGGGTTGTCGAGCATAACTCAAATCATCGAAGGTCAATGATGGTATTTCTCATCACGAATTCGATTGATATGCTGGAAGAGCTCAGAATGTTGATGAGCACGACACAATTGTCGAGAGATTTCAGGAAGATGTAATCGATCGGCGATGACATCAAGTCAAAGGAATGATGAAGAAAAAAGTTATTGGAACCACGGGTACAACGCAAACTCGGAACCAAGCTTGTTGTTCAAGGCAAAATCATATGACGAGGAAGAGAGACGTTAGGTTAGCTCATCGTCGAAAATTGTGCTCCGGGAAGAAGGTCCGGGTAGCACAGTTAAAAATTTAGCACGGTAATGATATAGCCGGTCAGGCTAGGAATGACTTAAAGGATTATTAAACCCGTAAGCAATGAAAATTACTCGGAGTTATTGAATCAAAGTGCGGAATCGATTCACTTACAGGCATTCTCGAGTGACTTATAACTTAGAACCCGGGGAAATCTGAAATCGATGAGAGGCAATTCTAGATGAAGACTCATAGGAAGCAACATAGTTCTTTGTTATTCTCTAGATACCGGAGGGTAATACTCGAAGGAAGATCAAAATAGAGGTTGTAGAGATGCATTGATCTGTAGAAGACAAGTGCTTTAACTTGTTCGAGAAATGGAATTAAAGGGGAACAATCATGGTCAAAACCACGGTTGCAAAGGACCAAACATAGATACCAGATGAACTTCTAATAAGGGGATTATTATTATGACAAGAAGCTTCCATGATAAGTTCCACATCGGATCCATGGACACGAACACAAAGTTCAAGGTTGACTCCCACTTCTTCAATGCATAACCTTCCATTCACTTCTCACTTCCGATGAAGTTGTAGTGTTGAAATTATGTCTGGCGAAACACCAGAAGAGTATGACTCATGAAAACTCTTGGGTTCACATGGACTAGGGAAGGCATAGGTTCAACCCATAGGGGCATCTTAGGAACCTATTCCACAAACTTCAAGATTAAATAACTCAAGCTCGGAAGTAGAGCATGGCTAGCAAAAAGCAGGGGATACAATTTACCAAAGACATTATGTATCAGGGGAAGGACTCAAGGATTTGAGAATAGGCAAGAACGGTCAGACATTAATCCACCAATGGATATGGCGAACCACAAATAATCTGATGTGAGTATCGATGCTCAACCAGAAGAAGAAATAGTGCAAAGGCATCGGCTTATAGAAATATCTGGATAATTTCAAAACTTAAATACAAAGGAATTATGATTTCCAAATCGGGGGATCAGAAGCAGAGGCTCTGATCAAAAGATAATTGGGTTGAATCAACATAGATCAACAATCAATCAAGGTTTGATTTGCCGAGAACCACCTCATGTTTGAAGTGGCGTCTGAGCCAAAAGGACAAATTTTATAAGGATCAACTGATGATTGCGTGCATTCACACACATGTTAAATCAATAGGATCAGAAAGTCAACCACAACGGATTTCAATGGACATTGCTAGACATATGGAATTAACCATAATGCAAGAAGGTAGTGAAGAACAAGAGCAATAAGCTACTGAGGATTTCGGAAGATCGAATAGTATTTCGAAGAAGTTTGTGAAACACAAGAACAACTAGGGATGATTGAATCCTCGATAAGTTTGAGGAATTACTCGTACGTGTATTCATGTGGAAAGGAGCTGCAAGGCAGTAGCTCGAAGTATTCTTAAAAAGTCGGAGAATAATTCGATGTATCTTGTAATAACAAGAGCAACTTGGAATGATTGTATGGACGGAAAGTGTATGTAGTTATCCATAGGGTTTTATCGATGATATGGAATTGCAATGACGAAGGGCACAAGGGTTTTGGGGAAACATCAGAGAGTATCTTCAAAATCTTGTAGCGCAGCAAGCGATCATCTGGACTGATGGGGCTCTCCAGGAGAAAGTATTCCCGAGAACCTAAAGTTAGACTTTAGTAAAATCATTTAACCCGAATAGAAGAGAGATGAGAATTCCAGAGTACAGACGAGGAATAAAAGATTCTAATACCACCCAATGGCGACGTGGGCCCGTAGCCACACAGCCAAGTTAGTAACACGATTTTGGATGACTAGACTCAACTTCGGCCAAGGAGTTGGAAAGGGGGATCCTACAGGTAGTCGGCTCTGATACCAACTTGTGACGCCCCCGATTCAATCATACACTGATCATACACGAAAATGTGTACGATCAAGATCAGGGACTCACGGGAAGATATCACAACACAACTCTAGACACAAATTAAAATAATACAAGCTTTATATTACAAGCCAGGGGCCTCGAGGGCTCGAATACATAAGCTTGAAAACACAAGAGTCAGCGGAAGCAACAATATCTGAGTACAGACATAAGTTAGACAAGTTTGCCTTAAGAAGGCCAGCACAAAAGCATCTACGATCGAAAAGGCAAGGCCTCCTACCTGGGAGCCTCCTAACTACTCATGGTCGCCGGCGGTCTCCATGTAGTAGCAGGCATCGACGGTGGCATATGGATTCTGGTCTCCGACATCTGGTTTCATCAATCGGAAAGAAGAAGAAAGGGGGGATGGAGCTGCTTGAATATGCTACTCTTCGATAGGCTAGATACTTCAAGCAACTATTAAGCTTCTTCTTTCGTTCTGAATAGGAGCTGCTTGAACTGCATAGATACTTCAAGCAACTATTAAGCCTAGATACTTCAAGCATCTTGAGCTGCATACAACTAGAACTGGATACGATTAAGCCTAGATACTTCAAGCATCTTGAGCTGCATACAACTAGAACTGGATACTTCAAGCAACTATTAAGCTTCGGCCGATGCATACGATGCAGAACGCCCATACTATGCCCACGTGATGGTTAGTGCCATCAGGCCAGAGCCCCCTCGGATCAAATATCCAAACCGTTAGTGTGTTGGTAGTGCGGTCATGAGCAGAGACTCACAAAAGATGTGACCCCGTCGCCCCGTCTCGAGGACTTGCGGCAAGGGCTAAGAATGCCCGGCCACGCCTCGTATTCAACTCTCGGGTACCCTCCAGGTCAACCCGTCTCCACATCACTCGCGGGTACCCCTCAGGGTCGACCCACCTTTCCATGTAACAATTGTAATTTCCAAGTATCCGTGTGTCCAAACATCAAGGGGAAAACCCTAGGAATCACACTTGGTGAATTCCACTCGATGTAATCATCAAGGTGAACGTAAGAGGAACCACCCTCGAGGTTCACACTTGAGGGGCTGCACGACAGAGTCGTATCGGAAGTGGTTAAGGAGGAAATCACCCTCGATGACCACGACCGAATAGCTACAATACAAAGATCTCATCAGGAGTGATGTATGAGGTTCCACCCTTGGCACTTGATGGTAACTCTGCAGAGTCGAGCAACAAAAGGGGCGTGATGTGATGTGAGGCTTCGGGCTCTGGTCGTTGATCACGTTGATCGAGTCATCGATGATGAAGCAGGGGCAACAAGGACCAAGTGGGGCTCACTGATGGATCACTAACCAACCTATACTAAGCAGTTTAGGATAAGTAGGTAAGGTACAATGAGCAGGTTACAAAAGCAGGCTATCCATCAGAATAGGAGCAAACAATAACAGTATCAAAATCTCTTGCAAGCCTGAGAGAATGGAATGGGCGATCTCGGGATGATCAAAGGGGGCTTGCTGGAAGCTCTGGCGAAAAGGAAGAAGTGTAAATGCGTCGGCGTAGTCGATCACAAGCGACATCAGCGTCAGTCTCAAAGTCTACCGAAGAGAAGAGGGGGAAGAAAAAGTAAATACAGAACAAACAGATGCATCACATGGCAATAAGCAGAGCTAAGGGTGTTCTAACGTAGTACTACACGTTGCAGACGGAGAGGAAAACAACCGAAGAGGTTTTCCGGTGTTTAGCGTTTTTCGGACAGAGGAAAAGAAGGGAAAAGTTCCATGTTCAACATGCTAGGGGCATGTGACAGATGAATGGACCGCGTACTCGGATTCGTTGGATTTTTCTAAGCAACTTTCATGTACAAAGTATTTTCATCCGAGTTACTGACTATTTTATATTAATTTTAAAACTTTATAATATTTTCTGAGTTATTTCAATTCGCAAATTAAACATCTAATTACTTTTTTCACATGGGGCTGTGCTAACCAGCGTGTATTACGGGTGGGACCATGGGTTGGGTTGACCGAGTCAATTTGACTGGTCAATAGAATGTATGGCCCACATGTCATTGCCACATGCATTACTAAACCATCTAACTAATTTAATCAAGGGAGGTCCCACATGCCATTGACTACTAGCTATACCTAATTACTAATCAGCCAAAAATAAACTAAACTAAGTGGGCTGACCTCATCCAGAGAGCCAGCCGGCCATGCACAAAGGCAAAGGCCATGTCCATGCACGGTTTATACACCACCACAGCAGCTATGGCAGCAGGAGCAGCGACATGTAGTAGTGCAGCGTTGTAGGCAGCAGTGGGCAGCAGCAGCAACAGGTAGCAAGGAGCACCATCGCCGGCAGCAAGGAGCGGCAGCAGCGCCGAAAGCAGAGCAACGACAAGGAGAAGGTAGCTGCGGCAGGCGCAGAGGTGCGGCCATGGGCGACAGGGCGCGCACGGGCAGCAGCCGGCAGCGGCAGCAGACGCGGGTGCGGGTCTAGGGCGCGCGACTACGCGTAGGCGGGCGCGTTCAGAGGACACAGGCGAGCGGGCGCAGGGCGAGGTCCGGCCATGGCGACCACAAGGTCACGACCGCGGCTAGGTTTCCAATACAACACGCAAACGAGCGGGTCACTCGGAGCATTGGCTTCGTGAAGCCCTCCAGACCACGGTAGCAACAGTAGCTCGACGCGGGGTGGGTTATAGCGGCAACGGCGAGCATGGCAGCGATGCAGAGATGCGGCCGGCGAAAACTACAACTACGGCATCGAGATAGCATGAAAAAGAGAGGGGGAAGATGTGGAGCTCACCAAGGGAGCTCAAGGAGGATCGTCGAGGAGTTTAGGAGCTGCAAAGGCGTCAATTCCGGCGATGGTGTCGCGGTGGCCGAAGGTGGAAAACATCGTCGATCCGGTCGACGCGGTGCCCCGGGCTTGATCTCGTGGACGAGGTAGACGAAGAAGACGATGGCGGAGCTGCTGGACACCTTGGCGGGGCACGGGGACGACGGTGGCTTAGGTATCGACAAGGGCGCGACGTCGACTACGCTCGGTGCGTATGTGGGAGATAGAAGCGGCGCGAGGAAGGGGGAGAGTGGGGTAGGGTTTTCGGGGGAGTGCGGGGTGATGCTCTTAACCTCCACGGAGGGCCGTGGGATGCCCGGTGCGTGGTCGGTGGCCATGGTGGATGGCCTCCACGCCCTCTGCCTCCACTGTAGTGGAGGTAGGAGGAGAGGTGGATCTGCGCTGGGCTAGGCACAGTAGCTAGTGGGCTGACGTGCACAGTAGTAGATAGGCCTTTTCCTTTTTTATATTAAATGATTTTCTCTTTTTCTTTTACAGAATCTGTTTGCAACATTTTGAGCTGCCAATTGGTCTTTGTAAAATGTGGAACTTGGCCAAATAAATACATTACAGTATCTGCCACTGCCACAAAAAGTTTGGGAGGAGTTTGAATTGAATTGGGTTTTTTCACAACTGGAAAAGCATTTAAAATGCTGATTTGGAACTGCTTTAATTTCTAGGGGAAATTAAATATCTCAAATGATGTTGAATCATTCATGGCATTTAGTGAGTGAATATTTGCAACCCAGCGAACATTTTTGTTTTACTGCTTGGAGAAATAATTTATTTGACGTTATTTTAAATTTGGGACTTTGAATCTATCGAGGAGCAGTTTGGCTTAGACAAACTTGATGACATGGCACCATTAGTGGGATATTACTGTAGCATGATTCTCGGGGTGTTACAGAGCATGATCTTTACCCTTGACTCTCATATAACACCACAAATATTCAACAACTCGGTATCCGCGATACCACGGTGATCCTCTCACGATCACATAAAAATCAATCAACTTCGGTATCCATGATACCTCCGTGATCATCTCACGATAACAACCAATCTCTTTCTCATCCTCAATCCAAGGTTGTTATTAAGCACATTATTATTACTGTTGACCCATAGTGTGACCGACTACGAACTCGGCCCTTATCAGCGGGCGCGGCTATCGATAGATTTAACACACATTCTGCAGAGGTTAGTACACTATACCTAGACCACAGCCCATGGCCTCACGCTCCCATTCGGGTGGACCAACGGCATTCCGACAAAACCGATCTACTGCCCATGACACTCTCCCGGCCACTCCGACCAACTCCCTTCTGGCCTAAGTCATGGGTGGCCCCGATGTCTACGGAAGACATCCAACGGCCACCGTCGTGGCAAAAAAAATCAACGGTCCCAAATGAGGACAAGGTATACTAATCACAACAACGGGCACACAAGGCTTATGTCCGCCTACCAGATCAGGGTAGAGCGTGCCCATAACCTTCCCTCATTGGAGGCACCGGCGAGAGGCATGACAATGTAGCCAGTTAGGACCTTCCTATAAAAGGCAAATGTGGTTGCACTGGTCAGTTTGATTTGGTGGCTCCATGACTCAGCCAACAGTTGTTCAAGTTCATTATTATCCGGTTAAACTTGAATGCAATAAGCTAAGCCATAAAAATAACATGATGCTACTATAATGCATGAGCATGATATCAACATAAGCATGGAGGTGCAACCCAATCATCGAGCATAACAATAACGAATTATATATCCAAATGAGCATGTCATACTGACGAGCATGAATAGCACGAGTATAACACTACTCATAGCATAACATGACCACTAGCATCAACAATAAATGCCAAGCAAGAACATATCAATAATACTACCAAGTAAGCATGTACCCAACTAGATGCAACGGATCATGCATAACAACGGTACTGGATAACAGACCATAAGCATGCACCAGAACGAACACCACTACTACCAACATGTACTGGATAACAGACCATAAGCATGCACCAGAACGAACACCACTACTACCAACATGTACTACTACTACCAAGCATGACATATGAACATGATACTAGCAAGTAGCACAAGATAACAAGATGCATCATAATATAGCATGAAGGTGAACATGAAACCACGAGCGTAACCGAGACAATGACAGTAGTAGCAAACAAGCAGACACATAACGGGCAAACGTTTGTTAAATATTCAAGTAGAAATGATGGCTATTGCACGGCTATCATGCAAGTGGCTGTTGTGGCTTGCCTGGCGGTGACGGAGACTCTGGGAAGAAGTGTGGTGAAGCTGCAGAACGAAACGCCGGGCGGTTCTCTCTCGGAGGGGGCCGATTAAAGGCAAGGGCAAAATGGTCATTTTCACTATGGGACCACCTAGTGAACATGTCACCAAAGGAAAGAGCTCAACGAGACGAAGAAGTGAGCGTTGGTTTCACCTCAATCGGAGTCAGGGGTGCGGAGTTATGAGGTGATGAAGATCAGGGACTAATCTGTTAATATTTTCATCACCAACAAGTCCTTGGGAGGAAAAACAGAACGCGCCTTTTAAGGAAATACGCTTTCGGAACACGAACGCTTAGTTAAAACCGAAGAAGAACCAGAATACATTTTCACTAGCAGAAAACGCACTCTCCAGAGTACGCTTCCACTTAACGCACCTGGGCCGGTGGGTGTCGCTGGCACGTGGGGTCTAGGCGCAGGGGGAGGGGCCACAGGCGCTCGTCTCCTTCCTCCCGCTCGCCCTGTTCGTAGCGTGAACAGCGGAGGAGTAGGGGAGGAAGCGGCCAAGGGGCCGGCCGGCTCCGGCGATCCCCGGCCGAGCCAAGGGAACCGGCGGGTGTGGGGAGACGAGGGGGTTCCGTCCAGAGGACTAGCGGACGCCGGGGAGAGGTGGAGAGGCGGGGAGGGGCGGCGCCAGAGGAGGACAGGGGCGGCGGTGGTGGTGACGGTCTCTGGCGATGCGGGCACTCCGGCGAGGGGGCAAGGGGGTGGGGCGGCTCAGTGGGACGAGGGGTTCTCGGTGGACATGGAGGGGAGGCGAGAGGAAGCTTGAGGTGGCCGGAATCAAGCCGAGGCCGAGACAGCCATGGAGGATGACGGCAAACAGAGGAGGAGAGGGGCTGCTATGGTGGCTTAGGGGCGGGCAGAGGAGTGTGGGGAGCTGCGGAGGACTCGGGCACGCCTAAAATAGGCCGCGGGGAGGTCTCTGTAGCGTCACGGGCGAGCTCACGCCAAGCTCTAATGGAGGACAGCAGCTCGTAGTGGCACGGGCATGGAGTTTGCGACGCATTTATGGCCAAACAGGAGGGGGCCTGGGCACGGGGTGATGAACTAGATCACGAGGAAGCTCCAGGACATGGTTTGAGGTCGAGACGACAAGGGAGACGAAGGGAACAGTGGTCGGAACGAGCCAGAGCATGCAATTAGCCATGACGCAAGCGTGATCACCACGGGCACGGGTGCAAGAGGTGCGTACTGGCCAGGCCGACCATGCCTAATGGATAGACCTTAGTGCCCTTAGTATAGGTGAAGAAAGAATTCGGTCCAGGGGCAAAGAAGAGATTGACACCTAGCTACAAAACATTTCAACAACATAGTGTTTGATGCATGATGTGGTTCACATGTGTGGATATAGAATCGGATCTTTGGCACAACACGATCAACCACTAAGATGATGTTGATTATAAAACAACAGCTTAATAGGAGAGGTTTAGAGGATACTTGCTGTAGAAACCACCATAATGGCCAGAATTAGAGATGATGAAATTGCACTCACATGAAGAGGCAACTTGACGAAATTGGGCATGGCCCAATTTTTTGAATATATGAAGATGCCCAAAAAATTTCATGCCATTTGGACGAACCAAACTAGCACTTGCTTCACATAGCATCTCTCTGGACAGAAACTTGAAAAAATTGCACATGGCAAATGGATTGATGAAATGAGCCAAAAACTCGGTGGAGGGAGTTGATATGGATAGGAGAATGTCCTGGTGAACTTTCACCTCAAATGAAGCAATATAAAATATGGTTGCTTCACAAACTGAAAATCTGACCAGAAACTAAGATTTGGAGCTGTGCTCACATAGGTAAGTTACATGAGCTCAAATTGGGTGGAGAGTCATTATTTGACCATATGAAGAACCTTGGAAAATTTTAACACATTTGGATATTCCTAGCTTGTACTTCCTTCACACATGCTTCCCTTAGACAGGAACTTTGAAAAATTGCCCAGGAATATTTGCTAGGCAAATTAAGTTGAATTTTGGCATGGGGCAATTATATGGACAGAAAAAGATGTCCAAAAAGTTTGGTGTCAATCAAGCAAAGATAAATGACAATTCCTTCTCAAACCACCACTTAGGGCAGAATCAGAAAAGGAATTTTTGTGAATTATCTTTGATGATGCCGAGGAAGGATTTTGACATATTTGAGGAAGATGTGACCCAAATAATTTATGAGAATTATTGGGAATTTTGGGAGTGACAGAAATATAGGTTGCTTCACAACCTAGGGTTTAAAGGGTTATTCCTTTAATAGAAAAGGAATATTCCCAAGAAAAAGAATATTGGGATTAGGTCAAGGAGGAAAATGACATGATCTTGGGATGATGATGAGGATGACAAGACACTATAAAACCTAGGAAGACATGATCTTCCCAAGTTTCAGAACCACATAGCCACGGAAGAGCAAATCATATCAAGAAATCCAAGAAAATCAGGGATAAATAAATCTTCTCACTTGAAGAAACCGTTTTCAACTCAGGTTTCTTTTATTCATTCTCATATAATGTTCCCACTGAATTGCATCTTACTGACTGCCTTGGTCTGGGGTGGTTTGCTTCACCGTATCTCACATTCTGACAGGACTTACCTCATATTTTCCTGCTCATACCGACTCAAAATTTTCCTTCATGTCTATTGGCTTAGCTGGGGTCCGAAAGATTATCATTACTAACATACGTGTCCTTCTCGATATTGGTCCTTGTTGGAGATGTTATTCTCGTATCGAGTACCGAGGATATTCCACGGAGTTGGGAACACACACTACAAAAAAATACACTTCCGTGATGATACGTGTTTGTCACAGTAGGTCACGTTTTCTGTCATGCATGTACATCCATGACGATTTTATGACAGAATCAAGATAGTCATACATGTGCTGTCGTAGAAGTGTTCCATGACATTACCAAAATTATCATCACTGAAGTGTCCAATTCTATGACGATAAATCGTGCGTCATAGAATTGCTTTCGTCAAGGGTAACCGACACGTGGCATCCCACCGTAATGGGTCGCCGTTAAGCTATCGGGTTCCGGTTTGGATCCGATAACCCGTTAGCAGCCCGGACCAATGGGGATTTTCCACGTGTAAAATTCTCAATGGCCAGAGGAACCACGTGTCGCCTCACCGTTGGGACAGATGTCATTGACTCATTTGACTGAAGGAACCTATGATACGTCGACATGTGGCACGGCCCAGCAAAGTCCCATTCTGGTGAAAAGGCCGGCCCGTTTGACTTGGTCAAAAGGTAGAGGGCTCAAACGGGCTGGCCCACGGAAAGTCTGTTAATGGCATGTTCGCATATAGCCCATTTACAGCTCGCTAGATTACGGCCCGTTATAGCTTATCCGAATTTGGCCCAGTAGCGTCATTTGGGCAGTCCAGTATGATTCCAGCCCGTTGTAACTTCCGACCCATGTATGGCCCATGACGTCTTTCTGCCCATATGAGGCCCTTTGTAACTCTTGGCCCATTAACGACCCGTGGTGAAACTAGCCCGTAATGAACAGTGTATCTCTTTATACCCATTAACGGCCCATTAGGCTCGTGTTAACTTTCGGCCTTCTAAGGGCCCATTTATTCTTGGGCTCATTTCCAAAATTCGATTACTTATGGTCCTTTACTAGCCTGTTCCTCTTGTGGGCCATATTCTGAAGGAAATATGCCCTAGAGGCAATAATAAAGTTATTATTTATTTCCTCATATCATGATAAATGTTTATTATTCATGCTAGAATTGTATTAACCGGAAACATAATACATGTGTGAATACATAGACAAACAGAGTGTCACTAGTATGCCTCTACTAGACTAGCTTGTTAATCAAAGATGGTTAAGTTTCCTAACCATAGACAAAGGAGTTGTCATTTGATTAACAAGGTCACATCATTGGTTGAATGATCTGATTGACATGACCCATTCCATTAGCTTAGCACCCGATCGCTTAGTATGTTGCTATTGCTTTTATCCATGACTTATACATGTTCCTATAACTATGAGATTATGCAACTCACGTTTACGGAGGAACACTTTGGGTACTACCAAACGTCACAACGAATCGGGTGATTATAAAGGAGTACTACAGGTGTCTCCAAAGGCGTATGTTGGGTTGGCGTATTCGAGATTAGGATTTGTCACTCCGATTGTCGGAGAGGTATCTCTGAGCCCTCTCGGTAATGCACATCACTATAAGCCTTGCAAGCAATGTAGCTAATGAGTTAGTTACGGAATGATGCATTACGGAACGAGTAAAGAGACTTGCCAAGAATGTGAGATTGAACTAGGTATTGGATACCGACGATTGAATCTCGGGCAAGTAACATACCGATGACAAAGGGAACAACGTATGTTGTTATGCGGTCTGACCGATAAAGATCTTCGTAGAATATGTAGGAGCCAATATGGGCATCCAGGTCCCGCTATTGGTTATTGACCGGAGACGTGTCTCGGTCATGTCTACATTGTTCTCGAACCGTAGGGTCCGCGCACGCTTAAGGTTTCGGCGATGCTTATATTATGAGTTTATGAGTTTTGATGTACCGAAGGAGTTCAGTCCCGGATGAGATCGGGGACATGACGAGGAGTCTCGAAATGGTCGAGACGTAAAGATCGATATATTGGACGACTATATTCGGAGTTCGGAAAGGTTCCGAGTCATTCGGTATTTTTCAGAGTACCGGAGAGTTACGGGAATTCGCCGGGAGAAGTATTGGGCCTTATTGGGCCTTGCAGGGAAAGAGAGAGAGGATGCCTAGGGCAGGCTGCGCGCCCCTTGCCCTAGTCCGAATTGGGCTAAGGGAGGGGCCGCACCCTCCTTCCTTCCCTTCTCTTTTCCTCTTCCTAGTCTCCTACTCCTAATACATGGAAGGATCCCTAGTTGGACTAGGAAGGGGAATCCTACTCCCGGTGGGAGTAGGACTCCCCTATGGCGCGCCTCCTCCCTAGGCCGGCCTCCTCCTCCCTCCCTCCTTTATATCTGAGGCAGGGCACCCCATGGACACACAAGTTGATCCTTGAGATCGTTCCTCAGCCGTGTGCGGTGCCCCCCTCCACCATATTCCACCTCGGTCAAATCGTGGCAGTGCTTAGGCGAAGCCCTGCGTTGTAGAACATCAAGATCGTCACTGCCTTGCCGTCGTCTTGTGGAACTCTCTCTCCCGGAGCTTTGCCGGATCGGAGCCCGAGGAGCGCCACCGAAGCTGTCGTGTGCCAAGAACTTCGGAGGTGCCGGAGTAACGGTGCTTGGATCGGTTGGATCGCGAGGAGAACGTCGACTACTTCCTCTACGTTGTGATTGCTTCCGCTTCGGTCTACGAGGGTGCGTAGACAACACTCTCCCCTCTCGTTGCTATGCATCACCATGATCTTGCGTGTGCGTGGGAAAAATTTTGAAATTACGTTACTCCAACAAGTGGCATGCGATCCTTGGTTTTTATGGTTTTTTGTTTTGCACGAGTAGAAAACTAGTGAGTTGTGGGCGATACAAGTCATACTGCCTACCAAAGCATGTCATACTTTGGTTCAGCGGTATTGTTGGATGAAGCGGCCGGACCGACATTACGCCAGACGCTTACGCGAGACTGGTTCTACCGACGTGCTTTGCACACGTGGTGGCGGGTGTCGGTTTCTCCAACTTTAGTTGAACCGAGTGTGACTACGCCCGGTCCTTGCGAAGGTTAAAACGGAGTCTATTTGACAAACTATCGTTGTGGTTTTGATGCGTAGGTGAGAACGGTTCTTGCTAAGCCCGTAGCAGCCACGTAAAATTTGCAACAACAAAGTAGAGGCGTCTAACTTGTTTTTGCAGGCATGTTGTGATGTGATATGGTCAAGACGTGATGAGATATAAGTTGTTGTATGAGATGATCATGTTTTGTTGAAGTTATCGGCAATGGCGTAAGCCTTAAGGTTGTCTCTTTATTGCATAAGATGCAAGCGCCAAATAATTGCTTTACTTTATCGCTATGCGATAGCAATAGTTGCAAGAGCAATAGTTGGCGAGACGACCATGTGACGACACATTGATATAGATCAAGATGATGGAGATCATGGTGTCATGCCGGTGATGATGGAAATCATGACGATGCTTTGGAGATGGAGATCAAAGGCACAAGATGATGATGACCATATCATGTCACATATTTTGATTGCATATGATGTTTATCATTATACATCTTATTCTCGCTTTGATTGACGGTAGCATTTTAAGATGATCTCTCACTAAAAATTATCAAGACGTGTTCTCCCGAGTATGCACCGCTGCCAAAGTTCGTCGTGCCTGCACACCACGTGATGATCGGGTGTGATAAGCTCTCGTCCATCTACAACGGGTGCAAGCCGGTTTTGCACACGCGGAATACTCGAGTTAAACTTGACGAGCCTAGCATATGCGAGATATGGCCTCGGAACACGGAGACCGAAGGTCGAGCGTGAATCATATAGTAGATATGATCAACATTGTGATGTTCACCATTGAAAACTACTCCATCTCACGTGATGATCGGTTATGGTTTAGTTGATTTGGATCACGTGATCACTTAGATGACTAGAGAGATGTCTGTCTAAGTGGGAGTTCTTAAGTAATATGATTAATTGAACTTAAATTTATCATGAACTTAGTCCTGGTAGTATTTTGCAAATTATGTTGTAGATCAATAGCTCGCGTTGTTGCTTTCATATGTTTATTTTCATATGTTCCTAGAGAAAATTGTGTTGAAAAATGTTAGTAGCAATGATGCGGATTGGATCCGTGATCCGAGGTTTATCCTCAATGCTGCACGTAAGAATTATGTCCTTAATGCACCGCTAGGTGATGTACCTATTGCAGAGCGTATGCGGGCGTTATGAACGTTTGGCTAGCTCAATATGATGACTACTTGATAGTTTAGTGCACCATACTTAACGGCTTAGAATCGGGACTTCAAAGACGTTTTGAACGTCATGGACCATATGAGATGTTCCAGGAATTGAAGTTAATATTTCAAGCAAATACCCGAGTTGAGAGATATGAAGTCTCCAACAAGTTCTATAGCTAAAAGATGGAGGAGAATCGCTCAACTAGTGAACATGTGCTCAGATTGTCTGAATACTTCAATCGCTTGAATCAAGTGGGAGTTAATCTTCCAGATAAGATAGTGATTGACAGAATTCTCTAGTCACCATCACTAAGTTACTAGAACTTCGTGATGAACTATAGTATGCAGGATGACGAAAACGATTCCGAGCTCTTACGTGATGTTGAAATCAACGAAGGTAGAAATCAAGAAAGAGCATCAAGTGTTGATAATTGACAAGACCACTAGTCTCAAGGAAAAGGGCAAAGGGAAGAAGGGGAACTTCAAAAGGAACGGCAAGCAAGTTGCTGCTCGAGTGAAGAAGCCCAAGTCTGGACCTAAGCACGAGACTAAGTACTTTTGTCTGCAATGGAACTGGTCACAGAAGCGGAACTACCCCTGAATATTTGGTGGATAAGAAGGATGGCAAAGTGAACAAAGGTATATTTGATATACAGATTATTGATGTGTATTTTACTAGTGTTCATAGCAACCCCTCGGTATTTGATCTTTGGTATAGTTGCTAAGAGTAGTAACTTGAAACGGAGTTCTGAGAATGAACAGAAACTAGTTGAAGGGGAAGTGACGATGAGTGTTGGAAGTAGTTCCAAGATTGATATGATCATCATCGCACACTCCCTATACTTTCGGGATTAGTATGGAACCTAAATAAGTGTTATTTGGTGTTGAGCATAAGTATGATTTGATCATGTTTATTGCAATACGGTTATTCATTTAAGTAAGAGAATAAATTGTTGTTACATTTACATGAATAAAACCTTATATGGTTACACACCCAATGAAAATGATTCATTGGATCTCGATCATAGTGATACACATATTCATAATATTGAAACCAAAAGATGCAAAGTTAATAATGATAGTGCAACTTATTTGTGGCACCGCCGTTTAGGTCATATTGGTGTAAAGCGCATGAAGAAAACTCCATGCCGATGGACTTTTGGAATCACTTGATTATGAATCATTTGATGCTTATGAACCGTGCCTTTTGGGCAAGATGACTAAAACTCCGTTCTCCTAACAATGGAACAAGCTACTGACTTATTGGAAATAATACATACCGATGTATGCGATTCAATGAGTGTTGATGCTCGTGGCAAGTATCTTTATTTTCTGACCTTCACAAAATGATTTGAGCAGATATGGGTATATCTACTTGATGAAACATAAGTCTGAAATAATTGAAAAGTTCAAAGAATTTCAGAGTGAAGTGGAAAATCATCGTAACAAGAAAATAAAGTTTCTGCGATCTGATCGTGGAGATAAATATTTGAGTTACGAGTTTGGTCTTCATTTGAAACAATGTGAAATAGTTTCGCAACTCACGCCATATGGAACACCACAACATAATGGTGTGTCCGAAAGTCATAACCGCACTTTATTGGATATGGTGCGATCTATGATGTATCTTATCGCTTACCACTATCGCTTTTGGGGTTATGCATTAGAGACAATTTGCATTCACGCTTAATAGGGCACCATCTAAATCCGTTGAGGCGACACCGTATGAACTATGGTTTAACAAAGAAACCTAAGCTGTCGTTTCTTAAAGTTTGGAAGTTGTGATGCTTATGTGAAAAAGTTTCATCCAGATAAGCTCAAACCCAAATCGGAGAAGTGCGTCTTCATAGAATACCCAAAGGAAATTGTTGAGTATACCTTCTATCACAGATCCGAAGGCAAAAACATTTGTTGCTTATAAATGGATCCTTTCTAGAGAAGGAGTTTCTCTCGAAAAGAAGTGAGTGGGAGGAAAGTGGAGCTTGATAAGGTAATTTGTACCTTCTCCCGAATTGGAAAGTATTTCATCACGGAAATCAGTTCCGATGATTCCTACACCAATTAGTGAGGAAGCTAATGATGATGATCATGTAACTTCAGATCAAGTCACTACCGAATCTCGTAGGTAAAACAGAGTGAGATCCGCACTGAGTGGTACGGCAATCACATTACGGAAGTCATGCTACTAGATCATGACGAACCTACAAACTATGAAGAAGCGATGGTGAGCCCAGATTCCGCTAAATGGCTAGAAGCCATGAAATCTGAGATGGGATCCATGTATGAAAACAAAGTGTGGACTTTGGTTGACTTGCCCGAGGGTCGGCAAGCAATAGAAAATAAATGGATCTTCAAGAGGAAGACGGACGTTGATAGTAGTGTTACTATCTACAAAGCTCGACTTGTCGCAAAAAGGTTTTGACAAGTTCAAGGTGTTAACTATAATGAGATTTTCTCAATCAGAAGCGATGCTTAAGTCTGTCCGAATCATGTTAGCAATTGCCACAATTTATGAAATTTGGCAAATGGATGTAAAAGCTGCATTCTGAATGGGTTTACGGAGGAAGAGTTGTATATGATGCAACCAGAAGGTTTTATCGATCCAAAGGGAGCTAACAAAGTGTGCAAGCTCCAAATGATCCATCTATGGACTGGTGCAAGCATCTCGAGTTGGAATATACGCTTTGATAAGTTGATCAAAGCATATAGTTTATCTGAACTTGCGTGAAGCACTGTATTTACTAGAAAGTGAGTGGGAGCACTACAATATTTCGATAAGTATATGTGAATGACATATTGTAGATCGGAAATAATGTAGAATTATTCTGCAAAGCATAAAGGAGTGTTTAAAAGGAGTTTTTCAAAGAAAGACCTCGGTGAAGCTGCTTACATATTGAGCATCAAGATCTATAGAGATAGATCAAGACGCTTGATAAGTTTTTTCAATGAGTACATACCTTGACAAGATTTTGAAGTAGTTCAAAATGGAAAGAAAGAGTTCTTGCCTGTGTTACAAGGTGTGAAATTGAGTAAGACTCAAAACCCGACCACGGCAGAAGATAGAAAGAGAATGAAAGTCATTCCCTATGCCTTGGCCATAGGTTCTATAAAGTATGCCATGCTGTGTACCAAAGACAATAGTAATCTAGGAGTAGATCAATCGACAGCGGTCAAAATTATCCTTAGTGGAATAAGGATATGTTTCTCGATTATGGAAGTGACAAAAGGTTAGGTAAGTAAAGGGTTACGCCGATGCAAGTTTTGACACCGATCTGGATGACTCTAAGTCTCGATCTAGATACATATTGAAAGTGGGAGCAATTAGCTAGAGTAGCTCCGTGCGAGCATTGTAGACATAGAAATTTGCAAAATACTTACGGCTCAATGTGATGCATCTGCTGACTAAAATTATCTCACAAGCAAAACATGATCACACCTTAGTACTCTTTGGGTGTTAATCACATGGCGATGTGAACTAGATTACTGACTCTAGTAAACCCTTTGGGTGTTGGTCACATGTCGATGTGAACTATGGGTGTTAACCACATATAGATGTGAACTATTGATGTTAAATCACATGGCGATGTGAACTAGATTATTGACTCTAGTGCAAGTGGGAGACTCAAGGAAATATGCCCTAGAGGCAATAATAAAGTTATTATTTATTTCCTTATATCATGATAAATGTTTATTATTCATGCTAGAATTGTATTAACCGAAAACATAATACATGTGTGAATACATAGACAAACAGAGTGTCACTAGTATGCCTCTACTAGACTAGCTTGTTAATCAAAGATGGTTAAGTTTCCTAACCATAGACAAAGGAGTTGTCATTTGATTAACAAGGTCACATCATTGGTTGAATGATCTGATTGACATGACCCATTCCATTAGCTTAGCACCCGATCGTTTAGTATGTTGCTATTGCTTTTATCCATGACTTATACATGTTCCTATAACTATGAGATTATGCAACTCACGCTAATGGAGGAACACTTTGGGTACTACCAAACGTCACAACGTGAATCGGGTGATTATAAAGGAGTACTACAGGTGTCTCCAAAGGCGGATGTTGGGTTGGCGTATTTCGAGATTAGGATTTGTCACTCCGAGTGTTGGAGAGGTATCTCTGGGCCCTCTCGGTAATGCACATCACTATAAGCCTTGCAAGCAATGTAGCTAATGTGTTATTTACGGAATGATGCATTACGGAACGAGTAAAGAGACTTGCCGATGTGAGATTGAACTAGGTATTGGATACCGACGATCGAATCTCGGGCAAGTAACATACCGATGACAAAGGGAACAACGTATGTTGTTATGCGGTCCGACCGATAAAGATCTTCGTAGAATATGTAGGAGCCAATATGGGCATCCAGGTCCGCTATTGGTTATTGACCGGAGACGTGTCTCGGTCATGTCTACATTGTTCTCGAACCGTAGGGTCCGCACGCTTAAGGTTTCGATGATGCTTATATTATGAGTTTATGAGTTTTGATGTACCGAAGGAGTTCGGAGTCCCGGATGAGATCGGGGACATGACGAGGAGTCTCGAAATGGTCGAGACGTAAAGATCGATATATTGGACGACTATATTCGGAGTTCGGAAGGTTCCGAGTGATTCGGGTATTTTTCGGAGTACGGGAGAGTTACGGGAATTCGCCGGGAGAAGTATTGGGCCTTATTGGGCCCTGCGGAAAGAGAGAGAGGATGCCTAGGGCAGGCTGCGCGCCCCCTTGCCCTAGTCCGAATTGGGCTAAGGGAGGGCCGCACCCTCCTTCCTTCCCTTCTCTTTTCCTCTTCCTAGTCTCCTACTCCTAATACATGGAAGGATCCCTAATTGGACTAGGAAAGGGGAATCCTACTCGGTGGGAGTAGGACTCCCCTATGGCGCCTCCTCCCTAGGCGGCCTCCTCCTCCCTACCTCCTTTATATCCGGGGGCAGGGGCACCCCATGGACACACAAGTTGATCCTTGAGATCGTTCCTTAGCCGTGTGCGGTGCCCCCCTCCACCATATTCCACCTCGGTCAAATCGTAGCAGTGCTTAGGCGAAGCCCTGCGTTGGTAGAACATCAAGATCGTCACCACGCCGTCGTGCTGACGGAACTCTCTCTCCCCGGAGCTTTGCTGGATCGGAGCCCGAGGAGCGTCACCGAGTTGTACGTGTGCCAAGAACTCGGAGGTGCCGGAGTAACGGTGCTTGGATCGGTTGGATCGATATTATAAATTAATAATACTTCCTCTACGTTGTGATTGCTTCCGCTTCGGTCTACGAGGGTACGTAGACAACACTCTCCCCTCTCGTTGCTATGCATCACCATGATCTTGCGTGTGCGTAGGAAATTTTTTGAAATTACTGCGTTACCCAACATATTCAGCTCGTGGTGGCAGTCGGCCTGTTTGTGGCCCGTTAACACGTTGGGCTATTTTCATAGCATCATCAATTACGGCCTATCAACGACCAGTTATGGTCGGGCCATAAAACAGACGATTTCCACTCTAGCCCGTTTATGACCCATTTCGCGGTCCGTCATTGGTCCATGAATAGTACGGCCCATATTTGGCAAAACGATTATATGGACCGTAGAAGGTCCATAGATGAGACGGCCCGTAGAAGGCCCATGGATCCTACAACCCGTCGAAGGCCCATGGATCCTACGGCCGGTGGAAGGCCCATGGATCGTACAGCCCGTGGAGGGCCATGGTCACTACAGCAGGTAGCAGGACCATGGTCATAACAGTCCGTGTGTTGCCATGGTTATTGTGGCCTAGTTTATTGTGGCCACTATTAAAACGCGGAAAAAGAACTACAGTGACTACAAGAAAACAACTAAACAAGATAATAAGGAAATAAACAAGCAAGCAACTAACGCTAGGCTATTACGGCTATTGCACATATTACATCCACTAGGAATCAAAGTTCGCCACCAGCGCAAATATAGGGAACAAAGCAGCATATTACATACACTGGCTGTCTAAATTGGCCACCAGTGCAAATAAAACGCGGCAGCAAAACAAGTCCATAACTGAAACAACTTCAGAAGAGCTCAAGAAACGTTATCCTGGGTATCCACCATGCTAGCAATCAGCTTAGCAATCTTATTAGCTTTGTCCTGTTTGGCGCTAAAATCCTCCAACGCTTGTTGTTGCAACAGAAAGTATGCATCTGAATGCTCCAGGGACTTTCGCAATCCTTCTGCTTCTTGTCACAGCACAACTGATCGATGTCTTTCAGCTTGTAGTTGAGACTCAAGAAACCGAACTGATTCAGATAGTGAGTTTGAATAGCTTGTGGAAGCGGTATTGGCCAGTAACTCGAACACTAAACCAAGATAGGACTTTGGGGTTTCTCACTGTCTTCAAGATAGTTTTCCTTAGTTGTTTTATCAGCTTTATTGGAGACCAACAAGGATGTCTCACTATCCCGAGCCTTATCTGCATTACTTCCTTTACCATTGCTTAATAAGGCACTCTTCCCCATTATTCTGGCAGCATTCTAAAAGAAGAAACAAGCAGACACATAATAGGTTTAGCATGTACTAGTATATGAAACTCATTTCGGTGAACCAGTTCATTAGTAAGGTGGACAGGATTAAACTACCAAGTGTTCTATTTTCCAAGTAGTACATAATAAAAGCATCAAACAAACATATATCTATGTCCTATGGTCACTGCATTGTCTTGGCAAATCAAAATAGAGACACGGTTCAAATCATATCAGTTCAAGACAAAGCAGCACTGAAAGAATACAAAGCATGGGAAACTACACAACACAACAAGATTTCAGATAGGTACCATGGGTCTATATGTACAACAACACTATTGGCTCTCTTGTGATGCTAGTAATGTGCATGATATGAGAAGTCAACTGTATACACAATTGAAATTGAAATCAACAGAGTTATTTATAAGGGCAAACCTGTGAAAGAAACATGCGTAAACATACCTGCTATGCCATTGGAGTTTTGATTGGATCCTTCGATTTAAAAATAAGTTTGTATCAGTAAATACAGTGATACAAGAGCAAAGCAGTATGCATTATAGCAATGGAATCTTAAATGAGAACAATTGTTCTTCAGGTTTAAGCACTTGTAATACATGAACGGAGTACATTAAGACGCAAGAATATACTACTTAAAATAGAAAGTGAGCTCATAGACCTTACCACATTCTTGGTTCGAGACCAGTACAGAACAAGGCGTTCCCAGTCATCGTCCAGTAAATGTGTCTCAGGAGAACGTAAGGGAATTTGATGAGTTTCTTTGCCAGTGAAGTAAGTTTTCTTCACGTAATTCTGATACTTCCACCAAGCATTCTTGAAGATAGCAGAGGTATTTGCACAGGTTACTTTATCCCAAGTTTCCAAATCGGTCCTTCTCTATAGAGAAAAATGGGAAAAAAATTGTATTATAACCATCATGGAGGTAGAATGTATGGGACAAAGCAAAGTAATTGTCATGAATAACATTATTTACACATAACTCCTGGACAAACACCCGCAACTGGCATTTTCCTTCATCTTCAGTATAATATTTCCATGATGGGAAGATACACACATAGGATTAACAACATCAAATGCGATAGATGCCAAACTATGAATGGCTGGTTGTGCTTCCTCCACAGGAACAGGTGTACTAACCGGTGGAGTTGGGGTTCACCGTGGTAGTACTGGCGCTTTGGGCACTGGAGCTGCCTTACTAACTGCTCTTGTTTGGTAGCTCTGTGGTGGAGATGGTGCTGTGTCAACAGGAACTGGGTTACTATCTGCTGGGATTGGGGTTAGATTGGGTGAAGCTGGTTCTCTGTCCATCGCAGTAGGGGTACAATCTGCGAGAGTCTGGGTTACGTGTGGTAGGGCTGGTTCTCGTGCATTTACAACCGGGGTGCTATCTCCACCAAGAGGTAGCACTGTTTTATTTCAAGATCATGTTTTTACTCCGCTAGATACTGCCATCACCCGCTGCAATTCAAATGGTTGATAAACATGAAACATAGTTGAATGTACAGACATTGTATGAGAGAGATGCAATAGATAGTGTGGAAAAAAGAGGGCATGAAATAGTTGACATGTATATTTTTTAACTAAAATGGATAACATGACATAATTTCACATATATGATGTCTATCTAAACTTGATAGCATAGCATAACATAATTCAAAGATATGATGACTAACTAAACATGATCGCATGACATAATTCACATACATGTTATCTAAGTAACCAGGATCGCATGATTTAATGCACATATGTGATTTATATGCTAAACAGAGGGCATTCACATATATGATGTCTGAACTAAGAACATGGTGTTGAATATTGTCTATATGATGTCTAAACTATGCAATGCAGAACACCATATGCATGATATGAGCACTATAACCATTCCAAGTTAGAGCATACACCTCGGTGGGGGAATAGGACTGGTCATCTGTCTCTGAATCCATCTCTGAGGAGCTATCGGGACCCAGCAAGAGATCTGCTTCGACAGGTAGCACTGTTTGCTCTAAAGGCCTTGTTTTCACTCCTGATTTTTCCATCACCCACTCAAATGGCTGATTCACAGGAAGAGTAGTTTAATGTACAAACATTGTTGACAAATGGAAATGTAATGAAGAAAAGGATGGGAAATATATCATTCAAATATATGATGCCTAGTTAAACAGGATGGCATTACACATTTCACATATATTATGGCTGGCTAAAAGACATGAGACTGCATAATTCCCATATATGATATAGAAACTAAACAGGTGGCATGACAGAACATGTCTAAACTAAGCAGATGACATATATGATGTCGAAAGTAGGCACTACAAGGCAACATATGCATGATATGACTAACATCATCATGCCAAGTTAGAGCAAACACCTTGGGGGGTTAATAGGAGTGGTCAGCTGCGTCTGAATCCGCCTCAGAACAAATATCTTCCTTTGAATTACAATATGGAGAGGGGGGTTTGCCATTGAACCCACCATGGAGCGATGTCTGCATGACATTGTATTGCCGCGCAAAACTCTTCTCTTTTTCTCTACATGTTTAGCATGACTGTGTAGAATATCTGACATGCATACGAAAAAATTATGGTGAGATTATGTAAGGAGAGCATGCAGAAATCTAGAGTGATGGTAACAACCAGTGGATGGATCCAAAAATAATGATAGCAGGCTTAATTTAATAAAAAGACATATGATGATTGCTTTACATTTTGTTTCCCGCCCAAGATGAACAAGATAGGCATATCCTAGGTGAACCAGATATTAGACAGAGATACTACTCAGCTGCCTCGATATGTGCCCCACAACTAATTTAGAACTCAAGTTTGAACATTAATTTGGACCTGACTTGGTGTCTAAGAGGTGAACATGACGATAAAGTAGCAAGTAATATTAAGCAATGCATAACATAAGCAGAAACAAAAGAGTGCGACCTCTCTTGTGGACCCGTGTACTCCTCAGGTTCATTTACTGAGTCGATGATGGTGATGCCATTGTGGTGGGTGCCGGCGGCAGGGAAGGAGATCTGAGGTGGCGAAAGACGGTCAGGAGTCGTGATGTCTGGTTTGGTGGATGCTTTCGTCGATGGAGCAGCTCAGGTGAGCTGGACGACATCGCGGCAGGAGCAGGACAAACCATACAAAGTTTTCTTCGACACCTACCTATAACTAAAGTAATTCTGTAAGGGCTCCTTTGGCTTGCATGATTCTAAAAACGCAAGGATAGGAAAAACACTGGAATATGATAGGAATGCACATGGGAAACAGAGCATTTGTAAACACATGATTTTTGCCAACTTGGTTGTTTGATTCATAGGAATTGGAAGAGCAGAGGAATGCAAAGAAACATGGCCAAATTAAAGTGAAACCATATGAAAGCATGTACAGTTAGAATGTTATTCTGCCACTAATCCACTTGGTCTTGTTTTCATGCATATGATTTTGAAAAGTAGGTCCAGGTGGATATTTTGCTCCATTCCTTTCAACAAAATGCATGAATAATTGAATAGTAGAGTGCCATAGGAAAATTTCCTATTGCTATGTTTTTCCGTTGAACCAAAATAGCCCTAATGGATCGACATGAATGTAAAGTAATATGTGATGCGACAAGTGTACAACCTCTTTGCCGTAGCTGTTTAACCTCAAAGCATCATTGGGTTGGTCGCTGAAGAAGTTGAGTCAGAGGTGGCTGTCGGAGGTGTGGAGGAAGATCTGAGGAATCTGTAGACGGCGTCCAGGGCACTGCTCTATTGTGATGGATGGTTCCATTGTTGGAGCAGCTTCGGCGAGCCATAAGACGTCAAGGCTGAAGCAGCACAAGACATACATCGTTAATCTCAAGCGGGATTCTAATAGCATCTCCAATAGATGATGTAAAACACATTACCAAAAAGTGATAGATGTAAAATTTACATCACCAAAAACCACCTAACTAAAACAGATGAGGTACATATTGTTGACTCTGAACTTAACTATCGAAACTAAAATTTACTGTGAAATATGAATGTTGCTGTCAAAACTGAACGCAATGGTTTAGGGAGGGCCTGCAGTTCATCTTCAACCTGCACCCCCCTGAGCCGCTAGCCACCACCGGGCGAACCGCTGGCACCCGCCGCCATGCGGCGGCGCCTTGCCGCCTCCCCCGCTCAAACCATTCCCCACCGCTGTCCGCCGCCCGGCGAACCCTCTAGCCCCCTCGCCAGAGCTTTTTCTCCGCAGTCCCACGCCACCGCCCACCACCGCTTCATCGCCTGCGACCACCGCACCCACCCTGAACGCTAAGATAGATAGTGGGGTACCTCTCCGGCGATCCCCCCTCCCTGCTGGGGGTGGTTCTTCCTTAACTCCGGCGAGCCCCCCCCCCCACCCCTTAAAAATTGACTGACGCAAAAGTCGATTCAGTCGACTGAAGTGTAGCTAAATCGGAGCAGAGCAGCAGCACAAGAGAGGGGGGAGCGGTAGCAGCAGCGCGAGCGAGCAAGAGCCGGAGCAGCAGTAGCAGCAGCAGCGCGAACGAGCGTGCGAGAGCCGGAGCAGCAGCAGCACGAGCGAGCGAGACCAGAGCAGCAGTAGTAGCGCGAGCGAGCGAGATCCCGAGCAGCAGCAGCAGATCCGACTGGTATGGCCGCCGCCACCGATGGGGCCTCACACTAGGGGAGAGGCGCCGTGGAGATGTCGCCCATTGCGCCGGCTTCGAGGTAGCCGCGCCATGGCGGTGCGGGATGGAGCACGGTTGGTGCCAGGAGGTCGAGTTAAGGAGAAGGTGTGATGCGATGAGTGTATAACTCTTTGGTGGCACCGAGTAGGCCTCGAATTCGTCCGAGGAGTCTGTGAGGATGCTACAGTTCCGGTGGAGCAGGTTAAGGCGACGCTGTGGGGATGGAGCAGCCACGATAGATGAGGCAATCGTCGGAGTAGCTCCTTGGAGGTGGAGGACGGGGCGGCTAAACTGGCGGGATGACGAGATGGACGATGGATCTTCGTCCTGGGAGGTGGATGAGGGACGTTGAGCAGTTGCGGTGGATGACATCATTGGGGAAGAGGCTCCGGCTGGGCAATGGTGAGGTGGCGGACGGAGGAGGGTGGGGTTTCGCGGCTGGAGCAGAGAGGTTATGGCGTCCGAGTGACGAAAAGGAGGCGATGGGTGGGGGGAACCATGAATTAGGGACGCGCTTGTCCAAAACGTAGGGTGTGTAACAAAAGAACCCCCATCGATTTGAACTAGTGGCCCTTTCAGCTCAGGGTTAGAAGGGGGATTTCGTGTGTCGGGATTTGGCAGCTGGAGGGAGTTTTCACGCGTGTTGTATTTTCGGGATAGTAAGGTGTGGGTTGTGAAGGCACGGGTTGTGGAAGCACGATATCTAAATTTTCAGGATATAACAAGGCGGAGGTTGAATTTTAGGGACAAGCCTAACGTGTAATATTGTACTTGTACGTACAAAATCAATTCATACTTCCCTCAATGAAAAAAATGAAAGAAAAAATATTCACACCACAGAAAGAGAGAGTCTTGTCCTGTTTTACTATACAAATGCTATTCAAAGCTATGAATCCATGTTATGTCCAAATAAATTTTTTCGCTGGCTGTATAATGCATGTAACCTGCTCATACCAACATTCTAGTGCATTCCAAATGTCTATACTACTGCTGCAATTCGAACTAAATTTGAATTTGTTTCTCTATTTGAATAAGAATCTACAATCATGATTGTTGCCAACTTCAACGATCATTCATGTATTACCTTAACAACACACCACATGATTACTATAGAGATAGATATGAACTATGTGTACTATATGAACTCGAATTCAATTTTTTGAATACACTTGATGTTGATTCCAAATAATAGTACATTTGATGTACTAACTTGATATTCATAATCTAAACCATGTTCCATACGTACACCTTGTTTATCACACAAATTATAGTGCCCCGCCCCCTACATTATGACAATTATTTAGCCCTGAGCTGCAAAATCCACACATTATCCCAAATTATAATCAGTGTTCTACATTTTGATATCTTCTTCAAGTATCTGTATCCACTTTTCATAACGAATTGTGATCTTTGTTCGTCTTTTACACCTTCATGACCCTCTTCACTTTGTAGCTAGCTAGCCCTAACTTTCTATCGTGCATGCACACGCCCGCCCCCCTCTTACCCTCCCTCAGCGTCCCCTCCATCACGCACATTCGTTATTTCCCTTTAGGTCGTTCACCCACGGTGTGTGTAGGCCGCCCGGCTCCATCTTTCCGGCACACACCGGTCGATATACCTCTCTAGCCAAGTGTGCCTACCACAAACACACACTTCCCCTCTTCTCTTTGCACCATCCATGCCCCCTATGTCCAATACGGTTCCACGCAGGTGCACACTCCCGTCCCTCTTTTCATCGATCTCATACTAGCACACTCCTCCCTCCTCGACATAGTAGGCGTCTCGCGCCACCTCCTAGCCTCACCCCTCTCCCCCTGTCCATCTCTCCGGACCTTATTTTCTTCTAACACATGCATGCGTGTATACGTATCGATCTCCCTACATATAGCTAGGTCGACAATAGTTCTTTTTCCCCATGCACCGGTAGACTTACCTCACTAGTTACGTCTCTCCCTTTCTCGGACACACGACGGTTGATCTTCCTATGTAGTTACGTTTGCTTACCACAACCATATCGTCCCCCTCATCATCCTTGCATACCTCCCGACCCGTCTTTCACACGCACGTGCATAGACGACAGGCAAACATCCCCGGCCCTCTCTTGTTGATATTGCACTCGTACCCTCCGTTTGTCTAGCAGGCCTCTCCCACCATTTGTGAGAAGCAACTCCACCACTAACCCTTCGACACTCTACCTTTGTCTTTCTCCCAACCTTATTCCTCTGCTACACATATGCATGGATGCCGATCGATCTCCCTTAGTACATAGCTCGGTATCTCTCCTTCTCCACACATATACTAGTCGATCTACCTCTCTATAGTTAGGTCTCTGCCCCCTGCCCCCCACACACCGATAGTTGAACGTTGTAGGTAGGTATCCATGCCACAGAGAAAAACTGCACCTCTGCCCTCTCAAGTTCCAGTAGGCCAGCCGCCCTGTATCTTTAACATGGGAAAACACAAATTCGATGGCACTCTTTATCAATCGCGCAGCCAAACACTTCATCCTTGTTTTCGATTCCATCGATATATCACGCCAATGATCCCTCCACTCTATATATGATATATCCATGACTCTGTTTCACACACATTGCATATGTTACGTTTTTTTGTTGGTTCCAGCAAAACCCTTAAGGTTCGAACTCTGGGGTGCGCACGAAGATCTCTCTCCCCCAAGCTCACACACTCACCGCAATCTGAAGGCCTAGCTCACCGAACTCGAGGAACAAGAGACACATGAGTTTATACTGGTTCGGGTCACCGATGTGGTGTAGTACCCTACTCCAGTGTGGTGTCGTGGATTGCCTCGTGGGCTGAGGATGAACAAGTACAAGGGAAGAACAGCCTCCTGAGGAGAGGTGTTCTAGAGCTCGGTGAGCTGGTGTGTGTGAGGATGGAATGGATCCGATCCAAGATGAGTTCTCCCTTTCTATGGTGGTGGCTAGTCCTATTTATAGAGGCCCTGGTCCTCTTCCCAAATGTTTAGGCGGGAAGGAATCCCACAACGGCCAATTTGAAGGGGGACAACTAGTACAAGCTATCCTGACAAAAGATGGTCTTCGCCTGCCAAAGGATCTGGTGGTGACGACGTCGTGGGCTCTGTGGTGACCTCTGTCCTGCCGTCCTGCTGGTCTTGGTCTCGTTGCACCAATATGGAAACCTTTGACTAATGCCTCGGGACTCCTCGCCCGCGCCTACTCCTTTAGCACATGAAAGTGCAACTATCCCTAGGTGGTTTTGGTAATTCATAACAACATATAGCTCATTGAGCTAATGCTATTCCAAGAAAAATATTTCAGGTAAGCTCAATGAATGGCATGGCATGGATGATGAAAGTGGATCCCTCAAAATATTAAGGATAACGGATTGGCTCAAGCTCAAAAGCTCAAGACTCTACATTTTATATTTTAGTGATCCAAGACCACATTGAGTCTATAGGAAAAGTCAATACTATCAAGGAGGGATGAGGTGTTGCTTAATGAGCCTCTTGCTTCATGTGCTTAGTGATATGCTCCAAAAACCCTCAACTACTTTCTCACACCCACATATGACCTAAGCCTAAAGTCAAACTCGGCCCCACCGATTCTTTCTATCCACGCCACCGAGTTCGGATGTCATAGCCACCGCCACAAACCCTAGGCAAATCGGTTTCACCGATAGGGATCTCGGTCTCACCGAGATGGGATTGTAATCTCTCTGTTTCCCTTCGTAACGTTTCGGTCTAACCAAAGTGAGCGATCGGTCCCACCGAGATTGTAATGTAAACTCTCTGTTTCCCTTTCATAACATTTCGGTCTCACCGAAAAGAGCGAATCGGTCCCACCGAGTTTACTTGACCAACTCTCTGGTTAGCTAATTACCAAAATCGGTCTCACCGAGTTTGTGTAATCAGTCTCACCGAGATTACGTTATGCCGTAACCCTAACCATATCGGTCCTACCGAGTTGAATGTCGGTCCCACTGAAAACCCTAACGGTCACTAGGTTTACTGAATCGGTCCGACCGAGTTTGGTAAATTGTGTGTAATGGTTAGATTTTGTGTGGAGGCTATATATACCCCTCCACCTCCTCTTCATTCGTGGAGAGAGCCATCGTAATGCACCTACACTTACAACTTACCAGATCTGAGAGAGAACCACCTACTCATGTGTTGAGGCCAAGATATTCCATTCCTACCATATGAATCTTGATCTCTAGCCTTCCCCAAGTTGCTTTCCACTCAAACCTTCTTTCCACCAAATCCAAATCCTGTGAGACAGAGTTGAGTGTTGGGGAGACTATCATTTGAAGCATAAGAGCAAGGAGTTCATCATCAACACACCATTTGTTACTTCTTGGAGAGTGGTGTCTCCTAGATTGGCTAGGTGTCACTTGGGAGCCTCCGACAAGATTGTGGAGTTGAACCAAGGAGTTTGTAAGGGCAAGGAGATCTCCTACTTCGTGAATATCTACCGCTAGTGAGGCAAGTCCTTCATGGGTGACGGCCATGGTGGGATAGACAAGGTTGCTTCTTCATGGACCCTTCGTGGGTGGAGCCCTCCGTGCACTCGCGCAACCATTACCCTTCATGGTTTGAAGTCTCCATCAACGTGGATGTACGATAGCACCACCTATCGGAACCACGACAAAAACATCCGTGTCTCCAATTGCGTTTGAATCCTCCAAACCCTTCCCTTTACATTCTTGCAAGTTGCATGCTTTAAATTCCGCTGCTCATATACTCTTTGCATGCTTGCTTGAATTGTGTGAAGATTGCTTGACTTGTGCAAAGATAGCTAAAATCTGCCAAAGTCTAAAATTGGGAAAAGGTTAAGTTTTTAATTGTTCAAGTAGTCTAATCACCCCGTCTAGACATACTTCAAGGTCCTACAAGTGGTATCGAGCTTTGGTCTCCATTTGCTTTGATTTCCATTGCTTTTGGTGGTCATAGCCTTGGTTTCACAACCTAGGAGAGTATGGCGTCTAGCGAGGGAAATTATCACCGTAGAGGTCCTTACTTTGATGGCACTAATTTTGCTAGTTGGAAGCATAAGATGAAAATGCATATTCTCGGACATAACCCCGCCGTTTGGGCTATTGTGTGTATTGGCTTGCAAGGTGAATTCTTTGATGGGAGAGAACCGAACCGTGAAGCTAGTGCGGAGGAATTGAAGATGCTGCAATACAACACTCAAGCTTGTGATATTCTCTTCAATGGCTTGTGCCCCGAAGAATTCAACAAAATCAGCCGTCTTGAGAATGCAAAGGAAATTTGTGATACTTTGATTGATATACATGAAGGTACCGACTCCGTCAAGGAATCCAAGTTGGATGTGCTCCAAAGTCAGCTTGACAAGTTCAAAATGAAGGATGGTGAAGGTGTCACTGAAATGTACTCTAGGCTTGCTCTTATCACAAATGAGATTTCCGGCTTAGGAAGTGAAGAGATGACCGATGATTCATCATCAAGAAGATCCTAAGAGCATTGGATGGAAAATATGATACCGCAGTGCACATTGATCCAAATGATGCCAAATTATAAAGATCTCAAGCCAACGGAAGTCATTGGAAGAATTGTTGCTCATGAGATGTCACTCAAGGATAAGGAGGAACTTCACAACAAGTCAAGTGTTGCTTACAAAGCCTCATGTGAAGCCCCCACATCATCAAGTGAGAAACAAACCTTCAATGAAGAATTGAGCTTAGTGGTGAAGAACTTCAACAAATTCTACAAGAGTAGAAGCAAAGAAAGAAGCTCTAAGTCAAGGTCCTACAATGACAAAAGATCTTCTAGTCGAGAGCGCAATTGCTACAATTGTGGGAGACCGGACACTATTCCAATGAGTGTACGACACCCTAAAAAGAAGAGAAGACTCTCCAAAAGAAGAAGTAGAAGAGAAGAATCACCACCAAGAGAGAGAAGGAGTAGAGATGATCGTTATGAACGAAAACCCTCACGGAGAAGCAAGGATTCGTAAAGGAAGGACAAGTCATCAAAGAGCTACACAAAACGAAGACATCAATCTCATGTTGGTGAACGGGTATCCGGCTCCGACTCCGACAATCACTCCGAGAGAAGCTATCACTCCGACTCCGAATATACTCAAGATGAAGGTGTTGCCGGTCTAGCACTTGTGTCAACCAACTCCTATGACATATTTGATTCACCAAATGAAGGAATTGGAAGATGCTTCATGGCTAAAGGTCCTAAGGTAACACACCCCGAGTATGTTGATTTTAATAGTGATGAAGATGACTTGTTAGGTGATGATGATTTACTTGTTGACAACTCTAGTGGTGAATACTATGATGAAACGTCAATTAATCATACTAATCAAGATGAAACGAATGACAATGATAAGGAGAAGATTGAGCTTCTTACTAAAGAACTAAACACTCTTAAGTTAGCTCATGAAACTATCTTCGAAGATCATCGAGAACTTTTAAGGGCTCATGAGAAGTTATGCTTTGAAAAGCTCAATCTTGAGCAAGAGCATGTGTTCCTAAAGGCAATCAATGATGATCTCCGTAAGAAAAGTTCTTCTTACATTGCCAAGCGTTTACTCTTATCTACTTACATGCCTCAAGTCAAGTCTAGTAACAAGAACAAGAAATATTCTTCCTCTAGTAGTAACAATAACAATGCTAAATCCAATATCGTTGCTTCTAGTAGTTCTCTTGATTCCACTAATGATTCTCTTAGCCAAGTTACTCTTGAGCAAGAAAACAGCTTATTGAAGGGAATTATAGAGAAAGGTGTATACAAGAGCCTTGCCGGGAGTAAGCAATTCGAGGAAATTGTACGCAAGCAAGTAAGGCACCGGAAGAATCAAGGTGTTGGTTTTGAATGAAAGTTCAAGGCCAATGGAGTTGAGTGGGAAGAAGATCAATACCCCAAGACGAAGTTTGTTCCTCAACAAGAGAAGTATGATCCTACTTCCTTCAAGGGAACACAAGCACAAGATGATCTTCCACCAGAAGACCACAAGAACAAAGGCAAGGACAAGCTTCAAGAGGAGATTGATGCATTTAAAGAAGCACCTAAGGCCTTGGTCAAGTGGGTTCCCAAGACTACGTCAAGTTCTACTTCATCAAGTACGACTACAACTCCAAGGATTCCCATCAAGATGATGTGGATCCCGAAGAAGAAGAACTAGAGTGTTCTTGAGGGTGACTCCGCCAACATTCTTCACTCATATCATTATGGCAAGGACAAGTGCAATCAACTTCCATATCTTGCACTAGTTCAAGGAGTCACAAAACCCTCATGTTGGTAAGGCAAGGGACAAGGTAACCAAATGTTTTCATGGACATCATTTGTGTGTGCATCACTCTATTTCTATGGATATTCTTGTTTGTTCCTTGTGGGACTAACCCATGTAGGTATTGAAAGTGCAACTCACTCCAAAGGATTGCTCCAAAATATCTACATCAACATTGAGCATCCACATCTTCAACACCTACATGAAGTCATCATCGACAAAACCAAAGGTTAGTTCATCCCTCTAAGGGGGGATCTCACATCTAGGGGGAGCTTAACTCTAAGAATTGAGTCAAAGCAACTCTAATGATGTGAACACATAAATGCTTTATGTAAAGTGGTAACCCCACTTGAGCTTAAATGATGAGTATGACCTATGATCAAATGTTCTCATTTGACTCCTAAGTCAATAGGCTCATATATAGATGACCTAGTCATTGCCAATTGTTTGGTAGATGCTAGAATTGTTTGTGCATGCTTTGTCACATATTTCATTTGTCATTTTATTGTGTGAGCATGTTGGTTGCATATTTTACTCATTGGAGGACATCCACTTGTTGTTTTGATTGTTTGGTTCCTTTTCTTTTGCCAAGTGGATGGACAAGAATGCCTAAGAATCTTCTCTAGCTATCTATGCTTTACTCGTCTCAAACTCTATTCATGCTACATCACAAAATTTGATCAAGTCAGTTTCGAACCACTCTGTGTGAGGAGCACTCGGAGTCCCTGATTCATCATAGACTTAAACTTCCAATAATTCTTTGTGCTTTTCGGTCTAACCGATTCTTCCATTTCGGTCATACCGAGATCACTAAGTCGATCTAGGTTTTTAATCTCGATGCAACCGATTTGAACTTATCGGTCACCCCGAGTTGCTGTAACTGTCAACAGTTATGCATCTCGGTGCCACCAAGTTGTTCCACTCGGTCACACCGACAGTGTCGGGCTATATATTCACACGGGCAAAATTTTGGAAAACTTTCTCCAAACCTCTTCGCCACAAGATAGCTCGCTCTGCCTTCTAGGTCTCCGGATCGTCGACTTCGTCGCCAGCCGCCTCCTGTCGCTGGTCTCCGCCGCCGTCGATGGATTTCATCTCCGCCGTTGCCGCCGTAGCGAGTTCGTCGCCGAACTAGGGTATGAACTCGATCACAGTGCTATCCTCGCCTGATTCTCAGCACATTGGATTCATTATGATTCTTGCCATGATTGAAACACCTCTATCCAGTCAAAACAATCCTTAGAAGAGATGCGATTCGAAAATTTAGGGTTAGGTTTCCGCCGAAACCATCTCGGACCCACCGAGTTGAAAAACTCGGTCCCACCGATTCGGCTACCGCCATTGCACTAGTAACTCTCGGCCCCGACCGAGAATTGCTAATTGGTGTGACCGATTTTAGAACTTTAGAAACCCTAGCAGTCTCGGTGCCATTAAAACTGCGTGACTCGGTCTAACCGAAGTTCACTAGTTTAGGTTCCAAAACTGCTTCGGTATAACCGAGTTTGAAAATCGGTTGATCCGAAATGCTTTCTGTGGAAAACTAAAACTAAGTTTTTTGAATCATTCTTTTGCAAAAATCTCTATATTTTGTGATGCTCATCCACTCTATCTCATCTATAACTATTCACAGGGTCAGTAGTCAGTGTGTGCAGCATGTCAGACCAAAGTGACAGCTAGAACAGGTCAGAGGAGCAGATTCAGTTGAGTGAGGGCAGTAGTCCCTCTAGCAGCTCAGATGAAGGAAGCAGAAGCACTCCCAACAATTTGCCCAAAGCTGCCACCATGACAAGGAAGAAGAGAACCTCAGAATCTGAGGATGAGGATTATGTGGCAATAGAAGATGAGGCCATTTCAAAGAAGAAAGTGCTCAAGAAGGAGTATAGCTCAACTGCGGTAAAGCCGTGGATGAAGATCAAAAGGCCTCAGAGGAAGACAACCAATGTCTAAAGCCAGAGCCTCCACTCAAGCATCTTTGGAATCCCAACCCAAAGAGCCTACTGTAGAAGGAAAGAAAAGGAAGGAAAGGGTCAAGAAGACCATGGCCAGAGTGATTGGAAAGCCTTCCATGATGGAAGAGGAGGAAGAAGAAGAGGTTGCTGCACTAGCACCCAAGGCACAAAAGCTGATGGGTGATGCTATAAAGTCAGGGGCTGCAACATCAAAGCCCAATGAAGCACCCAAAGCTGCCTCCAAGCCCAAGAGTGTAGCTAAGAGGAATACCAGGAGTATACCAGCTGCTGAAAAGAACAAGGCCCCAGTGCCTGATGTTGCTGCTGAGGAAGATGATGAAGGACAAGTCCTAAGGAAGCTCAAACCCAAGATTCCAGACCACAATGATGCTCATCCTGTGGCTGAGAACATGAAGATCAGGAGAGACTTAGGGTTGAGGCTATGGAGAGAGTCAGATCCATATGCCACCAGGAGAAGGACTGCTATTGATTACAGGTTCCACACAAAGGAAAAGCAGGATTTCCATGAGACAATCTTGTTGGTGATATGAGGTGGGTCGACTGGACCTATATAAAGGAGAATGAGGAACATTATCCTAGAGTGTATGACAGCTTCAGTGCGTGTGGAGTTGCAGACTTTGTTGGGCAGAAGCTCACAAACTAGAATGATGAGCTCATTATGCAATTCTACTCCACAGCACATTTCTATCCAGATGGCAGGATAGTTTGGATGTCTGAAGGAACGAGATACCAATCAACTATTGAGGAATGGGCAAGTCTGATCAATGCCCCAAAGGAGAGTGAAGATGACTTGGACGTTTATGCCAAGAAAAAGATGGATCACAACTCTATGTCACAGATGTACAAGGAGATCCCAGACAAAGCTCTTGAGACTTTCAAGCTTGGGTCAGTCCATTTTCTTCTGTCAGGGCTGCCAACGATCAACTGGATCCTAAGGCACACTCTTTTGCCCAAATCAGGTGACCACAACATGATCAGAGGGCGTGCAATTAATTTGCTACACATATTTGATGTGCCACAGAAATTCAAGATCATGAGCCTCATGGTTGAGACTATCAAGAGGACAGCAGCAGACCAAAAGAGAAGTTGTGGATATGCCCCACAAATTCAGGAGTTGATTAACTCAAAGATGGGCACAGGAAAGTATCTGTTAGATAAGGAACACTTTGTTCTCTATCCTGACTTTGAGGACAATCAAGTTGTGATGAATGAGAATGATCCATCATCAGTACAAGCTCAAGAGAAGAAGGAGAAAGCAAAGAAAGAGAAGGCTGCCAAGATGCCAACACAAGAGGAGGCATCTGAGTACTTTTGAAGAGCAAGCAGGACCAGCTTAGTTACTTGATAGCATCAACTCTGAGGATTGAGAAAGGGTTGGCCACCCTAACTCAAAACCAGGAGAGCCTGGAAAGAATCATGGAACAAAAATTCTATGATCTTGATGTCAAAGTAACTGAGATTCATTCAGTTGTGGAGAGGCTACAGGAGGACATGCAGGAGAGGAAGGGTAGGACAACTACTGATGCATTTTCCAGAGTGCCTCGAGCTCAGAGATCAGCTGTAGAGCCAGTAACAGACACCAAAGTCACTTCATCTGCTCCAGCTACAGCTCCAGCGCAACCAGCTCCAGCACCAACTCCTTCAGCTCCTTCCACATCAACTGAAGTCTTCGTCCAAGGAGCCATCTCTACGCACCAACTGAAGACCAAGCCTGAGAGACGATATTGTACTATGCATTTTCTAGGAACTTTTTGGTAACTTGTTGCCAAAGGGGGAGAAAAATGAATAGATCATAGGCTTCGAGAGAGAGAGAGTTTGCTTTTGTTCTCTCTTGTCTTCTTGGTTGAACTTTGTTTGCTTTTGATTGCTTAAGATACTATGCTATTATCTGTGAGACATTGATGATCATGTGTTTGATCATAAGCTACACTTATGCTTATTAGATGATATTATCTTACTTATCCTTATATGATCATTCACTTTGCTTGGTGATGAGTGCATGTATTCAATCTTTATTATTTTGAGCGCTCCACCAAGATGTATGTGACATGGAAGAGTAACCCATGAGCCTAATTCCTTGTGCATTTGCAGCCTAAAGAAAATCTTAAAATATGCACAAATTTAGGGGGAGCTCTTGCTTATCACATACTTCTCAAAGCGACGATGTTTTTCAATATTATTATCATTTGTCGAAGCTTTGATCTATATGTTGTCATCAATTACCAAAAGGGGAGATTGAAAGTGCAACTATCCCTAGGTGGTTTTGGTAATTCATAACAACATATAGCTCATTGAGCTAATGCTATTCCAAGACAAATATTTCAGGAAAGCTCAATGAATGGCATGGCATGGATGATGAAAGTGGATCCCTCAAAATATTAAGGATAAAGGATTGGCTCAAGCTCAAAAGCTCAAGACTCTACATTTTATATTTTAGTGATCCAAGATCACATTGAGTCTATAGGAAAAGCCAATACTATCAAGGAGGGATGAGGTGTTGATTAATGAGCCTCTTGCTTCATGTGCTTAGTGATATGCTCCAAAAACCCTCAACTACTTTCTCACACCCACATATGACCTAAACCAAGTCAAACTCGGCCCCACCGATTCTTTCTATCCGGTGCCACCGATTTCAGATGTCATAGCCACTACCACAAACCCTAGGCAAATCGGTTTCACCGATAGGGATCTCGATCTCACCGAGGTGGGATTGTAATCTCTTTGTTTCCCTTCGTAACGTTTCGGTCTAACCGAAGTGAGCGATCGGTCCCACCGAGATTGCAATGTAAACTCTCTATTTCCCTTTCGTAACATTTCGGTCTCACCGAAAAGAGCGAATCGGTCCCACCGAGTTTACGTGACCAACTCTCTCGTTAGCTAATTACCAAAATCGGTCTTACCGAGTTTGTGTAATCGGTCTCACCGAGATTACGTTATGCCCTAACCCTAACCATATCGGTCCTACCGAGTTGAATGTCGGTCCCACTGAAAACCCTAACGGTCACTAGGTTTACTGAATCGGTCCGACCGAGTTTGTTGATTCGGTCCCACCGAGTTTGGTAAACTGTGTGTAACGGTTAGATTTTGTGTGGAGGCTATATATACCCCTCCACCTTCTCTTCATTCGTGGAGAGAGCCATCAGAACAAACCTACATTTCCAACTTACCAGTTCTGAGAGAGAACCACCTACTCATGTGTTGAGGCCAAGATATTCCATTCCTACCATATGAATCTTGATCTCTAGCCTTCCCCAAGTTGCTTTCCACTCAAACCTTCTTTCCACCAAATCCAAATCCCGTGAGAGAGAGAGAGAGAGTTGAGTGTTGGGGAGATTATCATTTGAAGCACAAGAGCAAGGAGTTCATCATCAACACACCATTTGTTACTTCTTGGAGAGTGGTGTCTCCTAGATTGGCTAGGTGTCACTTGGGATCCTCCAACAAGATTGTGGAGTTGAACCAATGAGTTTGTAAGGGCAAGGAGATCGCCTACTTCGTGAAGATCTACCGCTAGTGAGGCAAGTCCTTCGTGGGTGACGGCCATGGTGGGATAGACAAGGTTGCTTCTTCGTGGACCCTTCGTGGGTGGAGCCCTCCGTGGACTCACAAGAACTGCTACTCCTTCGTGGGTTGAAGTCTCCATCAAGGTGGATGTACGATAGCACCACCTATCGGAACCACGACAAAAACATCCGTGTCTCCAATTGCGTTTGAATCCTCCAAACCCTTCCGTTTACATTCTTGCAAGTTGCATGCTTTAAATTCCGCTGCTCATATACTCTTTGCATGCTTGCTTGAATTGTGTGAAGATTGCTTGACTTGTGCAAAGATAGCTAAAATCTGCCAAAGTCTAAAATTGGGAAAAGGTTAAGTTTTTAATTGTTCAAGTAGTCTAATCACCCCCCTCTAGACATACTTCAAGGTCCTACAGCACCAAAGAGGAAATCAGTACTCTGCGCCTGCTGGCGCCTGCCTGGTCTTTGTTGTCATGGCTCATGTCACGGAAACCTCACGAGGTGCCCCCGCCTTGATCCGTTCGCTCCTCGCGAGCCAGCCTAGTGAGGCTGCCCCCGAGGAGGTCTTGTGTCGCCTGCCTCGCGAGGCTTGGCCCCTCGCGAGGGTCTTTAGTGCTTGCTGGTGAAGATGGGCTGTACCAGGCCCCTGGTGGAGCCACGCCATGGGCTGCAGGCAGGCAAGTCTGGGGACCCCCGTTCCCAGGACGTCGACAGTAGCCCCCGGGCCCAAGGCGCGCTCGGACATGGCTTCAAGGCGAAGCCAAGGGGCAAGTGCGGAGCACCGCGGGCCCCAACCACCTACGGCCTTGATTGATGCGTGGCGACTGATGGGACGTGGGCGTCTCCGCTTCCCCACGCTGCCTCGGCAACTTCCCGACTGACAAAAGGCTGGCGCGGGCTGTGCTGCCTTCGTTGCTCCCCTTCGTCTTGCTCCAGATCCCCTTTCTTGCTCCTTGTTTCCAAAGACTCCAGATCCGCCCAAATCCTCCTTCGAGCCTGCCGCCAATGGCACCCAACAAAGCTCGGGCCGCTCCTCCGTCATCCTGGTATGAGCCCGTGCGGAAAGCGCCGAGCATCTCAGAGAAGAACCTTGCTACCACACTCCTGATGACGGCGGAGGGCAATGAGAAGAGGAAAACTGCGCTCCGGGCTGGATCCATCGAGCCGGAGGCCTCGGGCAGCACATTCTATCCCTTCTTCATGAGAAGCATCGTTGCGGGGTTGGTTCCCCCTTTCTCCGACTTATTCTAATCCATCCTCACCCATTATAAGCTTCACGCCCTCCATCTTCATCCCAACTCCGCCCTCCTTCTATCGATCTTCGCCTTTTATTGCGAGGCATACGTTGGGGTGATGTCGTCCGTGGCGCTGCTGCGCCACTTCTTCTTTCTCCGGATCAAGAACGGCCCCTGCTCGGGGTGCGCCAACGTTGTTGCAGCCAACAAGACCAATGCAATTTCGAAGGCCGGGAAGAAGGCCGAGGGCTTCAGGAGCAAGTGGGCCCTGATGGATGCCAAGTGCTCTCACCCCTGGCTGGTGCTGCCGACGGAGATGCCAACGTCTCAAGACGGGTGGTTCTGCGTGAAGCTCACCGACCCTCGGGCAGAGTTGTTGCTGGAGAGGATGACCGCCGACCTGAAGCCTGATGACCCAAGGGCGGCGAAGCTGTCGGAGGCAATGATCGTCAAGGAGTTCATGGCGCATCCCGTGGCTCCCCTCCAGGTGCACTCGTGGCCCTTGTGGAAGCTCGGGGGTGAAGGAGACGACCTCCGCCTACGTCCGGAGGCCATGTCTGACGAGGAGCTGGGCAAGGCTCTCCGCTCCTTGGTTGGGGACGACCTAGGGTACCCGCCGGACACCTTCGTTCCCTTGTACCGCCGCCCGGATGGGGTGAAGATTGCCGCCGCAATGCCTGTCTTTGATGGGCGTGGTCTTGTGCCGCCTGCGCCCTCAGATGCCCCGGTGATGACGACTCCGGTGGTGGTGTCGTCTGGTGATTCTGACGGGGAGGAGGAGCAGGACTCGGAGGCCACCCCGGAGGGGTCTGGGGAGACCTCCCCTCCGTGTAAGGCCGACCTCCTCTGCGCCTTGCCTAACGACGACGACGCTGACGACCACTCAGTGAGGGAAGTCCTGTCCCCTGCTGGGGTCACCACGAGGTCCAGGGTCTCCCCCTTGAGGAAGCCGCCGCCTGGCGTCCCGACAAAGAGCAGATCGGTGTTGATTTCTCGGGGTGATGCCTCCGCCGTGTCGCCGCCCGGGGCCATCGCGGCCTCGTCGACTCCTGGGGCTCGCGCGCCAGCGCCCCAGGCCGTGAGGACCCCAGGCTCCGCGCTTCTGAAGGGGCGGCGGGACTACGCCACCGTGGACCAGTGAGTATCCTATCCTGAGCTTGCCCTTGCTCCTGCTTCTGCCGCGGTTGCCTGATGTTTCCTCCTTGTGCTGCTAGGCCAATGTCGTCATCGAAGAAGAAGAAGAAGGAGGGGGCGGCCACATCTTCGGGGACTCAGCAGCCTGGCACAGCTGCACCTCCTCTGGCGCAGAAGGGTGGCGATGGCGCCCACACCTCTCCGGCCCGGTCATCCTCGCGTTGCCCAAAGGAGCGTCTCTAGGAGAGGGCGACCCCCAAGGCCTCGTCAGCTCCTGAGGCACTCGTCCCCAGCTCACCGACCAAGGCTCAGCGAGCTCCGGAGCCCCTGGCTTCTTGTTGCACCGCCATCAACCTGCAGGTCTTGGTGATGGAGCTGCCTCCTTCTTCCGCCTCACCATCAGCTCGTGATCCTTCTGCCTCACCTGACGTCCTGGAGCACGCTCTTTATGCGCTCCTGCAGCGGGATGATCTTCAAGGCACCGACTGTCGCCTTGCGGCCGGGCGCCTGGAGCTGATCTCTGGCTGGCTCCATTCCGATGCGTCCGTCCGGGCGGTGCTGAGCCATGCCGTGGTGACTTCAGAGAAGGATAAGCATGCCGCTACTGCCCGCGAGGTGGCGCTGAAGGACGCCGAGGCCGCCAAGGGGCGCTACCGGTCGATGGAGGCCGAGCTGGAGGTCATGCGCAACGAGCGCGCGGCCGAGGCACGAGACCGCAAGGCGGAGGAGGAGAAGATGAAGGCCCGGGAGGAAGCCGTCAGAGGTCGCGATGCCGAGCTGGAGTAGTTGGCGAGGGCACAGGCCACGGAGCGCAGCCGGCTGGAGAAGCTAGAGCAGGAGACGAAGGCAGAGAAGGCTGAGCTGGAAGCCAAAGCGAAGGTCCAGGCTGAGGACCGCGTGGCCTTCAAGTCCCTTGAGGAGAAGTCCTGCGTGGCGCTGCGGGCACTCTATGAGAAGGGCTTGGAGGAGCCGCTGGCGACAGATGACGAGTGCCCCACCCAGCTGCTCCCTCATCTTGTTGCGGCGCTCGAGGATGTCGTCGACGGGATCGGTCCCTTGGTGCAGGGGGAAGCCCGTGCGCTCTCCTCATCTGCACTAACGCGCGTCTTCATCCACCTCCATCTTTGTGATCCTGACGCCGACCTTGACAAGCTGCTCGAGCCTGTGGATGATAAGCGCTGCTCAGCCGCTGCCGAAGCCATGAAGAGCCGGGTAGAGGCCTTGCTCAAGAAATTCCACGCCTTCGACCCTGCGCCCTCGACTGGTGGTGCTGCTGAACCTACAACTTCGATGGGCGGCACAGGTGAGGGCAACGTCACCGTCGAAGGGGCACCCCTTGCAAGTGATGGCAGCGTCCAAGGATGACGAGATGGCTTGCTGACGGCTCCTTTTCCTGCTTTACCTCTGCAACATGCACCATGCCTTGTGGAGGTGTTTAAACTTGTGTTTGGTATTTGAAGAACAGTATGTTTTGTAATATTTGTTTGAGATTCCGTGATTTCCTTTTCGTTTTCTTGGTGTTCTGTGTCGGCAGGGCCTGACCTCGCGCATACCTTAGCCGCCGTTGGATCGTCCTGATCGCCAGGATGAGACCAAGGGGTGAGGGGCTACGTGGCCAGTTAGGCTCCTGAGTCGTGATGCTCAGGAGTCCCCCTTGACGCGCAAACAACTTACGAAAAGGAGATGCGGAAGTAGGCCTAGTGTTCTACGTCGGTGGGGCCCCACCCCGCGCATACCTCAGTCGCCGTTGGATCATCTGGATCGCCAGGACGAGACCAAGGAGTGAGGGTCTACGTGGCCAGTTAGGCTCCTAAGTCGCGATGCTCAGGAGTCCCCCTTGACGCCCAAACGACCTTCATACCTGGGCTCCGCTCTGGAGGGCGCATGACGACCAGGTCCGAGGGACCTGGCAGGGCAGCGTACGCTTGGGCGTGACCCGAGCGCAGCCCCCGTGCGTAGCCCCCTCACGCGACTCTCCTGAGGGGAAGTTTTGCGACGAGGCTGGACACCGATCCCGGAGGCTTCCTGAGGTTGGTACGGCCTTGGGGCCGCCCTCAGTTGTTTATCACCAGCGCCGAGCATAGCGCTTCCGCACTTGCACGGGCATAGCCGCTCCTTGACTGTGTCGACTACCAGCATGGAGCATGGTGCTTCCACTGGTGCGTGGGTGAGGGCTCCCTCTGAGTGGAGCCCCCGCGGCGTGTACAGCCACGCCCCGACACGTGGCTTGCACGGCAGGCATGGAAATGGTCTGTTTGGGCACTCGTGAGCTAGCGCGGGACTCACGAGGCCCTACCTCAAGGTAGGTTTCGCCTGGTCTTGATTCTTGATGGCTGTGGTGGTCCTGCGAGATGATTAGGTGACCTGCGCCGAACAAATCTCCTGAGGAGATCACATGAGAAGGCTAAACACCAACGACCCCAGGAGGTGACGTGAACGGGGCCGGGCCGCCAGACAGAGCTCAGTCATTGGATTTATCGACGCTGCAGGGACGGACCCGAGCACAGACGCCGTGCCTAGTTTTCTCATGCAAACAATCCTAAAGAAAGACGATCGGCGCGTGGCTCCCATGGTGGCGAGGCACTGGGTCGCGCGCCCTAGCCTGTCTGTCCATGATTATCTCATGCGACAACAAGGCACCAAGGGCCATCGGTGGTGACGGACATGGGAGCGGGCCCATGAGCCGAGCTCAGCCTCTTTGGTTTGGCGACGCTGCAGGGACGGACACAAGCACAGACGTCGTGCAGTCCTTAATCGTGAGGCGGTCGTGGGCGGGCTTGCTAGGTCGTACGACGTTTATGGCATCGAAGTGCCGGGCAGGCAGGTGGTAATCATAGGTGTCGGTGTCAAAACCGACGGATCTCAGGTAGGGGGTCCCGAACTGTGCGTCTAGGATCGATGGTAACAGGAGATGGGGGACACGATGTTTACCCAGGTTCGGGCCCTCTCTATGGAGGTAATACCCTACTTCCTGCTTGATTGATCTTGATGAATATGAGTATTACAAGAGTTGATCTACCATGAGATCGTAATGGCTAAACCCTAGAAGTCTAGCCTATGACTATGGTAATGAGTCTGTCCTTTCCGGACTGCCCCCTCCGGTTTATATAGACACCGGGGGGGGGGGGGTGTCTAGGGTTTACATGGAGTTGGTTACATAAGAAGGAATCTTCATATTTGGTCGCCAAGCTTGCCTTCCACGCCAAGGAGAGTCCAATCCGGACACAAGTACGGTCTTCGGTCTTCATGTCTTCACAACCCATCAGTCCGGCCCATAGACAACAGGCCGGACGCCCGAGGACCCCTTAGTCCAGGACTCCCTCAGTAGCCCCTGAACTTGGCTTCAATGAAGAGAAGTTCGGCGCTCAGATTTGTCTTCGGCATTGCGAGGCAGGTTCCCCCTTTTGCCAAACTCCAAGATAGTCTTTAGATGTGATGACTGTATCCGGATCTATTTCACACCATACACAACCGCAGAGAGAATATAATATTTGTACGAATCTAATCTGTTGACAGCTTCTTTTCAACACGACATTACGTCCGTCCGATCATAACTTCGAACCGTTTTTCTGCCATCCCACGTTTCGAGACACGGTTGCTATTGGCACGTCTTGTCGAAACAGAGATCATGTCCCCTTATTGTAGGATTCTCATCAAAGCGGGCATTGGTAACCCAACCGTGCCGTTTATACAGCCTTTGGGAACAGCCGAATCCTAAGGCGAGTGAGGAGGCGTTTAATATTTGCTGCCTTTATAAGGGGATAAGGATCCCTTCCTCTCCTCACGCTTTCTCTCTGCCTCCGCCTTTCCGATCTCAAGCTCCAGCGCCCAAGTTCTCGTCTCCTTTCCACTTTAGCAACCATGTCCGGATCCGGTGGTCAGGGCAAGTGGATGGTCTCCTCCATCAAGGAGGAGGACATTACCGAGCTCCGGGCAGCCAGATATTTGGCGAAGGAGATCGTTCATCGTCTGCCAGCCAAGGGACAAGTCATCCCCATGCCGGAGCCCACAGAGAGGGTAGTATTCATCCCCCATTTCTTCCACGGGCTAGGGTTTCCACTCCACCCCTTCGTCCGCGGGCTAATGTATTATTACGGGGTAGATTTCCATGATCTGTCCCCGAATTCCTTCCTCAACATCTCGGCGTTTCTCGTCGTGTGTGAGGCCTTCCTCCGCATCCATCCCCACTTCGGACTGTGGCTCAAAGTTTTCAACGTGAAGCCGAAGGTGGTGGACGGTCAGCACGCGGAGTGTGGAGGAGCCATGGTGAGCAAGCTGCCCAACATCTCCTGGCCGAAAGGTAATTTTGTGGAGACAGTGAAGGAGTGGCGGAGATAATGGTTCTACATCATAGAACCCCGCGGCACCACCTGGGCCGCGGCTGCCGAATTCCGCTCCGGTGCTCCCATGCGGCTCACCTCTTTGGTCGAGAAGAGTTCGGACTGGTGCTCGTCTGATGAGCTAATGGCATTACAGACGCACGTTTAGAGCATGATAGCCAAGGACGTCCAGCTCGTCGATGTGATCCAGGTGATGCTAGTTCGCCGGATTCTTCCATGCCAGCGCAGAGGACGACCTCTGTGGGAGTTCAATCCGAAAAAGCATCGAACCCTGGTGAGGCTCTTCGAGACTACCCACGAAGATGCCTGGAAATTCCTCTTCAAGGGCAACGAGAAACCGCCAGCCACGGATTCAGACCGCGGTCACAACTGTAAACACCCCGCCAGCAAGGTACGTTACTTTCGATGTATTCCCAACTTAAATGTTTCGAGGATAGTGTCTGAGTTTTTAGTGTTGCTCCCTCAGGACTGGGTGGACAGGGCGAAGCGGATCCAGTGTCCGGCTCCGCTGCCCGAAGAACCAGTCATCCCACTGCTACCTCTTGAGCACTGCGTTGGTTTTCCCTTGAAAAGGAAAGGGTGATGCAGCAAAGTAGCGTAAGTATTTCCCTCAGTTTTTGAGAACCAAGGTATCAATCCAGTAGGAGGCTACGCGCGAGTCCCTCGCATCTACACAAACAAATAAATCCTCGCAACCAACGTGATAAGGGGTTGTCAATCCCTACACGGTGACTTACGAGAGTGAGATCTGATAGATATGATAGGATAATATTTTTGGTATTTTTATGATAAAGATGCAAAGTAAAAGCAAAGTAAAAAAGCAACGGAAATAACTAAGTGTTGGAAGATTAATATGATGGAGAATGGACCCGGGGGCCATAGGTTTCATTGGTGGCTTCTCTCAAGAGCATAAGTATTTTACGGTGGGAGAACAAATTATTGTTGAGCAATTGACAAAATTGAGCATAGTTATGAGAATATCTAGGTATGATCATGTATATAGGCATCACGTCCGAGACAAGTAGACCGACTCCTGCCTGCATCTACTACTATTACTCCACACATCAACCGCTATCCAGCATGCATCTCGAGTATTAAGTTCATAAGAACAGAGTAACGCTTTAAGCAAGATGACATGATGTAGAGGGATAACTTCATGCAATGTGATAAAAACCACATCTTGTTATCCTTGATGGAAACAATACAATACGTGTCAGGTTGCCCCCATCACATTGGGAAAGGACACCGCAAGATTGAACCCAAAGCTAAGCACTTCTCCCATTGCAAGAAAGATCAATATAGTAGGCCAAACCAAACTGATAATTCGAAGAGACTTGCAAAGATAACCAATCATACATAAAAGAATTCAGAGAAGATTCAAATATTGTTCATAGATAAACTTGATCATAAACCCACAACTCATCTCAACAAACACACTGCAAAACAAGATTACATCGAATAGATCTCCACGAGAGAGGGGGAGAACATTGTATTGAGATCCAAAAAGAGAGAAGAAGCCATCTAGCTAATAACTATGGAGCCGAAGGTCTGAGGTAAACTACTCACACATCATCGGAGAGGCTATGGTGTTGATGTAGAAGCCCTCCGTGATCGATGCCCCTTCCGTGAGCTCAAACAGGCCCCAAGATGGGATATCGTGGGTACAGAAGGTTGCAGCGGTGGAATTAGGTTTTTGGCTCCGTATCTGATCGTTTGGGGGTACGTAGGTATATATAGGAGGAAGGAGTACGTCGGTGGAGCAACGTGGGGCCCATGAGGGTGGAGGGCGCTCCCAGGGGGTAGGCGCGCCCCCTACCTTGTGGCTTCCTGGTGGCTTTCTTGACATCGGGTCCAAGTCTCCTGGATCATGTTCGTTCCAGAAATCATGTTCCCGAAGGTTTCATTCCGTTTGGACTCCGTTTGATATTCTTTTTCTGCGAAACTCTGAAATAGGCAAACAAAACAGCAATTCTGGGTTGGGCCTCCGGTTAATAGGTTAGTCCATAAAATAATATAAAAGTTAATAATAAAGCCCAATAATGTCCAAAACAGAAGATAATATAGCATGGAGTAATCAAAAATTATAGATACGTTGGAGACGTATCAAGCATCCCCAAGCTTAATTCCTGCTCGTCCTCGAGTAGGTAAATGATAAAAACAGAATTTTTGATGTGGAATGCTACTTGGCATAATTTAAATGTAATTCTTATTGTGGCATGAATGTTCAGATTTGATATGATTCAAGATAAAAGTTTAATGTTGACATAAAAACAATAATACTTCAAGCACACTAACTAAGCAATTATGTCTTATCAAAATAACATAGTCAAAGCAAGTTATCCCTACAAAATCATATTGTCTGGCTATGCTCCATCTTCCCCACACAAAATATTCATATCATGTACGACCCTGGTTTTGGCCAAGCATTTGGTTCATACTTTTAACACGCTTCAGCCTTTTCGACTCTTACGCAATACATGAGCGCAAGCCATGGATATAGCACTATGGTGGAATAAGGTATAATGGTAGGGGTCATGTGGGAATACAAAAAAGGAGAAAATCTCACATCAATGAGGCTAATCAACGGGCTATGGAGATGCCCATCAATTGATGTGAATGCGAGGAGTTGGGATTGCCATGCAACGGATGCACTAGAGATATAAGTGTATGAAAGCTCAAAAAGAAACTAAGTGGGTGTGCATCCAACTTGCTTGCTCATGAAGAGCTCGGGCATTTGAGGAAGCCCATCATTGGAATATACAAGCCAAGTTCTATAATGAAATTTCCCACTAGTATATGAAAGTGACAAAATGGGAGACTCTCTATTATGAAGATCACGATGCTACTTTGAAGCACAAGTGTGGTAAAAGGATAGTAACATTTTTCCTTCTCTCTTTTTCTCTCATTTTTTTATTTGGGTGTCGGAGTAATGGGCCACGGGTAGGCAGACGCGAGCCCCGGGACCTTTCAAAACATCAGGGCAGACTGCGCCCCTCAAGACCCAAGACGAAGAGCCGCCTTCAGAGAGTCCGCGACAGAGTCGCCAACTTCCCCTCTAGGCCGAGTCCCAGAGATTTGCTCAGACAAGCCGACTCCAAGCCAGCGACCTCCAATGAAGCCGGCCAGGAGTCGGCCCGCGACTGGCCCACTCGCATGAGCGACTCACGAGCGGGATGGGATAAAGCTGCCTCATGGCCGGTCCCGCCTCGACGGAGATCTCCGTCTGGCGCAGAAGATCAGAGCCACACCGCCTCGACATCAGCCCCGTGGGCAGATTCCTGTACCCACGATGGCCTGTCTGCACGACCCGAAGATGGCAGGACCCGCCTGTCGGCGGGAGTGCAGAAGACGGCGAGAACGCCCCAAAGACGGACCCGTTGGAATCGGCCTCCGAGAGTCGGCCGGCCCCTCCCGCGGGCTCCGTGCGCCATTAACCAGACAAGACAGGGAATGGCAACAGTGATCGCCCGCCAGGCGGCGGCACTGTTGCCATGCCCCCGACAAGCTCAAGGCGTCATTAGAAGCGCTCTGATAACCTGCAGCAGCCAAAAGCCGCATGGCGGACGAGGGCTGTGGGCCCCATGCTGGACCGTCGGCGGGGCCCACTAGTCGGCGGGCCCCAGGAGTCGGCGGAGAAGACGGCAACCTAAGAGACTAACGGCTGGGACCCGCGCCTAGCCGGATTACCATTGTACCCCCGGGGGGTAGGCCTATATAAACCCCCGGGGCACCCATGCAAAGGGTTGGAACCTAGAAGTTTTAGACACACACATAGAGGGAAGAGAAGAGCTAGCCTTGCCCTTCTCCTTCCTCAGCCCGAACAGCTCAAGGAGCATCTTGTACTCACTTTGCCATAGTGATCATGCGGAGACCCCGCAGAGCAGCAGTAGGGGTGTTATCTCCTCGGAGAGCCCTGAAGCTGGTAAGATTCGCCGGCGTGCATGTCTTCGCCTCATCCCGTTTCCAGGCACCGGCGACGTTCTACTCGCCCCCTCCATGATAGGCCATCCTTTGGCATATGTCGCACCCAACCCCCGACATTGGGCGCCCACCGTTGGGCATGGTGCACCGTCGTCCGGAGACCTGCTCTGGACGGGAACCCTCTTCCTCCCTGACGAGCGCAGCCAGCCCGGCACGCCAGACGGAGTCTACGCCGACGCGCTGCATGGCGCTGAGTTCGCCTGCGCGGCGAGCTGCCTCGCCGAACTTGTCGGCGAGGTTCGCCTCTCCGACGAGCCTGCATCCGACGCAGGCACGGACGGCCCCGAAAGCCTCCTCGCAGGCCTCCTCGAGTAGCTCCACGTCGCCGGCGAGCCCGCCGCCGACCTGGAGTCCGTAGGCTCCACCGACCCGATGCTGGTCGACTCCGACACCGCGTCGCTCGACGCGTTCCCCACCAACGTGGTGGTCTATGACGAGCCTCTCCCTCGCGCGGAGAGCGGCGGAAGCACCGTCACGGAGGTGCTCGTCATCGGTCAGAAGGAGCCTTTCGGCGAGGGAGCTCGTGACCCTCTCGACGCGGTTCTGCAAGACCTGACCGCCCCCATTCCGGAAGACGCAGACGCTGGGACGCTGGAAGCAAGCCGCCTCCAGCTCCTCGTGGACGCACGGAAGCTGGCAAGCATGAAACGCTTGTCGGAAGCCTACCAGCGCGAGATGGATCGCGCCGTGGGCGGCTCGCCGGCTCCGACTGGGCCTAGCCGCCTAGGCACGGTCCAGCAGCGCAGCGTAGCCATCGCCAGTCTGTTTGGGGCCAGGGCCGCTTGTGTACGCCACGCCTGAGAACATCCGCGCCGCCCAGGCGGCGGCAGACGAGCTGGATAATTTCGAGGGCGAGGAGCGCCGCCTGATGACGGAGCGAGTCCAGCAGCTCCTCGACGCAGCCGCTGCGCAATATGAAGCCGGCTAACGCACGGAGGCGCCGCGACGACAACACAGCGACTTGCCTCCACGCCGAGATCAAGGCGCGACGTCTCGGACGCCTACTGGCGGCGTCCGCGGAAGAAAAAACAAGGATCCGACTGTCAGCCATAGCCGGACTCACATCTCCATCGAGCGCGACGAAGACGGCCGCCCGAGAGCAGTGGAGCGGCGGGACGACTATCTGCCTCCTCCTCCCCACAGAGAAAGGCGAGTCTCCCCGCCACCCGTCGAGCATCCGACTCTCGGCGACCGCCTTGGCCGCCGAGAGGGAGTCGGAGAAAACGGCGCCCGCCACCGGATCGAGCGACTCCACCGATCCGTGGCGCTGGAAGAAGAAGACGAGTTGGGCCCACCCTGTTTCGGACCTCGCATCCGAGACGAGACCTTCCCCAGAGGATTCACACTCCCCCGAGACACACCCAAATACACCGGCTCCGTGAAGCCGGAGGACTAGCTGGTGGACTACTCCACGGTCGTCAGCATAGCGAACGGCAACAAGCGCGTTGCCGTAAAGTATGTTCCCCTCATGCTCCAGGGCACGGCCCGGAAATGGTTGAACAGCTTGAAGCCCCGCAGCATCAACAGCTGGGTCGACTTCACCGAGGCCTTCGTCCGCAACTTCACGAGCACATACCAGCGACCTCCCAAGCCTCGTCAGCTGTCCTTGTGCGTGCAAGGCCCCAACGAAGTCTACTCGCGACTACCTCACGCTACTGGGCCGAAGCCGAACTCCCGCGAAGGAGTGCATGAGGTGCAAGCAATCAGTACTTCACCGCCGGGTGCGAGAAGGCACCCTCCTCAAGCACAAGCTCCTTTGCGACGAGCCGGAGACCCTCGACGAGCTGCTGATCATAGCAGACAAGTACGCCACAGCCGACTCCTCCATGAAGTCGGAGATCGAAGTCAGTGCGACTGGCAAGGTGGCTCCTCATGCTCCCAGAACTCCTGCTGGCGAGGCCAGTGGGCGACAGCAGCAGAGTGATCACAAGCGCAAGGCCCCACAGCTGGCTTCCAACAGCCGGCAGGTGGCGACAGTCGAAGACCAGCAGCCAGAGGGGCAGCCTCCTGCCAAGCGGCAGAAAGGCGGCAAGTCCAACTGGTTGCCGGCCTTCTCTTCTGGCGACTCTGGATGGACCCTGCAAGTTCCATAGCGGCGCCGGGCCGCCAAATCACACCACCCGGAAGTGCCACTCGCTCACCAGATCGCCAAGGGAGACGGCCTTGCCTCCTCCGCCCTGGGCCGCCGCCTCCACCATCGCCCAAAGCAGCCGGGCCGTCGGCCGACGCAGTACAAGACGAGTACCCAGAAGAGCATGGTGCCTATGTAGTGTTTACCAGTGTGACTGACGATCGCCGCAGCAGACGGCAGCAACAGCAAGAAGTGAATGCAGTAGCATCAGATACTCCAGAATTCATGCACTTGTATGAGAAGCCCATCAGTTGGAGCCGGGCTGATCACCCAGAGGTGATGCCGAATCCGGGCTCCTACACCCTGGTCTGAGGAGCCACCCTTGCCACGGATAGGCGGGCCGCTCGCTTCTCGCGAGTGCTGATAGACGGAGGCAGTAGCATCAACATCATGTACAAGGATACGATGGTGAAGTTAGGAATCAAGCAACGACAGCTTCAGCACAGTCGGACTGTGTTCCACGGAATTGTACCTGGCCATTCCTGCTCACCGATTGGCAAGATTCTGATAGAGGCCCTCTTTGGGGACAAGGATCACTTTCGCCGAGAGCCAGTCTGGTTCGAAGTGGTGGACCTCGAAAGCCCCTACCATGCTCTGCTTGGCCGACCTACTCTGGCCAAGTTCATGGCGGTCCCCCACTACGCCTACCTCAAGATGAAGATGCCAAGTACCAAGGGGATTCTGACCATAGCCGGCGACTACAGAAAGTCGCTCACATGCGGGCTGAAAGCAACCGGCAGAGTCCCTAGTGATCGCGGTGACAAGCGACTCTGGATCGGGTTGTGGCAATGGCCGCAAGCAGCCAGAGATATCGCCCGACCCCAAGGAGTCGGTCGAGGGCTCGTTCAAGCCGGCCAAAGAGACCAAGAAGATACCCTTGGACCCGGAGCACCCGGAGAGATACACTGTCGTAGGTGCAAACCTCAATAGCAAATAGGAAGGCGAGCTCGTCGATTTCCTCCGTGAGAATCGGGACATCTTCGCATGGTCCCCCAAAGACATGCCAGTGTACCGGCATTCGCCGAGCACAAGTTACATGTCCGATCGATGATGAAGTTCGTCAGCAGCCGCTATACCGCCTACCGTCAGAAGAAAAAAGAAGAGTTGTTGGAGAAGAGATAGCCCAGCTCCTCGCAGCCGGTTTCATCATGGAAGTGTTCTTTCCAGAATGGTTAGCGAACCCGGTATTGGTACTAAAGAAGAACAAGCAGTGGCGGATGTGTATTGACTACACAAGCCTCAACAAAGCCTGCCCCAAGGACCCGTTCGCTTTGCCAAGAATTGATCAGGTGATAGACTCCACAGCCGGATGCGAGCTGTTGAGCTTCTTAGATGCATATTCAGGATATCACCAGATCAAGCTGAACCCAGCCGACAGATTGAGGACCGCCTTTATCACGTCGTTTGGAGCCTTCTGCTACCTGACCATGACGTTCGGCTTGAGGAACGCTGGCGCCACCTTTCAGCGTTGCATGCAGAAGTGCCTCCTCAAGCAGCTTGGCAGAAACGCCCATGTTTATGTGGACGACGTGGTGGTGAAGACGGAGAAGCGTGGAACGCTGTTGGAAGACCTCAAGGAGACCTTTGAAAATCTGATCCGATTCCAGATCAAGCTCAACCCGGAGAAATGCGTCTTCGGAGTACCAGCCGGCCAGCTCCTTGGTTTCCTGATCTCTGAACGCGGCATAGAGTGCAACCCCGTGAAGATCAAGGCGATCGAAAGGATGGATGTACCCGCCGACCGCTAGATGTGCGAAGTTCACCGGCTGCTTGGCGCCTATCACCGATTCATCACCGGGCGAGAAAGCTCTTCCTCTGCATTCAGCTTATGAAGAAGACCACCTTCTTCAATGGAACTCAAGGCGGACGAAGCTTTTCTCCGCTTGAAGAGAATGTGACTACTCCCCAGTCCGGGCGGCTCAGACTCCAAAGGAGCCCATGCTCATGTATATTGCCGCCACCAAAGAGGTAGTCAAAGACACCATTGTAGTTGAACGCAAGGAGGAAGGCAAGGCGCTACCTGTCCAGAGACCAGTGTATTACCTGAGCGAGGTACTGTCGACCTCCAAGTAGAACTACCCCCACTACCAGAAGATGTGTTACGGCGTGCACTTTGCCGCCAAGAAGTTGAAGCCTTACTTTCAAGAGCATCCAATCACCATGGTTTGCACGGCCCCACTAGAAGAGATCATCAGAAGCCGAGATGCTTCTGGCCGAGTGGGAAAATGGGCCATAGAGTTGCCCCCCTACACCATCTATTACCAGCCCCGCACCGCCATCAAGTCACAAGCACTGGCCCACTTCCTTGTCGACTGGGCCGAGACCCAGTACCTGCCGCCAGCGCCCGACTCCACCCATTGGCGGATGCACTTTGATGGCTCCAAGATGCGCACCGGCTTGGGAGCTCGCGTGGTCCTCACATCCCCCAAAGGCGACAAGCTCAAGTACGCGCTGCAGATCCATTTCGCCGCCTCCAACAACGTCGCCGAATACGAGGCGCTCATTCACGGGCTCCGGCTTGCCAAAGAGCTTGGCATTCGCGGATCCTATGCTATGACGACTCGACTAGGTGGTCCAACAAATATCCGTGATCGGACGCCAAAGATGCAAATATGGCGAGCTACCGTTTTCTGGTACAGCAGCTGAGTGGATATTTTGAGGGATGCGAATTCCTCCATGTGCCAAGAAACGACAACGACCAAGCAGATGCCCTGGCAAGAATCGGCTCTACCCGCCAGGCAATACCATCCGGCGCCGTCACCAGAGTCAGACTCCATTTTTCTGCTGGCTCCCCCTGAAGAAGTCGGATCCGACTCCAAAGCCTCAGCAGACGACACAAGAATCCTTGCAGACGCCCCCAAGAACGCGGCAGCTGCACCCGGCCCGGGGACTTGTAACCCGGCCGGGGACTGCGGCGACCATTGCGAACTCCAATACTCGGCCGGGGATCGCGCCCAACAGCCCGGGACTTCTTGAACCCAAAGCAAGCTGCTGTGACTCCAACCCGCCGCCTTCCCAGCCCAGCCGCCTCGCCCAAGTAGCAAGATCGGGCAACGAAGAAATAGCAGCACCCTCATGGGCCCAGCCCATCTTGAAGTTCTTAGTAAGCGGAGAGCTACCAACCGATGAAACCTTGGCTCGGCAAGTGCAACGCCGAGCGGCAGCCTACACTATAGTCAATAGAGAGCTGGTCAGGCGCAGCGTCACTGGTGTCTACCAGTGACAAGGCCGAGTCGAGCAAGGCCAAGCAATTCTCGAAGACATCCATCGTATGAAAAGTGCGGCCATCATGCAGCCTCAAGAGCACTCGTCGCCAAAGCCTTCCAACACGGTTTCTTCTGGCCAACTGCCCTAGAAGAGGCCAAGGAATTAGTTAAAAAATGCAAGGGGTGCTAGGTGTTCCGCTCCAAGCCGCTTCAGCCGGCTTCAGCGCTCAAGACTATCCCCATCGCATGGCACTTTGCTGTTTGGGGCCTGGACATGGTGGGACCATTCAAAACGGCACGAGGTGGCCAAACTCACTTACTTGTCGCGGTGGACAAGTTCACCAAGTGGATAGAAGCAAAACCCATCAAGAAGTTGAATGGTCCTACTGCGGTGACTTTCATCGCCGACATCACGACTGCACGGCGTACAACACAAAGATCATCACCAACAACGCCACAAATTTTGCCAAAGGCGCCTCGCCCGCTTCTCGCACGACGCAAGGCATCCGATCGACTTAGCGTCCGTTGCCCATCCGCAGTCAACGGCCAGGTGGAGCGAAGCGAACAGCCTCATCCTGTTCGCATCAAGCCTCGATCGGGTCGAACCATTGGAAGCGTTCGCCGGTTGCTGGCTTGAGGAGTTGCTACCGTCCTCTGGAGTCTGCAGACGACTCCAAACAAGTCAACTGCTTGACCCTTCTTCCTCGCTTCACGGTGCCAGCCATCATCCCAACGGATATAGAGTTCGACTCCCATGAGTCACCATGTACACAAGAGGAAGCGAAGAAGCACGCCAAGACGGGCGTCGATCTGCTGCAAGAGGGCAGTCATTGTTGGCACTCAGCCGGTCCAAAGATCTACCAGCAGAGTTCGTCGCTACTACAACAAGAAGGTCAAGCCAAGATCATTCCTAGAGGGCGACCTTGTGCTCCGGCTGATCCAAATAATGAACCGGCCAGCACAAGCTGTCGGCGCCTTGGGAAGGCCCATTCATCATCAGCAAAGTGGTGGGCAACGACTCCTACTACCTGATCGACGCTCAGAAGCCCCGAGCACGCAAGAGGGACGACTCCGGCAAAGAGACGGAGTGGCCATGGAATGCAAATCTCCTTCGAAGATTTTACAGTTGATGCAGTATGTACCACGCTACCCTTTGTGTTTAAAATACCAAGACTCCGGGGCCCCCGAGACGAGCTCGGGGACTGCCCTCTTTTGTTATCTATATGATAAGTATTATGCCTTTGAGTATGTTACCCTTTGATAATGCTGTTTGGCACCGGGCTCGACTACTCGGCCCGGGGACTCGCCGCCTTTGGGCTATAAAATGCTTCCTGCAGTCCGACAAGTAACGTGTGGTGCCTAAGCCGTCTCCTGTCAGAAGCCGCAGCTCGCAGAGCGACTGTTTGGTGGGCAGGAGTAAGGTAGAACGGGCGCCCACACGAAAAAATGTCTAAGGACCCAAAGCATAAACATAGTTTAAATCGGCTTCCAGCCCGTTTCGTAAAACCGACTCCTAAGTAGCCGGCTTGCCGCTTTCTACCCAACTTGCTTAACGACTCTAAAAAATGGCCAAGTACTTGCCTTCTCAAAAGTATCCAAGCACTTGACCTAGACGGCAGTCCGCAGAGCGGTTGCCCGATGGGCAAGGAGGCATCTAAGGGAAGGCGGCAATGGAAAAAGCCACAAGAGCAATAAGCAAGGAAAGATGAAGTAAGAATAATATTTACACAAGCTTAGGCCCTTGGCTGGATCTTCGGACAGAGGTTCAGAATACACCCCGCGGGTGGAATTGTGCAAATTAACAAGTTCTTTTAAAAGACTAGCAAACAGATAAAATAAAGGCAAGGCAGTGGCCTAAGAAGCAGTGAATCGGGTCGGAAGGCCGGAGGCGGCGGCGGCGTCAGGCGCCAGGGCGGCCGGCTGGGCGGTCTCGGCTTGATCGTCTCCGGCGGCAGCCGCCCGGATGGGCGCGGCTCGTTCTTTGGAGGCGCGTCGAAGCTGAGGCTGGTCGCCCGCTTCCGCCTTCCGGGCACCTCCATGCCGTCTCCGTCCTCCGCCTCGGTTTTCATCCTCGGCGCTGAGTCGATCACCTCACGCCGAGTCCTCGCCAGAGTCCGGGTTCATCTCAACCACTCCGGCGGTGCCTCCCCACCGCCTTTAGCCCGCCAGGACGAAGACGCTGGTGTCCGTAGTCGGCGATCGCCGCCTGACGCCGACGAGGGCGTCCTCCGCGCCAGCAGCCTCGCCGCTTCGACCGAACGCGCCAGCCGGTCCAAATCCAGCCATGGATACCACGCTTGATTTAACTCTGTGGCTCGGGCCGAGCTCCACCGAGCCGCTGAACCCTTCCAAGCCTCAAGACGGCGAAGCCGCAACCTCCAAAGCCCGGGCGGTCCAGCTGGGAGTGCGCAGAACTGCATGTCCGCCACAGAGCAGCGATCGCCTGGGCACCGACACGCTGAAGACGGCGCACCATCCGATGGGCCGGCCGCAGACGAGCCTCAATGCTCAGGAGCTGCTCGTCAAGGGTCCGGGGGCGTTGGCTGTGATCTCAGCGCCACCGGCCTCCGCGCCTCGCGCTCAGCCTCGATGGCCTGATTGGCCGCCTGCGTGTGACCGGGGAAGAAGTCTGCCAAGAAGAAGAAGAAGCAAGTCAGAAAACAGGAGTCGGCTTGACCCATAGTCGGCAACCCAAAAGAAAAAGTAAAAGCAAACTCACCATCGATGATATCTTCGATTTCGTGGAAGCCGGAGGTCGGCAGCGCTTCCCTGTCGGTCCAGGCGGAGCGCCGCTCTCAAATTCGCCAGAGAGCGGCCTCTTTCTTTCTCCACCTCGGCTCAAGGCCGCCTTGAGCAGCTCCTCTGCTCCGCCATGCGTAGCCAGCAGGTCACGCCTGCGGCGAAGCTTGCCGCACTCCTCCTCTTTGGCGCCAGCGGTCTCGCCATACCCAGCTGCCCTCAAGAGCTGCGTTGGACTCAAGAATAAAAGAAGAAGGACGTGAAGTCGCTACCAAGGAGGTCGCCAGAAGATCCGCCCGATCAAGGCAGCAATCGGCCCGAATCTCGGGGATTACAGTTCGCCAGTGCGCCAAATGTAGCGCCGAAGAAGAAAACTCACCTCGGCTCCTCGCCAAGTCAAGAGCCCACTTGCTCAGCTCCTTAACGCTATGGTTGAAGGCAGTAGCGGAGGTTGTGATATTCTGCGACAAGAATTCCGCATGCAGGTAAAAACTTGGAAGTAAGCAAATAGAGTTCGAGCCTCTCGCCAAAGCAGCCGCCCGAAACTCGGGGATTACACCAGCAGGGCCGGGCGCGCCTACCGAGAAAAGCGAGAAAAAGTTCGAAAAATAAACATACCCGCGCGGCGGATCGCGATGCCAGGTGCACCTTGGAGAGGTTCTGGATGGTGTCGCCCTCAGCCCGCAGCTTCGCCTGGACGTCTAGGAGCGCCGTGTTCAGCGGGCCCGTGCCGCCTCCTCGCACCCACCCAACGAGCGCTGCGCTTGTCGCCAAGCGCTGTGGATGGCCGAGCCGGGCGGCGCCGGGTTCTCAAGGCGCGCACCGTCGCTTCTCAAGACGGGCGCTGCACCGGGCGAGGCGATTTGAAGAAGTAGCGCGCCACGGCTCGCTGCCGGGCCGGGCGGCACAGCGGGTCCGCCGACCGCTTGCCTCGCGATCTCGGACTGCGGTGGAGGCGGCGGAGGTGGCGCGCCGCGCCGGTAGGGAGACCTCGCCGCCTTTCCTCCCTGCAGCGACGGGACCTCACCGCCGACTCCTCCGACTGCCCTGTGAACTCCGGCGGCGGCGGCGCAGAGCTCAACGGGGTGACGAGCAGCGCCGACCGAGGCTGCCTCCTCGGCTCGCCTCTTGGCTGCAGCGGCGGCATCGACCTCCTCCAGATTCTTCTGGGCGGAAGCCGCCGCCTTCTCAGTCTCCGCCTTCTCCAGACGGGCGGCCTCCTCCTCGTCGCGCTTCTCCTGCGAATTCTGCTCCGTTGCCTCCCGGAGGGCGGCCGCAGGGTCAACTCGCCGACTATTGGCGGACGTCTCCACCGACCCCATGACGGAGGCGGCGGCGACCCTCTCCAAGGTGAGGGGAGCCCTGATGAGAAAAAAGACATGAGAAGACTCGGACAAGACGGACCAGAAGAAAACAAGACAGAATAAAAAATACTTACGCGGAGACCAGCGGTGGCTTCTTCACTTCCTTGCAGAAGCGGTTAGCCTTCGCGACCGCCTCTTCGCGCTGAGTCGCGGCGGCCGTTCCCCTAAATTTCTTGGCCAGGCCGCTGGCGACTCGGCCCGGCCAGCGCTTCTTCGCCCGCCTCGACCACCAAAGGCGGCGGAGCTCACGCGCTGGATGGCCACTTCTGGCTGGCGGGACGACTTCCTTCTCGTAGTCGTCGTCAGGCCAATCGGCGAAAGTGGCCGAAGGCCTGAAGTCGTCGGCCCCTCCTCCTCCCTCGGTGTCGGCCTCCATCGCCGCCACACCCAAGTCGGGGTCGTCGGCGTCGCTCTCCACTCGGTCGGGGACGAATTCATGAGCCGGCCTCGCGGCGCCGGCCGAAGGCGGCATGAGGGGGTTCTGAATCGGAGAAGACCAAGGAAAATTAGAGCCGGATTCGGCTGAAGAAGGAAACAGAGAAGCAAGAGACGACTAACCAATGGTGGGGGGTTGGCGCGCGAGTATGGCTCCTTGCCAAACTGTCATTCCTCCGCAAGGCCACAGTTCGCCAAGAAGTTCACCGTGTCCACCACCTCTGTGTGGGGCATGTCTTTGGAGCACAGCCGGTTGTCTCGGCGTCAGCCATCTCATCGGCAGATCAGATGAGGTCGGCCTTGAAGAGGGAGAACTCGGCGGGCCTTGAAGGCGGCCAGCAAGTCTGCCCCAGTCAGGTCCTCCGACTGCGTCATCACGCGGAGCCGCGCGACGGTGGCGTTGCCTGCGAGAGTCAGCGTCCGGGCCCTATAGGACCAGCTGGGGGGTCGGCCCGCCAACTCGCCGCCCACGTAAGGCGGCAAGTTGACCCAGTTGCCCTCAGGGGCGACGTTCTTGACATAGAAGTATGTACGATGCCACATCTTCACCGACTTGATGAGGGAGATGGCAGGAAAAGGGTTCTCGGGCACCGGCCTCCTCTTGGCGATGAACGATGTCGCGACAGAGCCGCACGCGAGCGACGTGGGTCCCGAGCTTGGCTTGGAAGAATTCCCCACAGCTCGATGGTGGGGAGAACGCCGAGAAAACCCTCGCATAAGGATGCGAAGGCGGCCAACAGCACCACCGTGTTGGGGGTGAGGTGGTGCGGCTGGAGCCCGAAGAACTCCAAGAACGCGCGGAAGAAGCCGCTCGCCGACAGCCCTAGCCCGCGCATGAGGTGCGAACGGAAAATGACCCGCTCGCCCTCCTCCGGCGCCGGCGTGATTTTCGCTTTTCGCTCGCGCGCGGGTCCGCACTAGGTGGCTGCGGGGATGCGACGCTGCGTTTGTGAAGAAACTCGATGATGTCGCCGCCGATGATGGAGCCGTCTTACGCCGGAGCGCGCGGTGGGGCGCGCGGCGGCGGATGAAAGCTCATCTCGCGCGCGGGCGAGGTTCGGGCGCATGGCGAGCGAGGAAGAAGACGAGGCAGGGAGCAAGAGGGAGCGGGGAAGAGAGGGTGCGCGTGCGTCGCCGCCCCCTCCCTCCCCCGCCTACTTATAGGCGCCTAGGCTGCGAAGCCGAGGGGGCGGGCGTGGGATTAACTGCGCCCACGTCCCCACACCCCCACAATTTAACCCACGACGTTATCGCGCGATAGCACGGGCGTGAGCCCAACCACTCGCATGACCGCAGCGGATCCGCTGCGCGGGCGTGGTAGTGGCGGGCCCGCGCTGACGGGCCTGTCTTGTCACGCTGCGGTGGGCAGATCGCCTACCGCGTGGCGTCGCGTGGGCAGGCTCGGCAACGGGCGGCTGCCGAAGCTTATCGAGCCGCCCGGATCCCGCTGCGACCTTTGAAACCTTTGAAGAGCAAGACGGCCCCCTGCAAGGACGACTCCAGCTAGTCGGCTCGAGATGGAGACGGCGGGCCGAGTCCAGATTCTTCTACCAAAGGGATGAAGCTGCCGAGGCTCCTCGACATGTTGCCCTCGGCGCCTCACCAGCTTCGGGGACTACTGTCGGAGTAATGGGCCACGGGTAGGCAGACCCGAGCCCCTGGACCTTTCAAAACATCGGGGCAGACTGCGCCCCTCAAGACCCAAGACAAAGAGCCGCCTTCAGAGAGTCGGCGACAGTCACCGACTGCCCCTCTAGGCCGAGTCCCAGAGACGGCCTCAGGACAAGCCGACTCCAAGCCAGCGACCACCAATGAAGCCAGCTACAGGGAGTCGGCCCGTGACTCCGTCCACTCCCTGCATGAGCGACTACGAAGCGGGATGGGATAAAGCCGCCTGGCCGGTCCCTCGCCCGCTCATAAAGGGCAGGCATGGCCACGGGGCGCCGTACCGACGGAGATCTCCGTCCGGCGCAAAGATCAGAGCCACACCGCCTCGACATCAGCCCCGTGAGCAGATTCTCGCACTCCACGAGGGCCTGTCTGTACGACCCGAAGACGGCGGGACCCGCCTGTCGGCGGGAGTGCAGAAGACGGCGAGAATGCCCCAAAGACGGACCCGTTGGAAACGGCCTCCGAGAGTCGGCTGGCCCCTCCCGCGGGCTCCGTGCACCATTAACCAGACAAGACAGAGAATGACAACAGTGATCGCCCGCCAGCGCCGCAAGACTGCCGCCATGCCCCGCCGACCAAGCTCGCGTCATTAGAAGCGACTCTGAACTCCTGCAGCCGGCAAAAAGCCGCCCAATGACGAGGGCTGTCGGCCCCATGCTGGACCGTCAAGGGCCCACTAGTCGGCGGGCCCTGTGAGTCGGCGGAGAAGACCTGCAGCCTAAGAGACTGACGGCTGGGACCCGCGCCTAGCCGGATTACCATTGTACCCCCGGGGGGTAGGCCTATATAAACCCCCCGGGGCACCCATGCAAAGGGTTGGAACCTAGAAGTTTTAGACACACACATAGAGGGAAGAGAAGACCTAGCCGTGCCCTTCTCCTTCCTCACCCCAAACAGCTCAAGGAGCATCTTGTAGTCACTTTTCCATAGTGATCATGCGGAGACCCCGTAGAGCAGCATTAGGGGTGTTATCTCCTCGGAGAGCCCTGAAGCTGGGTAAGATTCGCCGGCGTGCATGTCTTCGCCTCATCCCGTTTCCAGGCACCGGCGTCGTTCTACTTGCCCCCTCCATGATAAGCCATCCTTTGGCATATGTCGCACCCAAACCCCGACATCGGGCCTTTTTTATGGCCTCTTTTTTTAGTCTGGAGTCTCATCCCGACTTGTGGGGGAATATCATGGTCTCCATCATCCTTTCCTCACTTGGGACAATGCTCTAATAATTATGATCATCACACTTTTATTTACTTACAAATCATGAATTACAACTCAATATTTCGAACAAAATATGACTCTATATGAATGCCATGATAGGTAGGTATGGTTGCACCGGCGAAGTTTGCACCAACTCTCAAGGTGAGAAAGGGCAATGCAAGGTACCGAAGAGGCTAGAAAATTGCGGAAAATTAAGTGTGCGTATAACCTTGGACTCACATTAGTCATAAAGAACTCATATACTTATTGCAAAAATTTATTAGCCCTCGAAGCAAAGTACTACTACGCATGCTCCTAAGGGAAGGGTTGGTTGGAGTTAACCATCGCGCGATCCCGACCGCCACACAAAGGAAGACAATCAACAAATACTTCATGCTCCGACTTTGTTACATAACGGTTCACCATATGTGCATGCTACGGGAATCACAAACTCCAACACATGTATTTTTCAATTTCACAATTACTCAACTAGCACAACTATGATATTACCACCTTTATATCTCAAAATAATTATCAAGCATCAAATTTCTCATTATATTAATTAAAGCAAATTGCCATGCTGTTTTAAGACTTTCAAAATAATATAAGTAAATCATGAGAGATCAATAGTTTCTATAAAACAAATCCACCACCATGCTCTAAAAGATATAAGTGAAGCACTAGAGCAAAACTATATAGCTCATAAGATATAAGTGAAGCACATAGAATATTCTAATAATTTTCGAATCATGTGTGTCTCTCTCAAAAGGTGTGTACAGCAAGGATGATTGTGGTAAACTAAAAAGCAAAGACTCAAATCATACAAGACGCTCCAAGCAAAACACATATCATGTGGTGAATAAAAATATAGCTCCAAGTAAAGTTACCGATGGAAGTAGACGAAAGAGGGGATGCCTTCCGGGGCATCCCTAAGCTTTGGATTTACGGTGTCCTTAGATTATATTGGGGGTGCCATGGGCATCCCCAAGCTTAGGCTCTTGCCACTCCTTGTCCCATAATCCATCAAATCTTTCACCCAAAACTTGAAAACTTCACAATTCAAAACTCAGCAAAAAATCTCGTGAGCTCCGTTAGCGAAAGAAAACAAAAGACCACTTCAAGGTAATGTAATGAACTCATTCTTTATTTATATTGATGTTAAACCTACTGTATTCCAACTTCTCTATGGTTTATAAACTCTTTTACTAGCCATAGATTCATCAAAATAAGCAAACAACACATGAAAAACAGAATCTGTCAAAAACAGAACAGTCTATAGTAATCTGTAACTAACCCAAACTTCTCGAACTCCAAAAAATCAGCCAAAATAGGAAGACCTAGGAAATTTGATTATTGATCATAAGAAATTAGAATCAATATTTTATCACGCTCTGGTGATTTTTAACAATTTTTTCGTGACCAGAAAGTTTCTGGAAATTACAGCAAGATCAAATAACTATCATCCAAGAAGATCCTATAGATTTAACTTGGCACAAACACTAAATAAAACATAAAAACACATCTCACCAGAGTCTATAACAAATATGTATTCCTAAACAGAAGCAAAAAGCAAAAACTAAAAATAAAATTGGGTTGCCTCCCAACAAGCGCTATCGTTTAACGCCCCTTGCTAGGCAAAAAGGCAAGGATAGATCTAGGGATTGCCATAATAATGGTATGGCAAGTCATGAAAGCTTTTCTCATATTCTCTATGTTCAGCAGCAAGTTTTCTTTGAGGCAAGCAAAAATAATCAAAAGGGCTAAATTTCATGGGACAAAAGTCCCCAAGATCAATCTCGGGAGGTATGGGTTCTCCCTTGGCCCTTTGTATTGAACAACCAATTCAACATTACAAGCATTATTTTGGAAAAAAGTCACAAGCCTTCGTTCAAGAGAAAAACCTAATCCATTATTCTGAATAGCAAAATCATCATTAAGCTTGGAAATTCTATCAACTAGAACATCGGTTGGAACCTTTTTCCTAAGATTTTCATTATAAGCAACATGATCCAAAGATTGTAAATGCATCATGTCTTCTTGATTAAAAAGGATAACTTCTATGGGAGGATAACTAGAATCTACCCTATAATGCGCAAAGATTTCTCTAGCCTCTTTCATCATGAATCTAAACTCATGAGCCAAGTGGCGGCACGCTTAACAGAAGAATGCTCAATATTAGAAAATTCTAGGAAAATTCTTTGTATGCAAGGATGCATATGAATAAATTGCCTTTCAAGTTCAACTACAAGCAAAGATATTGCATCCGCAAGGCTACTAGTTTTATGAAGAATAGAGACACCCATAATGGGCAAAGCGCCAACACAAGTAAAGAAATCTTGAATAACTCCTTTCCCAATAATATTGCCACTACCGACTCGAAACTTTTTGGTGTGCAAGATAGTAGGTTCCTCAAGATGATCAGCGAAAGCATCAAAATTTCCCAAGTTGTTATTATTGCCTTCATTAGTGATAACCTCCCCAGATTCAGACATGGCGAAAGAAAGACGAGCAAAAAGAGGCAAATGGAAAAGAGAGGACGAATAAAACGGCAAGGGTGAAGTGGGGGAGAGGAAAACGAGAGGAAAATGGCAAATAATGTAATGCGGGAGATAAGGGTTTGTGATGGGTACTTGGTATGTTGACTTTTGCGTAGAGCTCCCCGGCAATGGTGCCAGAAATCCTTCTTGCTACCTCTTGCGCACTGCGTTGGTTTTCCCTTGAAGAGTAAAGGGTGATGCAGCAAAGTAGCATAAGTACTTCCCTCAGTTTTTGAGAACCAAGGTATCAATCCAGTAGGAGGCTACGCGCGAGTCCCTCACATCTACAGAAAGAAATAAATCCTCGCAACCAACACGATAAGGGGTTGTCAATCCCTACACGGTCACTTACGAGAGTGAGATCTAATAGATATAATAGGATAATATTTTTGGTATTTTTATGATAAAGATGCAAAGTAAAGTAAAAGCAAAGTAAAAAAGCAACGGAAATAACTAAGTGTTGGAAGATTAATATGATGGAGAATAGACACGGGGGTCATAGGTTTCACTAGTGGCTTCTCTCAAGAGCATAAGTATTTTACGGTGGTGAACAAATTACTGCCGAAAGCAATTGATGTAATCGAGCATAGTTATGAGAATATCTAGGTATGATCATGTATATAGGCATCATGTCCAAGACAAGTAGAACCGACTCACCTTTTGCATCTACTACTATTAATCTACACATCGACCGCTATCCAGCATGCATCTAGAGTATTAAGTTCATAAGAACAGAGTAACGCTTTAAGCAAGATGAAATGATGTAGAGGGATAAATTCATGCAATGTAATAAAAACCCCATCTTGTTATCCTTGATGGCAACAATACAATACGTGCCTTGCTGCCCCTACTATCACTGGGAAAAGACACCGCAAGATTGAACCCAAAGCTAAGCACTTCTCCCATTGCAAGAAAGATCAATCTAGTAGGCCAAACCAAACTGATAATTCGAAGAGACTTGCAAAGATAACCAATCAAACATAAAAGAATTCAGAGAAGATTCAAATATTTTTCATAGATAAACTTGATCATAACCCACAATTCATCGGTCTCAACAAACACACCGCAAAAGAATATTACATTGAATAGATCTCCAAGAGAGAGGGGGAGAACATTGTATTGAGATCCAAAAAGAGAGAAGAAGCCATCTAGCTAATAACTATGGACCCGAAGGTCTGAGGTAAACTGCTCACACTTCATCGGAGAGGCTATGGTGTTGACATAGAAGCCCTCCGTGATCGATGCCCCTTCCGGCGGAGCTCCGGAACAGGCCCCAAGATGGGATCTCGTGGGTACAGAAGGTTGCGGCGGGGGAATTAGGTTTTTGTTTGGGGGTACGTAGGTATATATAGGAGGAAGGAGTACGTCGGTGGAGCAACGTGGGGCCCATGAGGGTGGAGGGCGCACCCAGGGGGTAGGCGCCCCCCTACCTCGTGGCTTCCTGGTGGCTTTCTTGACGTAGGGTCCAAGTCTCCTGGATCATGTTCGTTCCAAAAATCAGTTTCCCGAAGGTTTCACTCTGTTTGGACTCCGTTTGATATTCATTTTCTCATAAACTCAAATAGGCAAAAACAGAAATTTCGGGCTGGGCCTCCGGTTAATAGGTTAGTCCCAAAAATAATATAAAAGTGAATAATAAAGCCCAATAATGTCCAAAACAAAAGATAATATAGCATGGAGCAATAAAAAATTATAGATATGTTGGAGACGTATCACCGACGCCTGGCGAAGATGCTGGTGCCGGCGCCATATAAGGCGACAGAGAAGAAGGCAAGAAGAAGGCCAAGGGTGCCAAGAGTGGCGCCCATCGCAATGGCACTTCGGACGCGACATCCGAAGACGACGAGGCCCATTCCTCTGTCCCTGAGGAGAATGACGAGTAAGAGGAGGAGGGGGAGGAGAACAACCCCCCTCCCGCCGAGAAGAAGAAGAAGAGGGCGGCTTCAGCGCATCCGGAGGCGAAAGAGCCCAAAAAGGGGAAGGGTGCCCCAGCGGTTAATACCGCATGGGACGTCGACATCAGTCCGGAGCAACGCCCCCGCACTAAGCCCCAGGTCGCATCGTAAGTGATATGGCTTATTTGTGCGCACATCCAGCACTTTCTCTTTATTATTTTAACATGGTCAACTACTTATTGCAGTCCGGCCCGTGACCTTATCCAGTGATCCTCATCTGGAGGTTCATTGGCTCCATCGGAGATGACGAGTATGTCGCCACCGCCTACTGACTCCCCCGGGGCCATGGACGACACCGAAGTGCTGTCCCGAAGGACCGCTCTGAAGAGAGGAGCCCAGGACGTTGTCCGGGAGGCGCCACAAGGCGAGACCTCCACTACCGGACACACGGGGGAGCCAGTCCCCATGGAGACTGGCGAGGGGGGCCGTATGCAGTTTGGCCCTCAGCCGAATACGATTCCGGAGACCCATGTGGCTCCGGAGTCGGGCGAGCAGCCGCCTTTAAAGGAGGGGGTGCGCCGCCTCCATCGGCGGCTCCTGTCCATCCAGGAGCGCCGTATGACACGATGGGGGCGCTGCGAAGCGCCTCCGTCGTGGACGAGCATCGTGTCCTTATGGGTGCGGTGATTGAGAAGGTTCAATCCGTCAAGAGTGGACTGAATGAAGCCTACAGCAGCCTGTTGACAGGTTTCGAGGTAAGCAAGAGAAAAACCCTGTATAGTCCGTAGCCCCTGAGACGTTGTTCGGTGTTTGGCAGAAGAACCGGACAGAGGATCAATACTTAATTATAAGAAACTGAATTGTGTATCGATAAGCAGGCGTCCCTGTTGGCCGCGACCTCGCATGCTGCCGAGGTCTCCGAACTGAAGCGGAGGCTGGAGCTTACCGAGAGCGAGCTCGGTGAGGTTAAAATTCGGCTCCAGGAGAAGCAATGTGAGGAATGACCTGCTATATATTCGGGGAAGGATAAGCGCTGTATATTGACAACGGTATTGTGATACATGCAGAAGCCGCGACTGAGGTCGAGGCTCTAAGGACGGCCCTAGGCGAAGCCGAGGAGAAGGCTGTCCAGTAGCAAGCCGCCCGTAAGAAGCTAAAGGCCCGGGTCAAAGAAATCCAGTAGGAGCTCCAGGATGCTGTCAACAAATGTGAGACCTTGGAGAGTGATGCATCTGCTCAAGGGGCCGAGCTCACCAAGGATCGTCAGAGCGCGGTGACCACTCGGAATGAGGCCCAGGCCGCCCTCCAGGAAATCCAGGAGGCCAAGAAGATCACGGCGGGTAAGGCTATTAAGATGCAAAGCAAGTATGCGGAGAAGTAGTACCTTTTACTAACCCGGGTTCGGAGTTCCCCAGGGGCTTTTGCTGATCTACCATGCAATGTATCGTATGCCATGAAGTTCTATCGAGCCAAAGGAGGGTGTTCCACAAAGAAGCTCTTCTGGTCGCAATATGCGGGGTCGGAGCCTCCCGTGTCCTTCACCGATCAGCTGAAACAGCTGGTGGAGCTGCACAAGGTGGCCGAATTAGCCATGAAGGATTTGACAATCCGGCTATGGCCAGCCGAAGCTATGCGTGGCAGCTACTTCAGACTCGTGAGGCGGATGGTAAACGCCTATCCTAGGCTGGACGTCATCAAGCACTCCGCTTGTACTGAAGGTGCCCGTATGGCCTTCGCTCACTGCAAGATGTTCGCACACCCAAGCGATATTTCGCGGATGTCGTAGAGGGGTCTCGACTTGTAGCGGCGCAATGTTCGCAGGACATTGTATTTGTATAAATGTATTCATGTTGCCTTTGCCTTGTATTATGGGAACAAAGCCGGTTTTTGTAAAGTAATTTTATTATGCTTTGAATTGTTTCCTCCTGTGCGGCCGTGTTGCGTGTAATCTGAGGGAGTTGTTTAGCGCACCGAACAAGGCAATCTGACTTTACGGCTTGAACACCACCACTTAGCCATAGGAGTTTTATAATAAAGCATGGGTGCAGCCCCTGGTTTAAACCAGTATCTTGTCGAGATTCGATCGAAGTGCCGATCTCTCGCATAACGCGGAAAAAATCTCCAACGATTTGTAACCCTCTAGTAGCTGACCGGCTCTTGCCATATCATGACAGTCATTTTTCGGCTTTCTCTGTATACCCTAGCCAGGGCACAATCGCAGTAGTTCTCCCTTTACTACCCTAGCCGATAGAGCGGAACGTAGGGTAGCAAGCACAGGAGCCGGGCAACCCAACTATTGACGAAAGACATGATTCGGAGCCAATGCATATGATGCTGAATTCGTTGTGCTCAACTTATATATAAGAAGTGTTCAGACTGTGATGCCGTATTGTGGGGCGACAGGTAGCCTCTGGCGAATGTAAAACATAAAAGAGTGTCGATGCGGCAAATAAGCGGATCGAAACAAAACGAAGTAAGAAGCGAAAAACACAGAAGCTGGGCCACGAACCATTTTTATCATAACTGGATGGATACGTCAAAGCGTATCTTGTACAGATGGTGCGAAAAGTATCTGGCTATTTACATACCGGCATCAATAGGGCGTAGCGTGCGGTTCCTGAGAAATAATTATGAATACCGTCAAGAAGAACGCATAAATGTTACCCTACACACTTGTGCTACTTGTCCCCGTCGTATTCCAGTCCTTCTAAAGGACTTGCGATCGGGCCCGCGGAGAAAGGTGCCTGAAACAAGAAAAAGAAGTAAAAGTATGTATGTCTGGAATTGGTCTGGCCGAACTGTAGACCCCGGGTAATCTCGTGCCTCCGTTGATCACTAAAAAAAAGACACATCCATGACATTTCGGGCTGAAGAATTTTTTTTCGGTCATACATATGGCACTTCTATGCTGATAAATGTGACAAAACACGGTATCATCATAGATGTGGTGGGCTCCTACTTCTATGACAAAAAATCATGACAGAAAATGGGCTTTTCGTCCTGGGCGGGCCAGAGATGCAGCTGTATGACATTCTTTGGGCCGTCCATGACGGAAAAAACCGTGGTAGAAGCGAGGGGGAGGAAAATTTCGGGGAGTTCCCGGTTATGGTGGGAGGTCGGGGGCCGAGCGATGCGCGTTTCTCTCGTACACGTGCAAGGCGTTGGGCTCTATCTGAACCCGAGCGATTGCACTGTAGGCTACACGTTACTGAACCCGAGCGATCGATCGATGGCTGTTAACTGAACCCGATCGAGCGATTCTTCGCCATCGCCGCTAATCGAAGCCGATCGATTGGATGAACAAAGTGAGCGCTGCGGGGGGTTGGATGAACAAAGGCGGTGGCATTGCCTCAGATGAACAGGACCCCATGGTGTGGAGGGCTGGATGAACAGTAGACGGTGGGGTGGCCGTGGAGGGGTGGATGAACAAGACCCCGTGGTGTGGTGGGCTGGATGAACAGTAGACGTTGTGGTGGCCGTGGAGGGGTGGTTGAACAGGACCCCGTGGTGTGGAGGGCTGGATGAACAATAGACGGTGGAGGGGTGCCCGTGGAGGGGTGGTTGAACAGTAGCCGATGGAGTAGCGAGCGGTGTAGGCTGGAGGAGGTCGACGGTAGCCCGTCGAGGCTGGAGGAGGTCGACGGTGGAGATGAACAATATCTCGTGGAGTCCCGTTTGCGGTACGCCACACCCCTCCCGATGAATGTGACCCGTGTTCACCAGAAGCGCTTCCAACACAAGTCCGTTTCGTCCATTTTGCGGTACGCCACATCCCTCCACCCCCGTTTCGACCGTAGGAGGTCCGTTTCCTCCGTTTTGCGGTACGCCACAGCCCTCCCGATCAACAGGACCCCGCTTCGACCGTAGGGAGGTCCGCTTCCTCCGTTTTGCGGTGCGCCACACCTCCCGATCAACAGGACCCCGCTCGAACGTAGGAGGTCCGTTTCCTCCGTTGTGCGGTACGCCAGGCCTCGTTTCCATCGCCTGTTCCGTCCAAGCCGGTTGGCTCCCATGCGTTCCGTTGCCTCCCGATGAACACGACGCATTTCGTTGCCCCTTGATGAACACGACGCATTCCGTTGCCTCCCCATGAACACGACGCATTTTGTTGCCTCCCGATGATCAAGACGCATTCCGTTGCCTCCCCATGAAGACGACAACGACGTTGTTTCTCCGTTCCGACCCAGCCATGTACACGGGCCCTGGCCGTACGTATGCGCGAGTAGGCGTTTGAGACCCTGCCCTTATGTATGTACGTGGCCGTATTTTCTTTCTTGCACCCTCGCTGCTGGACGTACGTGTACATGCTACGTGCGCGCCTCTACATCCTCTAGTATATATGTACATACACGTTCGCGACCAGAATGACAACTCTACGTACGCTTCGACCAGGTGATCCCGACTGTCAGGCACTTCCTTGCGTGCGAAGGTGTCGCTGGTGGGTCCCAGCGGTTAGGGGGGCGAATCGTTTTGTTTTTTTTTGCCCGGACGCACTTCCTTGCGTGCGAAGATGTAGTTGGTGGGTCCCAGCAGTCAGGGAGAAACATTTTTTTCGCGAAATACAGTAGCCCGTCCGGTGGGTCCCACCGCCGTGGAGGAATCATTATTTTCCGCGTAATAAGGAGGCACTTCCTTTGTTGCGGCCGTGGACCCATTGTCGGCCTCTCCACGCATACCCACGTCCGATGGAAATCGCTCCTTGACCACGTTGACCATGCCGCGCCGAGAGCACTGTGGCGGTGGACGACGGCGCAGGCCTAGGAAGGGGACGACGGGAGCCGGGAAGACGTGGCAAAGGAAGAGCCATGAGCGGAGTACGAGGGTTCACTGGTTCGGCTGCGTGTGAGGCTGCTGCCGCCGCAGTGGGAATAGTAGGGTGGTGAGGCCTCCGCGGCAAGACAACCGCCACGGAGGCGTGAGAATGCGGCACGACCGTGCTGCTTTTGGGCGGCTGGAGCAAGAAGACGAGAGGCTGAACAAGCACTACAGTCGTTGGATGGACATCGTACGGTCACTGGAGCTAGAATCGTTCATATTGACTAAAGTTGACAAAGGCCCCATCCCAGTAAACTTAGTAGGCCCACAAGTCAGCCTCCCACCATGGTGGGTCCCGGCTAGTAGGGGGAGTATTCATTTTTTTGTGCGTAATAAGGAGGCACTTCCGGTGGGTCCGAGCTGACAGCGGGGGGAATGTTTTTTTTTCACAAAATATGCTGGCCCGTCCGATGGGTCCCAGCAGTCAGGGGGGAAACGTTATTTTTCGAAATAAGGGGCCCGTCTGGTGGGTCCCCGCTGTCAGGTGGAGGAATAATTATTTTGCGCGTAATAAGGAGGCACTTCCTTGCGGCTGCTCGACCCACTGTCGACCTCTCCACGTCGCATACTCTTCCGATGGAAGTCGGTCGTTGACCACATTGACCACGCCGCACCGAGAGCACCAGGGCGGTGGTTTGGATGACGGCGAGGCCTAGGAAGGGGATGGCACGGAGCCGAGGAAGACGCAGCAGTGGAAGCCCGCGCGGAGAGGAGTACGAGGGTTCACTGGTTCGGCTGCGGTGTGAGGCTGCCGTCGCCGTAGAGTAGCAGGGGGTGTGGGTGAGTAGAGGGATGGCCTGGCCAGCGGTGGGAGTAGTACGGGGCGGTGAGGCCTCTGCGGCATCACAGCCGGCCACGGGAGGCAGGAGCACGCGACACGGCCGACGCTGCTTTGGGCGGCTGGAGCAAGAAGACCAGAGGTTGAAGAAGCACTACGGCCGTTGGATGGACATCGTCCGATCCCTGCAGCTAGAATCGTTTATGTTGACTAAGTTGACAAAGCCCTTGGTACGCGTCAACTTAGTAGGCCCACAGCTCGGATTTGGCAGAGTACATATAGCCCATTTGCGATTTGTAAGAATGTACATCCCATTTTTTAATTCTAATGGAATTCAGCCCGTTTACAGTTTATTAAAAGTACAGCCCAACTTCTAGCTAGGACAACGATTAATAATTTCAAACAACCGCTCAAAACAGAATTCAAAAAAAATTCCCACATTTTGATGGATCCGAAATATTTTTATCCAAATTTCTAGTCGGGTTAAATATAATTTCAAATAAAGTTGTATTACGTTAAATCCGATTTAAATATTATGCGCTACAAGAATAAGTAATGAAATTAAAATTTCCAAATTCCAAAAATAATATATTTTCAAACTAATTACGTGTTTGGTGCATAGTAATTGCCCAGTTATTATAATTACATCCTATTTATTATTTCTTAAAGTCCATTTTCTTATTAAGCCTAATGCATACCTCCTAGGAAACTTTGCAGCCAAATGGGCGGATAACAAGTTGACCTCGATATTGTGTACAACTGTCGGCCCAGTTGCATTGTCGATGTTGAAAAAAAGGCACATGTAGTACAAGACAACCTAACATGGTTACTCAGCCCACATTCATCGACGCCAGAAAGGCCCAAACAAGGCTTCAGACAACTTTTTGAAGTCACCGAGCTCGCTTAATAACTTAAGAAAAAAGTTAGATTGGCAAAGTGGAACCTAATTAAAAGCTGTCACGAGCAAATAAATAATTCAATGGGTCCCACTTGTGCGCAGCGCGTGTGTGTGCGCAAGGTGTGTGTGTGTGTGTGTGTGAGAGAGAGAGAGAGAGAGAGATAGATAGATAGAGAGACCCATCGGTCGATGCTCAGAATACATCTTTCAGCCATATGCATTGCCGATGCTCTCAAGAAAACTTATATAGTTGAGACAATCATATAGAACATCATAGCACAATCGAACTTGCATACAATAATTTCACACAAAGCGGCACAATCAGGATGGAAGCAGTGGATCGCTATGGAAGGGCTATGTTGAAACCAACGAAGTCGTACATAATGGTTCATCGCCTTTATAAATGACGGGAAATATCTTGAATGTTGTGCAAAGAAAATGCATGCATAACACAATAAGTTCTTTCTAGCACATTAAGCTTGACGTACAACCCTTTCTAAAAAAAAAGTTCAGGTACAAAATTAGAACAGGTCACAATCAAATGTAATCGGCATATCGCTGCTTCGCACCCATAGCTCGGATTTAACTAGTACTATCGACATAAGATTCAGTTGTTACCTCAAATTAGAGCACATCCAGAAGCCAGCCTTGCCTCTTCTCCCAAAGAAGCAAAGGTCCTCCGCCGCGGCGATGGAGTAGGCCCCGTGCCATCCATCGCTCGAGCAACACGGGGAAAGTCTGACGTTGACTCCTGTAATGGACGTCGTCGTCGGACCCTGACACCAGCGGCGGCGGCAGGACTTCGATTGATGGATTGACCACTTCTTCGACATGCACGAACACTCAATACAGGTACATCCCTAACGTGGTCCGCAGCGGCCTTGGGGGCGACGAATAGTACAACCCCGGTTCCTGCACCGGTATCTCAACACCAATCACCTTCGGTATGGTGCACGGCTTCTTCATCCATGCCATAACCGCCAGAGCCCAGCTGTATGTCCGAGGAACAAAACATACTTACGAAGCTCACCTCCAAGGTCGCTGGATAAGCTCGCTCATGGACTCGCTGTTCCAAGCACGCCGAGGCATGCCGTGGAAGGTAAGCTTTGTAAAAACTCAAGATCGAGGGCACCGAGCCCCATCCTGGGTGCCACCGATCAAAGCTCACCAGCGCCATCGCGCAGAACAAACGCCAGAAGATTCGAACACACGATCGGCAATAAAGTTGTCCGGAACCTGACGAAGAAATCAGCTGGTGGCGGACATACTTCGACGAGCAAGTCACTTATTTGGATGCCGTGCGCAATGCCAAGAGCTTTGACAAGGTCATCGGGCGAGACGGGAGGCCGGTCGCCGTTGATGGTTACCATCAGCACTTTGCCGGCAAACTGGTTGTCAAGCGCCGCCATGCCAATATTGAGCGACAACATGCAGCGACCGAAGGCAGGACGGACCTCAGGATCTCTGGCTCGGAGATCCGCGTTTACCGGTGACATGATAGTGCGCTTGAGTACAGGGAGTACAAGAGGGGGATTTTGTGGAACTGGAGTAGGAATCGAGATTCCAGAGGTGGGGGAGGGGCGGGAGACTAGGGATGAAAAGGTAGCATGAATTTCGAGCACGCGCCAATATGCTCTCGGCGCGCAAGCGCACAAAAACACCGGTGGCGCCCACATGTCAGCCTAAGAGTCCTTATTCTTTCTTTTTTGGAGAGCCTGACCTTTTTTTTCAGGATCTTTTGAGAGCCCGGCCTGAGAGTCATAATTGACCTGTTTGGCATTGCGTTACTACTCGGCCCATATTCAACGACACCTCACTGACCCAAACAAGTGTACATCATCGAAAAGACAGTGAGCTCAAATTATATAACTTGAAAAAAGGAGATATACTCTGAACACTGGAGAATGGTGATGCCCTCATTTAGCCCACTAGTAGTTCGAGAAAATAAACAGTTTGAAACAACGGTATATACAACATTCAAACACTGACTAGTGACTACTACTGACATAAACAGCAAGACATGATAGTTCATAAGAAGTTTTGCTACACCACCAAAACGCACCCATCTGGCAGCCGCACTCTCGTGATCCGCATTTAGAATGACATTCTAAACAGAAGCAACTATTACATAGAAAGAGTGACATAGACGAGGATGACCAAATGACAAGGAATATGCATAACAAAATAAAGAACTACCCATCCAGAACCAGCAGCAAAGACAACAAAGTCATTCGAAGAGATGATCCAACACCATCATAATTTGCAGCCCCGCTTCAGCGACCAGTGATCCGCAGACACCGGTACTCCACCCTTTCGATGCAATAGCCCAATTACCTATCAACCTGAAGGCTTGAACCACATCACTGCCTATCATAATTGAGATATCCAAGGATCAAAGTTAATCCGGATGCCTTTGTCATTCTCACCTTCTTTTGGCTGCAGGCTGTATCATTGACAATCAGGGGAGTTTGCTCCTGAATTCCTAGGGCTCGCCGTGTAGACACAATTTTCCATAGCAAACAGAGCCTCTTTGCCATCAAGGTCCTTGCCAACGGTGATCTCGTGGTTAATCGGATAATTGAGTCCGAGAAATAGAGAGTGTGAACCAAGGCTGTTTACCCGCCTCCAACTAAAAAATCCTAAAGGCCCCAACAAGCTGGTATCGTACTCATAGACGTATCAGCCACTGTCCGGATACTCACGTATTACACGGTGCTTGTGTACAGTGGGGTTTTTGCAATATAACTTTTCCGGCTCATTTGTCCGAATTATCATCAGTCTTTTGCCGTCGTCTAATCGAGCAAGGAAGCAGTTGTGCTTCCCTGTTTTTGGCAAAGGTGGTGTGATTACAAAGGGCAGTAACTGTAGGGACACTGCTTCATATCAAAAAGGACAAGCATTGTTAATGTAAGATCAGCATTGTTCAGAGTATGAGTATGATAATGCAAGAAACAACATTGATATGTCCTTTATGATATGTTGTTTATATCAATGTCGGTGCTGGAGCGGCTAGCGAGGGAATAGTGGTACTGGGGGAGGCGAGTGAGGCGACGGTACACGGGGGCACAGTGAGATAGAGACGAAGACGGAGACGGAGAAGGAGATGGAGATGGAGTGGTGCTATGGGAGTGGAGAGGGAGACGAGGCGAGGCGCCAATGTGTCAGACAACAAGTGTGACAGACTACACAAAGGCATTGTGGTGAGGCTGACTTTGGTAACCCGAACACGCTGCCTCACCTGGACTAGTGTCAGCGCAGGTGTTGTCACTTCACCGTGAGGACCGGATGAATAGTATTTTTGACCATCAAGTGTACTATTATTGTACTACTACTACTAGTAGTAGTAGGAACATGAGTACTCCAAAGATTGTATAGCAGAAATAGGTCTCCGTGCTAGCATGCATGTTCACTTCATCGCTCGTATCATCCATATTATGCAGCGTAACCAAATTCTCATGCATGCCCATTCAACGCCTCTGCCGCGATGCATGCAAAGTGGTCGCTCGGTGCATCAAGGCCGCATGCGATCGCTCCACACTTGAGAAGAGGAAAAATGGAAAGGTAGAACGCGACAAAGATAGGAAGAGAACGCTGGCTAACGAGGCCGGGAGGGATCGAAAGGTGAAGTTAATGCTCCACGCCTAAAGGTTTTGGGAAAACCTGATTTTCATAAGGTGACTTATACTCACCTAAACGGAGGGAGTATTCCTTAACCAGAGAATGTTGTGTCTCCCACTCACGCGCTTAAAAAAAAAGCTACAACACATTTTTTTTATCTATTTGAATAGGTCCCACCTATCAGGAAGGATGGGCACGTACACGAACAGGTAAGACTCCTAAGTCTACCCGCATAGCCTTTTCGTTTAGTCTACCTAGCTGAGGGAGTCCAGGATTAGGGGGTATCCGGACAGCCGGACTGTATACAACGTCCGGCCTATTGAAGCGTGAAGATACAAGACTCAAGACTTCGGCCCGTGTTCGGAAGGGACTTTCCTTGGCGTGAAAGGCAAGCTTGGCGATCCGGATTTTATATTGCCTTCCTTGTAACCGACTCCATGTAAACCCTAGCCCTCTCCAGTGTCTATATAAACCGGAGAGGTTGGTCCTTAGAAGGCCGATCACAATTACAATCATACCATCATAGGCTAGCTCTTAGGGTTTAGCCTCTACGATCTCGTGGTAGATCTACTCTTGTACTACCCATATCATCAATATTAATCAAGCAGGAAGTAGGGTTTTACCTCCATCGAGAGGGCCCGAACCTGGGTAAACATTTGTGTCCTTTGCTTCCTATTACCATCAGCATTGACGCATAGATCGGGACCCCCTACCCGAGATCCGCCGGTTTTGACACCGACATTGGTGCTTTCATTGAGAGTTCCTCTGTGTCGTCGCTGTCAGGCTTGATGGCTCCTCCAATCATCATCAACGACGCCGTCCAGGGAGAAACTTTCCTCCCCGGACAGATCTTCGTGTTCGGCGGCTACGCACTGCGGGCCAACTCGCTTGGCCATCTGGAGCAGATCGACAAGCTACGCCTCGACCACCGTGCCGTGTTCGGAAACCTGAACTACACAAATGGACATCCGCTAAGACTTGATCTTCGATGGATTCGGGTTCTGCCAGAGCACCGGACAGTCACGCCGAGCATGGCTTAGACCTCGCTGCCGGATGAAGCTCGGGCATCACCCCGGTACTATCCCTCGACCTAGATCCCGACAGGCTACACCGCTTAAGGACGGAGGATTCAACCCGGCCCCCTGTGTCGCGCACTCATCGGGCGGTGGAGCCGAACACGGCCTTACCTCTGCGGTGGCTCAGGACTCAACCCCGATTCAGATCCCATCGCCGGTTCCAAATTACCACACTCCCGAGCCCGCTGCCGTGATGGGCTGAGGTAATGGAGTTCACCGCTGATGATATCTTCCAAAGACTCGCCCTTTGGCGACATGTCTGACTCATTAAAGTCTCTCTCTTTGTCAGAGGCTCTTCGCCAACTATGTCCCGGCTCGAGTGGGAGGCAGGCGATGAAGGAATTCGTTGCCCACCCACCACCCACTTCATTGCCACGGTCGATGACTTAACCGAGGTACTGAACTTTGACTCCGAAGACATCGACGGTATGGACGACGATGCTGGAGAAGAACATGAACCGCCGGTCACTGGGCGGTGGACAGCCACCTCTTCTTACGATATATATATATGGTGGACACTTCGAAGGAAACAAATGGTGATGAGGCAACGAAGGATAAAACCTCAGGGAGAAAAAGCAAAGAATGGGCGCCGTCGGCGCCACTCCAAGCCCCGCCACACCAATACCGGCCCAAGAGATGAAAACTATCCGAATGGCACCAAAGAAGAATACAACCCTGAACAGCCCGCCTTCGAGCAGGCCGAACAGGAGGATGAGCAGGTCAGCCCAGAAGAACAGGCGACGGATGAATACCCGGAGGAGGACAGCCACATGCCCCCCTCCGAAGACGAGATTAGCCTCGGCGGCCACGACGAAGTTCCCGTGGCCCGAGGATCCCGTAGAGCTGGAGGGCTTCAAGCGTCGGCTTATAGCCACTGAGAGGAGCCTGAAAAAGAAGCAACAGCAACTCCAAGCTGACCAACACCTGCTCACAGACAGATGGGCTGAAGTCCTGGCAGCCGAGGAATACAGACTCGAGCACCACACGGCTGAACGGCCACCTCGTGGTCGGGATAAAACGGCATATCAGTCCGCATACCAGCCAACACCCCCACGCCAACATACTACGGCCCGGGGAAACAAATCAGGACAACCAAGATCGATCTACGGACCGCGGGGGCGCGCCTCGGTACGCGACGAGGACCGTCACGCCGGACACTCCTTCAACAAGTCCGGCCGGGCCGAATATAGGCACCCAGAGCAATTCGACTTGCGTAGCCACATAACCCGGCACAGAGGCGCCACACACCCCCTCTACTTCACTAACGAAGTAATGGATCATGAATTCCCAGAAGGGTTCAAACCCGTAAACATCGAATCATACGATGGCACAACAGACCCCGCAGTATGGATCGAATATTTTCTTCTCCACATTCACATGGCCCGGAGACGCATCTCGCACGCCTATCAAGTATCTTCCCTCAAGCTCAAAGGACCAGCCCGCATCGGCTAAACAGCCTGCCAAAGAAATTTCATTGGCAGCTGGGAAAACTCGAAGACGCATTCTCGACAACTTCTGTGGCACATATGTGCGACCACCGACGCCGACGACTTGAGCCACATTACTCAACAGCCCGGAGAGTCAACCAGGAAATTCGACTCGGGTTCCTAACTAAGAAGAACCAAATAGTAAATGCTGTCGGGGACGCCCGAAGCCCTAGCGGCTTTCAAGCATAATATCCGTGACGAGTGGCTCGCTCGACACCTCGGCTAGGAAAAACCCAAGTCCAAGGCAGTTCTCACAACACTAATGACCCGCTTTTGTGCAGGCGAGGACAGTTGGTTGGCCCGCAGCAGCACTACGCCACAGTCTGGCAATTCAGATGGCCGTGACAATAACGACAAGCCGCGGTGGAACAGACATAAGCGACGGAACAACGGCGACAACACTGAAGACACAGCAGTCAACGCCGGATTCAGTGGATCGAAGCCCGGTCAGCGGAAGAAGCCGTTCAAAAGAAATAATCAAGGACCGTCCAGTTCGACCGTGATATTTGAGCGCTGTGCCAAATTCATGGCACCTCGGACAAGCCAGCCAACCACACCAATAGAGATTGCTGGGTATTCAAACAGGCCGGCAAGATCAACGCCAAGACAAGGACAAGGGGCTGCACAAATGACGATGATGAGGAACCCCGACGTCAACACGGGGACAAAAGAAATTTCCCCCCCAGGTGAAAACGGTCAACATGATCTACGCCACGCACATCCCCAAGCGGGAACGGAAGCGGGCACTAAGGGACGTCTATGCCATGGAGCTAGTCGCCCCGAAATTCAACCCATGCTCAGCTTGTCCAATTACCTTCGATCGTAGGGATCACCCTACTAGAATCCGTTACGGCGGCTCGGCCGCATCCTAGACCCAATCATCGACAGATTCCACCTCACGCGCGTCCTTATGGACGGTGGCAGCAGCCTGAACCTGCTTTACCAGGACACATTGCCTAAAATGGGCATCGACCCTTCAAGGATCAAGCCCACTAAAACCACCTTTAAAGGTGTAATTCCTGGAGTAGAGGCCCGTTGTACGGGCTCTATAACATTGGAAGTGATCTTCGGATCTCCGGATAACTTCCGAAGCGAAGATTTAATATTCGATATCGTCCCCTTCCGCAGTGGTTACCATGCACTGCTCGGACGAACCACATTCTCCAGATTCAATGTGGTACCACACTACGCATATCTCAAGCTCAAGATGCCAGGACCATGCGGGGTCATAATGGTGAACGGAAATATGGCCCGCTCCCTACGAACAGAAGAACATACTGCAGCCCTTGCAGTGGAAGTACAATGCGGCCTTCTCCGACAAACCAATCCGGCGAGAACAACTTCGAGCACGATACCAAGCGAGTCCGAGCACCCGCAACAGATCATCAGCACGCAAAGAGCGCGACTAGCAATCTGGCCTCCGCTTAAGCCCCACCAAAGCAGCATTGGTGCCACGTGCACACAATTACGCACTCAAAATACCATGGGCATAGGCGGAGGCGCATCAACGACTCACTCAATAGTGCGGGTAACCGCCAAATACTTTCATACTATTTCCCTCTTACCTTTCAGACACCGCTAAGCAACATCCTCAAAAGAGCTGAATTGCCGGACTTATAGGGAAGAGACATCCAAGGAGGCAATAGACATTGTGCACAGAAGAAAATACCCAGGTGGAATCTATTTACGATCATTATACCTGCTTTATCTACCTGAACACATCCTGCCCCTGGATAGGACATGTCAAATAGTCCTATTTTACCTCTGCTTAACGCACCCATTGAACATGTACGCTTAAACGTATTTTTCGTCAATGGGAGATTATATATAGCGCCAGCTTATTATTCTTATTTGAGCATTTTTTTTCTCTTATAAATGTTTATTTGATATTGCATCCGTACACTTTGGTGCGGCCAGTTCGCCAGGGGCTTCTTATGGCGCCCTGTAATATGGCAATTAAAGTCCGAACACTGTCAACAGTGCGACACCCCGAACTTATAACACTATATGCATCAGCTCCGAATCATGTCTTGGGTCTGAGCTGGGATAGCCTGCTCCCTTGTTTTGGTGCCTTATGTTCCGTTATATCGGCTAAGGTAGCGCAGGAGAACTATCAAGATTGTGTCCCGGTTCTTCCGGATGAGCACCTCAGTAGAGAAATCCGAAAACTGACCGACATGATGTGGGGAGAGCTGGTCGCTGTTCGAGAGGTTTCAAAATCCTTAAAGATTTTCCGCTTTAGGCAATAAATCGGCTTCACCCGATCTAGGCTTGTATAGCGCCCCGATTCGGTCTTCCAGATTCTAGGGGCTTCGCCGAAATTTAAAATTGTAGACTTCTATGGCTAAGTGAAAGTTATAAAGCCGCATAGTCCGATTGCCTTGTTCGCTGCTGTCGGGGGTTGGGTGCGACATATGCCAAAGGATGGCTTATCATGGAGGGGGCGAGTAGAACGTCGCCGGTGCCTGGAAACGGGATGAGGCATAGTCATGCCCGCCGGCGAATCTTACCCAGCTTCAGGGCTCTCCGAGGAGATAACACCCCTACTGCTGCTCTGCGGGGTCTCCGCATGGTCACTATGTCAAGGTGAGTACAAGATTGCTCCTTGAGCTGTTCGGGGTGAGGAAGGAGAACGGCAAGGCTAGCTCTTCTCTTCCCTCTATATGTGTGTGTCAAACTACTGGGTTCCAACCCTTTGCATGGGTGCCTCAGGGGGTTTATATAGGCCTACCCCCCGGGGGTACAATGGTAATCCGGCTGGACGCAGGTCCCAGCCGTCAGTCTCTTAAGTCGCCGCCTTTCTCCGCCCGACTCACAGGGTCCGCCGACTAGTGGGCCCTTGGCCAAGGTCCAGATGGGGCCGACAGTCTTTGTCCTTGTCCATGTGGTAGTCTTGCCGCTGCAGGTTACTATAGCCGCTTCTAATGATGCGAAGCTTGTGGGTGAGGTCATGGCAACAGATGCCATCGGGCGGACGATCACTGCTATTCCCTCGCCTTCTCTGGTTTAATGGCGCTTGGAGCCCGTGGGAGGGGCCGCCGACTCTCGAGGCCGACTCCAACGGGTCCGCTTTTGGGGCGTTCTCGCCGTCTTTCGCACTCCGCCCGACAGCGGTCCCGCTCTTCGGGTCATACAGACAGGCCATCGTGGGTACAGGAATCTGCCCACGGGGTTGACGTCAGGACCGGCGTGGCTACAGTGCCGCGCCAGACGGAGATCTCCGTCGGTACGGCGCCCTCTGGCCATGCCAGCTCTTTATGAGCGGGGCAGGGACGGGCCGCATGGCGGCTTTATCCCAACCTGCTCGTGGTCGCTCAGGCAGGAGGTGGATGGAGTCGCGGGCCGACTCCCTGTAGCCGGCTTGATCGGAAGTCGCTAGTCTTGGAGTTGGCTTGTCTTGAGGCCGTCTCTGGGACTCGGCTGGGAGGGGCAGTCGGCGACTCCGTTGCCGACTCTCAGAAGGCGACTCGTCGTCTTGGGGTCTTGAGGGGCGCAGTCTGCCCCAATATTTTGAAAGGTCCTGGGGCTCGGGTTTGCCTACCCGTGGCCCATTACTCCGACAGTAGTCCCCGAAGCTGGTGAGGCACCGAGGGCGACACGTCGAGGAGCCTCAACAGTTTCATCCCTTTAGTGGAAGAATCTGGGCTTGGTCTTGCCGTCTTTATCTTGAGCCGACTAGCTGGAGTCAGTCTTGCAGGAGCCGTCTTGCTCCTCTAAGGTTTCAAGGTCGCGGCGGGGTCCGAAAGCGGCGTGCTGACAAGCTTCCGAGTAGCTGCCCGTTGCCCGCCACATGACGCCATGCGGCAGGCCACCCTGCCAGCCCACGCGACCAGACGGGCCCGTCGGGCGGGCCCACCACTACCAGCGCCTCGGCGCCTGGCGATCCGCTGCGGCCGTGCGGGCGGTTGGGCTCCCCACGCCGGTAATGCGCGCAGTTACGTCGTGGGTTAAATAGTGGGGGCGTGGGGACGTGGGCGCAGTTAATCCCACGCCCGCCCCCTCGGCTTCTCAGCCTAGGCACCTATAAGTAGGCGGGGGGAGGGGGGCGGCGACGCACGCGCACCCACTCTTCCCCGCTCCCTCTCGCTCCTTGCTTCGTCTCCTTTCTTGCTTCATCTTCTTCCTCGCTCCGCCACGCCGAACCTCGCCACGCCGCGGAGATGAGCTCCTCCTCCGCCATGGCGCCTCCCACCACGCGCTCTGGCGTGTGGGATGGCTCCATCATCGATGACGACATCATCGAGTTTCTCCTCCAAACGCGCCGCAACCCCAGCAGCCACCTAGTGCGGACCCACGCCGCGCCGGAGGGCGAAATCACGCCGACGCCGGAGGAGGGCGAGCGGGTCATATTCCGCTCGCACCTCATGCGCGGGCTAGGTGTGCCGGCGAGCGGCTCCTTCCATGCGTTCCTGGAGTTCTTCGGGATCCAGCCGCACCACCTCACTCCAAACACGGTGGTGCTGCTGGCCGCCTTCGCATCCTTATGCGAAGGCTTTCTTGGCGTTCTCCCCACCATCGAGCTGTGGGGGGAATTCTTCCAAGCTAAGCTCGGAACCCACGTCGCTCACATGCCGCTCAGGCGTACGTTCATCGCCATGAGGAGGCCGGTGCCCGAGAACCCTTTTCCTGCCATCCCCCTCATCAAATCGGTGAAGATGTGGCAGCGCACATACTTCTACGTCAAGAACGTCGCCACCGAGGGCGACTGGGTCAACTTGCCGCCTTACGTGGCCGGCGAGTTGGCGGGGCGACCTCCCAGCTGGTCCCATCGGGCCCGGACGCTGACTCCCGCAGGCAACGCCGCCGTCGCGCGACTCTGCGTGATGATGCGGTCGGAGGGCCTGACTGGGGCGGACTTGCTGGCCGCCTTCGTGGCGCGCCGAGTCCTTCCTCTTCAAGGCCGACCTCATCTGATATGTCAGATGAGCGGCCGCCGGGACCCCAGCCGGCTGTGCTCCAAAGACATGCCCCACGCGGAGGTGGTGGACACGGTGAACTTCTTGGTGAACTGCGGCCTCACGGAGGAATGGCAGTTCGGCAAGGAGCCATACTCGCGCGCCAACCCCCCGCCATTGGTAAGTCATCTCTTGCTTCTCTGTTTCCTTCTTCTGCCGAATCCGGTTCTAATTTTCCTTAGTCTTCTCCGATTCAGAATCCCCTCATGCAGCCCTCGGCGGCGCCCAAGGCCGTCAGGAATTCGTCCCTGACCGGGCGGAAAGCGACGCCGACGACCCTGACTTGGGCGTGGCGGCGATGGAGACCGACGCCGAGGGAGGAGGAGGGGCCGACGACTTCAGGCCTTCGGCAACCTTTGCCGACTGGCCTGACAACGACGGCGAGAAAGAAGTCGCCCCCACCGCCAGCAGAAAGCCGGCCATCCAGGCGCGAGTTCCTCCACCGCCTTGGGTGGTCGAGGCGGCGCGAAGAAGTGTCGGGCCGGGCTGAGTCTGCCAGGCGGCCGGGCGAAGAAATTCAGGGGAATGGCCGCCGCGACTCAGCGCGAAGAGGCGGTCGCGAAGGCTAACCGCTTCCGCAAGGAAGTGAAGAAGCCAACGCTGGTCTCCGCGTAAGTAACTTTTATTTTGTCTTGTTTTCTTCTGGTCCGGCTTGTCCAAGTCGTCACATGTCTTTTTTTTTTTCATCGGGCTCCCTCACCTTGGAGAGGTTGCCGCCCGCCTCAAATCATGGGGTCGGCGGAGACGTCCGCCAATACTCGGCGGGTTGACCCTGCGGCCGCCCTCCGGGAGGCGACGGAGCGGAATGCGCAGGAGAAGCGCGACGAGGAGGAGGCCGCCCGTCTGGAGAAGGCGGAGGCTGAGAAGGCGGCGGCTTCCGCCCAGAAGGAGCGGGAGGAGGTCGAAGCCACCGCTGCAGCCAAGAGGCGATCCGAGGAGGCCGCCAAGCGCCTGGGCCGGGCGCTGCCGTCACCCCTGAGCTTGCGCCACCGCCGCCTGAGTTCATGGGGCAGTCGGAGGGAGTCGGCGGTGAGGTCCCCGTCGCAGAGAAGGAAGGCGGTGAAGCGTCCCTATCGGGCACGGCCGCGCCACCTCCGCCGCCTCCATCACAGTCCGAGAGCGCGCGAGGCAAACAGTCGGCGGACCCGCCTGTGCCGCCGGTCGACGACGAGGCCATGGCGCGGTTGCTTCTTCAAGTCGCCTCACCAGCGCGACTCCGTCTTGAGAAGGCGACTTCGGCGCCGCGCCACTTTGAGACCGGCGCCGCCAGCTCAGCCATTCCTGACGCCGAGGCGACAAGCGCCGCGCCCATTGGGTGGGTGCGAGGAGGCGGCATGGGCCCGCTAAACACTGCGCTTCTGGACGTCCAGGAGAAGTTACGAGCTGAGGGCGACTCCATCCAGAACCTCACCAAGGCGCACTTGGCATCGCGATCCGCCGTGCGGGTATGTTTCTTTTCGAACTTTTTCTTTCTCTTCTCTGTGGGGGCGCGCCAGCGCACCCACTGGGTGTAGTCCCCGAGTTTCGGGCCGGCTGCTACAAAGTGCTCGAACTCTATTTGCTTACTTCCAAGTTTTTACCTTTGTCTGGAATTCTTGTCGCAGGAATATCACAACCTCCGCGCTACTTCCTTCAACCGCAATGTTGAGGAGCTGGGCAAGCGGATTGCCGGCTTGGCGAGGAGCCGAGGTGAGTTTTCTTCTTCGTGGGGGCGCGCTGGCACACCCGCGGGCTGTAGTGCCCGAGATTCGGGCCGACTGCTGCGCAGTCGGGCTGGATCTTCCTAGCGACCTTCTTAGCTGATGACTTCAAGGCCCTTCTTCTTCTTTTTATTCTTCAGAGGCCAGCGCCACTCTTCGGCGGGAGCTGGGTACGGCCAACACCGCTTTGCGCGCCAAAGAGGAGGAGTGCGGCAAGCTCGCCGCAGAGCGTGACCTGCTGGCTACAGAGCTGGCAGAGCAGAGGGAGCTGCTCAAGGCGGCGCACGACGAGGCGGAGAAGAAAGAGGCCGCTCTCCTAGCCGAATTCGAGAGTGAGCGCTCCTCCTGGACCGACAGGGAAGCGCAGCTGACCTCCGGCTTCCATGAAATCAAGGATATCGTCGATGGTGAGCTCGCTTTTACTTCTTCTTTTGGGTCGCCGACTATGGGTCAGGCCGACTCCTGTTTTTCTCGACTTGCTTCTTCTTCTTGGCAGACTTCTTCCCCGGTCACACGTAGGCGGCCAATCAAGCCATCGAGGCTGATCGCGAGGCGCGAAGGGCGGGTGGTGCCGAGATCGCAGCCAACGCCCCCCGGACCCTTGACGAGCAGCTCCTGATCATTGAGGCTTGTCTGCGGCCGGCCCATCGGATGCTGCGCCGGCTTCAGCGTGTCGGCGCCCAGGCGATCGCTGCTCTGTGGCCGGACATGCCGACTCTGCGCACTCCCAGCCGGACCGCCGACTGGCTGGAGGTCGCGGCTGGCCGTCTTGAGGCCTGGAAGGGTTCCGCGGCTCGGGCCGGAGCTCGCCGAGCCCTGGAGTTCGTCAAGGCGTGGTATCCAGGGCTGGATCTGGACCGGCTGGCCGCGTTCCGGTCAGAGGCCCAGGCGGAGCTGCTGCTGGCCCGAGGATGCCTCGCCGAGGCGTCGCGGCGGCGATCGCCGACTACACGGACACCAGCGTCTTCGTCCCTGAGTGGGCTGAAGACGGTGGGGAGGCACCGCCGGAGTGGTTCGGGATGAACCCGGACTATGACGGGGACTCGGCGGAGGTGATCGACTCCAGCGCCGAGGATGAAGACGAGGCGGAGGACGGAGACGGCATGGAGGCGCCAGAAGACGGAGCGGGCGACCAGCCTCGGCTTCGACCGCTTCCAAAGAACGAACCGCGCTTCTTCGGGCCGACTGCCGCCGGAGACGATCAAGCCGAGACCGCCCAGCCTGCCGCCCCGGCGCCTGACGCCGCCGCCGCCTCCGGCCTTCCAACCCCATCTGCCACTTCTTAGGCTGCTGCCTTGCCTTTATTTTATCTGTTTTGCTAGTCTTTGAAAGAACTTGTTAATTCGCACAATTCCACCCGTGGGGTGTATTCTGAACTTATGTCCGAAAATCCGGCCGAGGGCCTAAGCTTGTGTAAATATTATTCTGAATTTATCCTTCCTTGCTTATTGCTCTTGTTGCTTTTTCCTTTGCCGCCTTCCCTTAGATGCCGCCTTGCCCGTCGGGCAACCGCTCTGCGGATTGCCGTCTAGGTCAAGTTCTTGGCTACCTTTCGGGAAGGCAAGTACTTGGCCATTTTTTTAGAGTCGTTAAGCAAATTGGGTAGAAAGCGGCAAGCCGGCTACTTAAGAGTCGGGTTTACGAAACAGGCTGGAAACCGATTTAAACTATGTTTATTCTTTGGGTCCTTAGCCATTTTTTCGTGTGGGCGCCCGTTCTTCCTTACTCCTGCCCACCAAACAGTTGCTCTGCGAGCTGCGGCTTCTGACAGGAGACGGCTTAGGCACCGCACGTTACTTGTCTGACTGCAGGAAGCATTTCATAACCCAAAGGCGGAGAGTCCCCGGGCCGACTAGTCGAGCCCGGTGCCAAATAGCATAACAAAGAGTAACATACTCGAAGGCATAATTCTTATCATACAGATAACAAAAGTGGGCAGTCCCCGAGCTCGTCTTAGGGGCCCCGGAGTCTTGGTACTTTAAACACAAAGGGTGGCGTGGTACATACTGCATCAACTATAAAATCTTCGGAGGAGATTCGCATTCCATGGCCATTCCGTCTCTTTGCCGGAGTCGTCCCTCTTGCGTGCTCGGGGCTTCGAAAGGCCGATCAGGTAGTAGGAGTCGTTGCCCAGTACTTTGCTGATGATGAATGGGCCTTCCCAGGGCGTCGACAGCTTGTGCTGGCCGGCTGTTCGCTGGATCAGCCGGAGCACAAGGTCACCCTCTAGGAATGATCTTGGCTTGACCTTCTTGTTGTAGTAGCGGCGCAGGCTCTGCTGGTAGATGCTGGACCGGCTGAGTGCCAACAACCGCCCTCTTCCAGCCAGATCGACGTTGTCTTGACGTGCTTCTTCCGCTTCCTCTTTGGTGTACATGGTGACTCGCAGAGTCGAACTCTATATCCGTTTGGATGACGGCTTCGGCACCGTAGACGACGAAGAAGGGTGTGAAGCCAGTTGACTTGTTTGGAGTCGTGCGCAGACTCCAGAGGACGGCTGGCAACTCCTCAAGCCAGCAGCCGGCCGAACGCTCCAATGGTTCGACCAGTCGAGGCTTGATGCCAGACAGGATGAGGCCGTTCGCTCGCTCCACCTGGCCGTTTGACTGCGGATGGGCAACAGACGCTAAGTCCAGTCGGATGCCTTGCTCGCGCAGAAACGGGCCAGGGCGCCTTTGGCAAAATTTGTGCCGTTGTCGGTGATGATGCTGTGTGGTACGCCATACCGAGTCATGATGTCGGCGATGAAAGTCACTGCAGTGGGACCATTCAACTTCTTGATGGGTTTTGCTTCTATCCACTTGGTGAACATGTCGACCGCGACAAGTAAGTGAGTTAGGCCGCCTCGCTGTTTTGAATGGTGCCACCATGTCCAGGCCCCAAACAGCAAAGGGCCAGGCGATGGGGATAGTCTTGAGTGCAGAAGCGGCTGAAGCGGCTTGGAGCGGAACACCTGGCACCCCTTGCATTTTTGAACTAATTCCTTGGCCTCTTCTAGGGCAGTGGGCCAGAAGAAACCATGTCGAAGGCTTTGGCGACGAGTGCTCTTGAGGCTGCATGGTGGCCGCACTCGCCCTGATGGATGTCTTCGAGAATTGCTTGGCCTTGCTTTGACTCGGCCTTAATCTTTGGTAGACACCGGTGACGCTGCGCCTAACCAGCTCTCTATTGACTATAGTGTAGGCTCCTGCTCGGCGTTGCACTTGCCGAGCGAAGGTCTCATCGGTTGGTAGCTCTTCGCTTACTAAGAACTTCAGGATGGGCTGGGCCCATGAGGGTGCTGCTATTTCTTCGACCGCCGATCGCTACTTGGACGAGGGCGGCCGGGCTGGAGGCGGCAGTTGGAGTCCGCAGCAGCTTTACGGGTTGAAGAAGTCCCGCCGACCGGGCGCAATCCACTGGGCCGAGTAATCTTGAGTCTTCGCGATGGTCGCCAGCCAGTCCCGGGCGGGTTCTCAAGTCCCCGGGCATGTGGAGGAACTCGCACCCTCAAAATATCAACTCACCGCTGTACCAGAAACGGTAGCTCGCCATATTTGCATCTTTGGCGTCCCAACACGGATGACCTGTTGGACCACCAAGTCGAGTCACCATAGCACGAGATCCGGTGAATGCCAAGCTCTTTGGCATGCCGGAGCCCGTGAATGAGCGCCTCGTGTTCGGGCGACGTTGTTGGAGGCGGCGAAATGGATCTGGCGGTAGCATTGCCAGGCTTGTCGCCCTTGGGGAAGTGAGGACCACGCCCGGCTCCCAAGCGGTGCGCATCTTGGAGCCATCAAAGTGCATCCGCCAATGGGTGGAGTCGGTATTTGGCGGCGTCTTTGAGTCTCGGCCCGGTCGGCGAGGAAGTCGGCCAGTGCTTGTGACTTGATGGTGGTGCGGGGCTGGTAATAGATGGTGTAGGGGGCCAACTCTATGGCCTATTTGGCCACTCGGCCAGAAGCATCTCGGCTTCCGATGATCTCTGCTAGTGGGGCCGTGCAAACCACGGTGATTGGATGCTCTTGAAAGTAAGGCTTCAGCTTCTTGGCAGCAAAGTGCACGCCGTAACACATCTTACGGTAGTGGGGTAGTTCTGCTTGGAGGTTGATGATACCTCGCTCGGGTAATATCTTTGATGCAGCGGACAGGTAGCGCCTTGCCTTCCTCCTTGCGTTCAACCACAATGGTATCTTTGGTTACCCCGCCGGTGGCAGCAATATACAGAGCATGGGCTCCTTTGGAGTCGGAGCCGCCAAAGATCGGGGAGTAGTCAGCATTTTCTTCAACCGGAGAAAAGCTTTGTCCGCTTTGAGTTCCATTCAAGAAGGTGGTCTTCTTCATGAGCTGAATGCAGGAGGAAGAGCTTTCTCGCCTAGCCGACTGCTGAATCGGCTGATGGACGCCAAGCAGCCGGTGAATTTTTCCACATCTAGCAGTCGGCGGGGCACTTCCATCCTTTCAATTGCCTTGATCTTCAAGGGGTTGCACTCTATGCCGTGTTCAGAGACCAGGAAGCCGAGGAGCTGGCCGGCTGGTACTCCGAAGACGCATTTCTCTGGGTTGATCTTGATCTGGAATCGGCGCAGATTTTCAAAGGTCTCCTTGAGATCTTCCAGCAACGTTCCTTGCTTCTCCGTCTTCACCACCACGTCGTCCACGTAAACATGGGCATTTCTGCCAAGCTGCTTGAGGAGGCACTTCTGCATGCAACGCTGAAAGGTGGCGCCGGCATTCCTCAAGCCGAACGTCATGGTCAGGTAGCAGAAAGCTCCAAACGGCATGATGAAGGCGGTCGTCAATCTGTCGGCCGGGTTCAGCTTGATCTGGTGATATCCTGAATATGCATCTAAGAAGCTCAACGGCTCACATCCGGCTGTGGAGTCTATCACCTGATCAATTCTTGGCAAAGCGAATGGGTCCTTGGGGCAGGCTTTGTTGAGGCTTGTGTAGTCATTACACATCCGCCACTGCTTGTTCTTCTTTAGTACCAAGACCGGGTTCGCTAACCACTCTGGGAAGAACACTTCCATGATGAAACCGCCGCGCAGGAGCCGGGCTATCTCTTCTCCAACAACTCTTATTTTCTCTTCGATAGGGCGGCGCAAAGGGCTGCCCGACGGGCTTCACATCGATCGGACATGTAACTTGTGCTCGGCGAATTCCGTCGGTACACCTGTCTTTGGGGGACCATGCGAAGATGTCCCGGTTCTCACGGAGGAAATCGACGAGCTCACCTTCCTATTTGCTGTCGAGGTTTGCACCTACGACAGCGTATCTCTCCGGGTGCTCCGTGTCCAAGGGTATCTTCTTAGTCTCTTTGGATGACTTGAACGAGCCCTCAGCTTCTGACTCCTTGGGGTCGGACGACATCTCTGGCTGCTTGCCGGCCATCGCCACAACCCGATCAAGGAGCCGCTTCACCAAGCGATCACCGGGGACTCGACCAGCCGATCGCTTTCAATGCATAGGCGGACGACTTTCTCAGAGGTCGCCGGCTATGGTCAAAATCCCTTGGTACTCGGCATCTTCATCTTGAGGTAGGCGTGGTGGGGATCGCCATGAACTTGGCGAGCAGGTCGGCCAAGCAGAGCATGGTAGGGGCTTCGAGGTCCACCACTTGAACCAGACCGGCTCTCGGCGAAGTGATCTTTGTCCCCAAAGAGGACATCTATCGAATCTTGCCAATCGGCTGAGCGGAGAGGCCGTGCATAATTCCGTGGAACACAGTCCGACTGTGTTGAAGCTGTCTTTGCTTGATTCCTAAATTCTCCATTGTATCCTTGTACAGGATGTTGATGCTCCTGCCTCCGTCTATCAGCACTCGCGAGAAGCGAGCGACCCGCCTATCCGCTGCAAGGATGGCTCCCAAGACCAGGGCATAGGAGCCCGGATTCGGCATCACCTTTGGGTGATCAGCTCGGCTCCAACTGATGGGCTTCTCGGACCAGTGCATGAATTCTGGAGCATCTGATGCTACTGCATTCACTTCTTGTTGTTGCTGCCGCCTGCTGCGGCGATCGTCAGCCACACGGGTGAACACTATGTAGCACCATGCTCTTACGGTACTGTCGTCTTGTATCAAGGGCCGACCGGCCCGACAACCGGCTCTTTGGGGCGGTGGTGGAGGCGGCCCAAAGGCGAAGGAGGGACAAGGCCGTCTCCCTTGGCGATCCTGGTGAGCCAGTGGCACTTCCGGTTGGTGTGATTCGACGGCTTCCCGCCGCTATGGAACTTGCAAGGTCCATCCAGAGTCTGCTCATAAGAGAAGGTCGGCAACCAGCTGGACTTGCCGCCTTTCTGCCGCTTGGTAGGAGGTTGCCCCTCTGGCTGCTGGTCTTCGACTGTCGCCACCTGCCGGCTGTTGGAAGCCGGCTGCGGGGCCTTGTGCTTGTGATCATTCTCGTTGTTGCTGCCGATCAAGGCCGCCAAATGGAGTTCTGGGAGCTCGAGGAGCCACCTTGCCGCCGTGATCGACTTGATCTCCGACTTCATGGAGGAGTCGTTGTATGCATTTGTTCTGCTATGATGAGATGCTCGTCAAGGGTCTCTGGCTCGTCGCAAAGAAGCTTCTGCTTGAGGAGGGTGCCTTCTCTGCACCCGGCGGTGAAGTACTCGATTGCTTGCACCTCATGCACTCGTTCGCAGGAGTTCCGGAGCTCGGCCAAGCGCGTGAGGTAGTCGCGAGTAGACTCGTTGGGGCCTTGCACGCACAAGGACAGCTGACGAGGCTTGGGAGGTCGCTTGTATGTGCTCGTGAAGTTGCGGACGAAGGCCTCGGTGAATTCGACCCAGTTGTTGATGCTGCGGGGCTTCAAACTGTTCAACCAGGTTCGGGCCGTGCCCTGGAGCATGAGGGGAACATACTTTACGGCAACACGCTTGTTGCCGTTCGCTATGCTGACGGCCGTGGAGTAATCCACTAGCCAGTCCTCCGGCTTCACGGAGCCGGTGTACTTGGGTGTGTCTCGGGGGAGTGTGAATCCTCTGGGGAAGGGCTCGTCTCGGATGCGAGGTCTGAAGCAGGGCGGGCCCAGCTCGTCTTCTTCTTCCAGCGCCAGGGATCGGTGGAGTCGCTCGATCCGGTGGCGGGCGTCGTTTTCTCCGACTCCCTCTCGGCGGCCAAGGCAGTCGTCAAGAGTCGGATGCTCAACGGGTGGCGGGGAGACTCGCCTTTCTCTACGGGGAGGAGGAGGCAGATAGTTGTCCCGCTGCTCCACTGCTCTCGGGCTGCCGTCTTCGTCACGCTCGATGGAGATGTGGGTCCGGCTATGGCTGACAGCCAGATCCTTGTTCTTTCTTCCACGGACGCCGCCAGTCGGCGTCCGAGACGTCGCGACTTGATCTCGGCGGGGAGGCAAGTCGCCGTGTTGTCGTCATGGCGCCTCCATGCGGCGGTAACCCGTCTTCTTGCGCGGCAACCGCGTCGAGGAGCTGCTGGAGTCGCTCCGTCATCAGGCGGCGCCCCTCGCCCTCGGAGTTATCCAGCTCGTCTGCCGCCGCATGGGCGGCGCAGATGTTCTCCGCGGGCATGGCGTACACGGGGCGATTGGCCCCAAACAGACTGGCGATGGCTACGCCGCGCTGCTGGACCGCGCCTAGGCGGCTAGGGCTCCGGCCGAGCCGGCGAGCCGCCTGACGCCGATCCATCTCACGCCGTAGGCTTCTCGACAAGCGCCTCATGCTTGCTTCACAAGCGCCCACGAGGAGCTGGAGGCGGCGCGCTTCCAGCGTCCCAAATAAGGCGTCTTCCGGAATGGGGGCGGTCAGGTCTTGCGTAATCCCGCCGAGTGGGTCACGAGCTCCCTCGCCGGAAGGCTCGCTGTGACCGATGATGAGCACCTCCATGACGGTTCTTCCGCCGCTCTCCGCGCGAGGGAGCGACTCGTTGTAGACCACCACGTTGGTGGGGAACGCATCGAGCGACGCGGTGTCGGAGTCGACCAGCATCGGGTCGGTGGAGCCTTCAGACCTGTGTCGGCGGCAGGCTTGCCGCAACGTGGAGCTGCTCGAGGAGGCCCGCGAGGAGGTTTCCTCGGGGCCATCCGTGTACTCGCGTCAGATGCAGGCTCGTCAGAGAGGCGAACCTCGCCGACGAGTTCGGCGAGGCAGCTCGCCGTGCAGGCGACCTCAGCGCCATGCAGCGTGTCGGCGCATACTCCATCTGGCGTGCAGGGCTGGCTGCGCTCGCCAGGGAGGAAGAGAGTTCCCGTCCAGAGCAGGTCTCCGGACGACGGTGCACCTAGCCCCACGGTGGGCGCCAAATGTCGGGGGTTGGGTGCGACATATGCCAAAGGATGGCTTATCATGGAGGGGCCGAGTAGAACGTCGCCGGTGCCTGGAAACGGGATGAGGCGTAGACATGCCCGCCGGCGAATCTTACCCAGCTTCAGGGCTCTCCGAGGAGCTAACACCCCTACTGCTGCTCTGCGGGATCTCCGCATGGTCACTATGTCAAGGTGAGTACAAGATTGCTCCTTGAGCTGTTCGGGGTGAGGAAGGAGAAGGGCACGGCTAGCTCTTCTCTTCCCTCTATATGTGTGTGTCAAACCACTGGGTTCCAACCCTTTGCATGGGTGCCCCTGGGGTTATAGGCCTACCCGAAGTACAATGGTAATCCGGCTGGACGCAGGTCCCAGCCGTCAGTCTCTTAAGTCGCCGTCTTCTCCGCCGACTCCTGGGGCCCGCCGACTAGTGGGCCCCGCCGGCGGTCTAGCAAGGGGCCGATAGCCCTTGTCCGCCGCGGGCGGGTCTTGCCAGCTGCAGGTTCTTTATGTGGCCGCTTCTAATGACGCTGAGCTTGATCGTAGGGGTCATGGCAATGATGCCGCCCTTTGGTGGGCGATCACTGTTGCCATTCCCTGTCTTGTCTGGTTTAATGGCGCTTGGAGCCTGTGGGAGGGGCCGGCCGACTCTCGGAGGCCGACTCCAACGGGTCCGTCTTTGGGGCGTTCTCGCCGTCTTCTGCACTCCCGCCCACCGGCGGGTCCCGCCGCCTTCATGTCGTAGAGACAGGCCATCGTGGGTACAGGAATCTGCCCACGGGGCTGACGTCAGGGCCGGCGTGGCTACAGTGCCGCGCCGGACGGAGATCTCCGTCGATGCGGCGCCACAGCCTATGCTGCTCTTTATGAGCGGCGGGGGGCGGCCGCAGGGCGGCTTTATCCCATCCCGCTCGTGGTCGCTCAGGCAGGAGGTGGATGGAGTCGCGGGCCGACTCCCTGTAGCCGGCTTCATTGGAAGTCGCTAGTCTTGGAGTCGGCTTGTCTTGAGGCCGTCTCTGGGAGTCGGCTGGGAGGGGCAGTCGGCGACTCCGTCGCCGACTCTCAGAAGGCGGCTCGTCGTCTTGGGGTCTTGAGGGGCGCAGTCTGCCTCGATATTTTGAAAGGTCCTGGGGCTCGGGTTTGCCTACCCGTGGCCCATTACTCCGACAGCTGCCCCGGACACCTCCTTAAGGGACCAAACATTTGGATAAAGAGTGTCCGGGTTTTCCACGAACACCCCAGTGCTAGTCACGTGGGGGCAGAAGCCGACGACTGGCCTACTTTCAGGATTTTATAAACAGCCGCACAGAAGGTAATATTTTAAATAACAGAAGAGCTACATAGCTCAAGTAACTTCGTCTTTAATTACAAACATGACAGAAGTGACTTCATTCCAAAATGGTGTCCTTGGTACACTCACCGGCGACGAGACGAGCACCCTTCATCACTCCATCGTAGTACATTTCGGGACAGCGATGCGCCTTGCCTTCCGGCGGCCCGTCCTTGACCAGCTTCTCCACATCCAGCTTGCCCCAATGCACCTTGACGCGGGCAAAATCTCGGCGGGCCCCTTCGATGCAAACAGATCGCTTGATTACTTCAAGCCGCAGGCAAGCATCCACCATCGCTTGATCAGGCCAAAGTAGCTACTTGGCAGGAGCTCACCAGGCCACATCCTGACTATGAAGTCCCTCATAGCCAGTTCAGCCACCCTATGGAGTTCGACCAACTACTCTAGTTGGTCGCTCAGAGGCATCGGATGATCGGCACCAGCATACTGGGACCAGAACAGCTTCTCCATTGAGCTCCCCTCCTGGGCACGGTAGAACTCCGCAGCGTCTGAGATGCTGCGTGGTAGATCTGCAAATGCCCCTGGAGAGCTCCGTATTCGAGTAAGTAAAAGAAACGCCTCCTCCCCATGTTTTCTTTGCATAAATAATTTCTTACCCGCTGCTATCTTTCTGGCCTCCTGGATCTCCTGCTGTGCTTTCTCGGCCTCGGCCTTGGCATCTTTCAAACCTACAAGGGCCTTCGCAAGCTCGGCCTCCTTTGACTTTAGATCATGCTCCACGGACTCGCACTTCTTGCCGAGGTCCTGGAGCTCTTGCAGTACCTCGCCCACTCTAGCATTTTTCTTTTCGCACTCCTTGCATTCCACGGCCGCTTTGTCTTCGGCCTCGGACAGCGCTTTCTTCAGGGACGCCACTTCGGCGGTGGCCCCTGCTACACAGTCACGATGCTTTTGCGTTAGATTAACAAATTTTGCCTATCTTTAAATACATAAGAGCGGAAATCACTTACCCTTGCTCTCTTCGAGCTGCCTCTTCGTGAGACGAGCTCTCCCTGCGCCTGTTCCAGGTCCGCTTCAGTTCGGCAACCTCGGCAGTACGGGCAGCAGCAGCAAGCAGCACAGCCTGCTTATTCACAACAATACTTATTATTAGATTCTTGCGAATTATAATTGACCCTCCGTTTGGCTTTTCTTTCCGAACACCAACCAGAGTATCAAGGGCTACTACCTATCAGGTGGTAATTCCATACATTTTTATTACTTACCTCAAAGCCCGTCAGGAGGCTTGTGCAGGCTTCGGTTAGTCCGCTTTTGGCGGACAAAACCTTTTGAATCACCACACTCATAAGAGTACGGTGCTCTTCTTCCATGGAAGCGCCTCGGAGCACTTCCACCAGGCTATCCGGCGCCGTCGATCCGACGGAAGTTTTCGGCACGGGCGGCTCGCCATCCCTAACAAGGGCTGCCCGCTTGAGTCCTGAACTGTCGAAGGTTCCGTTGCAGTGTTCGGTTGGGAGCCCGCCTTGTTGCGGCTCTCATCGACGCGATCCGGGGGGACCATGAACCCCGCATGTCCGACATTCAGAAGTCGGCCTTGGGGCGTCTCCAGTACCACCTCCCCCTGCTCGAGGAACCTTCGGGACAACACCTCCGTGTCATCCACAGGCTGAGGAGTGGTGGCTGTTGGGAGCGAGTTCATCTCCGAAGCGCTCAGATACCCATCCGAAGACAACACCTCCATATGAGCCCGGACGGGACTGCATCAATGTTCGGCCTTATTAACAATTGTGAAATGAAAATCACGGTAGAGTGCGGACACTTACGATCGCGCCAAGGGCTTCCCCCTGGGCAGCCACCCTTCCTCGCTATGAGCGGCCGTGGTGGAGTAGTCTGGAAGGGACATCTTTCCCTTCTTGGGCGTCCTAGCCTCCCCTTCTGGGGCGGCCTTCCTCTTTTTCTCCTCCCCAGTACGGGGAGGTGGAGTTCCTTCTTGCTTCCCCCTGCCTCCGCGGGAAGAATTTGTTTCGGCGTCGTCGGACGACGTGGGTATGACGACCTTGCGTTGAGGGCCTCTACCGGCCCCACGGCCCGTCCCCTCAGGCCTCTAATCCTTTCCGGATGGGGCGACCTCTTCTTCTTCTTCCTCCTCCTCAGGGGAGGAGTGCACCTCGTCGTCTTCGGACGAGGCTTCTGGCACAACCTTACGACGGAGACCCTTTCGGGTCCCCGGCGGCTTCTTCTCGGCCTTTTTCTCCGGCACCTTGTACGATGCCGGGACCAGCATCTCCGTCAGGAGAGCATCCGCTGGGCCTTTTGGTAGCGGAGCCGGACAGTAGACCTGCTCCGCTGTCTCTACATAGTCCTGAAGCAAATATACACAAATACTTAAGACTCCCCCCTGAATATATTGGGAAAAACTGGGTCCGGTGGCGGTCTGAGAATTCACCTGAATAGGAGCCCGCGGTCCTCGGATGTGGGAGGAGGTACTTCGGAGGGCTTTAACAACACTTTCCATGCGCCT